>CM039725.1:22727786-23370286 GCA_022539455.1 Dendrobium nobile | reverse complement strand
AGAGAGAGAGAGAGCAAGAGATAGAGAGAGTAAGAGATAGAGAGAGAGAGTAAAAGTGAACAAGAGAGAGCTAGAGAGAGAGAGGTAGAGAGAGAGATAGAGAGCAAGAGAGAGAGAGAGAGAAAGCATGAAAGAGCAAGGGAGTGCAAGAGAGAGAGGGAGAGAGAGAGACAGAGAAAGAGCAAGTGAAAGCAAGCTAGAAAAAGAACAAGAGAGAGCAAGGGAGAGAGCAAGAGAGAGAGGGAGATAGAGAGAGAGACAGAGAGTGGGAGAGAGAGAGAGTGAGAGAGAGACAGAGGAAAAGAGAGAGAGAGCAAGAGAGAGAAAGAGGGCGAGAGAGAGAGAGAGCATGAGAGAGTGAGAGAGAGAGCAAGTGATTGCAAGCTAGAGAAAGAGCATGCTAGAAAAAGAACAAGAGAAATCAAGAGAGAGCAAGGGAGAGAGCAAGAGAGAGAGAGGGAGAGGGAGATAGAGAGAGATAGAGAGAGAGAGAGAGCAAGGGAGTTCAAGAGAGAGATAGAGGGAAAGAGAGAGAGTGTGTGTGTGTGTGTGAGAGAGAGAGAGCAAGCTAGAGAAAGAACAAGGGAGAGCAAGAGAGAGCAAGGGAGAGAGCAAGAGAGAGAGGGAGAGATAGAGAGAGAGGGAGAGAGAGAGAGGGAGGGAGGGAGAGAGAGAGAGCAAGAGAGAGAGAGAGAGAGAGAGAGTAAAAGTGAACAAGAGAAAGAGAGTTAGAAAGAGAGAGAGAGAGATATATATAGAGAGAGAGAGCGCAAGAGATAGAGCAAGAGAGAGAGAGTAAAAGTAAACAAGAGAGAGCAAGAGAAAGAGAGTTAGAGTGAGAGGGAGAGAGAGAGAGAGTAAAAGTGAACAAGAGAGAGGAAGAGAAAGAGATTTAGAGAGAGAGAGAGAGCAAGAGAGAGAGAGAGAGCTAGAGATGGAGAGCAAGAGAGAGACAGAGAGAGAGAGTGAGAGAGAGAGAGAAAGCAAGGGAGAGAGTTAGAGAAAGAGAGAGATTTCCTTAGCTTCCTATAAGATTTCAAGTCGTAAGTCTCATTTTTAATGTCTACACTAGATTTAGGCTAAGAATTATACCTTACTGATATTTTCAGTTAGTTTTTCTTCTTTCTTTGTTGGTGTTTTCTTACGATGTGGAGTACTCCTATATAAAATTTGCCTTTTAGAGCTTAGGTTTTCATATGGCCAATCAAGGTAGGTAACCAGGGCAATATCGTGAGTCCAACCAATGCACCTCCTACCAATGACTATGGAGTATGAATCTCAGATATCAGCCTAGGACTAGGTTTTGTCTCTTTACCTTTCAAGGTCCACAAGATCCCCTTAGAAAATGCAATCCAATTTTTTTTTTATAAGAATCTTCTTGGCTAGATTGGGTTATTCGCCTGATTTAACTAGGTAGACCAGAAATGATGAAAAATCATGGGATATTGATCAAGGTCATCTTTCTATCCCTTAATATCTTTTATCTTCTAGGTCAATGTTTCTATCCTTTAGGTTAGCCTTCCCCTTTTCTAGGCTAGTTTTTTTTTTTGTATCATCTAGGTTAGTTTCTCCACCCCTTTAGGGTAGCCTTCCCTCTCTCATAGGCTAGTTTTTCTCTCTTTAAGTTAGCCACCTTCCTATCCTTTATGCTACTTGCCTATCTTTAAGACTAGTTCTCCGTCTCTTGCAGGTTAGCACTCCTCATTTGTGTCTACCTCTTAAGTCTACAAGCTTTTTTTGAATAAAATAACTCATGTTTGCTGACAAGGATCTTCACAATTAGATTGGGTCGATTATCTATTTTGACTAACTAGAGATTTCCATGAACTAAAATGATGGAGACACGGGGACTTTACTGAGGGCATGCTCCTAAACCACCAGATTAGGCTTTCTGTCTTGTCATCATGCCCTTCATAATTGTCTTCACAATTGTAAGCAACTTTGTGAACAATATTCTTAGCTATCTTAATGATATCAGCTTTGTCATTTGGTATCCCATAATATAAGCCCATTTTACTTTCCCTTAGATGGTCTAGTTGCATTTCGTGGTCTAGAAAATATTAAGAGTTCCTACGGCCAGCCACTATATATATTTTTATCTCTTCTTTTCCTCCTAGTTTAAGAAGGCTTTCAAGGCACCCACCTCAAGAAGCACCTCACTAGGAGGCACCTGAAAAGTGCCAAGGCTTATGATTCTCTGGCCTAAGCAAAGCTTGTATTTTTTTCAATCGAGGTGCATGAGGAGAATTAGCATTTACTTTAAAAAAAGCACCTTTTAAGTTTTTAGATTTAAAGTTTATACTGAATCGGAGATGAAGGCTTAAGTTTACTTTTTCATTTTCTTTTTTTTTTAATTAATTGGTTCAATTTAACTCCAATTTTAACTAGTTTTTCTTCTCTTTTTATTTTTAATTTTAGCTATATAACTAGTTGTCTTGATAATATCAGATTTATCATCTGGTGTCTCATGATGTAAGTCCATTTTACTTTCCACTTCAACAGTCTAGTTGTTCTTCAGGCTCTAGAAAACCTTAGAGTTCCCTACACCCATTCACTATATCATTTATCTCTTCTTTTCATCCTTACTTAAAAAGGCACTATATCATTTATCTCTTCTTTTCATCCTTACTTAAAAAGGCATTCACCGCACCCGCCTTGAAGCCTTCCTCACCATGCGGCACCAATAAGTACCTCAAGGCTTACTATTCTCTAGACTGAAGTCACTGAACAAAGCTTACACCTTTTTTATTCAAGGCGCACAAGGCTAACACTAGGGGTGCAAACGAGTCGAGTCGAGTCGAGTTTAGGCCCATATCGAGCTTGACTCGTTAGTTGGAAAGAGAGCTCGAAATCGAGCTCGAGTCGATCTTGACAGGCAAGCTAGAACATGAGTTTGTCTCACTGTAAATGAGCTCGAGCAGGTTCGCGAGCCATGTGCAGGAATTTTTAAATTTAGGCGGGATATTTAAAACTTAAGTGAGATTTTTAAAACTCAGTTAAAATTTAGAAAAAAATATGAAATGTTTAACATTTAAATAAAACTTAGGTGGTTTTTATTAATTTTTTTTAATATTTAAATTTAATAAATAAAATAAAATTATTTTAAAAAAGTTAATATTTATTCGAGCCGGCTCGCGAGCTCACAAGCCGAGCCGGCTCAAGCTCGAGCTCGAGCCCGGTTTGAAGATACATTTATGCTTTTATTCATTTTTTAAAACCTTTTTTCAAACGGTTTAACTTTTCTTATTTGAATTAGTTTTTTTTTTCACTTACTTTTTTGTTCTTTTATTTTTCTTTTAACATTTTTTTTTAATTTTTAACAAAAAATTATTCTCATTTCTCTTAGTTTGATTTTTTTAAGCTTTCTTTTAAATCTATATATTTTTAACTATATTTCTTATCTTTTTAACTGACTTTTGTTTTCCTTCTATTTTAATTGGTTTGTTTTTCTTTTACAATTTAGTTTTTCATCTGTTTAACAATCCCTTGATGCTTTATGGCATATTTTTGTTATATTTCCTTTAATTTTACAAGAGCTTTTAAATATTACTTCAAGGCTTATATCACAATCCGCCTTGAGTTTTAAGCAATACCTGAGAAAGACAAAAAACCTTAGCTTTTGATTTCGCCTTTTCAAACGTTATTTTTTCCTTGCACAACTAGATTCATTAATTATGAGTACTCTGGGGTGGTCTCCCCTAGGATGTAATTAATCTTAAGAGGGTTTGCTCCTTTGGAGAACATCGATCTCCTATGATTAAAATAAACTCTGCTTTGAATATATAATTCATTCAGAGGAACATATCTAGTATTCTTATTGATCTTCCTTCTGTGAATTACTGTGGATGCATATACTGCATTGGTCCATGCATACCCCTCTATTGCAATCCACTGGCAATTCTAGCATGAAGTTGGCGCAGGAGCTTTAACTAAACTGAGTCTTAGTCCAAATTCTGCTACAGTTTCAGTTCAGCCAAAGGCTGAACTAGCAGCCTCCTCCGCCTCTCCTATTTTATTTTCCTGATTTGGATCAGCCAAGGCTAAACCAGCTACTGGACCGCCCACTAGGTTAGGTTCAGCTTAGTTCTGGTTTTCTTTATTCTTGCTTTGAATGTTAGATCAATCCCTAGACCGATCCAGCCAGTCCAACAATGACCAGCTTGGGTCTACAGGATGATTTGGGGGGGGGGGGGGGGGTTGTTCTGCCCCAGCCTAACCGCACCCTTGAGGGTGGGGTCCATGTTAGGCCTGTTCCTCCTGAACCAGCCCACCCAGGGCCAGTCTTTGTCTATAGGAGGCGGGCTACTACCGCCTCCTCCCCTCTTTGCCGCCCACAATAGTGGGTCCCACTATTTAAATTGAATCTAAAAGGAGAAAGGAGGGGGCGGCTAGGGCTTTGGAGGGAGCTTTAATTTAGAAAGTTTATGTATTAAATAGGAGGTGTTTTAGGGTTAGATTATGCTTTGATTTGTTTCACTAGAAGTTTCCTTGGCATCTTAGGCTCTAGACTCCTTGTCTAGAGATGGGGAGAGAACGATCCTCCTCTCAAATTGAGGATCACTTGTATCTTGCTTTGTGTTTGTTTGGCTTTGATTCCATTATTACAATCTATCGTTTTGGTATTGATTTCATCCATACTTTTACATTATTTTCGATGTTTTTACTAATTATCGCTAGGGTTGCTTGCGAACTCAAGTATTTCTGCTTGGATTACTTGTGAACTCAAGTATTTCCTCTTGGATCTTCAGAAAACGACCTTCATGACACACGATGGGCACTATGAGTTCTTGGTGATACCATTTGGGCTCACAAACGCCCCTGCTATTTTCCAGTCTTTGATGAATAGGGTATTCTGGCAGTACCTCAGGAAATTTGTTCTGGTATTTTTTGATAACATTCTGGTGTACAGTAAAACGAAAGAGAAGCATCTAGAGCACTTGAAGGTGGTTCTAAGAGTTTTACAAGAGCATCAACTGAGGGCCAACCTAAAGAAGTGCAGCTTCGCCCAGTCTAGCGTGGAGTACTTGAGACATGTAGTGTCTCAACAGGGAGTGGCGGCCGATCAAACAAAAATTGAGGCGATGCAGAAATGGCCTATGCTTAGGAACATAAGGGAGTTGAGGGGTTTCCTAGGACTAACTGGGTAATACAGAAGATTTGTGAGGAGATATAGTACCATAACTTGGCCCTTGACTGAGCAACTAAATAAGGACAATTTTTTGTGGGGAGAGACATCGACTCAAACTTTTGAGAGATTGGAGAAAGCCATGACTGCAATTCCAATTTTAGCTCTTCTGGACTTCAGACAGATCTTTGTGGTGGAGACTGATGCATCCGGATATGGGTTGGGAGCCGTGCTGATGCAGAATCATAGACCTATAACATACTTCAGTTAAGTGCTGTCAACCAGGGCTAGATTGAAGTCAGTATGATAGAGAGCTGATGGTCATTGTCTTGGCTATTCAGAAGTGGCGCCCTTATCTTTTGGGAAGACATTTCATCGTCTAGATGAATCAGAGGAGCTTGAAGAACATATTGGAGCAAATGATGGTGACCGAGGAGCATCAGAGATGATTATCCAAACAATTAGACTAAGATTTTGAGATCCAGTACAGGCCAACAGTGGAGAACAAGGCAGCAAATGCCTTGTCTAGATGTATAGGGGAGCCGCAGACAGTGTCATTATCGATTCCTTTGATGCTAGATTGGGAGGTCATCAGGGAGGAGAGCGTTAGGATGAGGAGTTGGGAAAGATCAAGATAGATTTACTGAGGGAAAGGGGTAGCCACCAAGGGTACTCATTGGAGGGGGACAGACTGGGTTTAGGGTTTAGGGTTATTGGACCTCAATCCACATTCCAAACTTACTCCATGAGTTTCATGGAAGCATTGTTGAGGGCCATTCAGGGGTGCAGAAAACATACAGGAGGTTAGCCTACAAGCTGTACTGGAAGGGGATACACAGAGATGTGGAGGAGATGGTGGCCAGGTGTAAGGTCTATCATTGTAAAAAATACTTGGCTATGTCGCCAAGAGGACTACCATAGCTGTTAGCTTTACCGAGACGAGTATAGGAGGATATATCCATGGGCTTCATAGATGGGCTTTCCGTTCAGAAGGTTTCACGGTGATTCTGGTGGTAGTGGATAGATTAAGCAAGTATGCTCATTTAATTTTTCTCCGACATCCATACACCGCGGTGAAAGTGTTTTCAGCTTTCATCTAAAGATTGGGAGAGAACGATCCTCCTCTCAAATTGAGGATTACTTGTATCTTGCTTTGTGTTTATTTGGCTTTGATTCCATTATTACAATCTATCGTTTTGGGTTGATTTAATCCAGACTTTTGCATTATTCTCGCTGTTTTTACCAATTATCGCTAGGGTTGCTTGCGAACTCAAGTATTGCCTCTTGGATTACCTGCGAACTCAAGTATTTCCTATTAGTCCACAAGCCTAATTAAGAGGGGGTTTAAGAGAAAAATTTCAAATAGATGGGGGTTGTTTTGTAATTAAGGGAAATTAATGTTTGTTTAAGAGGGAATTACTTCTTGGGTTTATTTTTCATCTCTGTTTTTGCTTAAATTTGTGGTTCTTAGTTTTTGTTCGGGCTCTAGTGGCGTCTAGAGATTTGGGAGAGAAGGATCTTCTTCTCCAATAGAATATCCATTGTATCTTGTATTATTCTTCTACTGTTATCAATTAAAAAAGTTTTATTTCTCATTATGCTTCCAAGTTATTCTCAAATCTATTTTTGCTAAGTGCTGAAATTCGAATTTAGCCGGGGGATCTCTTGATTTCTACAAGTATTTCCTATAAATTAGTATCAAAGCATCGATCTGTGATACCTATGCTCGGGAGGAAAGTGAAATATTGGAAGGAGAGATGAGACAATTAAAATCAGATTTTGTGGAGAAGATTTCTAAATTTGAAAATCAATTTTCAGCGTCCATGGAAAGATGGAAGGGAAGTTTGTTGTCGTGAAAGAAATGTTAAGAAAGCTGCTCGAGGCCCAACCCAAAACAACGGCATCAGAGGCAAAGGGATCCATCAACGAACAAGTGGTGGAAACACTAATCCACTAAGGAGAGGAGAAAACTAAGAGGTGGAAGATGGGATGCCTCCCCTAGAGCCCAATTTCTAATGAGGAGATGAGTAGTGGATATCACAGGATGGGTGCTAACTTTGCAAGGCGAGAGGTTGATTTTGAGCATAGGGGTGAGGATTGGGACATGAGAGATGATTTTGAAGAGAAGTTTGGATACGAGCGCATAAGGGAGGATCGGGACACTTGGGGAGCACCACAACTTTGTGGAAAGGGAGGTTATGTAGGATTAAGAGGAAACAGAGGCAATCTGAGAGTGAGGAAGCTGAAGATGCCTATCTGTAAGGGAGAGGATGCACGTGGGTGGATCTACAAGGTGGAAAGGTATTTCGCCATCAACGGATTAACGAAGGATGAGAGACTGACGACAACTGACCTATGTTTTGCAAGGGAAGTACTTGGCCTAGTTTTAGTGGAGGGACATGAGACGACCCATATGGAGCTAGAGGGAATTCAAGGATTGTTTGTTTGAATGTTTCTGAACTGGCAGGGGGATTTCTACGAGTTTTTTTCGCTCCGCCACAAGATGGTTCAGTGGTAGAGTACCACGAGAGGTTCCAATACCTTGCTAGCCTACTGGACCGGCTTTCTGAGATGGTGTTAAAGGGGAACTTCACAAAGGGCCTGAAACCATAGATTAGTGCGATGGTTAGAGTGATGAGGCCTCGGGACTTAGAGAGGCTATGGAGCTAGCTCAGTTAGTGGAGGACCAGAAGTACCTGGAGTGAGGAGAAAGAGGCAGTAAAAGCACAGCAAATCCGGACGGTTCTATCCGTCAAGTGTCCGCACAAAATAATTTCTCGAAGAACAAAGTAATTAAACTTTAGAAACCCTCAAAAAAATAATAAAAAAACCAATAAATTAGTTTCAGTTGAAAATGTCTAAAGATGCATAACACCCAGATCAGGAGTCATTTTTGAAAAAGGGCATCTCACAAGAATTATTCACATTTTGAATGCAATTACTTATTTTGGCTGAAAAATATAAGCAAGTCAAGTCATTTTTTTTAAACCACCTGAAGTGAATCAGCTCACTATTTTTGATTTATGGGCAGTGTCATCCAAGTGCAGATGAAAAAGTTAATAGCATTATACTCAGATTACGGGTAGTGCCATCCAAGTGCAGATGAAAAAGTTAATTGCATTATACTCACATTACGCAAGGCTCCCATAGGATGTAGATGTCGAAACCAGTACAAAGATAAGGTCTCAATACTTCAGAAGGCAAATTTTCAGGGGACGCATCCTCAGAAATCACACCCGCATTCTGAAATAAGGGCAACAAAATGAAACAACATATTTGAAGAAATGGTAAAAATAAACATTTGATTCAGAAGTAACAACCATAGGCACTTCAAACCACAAATATAAGGTCTGGGGAATATTAAATGAGAATATAACACTATTCTCTAATCTAAATGCTATTATGTCTGCAAACAAGCAATAACATAAAAGGAAAAAACGTTTTGAAGGATAAAATTTATGCTCACTTCTGACAATTGGATCTTCTGTCGTTTGATCGGATTGTTCTCAGAACAATCACACACACCATTTCGAAGAGGCAGATTGTTTTGATATTCTAAGCAAGGAAATAACTGTCTATCCCTAGCAGCAGCATTTTCAATAGAAACAAGAGTAGCATGCCTTAAAGGATGCCACGAAAAGTTTCCATCACATTTCTCTTTCCCATTATCAGATCTTGGTTCAGTCCATCGCCAAGGATACATGCAGGAAACTCTGCTAAAGTCACAAGGCAACAACTTTGACTTTGAGTCTTCTGGTATGTTACCCAAAGAATCTCCACCATGCTGAAAGGAGAAAGTGGTGGCTGATTGCTCACTGCCGTTAATACAGTTTGAAATGGTTTCATTTGTAGGAAGTCTAAAAAGTGTCTGGTCATTACCACTTGCAATAATTTTCCCACCCAAAGGATCAACAATGACAGCTGCATTTACCACCTGACATAATAAACGTTAAAATAATACTTGCTTGGGATCAGTAGAACTTGCCAAAAAAATACATTATAGTAATTCTATACCATGTCACCTTTGGCTTGCATTTTACAAAAATTAAGTGTAACTAAAAAAATGCAACGGGCAATGGACCTGAATCCTTGCCTCTTCAGGAGGTTGTAAAATATGAGTGGAAGTTATATATTTGAGTTCTGGTTCCAGCAGTTTTCCAATGACGAGTATAGCTTGATGTGCGCCAATTTCTTGATCATTATTATTTCTTATCTTTCAGAAACTTTAGTATCATAAGAGTGAGCCACAATAAGCAATAGTGCAAAAAGAAATCTGGATCATTATCCTCCCCTGAAAATTAAATATATTAAGTGTAGAACTTTCCATTAGAAACCTACAAGTTAATAAATCATTTGTTGGAAAATCGAGGGTTTTCATTTGAGTAGATCTAAAACTAAATATATAGAGAGTGTAATTTTAGTAGTAATAGATCTAATGGGGGATTGTGACTTTGGACGATCAAGTCATTTATAAGAGTACACGTTTTAAATATCTCGGGTCTATTATCTAGACTGATTGATCTAGACACACAAGAAGAAAACTGACACAATGAGTAGAACTTAAAACAAACTTTATTAAATAAACGCAAACGACCCAAAACTTGACAAACACAACAAAAGATGCTAGGAGATTTTAAAGAAATAAAGAAATTTAAAAAGACGCTATCCTCAGACAACCGTCAGAGCGGGTTCCTCACATGCATCGAATTTGTAGGTTAAATTAGTAAAGTGCATAGAACTAGCAAACCGATGGTCCACCACTGCAAGATTGTCCAATTTCTTCAATAGATGCTTCAAATCAACTCTGATACGACACCCTAAAGTTGCTTTACTTTGAGAAGAACGATACAGATGGAGTGGCACTTGCGGAGAGACGAAGAGATTAGAAGCCCGAGAAGAAAGGGTGGAAAGAACCCGCAGGATTTCCGGAGGGGATGAGAAAAGAAGGTTGGAAAGAGCCCGCAGGATTTCTGAATAAACCTGCAGGTTAATAGCAAATATGCTCACAAATATCAACTCCCTTCCTTCATAACATTTTCTCATATTTATAGGCAAGAGAGAGGAATGCCAAGAGCCACATGTTTTTAATTTCCATTAGAACCAAAGCATAATATATCATAGGTTTTTCCAAATGCTCATTCGGAAATCAGCCCCTCATAAAACCAGAACAGGAATCAAAGGGCAAGTTCACGGAACCAAGGAGTCCATGTCTCGGTAAGCAAGCAGCCCGCCAGAAATCAAAGCAGCACAGCCACGGGAAAAGCATCCCAGTTCGGAAAAAACAAAGGCTGGCTGAATTCCCAAAGGTAAAGCATAAAAATCAATAACTTCCACATTAATATTCTGTATTGAATTCAGCCACCATTAAGAGAAGGCCACGGTTTTCCAAGAGACAAGAAGAAAAGGGGAAGGGGAAGGGACAAGGCCACTCCAAAAGTAAGCTTCATAATGAGGTACCTTTTGAGAATTAAAGAGCTACTAAACTTCAGCTCAAGCAACTTAGAGAATCAGCTCAAAACCGAATGCTCCAAAACAGCCAACCCGTGAACCACCAGCAGCCAGGGACCAATCGAGCCAGCAAACCAAAGGTCTACCAAGCCATATGCACTACCTACCATGATCATTGGATGCTTTCCCATCATTGGATAGCTAAAAAAAAGAAAAGAAAACAAAATATACTATTGTTCAAATAAAATAAAAAGTACATAATTTCTTGATAGCATCACTGATGGAGAAATAGATTGGGATATTATTAAAAGAATTTAGGTTGGATGGTTGAAGTGGAGGAATACATTGGATCTATTGTGCGATAAAAAAGTACCCCTCAAACTTAAGGGAAAATTCTATAAAATGGTGGTGAGACCAGCAATGTTCTATGGTGCAGAATGTTGGCCATTAAAAGAGAAACATACAATTAAGTCAAGTGTTGTAGAGATGAGGATGCTTAGGTAGATGAGTAGCTTTACTCTTAGAGATAGAATGTGAAACAAGCATATACATGAAAAGGTTGGAGCAACTCCAACGGCAGATAAGATTAGAGAGAGTCGCCTTCGATGATTTGGTCACATAAAACATTAGCCTTCTGATGACCCGATTAGGAGAATATATGTATTAGATTTGACCTAAGCTAAGAGAGGTATAGGTAGACCTAAAAAGACTTTGTTAGAAAATATTAGAAATGACATTTTTTAATTAGATTTAAAAAAGAATTTGGCTCTTCAAATGACACAAAGAGAAAAAGAATTCATTTAGCCGACCCCACGTAGTGGGATAAAGACTTGATGATGTTGTTGTTGTTGTTGTAACCAAGGGTTTTCATTTCACACTTGGTCAGACTAAATAACTAGTCTGTTAAGCAAGGCAATACCATAAACAAAAGAAATATTTATTTTTCAGCGGCTATATGAAATGAATATCACAATAATATGAAGAGTCTCTAAAATGAGATTGAGATTTCTCCAAAAAAGGGAAAAATTACTAATCTCTGTAAGCAATCAACAATGAGGTGTAATTTAATAAAACTGACTAATTTCCCTTAGCCACATTATTTCATGACCGACTTTCTCACTAATTTTATCAAGTTTTGTTTGGAAGCAAAGACAGTAATGAAATGATAAAGATTGAAATACAAAGACTCGATTCTCATTAGATCAATCCAGCTTCTCTAAATATTGTAGAAACGAGCTAAACTTCCAAGCATTCAATTCTAGCAATATTAGCTGCTTCATTTAGTTATATGATTCCAAAAACAAAATGCAATTTTCACTGGCACCTCGTAAATCAAGGAGATTTTAATAAAGAGAAATAAAAAAAAGGGTCTCTTATCTAGGGTGTATTTATTTTGAAACTTACTTTTATTTCCTCTAATATATTTACAATACATTTGATGAGGACATCGAAGATCAACGGCTACGATCGTGTCTATTTAATTTGATATATTTTATGTATGTGATTTGCTATTGTACTTTTCCCTTTCTACCCTCACTTGAGGGCTTTGTCTTATGTTTGCCTAGGGGCAATTGTGTCTTTTTATTTTCATTTATGTATTTGGCTATTTAAGCCTTCTCCCTCCTCTTGGAGAGGATGATGATTATTGCTAATGAAAATTTTAGTTTTGGATCTCTTTGTGAGTTCTCAAGAGAGGAAAGCCTATGAGAGGCTCAAAGCAATACCCAACAGCCCCTTGGTGGAGCTCTTGGTTTTCTAACTAATTTCTTTTTTCTTCCCTCTCCCCTAGCCGCCGGATCTTTCCCCACCACCCCTCCACTTGGCCGGTCAGCCACCCGATCCCTCCCCCATGCCATTAACCCTACATTCAAACCCTCTTCCTCCCCAATTTTTTCTTGTCGCCGTCCATACTAGACTGGCCAGACCGCCGGCCCCCTAACAGCCTCTGCCTGCCGGCCTCCCTACACCGTCCCTAGCCCAGCCCCTTGCCTTGGCCGCCGGCTTCCCCCTTTCCCCTCCTTTGAATTTCAAAATTTGAAATTCCAATTGGTTTCATGAGGCCTTGAATGCTTTCCACATTTAGCTCCTTGATTTAAGGCTTCCATATTGATTGGATCTAATTTTGAATGATCAATTCAAATTATTTCTAATGAGAGCCTCAAATTTCGGTAACTTTCCCCATCATAAAATCTGATAATTAATTCATATTTTTGACTTTCCTAAACTAGTTCCTTGATTTTAGGAAATCATCTTAATTGAATTTCAATTCAAATTTGAAATTCAAATCTTCCCAAATTGATTACTCATCTATTTGGAAACTTTCCTATTTTACAAAATCTGAGAATCAATTCAGATTTTTTTCAAATATTACATTAGTAACATGGGCCCCATGTACTTATGATTTCTAAATCCTATTCCCCTCTCTAGGTGGCCGGCCATTCACTGGGCTCCATCTCTCTCATAGGCTATTAATTGCTACCCAATTTCCTCCTTGATTCCTCTTAAACCGCCGGCCCATTATGGGATGGTTGCTGCTCAGATTTTCTGAGTATAATGTTGCTGTCCAGAACAAAATTCAGCCGTAAAAGCAGCTGACCTGCTGCCCACAAATCCTGGTTGCTGCCCAACGGCATCCGGAAGAATTCCAGCGAGGGAAACTTGAATTCCTGCCTCCTAAAACCTTCAAACTGGTGACCGCTCTTCTACACCTTGTTGTCCACTGATTCTACAAATCTCCCAGCACCATACCTTCATCCGGAAGGTTCCAATTGAGGTCCAGAATCTGTCCAAATCAAAAACTGCTGCTGTCTTGAAGATCCACACCTTGTCTTGGCTAATCGGTGGTGCGAAGAAGCTCATGGTGGCAGTCCTAGTCGTCCCCAACACTCAAACCATCCTGCCGGAGTGCGTATTTCTCTTGTCGTTGGGTAAACTCAACATCAGATTCGCTATATTCATAGTTACATCCTTGATTGTGGTTATTATTATAGTCATGAAGATAATGTCAATACTTCTCTGCTAATGCCTA
The DNA here is from genome assembly GCA_022539455.1 of Dendrobium nobile. Lineage (NCBI taxonomy): Eukaryota > Viridiplantae > Streptophyta > Magnoliopsida > Asparagales > Orchidaceae > Dendrobium > Dendrobium nobile. The sequence continues at coordinate 23,356,685 of CM039725.1, read as the reverse complement.
GAGATTGAAAGAGTTGAGTGAAGAAACTCATGCATAGTGCCTAATCTCATTGTTAATTTAGGGATTTACGTTGAACCATTCATGTATGCAATGTTAGATTAAATTGACTGTTTTCTGACCTTAAATTTTTATGCACGTGATTCGGCCTAAGCTCGTCTTACCGCTCTTAGTGTTTTATTGTGACGTTTAAATTCAATGCAAAGATATAATTATTGTGCTCTAAAATTTAAGCGTGCAAATTCATTATGAAATTCATCTTCGCATGTACGTTCCACATCAACATTACTTAGGTTTTTTCACTGAATCAATTGTCAAAAAGCATCATAAAAGGCCCATGTGACTTTTCTTCTCCAATATGGTACCCAACACGAGTATTTTGGCTCTTTTCTGTTGGTTTTTTAGGAGGAAAAATATTCTTGTCAGGAATCAAATTAGAGGAAAAAATAGTGTCAAAATAAGTACACTAAAAAATGTCAGGATATTTTGATAATTTTCTTTTTAATACAAAAACTCTCAGGGCAATATATCTCATTACTGGATAAATCATTCATAAATACTAGAAACAATAAATACTGGACTACTGGAGTAAAAATATTTACAGTAATGTGGAATGTCAGCTGAGTAAGGAAGGAGAATAACAAAACTTTGGGTGTTACAAAGGTAATAAGATGATGAGAGTTGCATTTACGTACCTTACCATTAGGAGTTGTCATCAACCTCATGGCAAACTTCATGTACTTGACAATCAATTGTGATTCCTCTTCAGCAAATCCAGTAACCTCATAAGGACTAGCATTTCGAGGAATATAGATATCTCAATTAATAACATGTAGAAAGCTATATTTTAGTAATCTATGACTTGCACTTGATGGCAAGATGGATAACCGAAAAGAGATATTTATAATAACAGTCTATTTTACAAAGTATCTTATATAACTTAAGTACCAGCACAAGCCTGAAGATGAATTAATTCCATTCTTAAACAACTGAGGCCACTTGCAATTTCAAATGGAAAAATTCAATTTTACAAAACTTAAATATGCAGAAAAATGCTTGCAAGCAGCAAAGTGAATAAATAAACAGCAAATAAAACCCATATGTAGCTAGGAAATATCATCCATGGGTGGATGCCTTAAGTTTGGGATGAAGTTCACAAATAGTTCAAATGGGCAGTTCTTGTTAACGGAATATTAAGTTTCAATGTAACGAAAAACAAAAAAAATTAGAAGCTATGATACATGTTTGCTTCTTTATTGTTAAAAGTTGGATGTAGGTCCCCAAAATTCTTTGTTCACGTTTGTTCGGAAAGCCATGGCAATATTCATCCCCAATACTACAATAAATATCCCCCTCTCTAAGCTGTGAAATGCATTGGCCACTCCCCCACCCACCAACACATCCACCATCTCCATTTTTTAAGTTATGGGTATTGCACCAAATACCCCACTACACTTGAATCAAATAAGGAGGAATTTTGTAAATCAAGCCAAGTTCAAATCAAAAAACCTATATTTATGTAAATTCATAGGAAATATCAAGTCATGCATATCACAAAAAGTGAAGCCATATTTCATTTAAGAATCTTATTTGATGGGTTAATAGTCTCATGTGAGGTATTTGGGTCCAATCAACAATAAATAAAAATAGCCCTAAAATTCCCTTTGAGCAACAACCATCTCCACAGCTACACCCATGCAAACTAGGTGGCATCTTCACCACTAATGATGCAACAAAGCTAATAATTAATAAATTGATATGAACATTAACTAAGCACATTGCAACTAGCAATCACTATCTATGTGTGCACTCAACTGGTCAAGCTCCCTTCTAGCCTCTTTTTCCTTTTCTCTTACCTTCCTGGATATTTTTCCTTTTTTCTTCTTCCTCTCATATAGAGCTCAAGAGACCTTGACGGTCTTCCTATGTCCATCAAACTTGCATAACCTATCTATTCCTATGGATCTACAAAATAGATCCACTCCCAGGAGTGCAAATGACCACAAATTAAGACGCTTGCTACAAAAGCAATAAACTTACAATCTACATTTTGAACACTACCGTTGATATCACAATAAAGTTATTTCTTAAACTAGGCCATCGATGGAGTTAAAAAAAAATTTCATGCCCATGGAAAGAGGAATTTAGTGGATGCTGTGACAAGAAGTCCATATTGGGGCTATCTTCAAGAAACGTATAACTATTTTGAAATGGAGCTAGGAGGGATAATGTTGAAGGAGCATGCCCTTCTTGTTTACAAAACCTATAGAAGCTGGGCATGTTTCTCTTTCCAGAATCACTTATATAGCATTATCTACTTCACCACTCAAAATTGACCTTCAAATTTCCCTCTATATTTTTCACTATCTTAAGCTCCTACTCTTGGTCAAATATGAAGTGCCCAGTCAAAGTTCCCCCTATCAATTCCCCGTTCCCACTACTCATTGTTATCTGATAGAAAGTGGATGTAATTTCAGTAAAATAAGAGAACGACACAAGAAATTTAGAAAAAATAACACACAAGAACTCTTTTCTATTGAAAGAACTAAGAAGAAAAACACAAGATACAGTTGGTTCTTCAATTGGAGAGGAAGATCCGGCTCTCCCAAATCCCTAGCCGTCGGCTAGAGCCCACTCAACCTAAGCAAAGCTAATTCCAGTAAAATCAAGCATGATCTAAAATCACCCCATAATTAGCCTTAAATAGTCTCACTAATTCCCTCCCAAATCAACCCCTTTCCCTAAATAATTCCCTCTCATATTTGAATTCAAATGAGATTTCTTTCTCTAACTAATTCTCTGCCAATTGTTATAAAAACTTTCCTAAACTAGGGGTGTCAATTTCGGGTCACGGGTCGGGTTCGGGTCGAATCCGAAACTGACCCGACACTATTTGGGTCAACCCGAACCCGACCCGTTTTTAAAAACGGGTCAGTTTTCCTGACCCGAACCCGACCCGCTTCGGGTCCGGGTCAACCCGACAAGACCCGAATGGCCCGTTTCCAACAAAAAAATGGCTAATTTTCGGGTCAAAAACGGGTCAATCTCCTCTTTTCGGGTCAAAATCGGGTCAATCTCGAGTTGCCGGGTCAAAATCGAGTTTTCGGGTCAAAATCGGGTCAATTTCGGGTCAAAGGGTTAACCCGAACCCGACCCGAATTTTGGAAACGGGTCGAAATGCTGAACCCGAACCCGACTTGTTTCGGGTTCAAGTTGACCCTAACCCGAAATTTTTGGGTCGGGTTCGGGTCGGGTTTTCGGGTCGTGTCAAATATTGACACCCCTATCCTAAACAATTCTCCATCTCTCTTCTTATCAACAACCTACCATGATGGGGCTCACCAACTCAACCACCAGTCCATCAATACTCCCCTCCCAAAGAGCACCTTATTCTCAACGTGGAACGAATGAAATTGTTGTTGAAGCACTAGACTAATAGCTGTGGACTAGAAAATGGAATGAAACTGGGTCGAAAAATCCCTGTCTCGAGCATCTCCCTGATCAATCTCTCAATCTCTTCATTCTGAATTTGGGGATGACGGTATAGACGAACACTAATAGGTGAGACTCCTTCCTTCAAAATAATAGCATGCTCACGTTCCCGCGGAGGAGGCAACCCCTGAACTGGCTGGAGCACCCTTCGATATTGTTGTATGGGTGGTTAAATCATATCTGCTACTTCTATCTTCTCCCCGTCATTTTTCTCCTTCCAAACTCTGCAGCTCCACCAAAAATAGCACTTCTTCCCCCAACATTTCCACCACCTGATCTTCCACTCTTCTTAACGGATTAGAATTTCCTCCACCCCCTTGGACGTCGGTGGCTCCCCTCGCCTCCGATAACACATTTTTAGATTGTATCTCGAGCATCTTCATCATTTTCTCCTCTGTGATAGCAAACTTCTCATCAATCTTCTCATGTATGACTGAAATTTGAATTTCTAACTCTTAAATTTTTTTCACAAAATCCAATTTCTGTTGTTCAATATCCCCTTCCAACACTTCTACCTTTCTTCCTGCCATAGGTACCTGAAGCTCCAAACAGGAAAAAACAGCAATCTTGATGCAAACCTGGCCTCCAAACAGTAAGAATTCAACAAGACAGAAAAATCTAGCAGAATTCAGTGAGGGAGACTTTTATTTCAGCACAAGAAACTGCTCTGATAACAATTTGATAGCAAGTGGATATAGTTTCAGCAAAATCAGATAACGACATAAGAAATTTAAGAAGAAGAGCACACAATAACTCTTTTTTATTGAAAGAACAAATAAGAAAACACAAGATACAGTTGGATCTTCAATTGGAGAGGAAGATCCGGCTCTCCCAAATCTCTAGCGGCCGGCTAAAGCCCACCTAACCTAAGCAAAACTAATTCCAACAAAATCAAGCATAATCTAAAATCACCCCAAAGCTAGCAGTAATAGGCTCCCGTAATTCCCTCCCAATCAGCCCCCTTTTCCTAAATATTTCCCTCTTAGATTTGAATTCAAATCAGATCTTTTTCACTAATTAATTTCCTCTCAATTGTAATTAAAACTTTCCTAAACAATCCCCCCTTGATTCCTCCTTAAATAATGAATATTAAATCTCCTGAGCTTTCCCTAAATAATTCCCTCTCATATTTGAATTTAAATTAGATTTCTTTCTTTAATTAATTCCCCCTCAATTGTAATTAAAACTTTCCTAAACAATTCCCTCTCTCTATTCTTGCCCGCCGCCCACCCTAGTTGTGAAAGCCATTTTTCCTTCCAGGTTCGTCCGGACGAAGTTGGATCGTCCGGGGATGATCGGTACAGGTTTTGGGGACAGAGAAGTTCGTCGCAGGACGAAATAGGGTTTGTCCGTACGAAATTTTTTCAGAGAGCAACTCGTTCAGGTACGATTATTGTTCGCGTCTGAACGAATTTTGTCCAGAGGGCAAATCGTCCCGGGACGATTTGGGATCATCCGGGACGATCTGGTTGGATATATATGGAATTGAGATCTTTTGAAGAGAGAGAAAAGGGCAGGAGAGAGAAAATCGAACGAAAAAGAAAGAAAAGTAATTTTTGGGGCGACTTCTGTCCGTTTCCGTCCGTAGCTGCAGTTGAGAAAGTTGACCAACTCGAGGCAAGACACATTCCGTATTTCTCAATTTTCAGAAACAAGGATTTTGACGACTTTTCTATTCCGGATTTTGTTTCCGTTAGCGAATAATTGATACCGTTTTGTACTGATGAACTTTTTACCGCGAAACTTTTGATATGTTTCTGAGTTGATATTTGCGCACGTTTTGAGTATTTTTTGAAAATGCTTACCGGGTATTTTGAATTCGGCGGTGTTTAAATTGAACTACGATTTATCTGGATGTTGAAAAATGTTACTTCAGTACAATGAAAGTCTTAGAATGATGTTGTTTACTATCTGTGGTAATTTGGTAAATTTCTGAATCTGTGAATTTTGTGTAAATTCCGTATACTACCGTTATGCCGCTGACGATTTTTCTGACGAAATCTGATTTTCTGAATTGAATGTTCTGATGTGATGTGCTATCAGAAGGGAGTTATAAGGGGCCAGAATCCTTTGAGATTCTGTCTGTGTTAGGAAAATCTGAAAAAGAAAATAAGTTCTGTTCTGAAAATTCTGTATATCTGTTTTGTTCTGGTGCTATAAGCACAAATGGAGGCATAAGGGGTCAAAATCTGTTGAGATTCTGTCTGTGTCAGGGAAGGGAGACATAAGGGGCCAGAATCCGTTGAGATTCTATCAGGGTCCGGGAATCTGATATGTGATATGTGAAATGTGATATCTGATATCTGAAATGTGATTTTATCTGATTTGAATTCTGGTTTGTAAGATCCGATCTGTTCTGTGATTTGAAAGTTTTATAAGTTTTATCAGATCTGTTATGCACTCTGATTTGAATTCATGTATCTGTGAATTGATTTCTATTTGATCAAGTATCTGTTCTGTATGTTATACGATTTCTGTACGGCGAATTGAATACCTACTTCTGATGTATTTTCTGATGTGAATTTCTGGAGATTTGGATTGGTGAGTGTAGTCTTGCTGAGCTGTTAGCTCATCCTTGTTTTCTACGTGGTTTTCAGGTTCTGAGAAAGGGAAGGAAGTCTTGGACTAACAGTTCTGTGTCTGATCTGAGATTAGGTATTTTGTACTTTTGATTTTTGTACAGTCATGGCTTTTCCGTTCTGTTCTTTCTGTCTGTAGCCATGCACTGTATTGTATATGATTATTTTGATGAAAGAAAGAAGAAAATATTGGATGCATTTCTTTATATGTATTTGAAGTTATAGCAGCTCTGTGTTTCTACTTGTTTGAATATTTGGAAGAAAGTTCTGAAGCAAATTCCGAAACTAGATTCTGGATTTTCAACATTTGTCGCGGCCCGACGCGAAGGGATTTGTTCTGGTCGGGTTGGGTCGTGACACTAGTGGGGCCTACCGACTCAGCCGCCAATCCAACATAATCCTTAAGCTATTTGTGCTCGATCGAGTTCCCCCCCTCACCAATTCATCTTCTCCACTACTTCATGTTGTTCTCTAGTCACTAGATTATAACTAAATCATATTATTAGAGGCAATTTGAGCATGTGTGGTAAACAAGTGAGGTTTCACTCAAACATGAATGATTTACTCAAATTCAATTGAGTCCAAAATGCATGCCTATCCTAATTGACAAATACTACAGCCAGCCACAAAACCAAATAAAAATGTGATTAGTTGAGTTTGCCTCTTCACTTCCTCTTCTTCACTACTCTATGCTGTCCTCTAGTCACTAAATTATAACCAACCATATCATTTTTAGCATTTCAAACACATGTGGCAAACCAAAAAAAAAAAGTTTGACTCAAACATGTATGTTTTGAATTATAATTTGACTTAGTCCACCTTGTCATAAACGACAATACCACCACCACCCATAAACCTCAATTCACAACCCTCCATTTCACACACATACACTTCCAAATTCACACACTTTTCAAGACAGAGAAAGAGCAGCATTTAATGGTCATCCCAGCTCACACCACCCACCAAAAGTAATAAGAGGGCACAAAGCGCCAAAGAACCACTGGAGTAGATCCTATTTAAACATAATTCTACAATTTCAAGACCATCTAAGACCCCAAAAAGACTAGGACCAAATCAATCAAAAGTGATTTGGTCAAATTAAGAATTAGTCCCAAAGCCACTCACAAACTCAAATTCGCAATACCAAACACTATACAACCCTTCTCTCTCTCTTTCTCACACATTTATCGCCTTAATCATTAGCCTTTAGTCTTGTTAAATACTCATGTTTCATTTATTCCTAAGTGTTACCTAAGGTGCTAAATCTATCCTAGCAAATCAATTTGAGTAACTTATATCAATATTACTTTAGGCATACCCTTTTTTTTTCTAATCGTTTGTCGTTAATTTTATATACTCATCCAATTGATGCATATTCTAACCTTCAGGGTACATGCCCAAATAGCCTCCATATATTTTTAATTATCTTAATCACTCCAACTAAACCTGTCATATAATCATTTATTACACTATCTTCTATTGACTATGGAGATGCTTACAAAAAAGGGGGTTAGCCCTCCTTCATCACGCATTAAAAGACAATTGTTAAATGTTAAGGGTCATTGATGCAATGTCCCATAAATCCAAACAAAAAAGACAAATGCACTTCTTTCAATAATGTGAGAAAGGTAGTTGTGAGTATTTCTACTATTTAGCAGCCAACCAACTCGCGAGAGTAATAGGTAAAGGGCCACTAATGCGCATACCCTGTAAACCCAAAGGAATGAAAAAGTTGTTTATGGCACCATTACCAGAATTATCCATTTAGAGAGTAGACATTTATTCAACAAAGATAGGGAGGGACTGGGACATATATGAAAACTTGAAAAGTTTTTAAGAAATTTTCAGAAAGGCAACCTTATCTTTCTTTCAGTTTTAGTATCCCAGCCCATTTGAAAGTTTTGAAATACTTTAGGACAAAATATTAAGTTTATAAGATTTTGGGGATCAAATCATTAGCAAGCATAAATTCAAGAAACCAAGATGAATTATATTCAAAAAATCAATTGCATGTGCAATGCACAAATATAAAAAGATAATGAACTAACATTGTTGATGGGTGATATGATGTTGGCCAGAGCTTGGACTGTTCCTTCCATTCTTCCTTCGACAATGCAGCATATTTTGCAACCTAAAAAATTTTAACAACGAGAACTTAGCGACTACAAAACCTCTATGAGAGACAACAATTATCACATTTTAAACATATGCTCATGCACATGAAGTGAACATAACCAAAATATTTTTTTTGAAATTAATTGATATTTTTCATAATATTTGCCAAATTTTCAAAAATTATGAAAATTGCCAAATAATTAGCAAGACCACAACAACAATAACAACATCAAGACTTTATCCCACCATGCAGGGTCGGCTACATGAATCATTTTTCTTCTTTGTGTCTTGTTAAGAGTCAAATTCTCATTTAAATCTAATAAAAATGATCATTTCTAATATTTTCTATTTTAGGTCTACCTCTGTAGTTGACATGTCTCAAATCTTGGATGAGAAAATTGGAAGGGTTGCATTAGGTAGTTGACAGTCAGTATAAAACTTGTCGAATAATCATGGCATGAATCTTTTAATATAATGTGTTAATACCAAATAATTAGGGAGAAATCTAACAAATTTGGAAAGTGTACACACATGCTTAAGATGATACTAAAAGTTCAAAGGTATGTATTGATTTCATAAAAATGCTTGAATTTTGATTTTCCCCTAATTATCCTATTTTTAAAAATTAAGAAAATATGAATATTCACATTAAAATGTTGAAAGTAGGCTTAACAATTTTAAAAACTATTTAAATGCACTCGATGGAGAAAAATGACATATTTAAATAGTTTCAATTTTCAATAGGCATTTATGATCTTTTTCAAAATTAAATAATTGGAATATATGATATTTCAATCATAAGAAATAGAGAAATAGCTCAAATAAATCTATGAAAATTCGAGTATGCTCAAATGGGTGGCCTAGACCTAGGGAATGTATACCATGGCTATAGGCCCACCTATGGGTAAGATGGTAATTTAGCACATAGAAAAATTTTCATTTTAAAAATGCAAAAAAAACATGAAAAAGATGAAGTTAACCATCTCAAAAAAATTCAGGGATGTATATATTGAATTTAAGATCATCTTCATTTTTTTTTTTTGAATTTTTTGATATATTTAACTTGGCCAATAATTCAAAATTTATAAAATTTAATATTTTTAAACCACTGAATCACTGATTATATAAAATATTCTCTAAAAAGTCTTATATATTTTGTGTTGTCGAAAAATGCAAAAAACAACCCTTAGTTTTTCTAAAAATTTTAAATTAAAATCCTAATTTCTAGGATTTTTTAACAATAACTTTGGAAATTAGAAAAATCAAACAATGCCATGGGATTTTTATCAGAGGCTCAACAGGGTCTCGTTTGACTTCTTAGATGAATTCAGAATTTTCTCAATCCATTGTTACATTATGGATATGCGCATCCGTTGTTATAGATTTTCCATTATTGAAATGGATTTTTTTTACAATGAGAAAACTTCAATTTAATTAAGTTAATCAAGCATTCAAAGTCTCATGTTCGCATACATGTTGTACTTTGCATTTGCATTGAAATATCAGTCTAAGGTTACATGATCCCGTGCACCTCACCTTGGCTTCTTAATTTGATTGATTTGATATCAATTTGCTATTTCGATGTGGACTTGATTGGTAGTAAGTTGTGTTGTGTCCAATTTTTTATTAAAAATTGTAAGTTGTGTTATTTTTTTATAAGTTGAAAGTGGTGTTGTGTCTTGTAAGTTGTAAGGTGTTGTTGTGTTCTAAGATTGTGTTTGTTTTTTGAGTAGTATGTGTGTTGTCCGTTCTATTATAAGTGGAGTAAGAACCATGGAGAGAAGAATTGATAGAAGTCCGAGACGAAATATAAGAAGGAATGTAGAAGAGGATAGCTTGTAAGCTATGACAAACCCACAGGTTTCATGTTTCAAATATTCATCATATATCACTATCTATTTTCACAAGGAAATCAGCCACAATTTATAGGAGAAAGAAGGGGGAAGGGCATTTATTATCCCATATAAATGTGCCACCAAAACAGCCACTAAAACCCCTCCAAATCAGCTCATACATGGAGAAGTCAAAGAAAATGACACAGGGATCAACAAGGGAAAGAAACTGAGCAGCCTGTAGCAAGGAAACCAAGAAAACAGTAGAGAAAATGAGCATCCAGCACCAGGGAAACCAATAAAATAGTAAGGAAACTGAGCAGCCTCATGGGGAAACCAAACAACCACCATGGGAAGACAAAATAGCCACATGGGAAGACTAAACAGTCACATGGGGAAACCAAAAGCAACAGGGAATTCAAGCAGTCAGCAGGAAAAATGAGTAGACAACAGGAAAAAATGAGAAGATAGCAAGAAAACTGAGTGGACATCAAGGAAAACGAAAAGCCATGGGAAAAAAAGAGATAGAAACATAAGTGGAAAATAAGAAAAATATAGAATGGCTAATATTGACTGCATCAATTCTTCCCTGGTGAAAGAATCTCATCCCCTGATGAAAATACCTTAGTAACATGATGGAATATATTAGTACGACGACATTGCAACTCCACAGCTCAATCCAAGAGCAATCAGACAAAGGACGTCCACTCCATTTAACTAAGAATCATCAGAGCACTCCATGTCTTGTTTGGGAAGTACAGATATCCACGACAATATCAACAAGATCGTAACATGTCTGAACTGGAACAGTAAGAGGCATAGACTCTATATCCATAGCATTAGCTGGTTCTCCTTCATTTGTAATAAGATTAAGAACTTTATGCAAAACAATCTTTCAAAATCTTTCTAAAATCTTCATATTTTCAGCATGAAAATACTTCTTAGCATCCTCCAGTAAAATATCATATTTCCTTCTTATCTTATCTTTTTCTTGCTCACACTCTGACCAAAGTAGCAGTTTATTATTTTTATACTTCTCAGTACATAAATAATATTGCCTTTATACTTTGAATATTTCATTCTTTATTGGGTTAGTAGAAATTGCTTGAAGTGGAACCCATTCAACAGATGGAAAGCTATGGATTAATTAGTTTGGTTCATATGGTTGAATGACAGTACTTCCATGATGTTCCGAAAGCGCTATTTCTGATGGTAGATCTTCCTCTTGAATTGGAATTTCAGCTTGTTGATTGTTTTGAATTTTCTTTTTTTAAGAGAAAAGAAGACTCACACGACAACCTAAAGTTTTAATGCCAAATTGATACAGCCTAAAATTCCTAAACCTTTTAGGAGAACACTAGGTATGCAAATAATCATTTCCTTTCAAAATAACTTAAACAAATACAACAATAAAACAAAACACAACAACCTTTATAACTTCTAAAAGAAAAGGCACAACATCTTACAACTTCAAAAAAGTTTCGAGAAGAAAGATAAATGTGGAATGGAAGCTGTGGAGAGAAGAATAGATAGAAGTCCGAGACGAAATATAAAAAGGAAAGTAGAAGATGATAGCTCGCAAGCTATGACAAACCTGCATGTTTCACGTTCCAAATATTCATCACATATCACTCTCTTTATCCATAAAGAAATCAATCACCTTATATAAAAAAAGAAGGGGAAAGGATATTAAATGCTCACTTAAATTTGTCACCCAAATAGACAATAAAAGCCTTCCAAAACAGCTATAAAACTCTTCCAAATCAACCCAATTAATTAGGAAATAAAGCATCCAACATAGGTTTCAGCAAATGGGGAAACCGAGCAGCCACAACAGGGAAAACGAGCAGCCAGCAAGCAAAACCAGAAGGGTAGCTAGGGAAACAAAAAGCTAGGAGGGAAAATTGATATCAAGCATGGAGAAGTCCAACAACCAACATGGGAAGACCAAACAACCACTTAGGGAAGACCAAACAGCAGCAGGAATACGAGAAGACAGCAGAAAAGGGCAAAGATAGTAGGGAATTTCAGCAAACATCAGAGAAATTCAACAAACAAAGGGAAAATTTAGCAAATAGCATGGAAAACTGAAAAGTCACAGGAGAAAGATAGCTATAAATACAAGAAAAAATAAATAAAACATAAAGTAGGAAATCTTGACAATGTCATTTCTGAAATCCACCACTCACCCACCCTACAGCATGGTTTAAAAATCATTCAAGGCGCATACTTCAAGTTGCACCTCGAATTGAGATACACAAGAAATGCCTCAAGGCTTAAGCCTCACTGGCACCAGAGAGGCTTACACCTTTTTTAAAGAGTAAAAGTCCAAAATAACCCACCGACCATAAATAAATGTCCAATTTAGCCCAAGACTTTTATTATGACCCAATATAGTTCACTTACTATTAGAAAATGTCCCAATTTAATCCGCATGCCAAAAGTAACAAATAAAGTTAATCCCAATAGTTAAATGTAAAGATATTTTTTGTATTAAGGTATATGTAAGATTACATTATTATTTTTATATATTTTGTCAATTATCATATTAAAATAAATATAAAAATCATAATGTAAGCTTAATCAACTAAATAACAAGAATGAATAATTCATAAATGTGATTAACTTTCATTTTTATTTTTTACTTATTTTAATATGATAAATAATAAAATATATAAAAATAATAATATAGCCTTATATACATCTTAATATTCAAAATGACCTCATATTTATTGTTGGAGTTAATTTTAACTTTTACTTTTGATAGTGGGATCAAATTAAGACATTTTCTAATAGTCAGGAGACTACATTAAGTCATTATAAAAGGAGGGAACTAAATTAGGCATTAAGTATTGTCGGAGAACTATTTTAGGCTTTTACACCTTTTTTAAATAAGGCGTACGCCTCAATACATTTTGAGGTGGAGCCTCAATCAAGTTAAATTTATAAATTTTTTTAATATATATTTTTATTAATATATATTATATTCTATTATAAATTAATTAGATAATAGACTCCACGCATCATGGGAATGTACGGAGCACACTAGGGTTCTGAGTAGGATCAAGAGGTTGTGAACAAGCGAGAGGTTGTGCATCTTCCCAAATCTTCTTCTCTGTGTGTGTGCATCGTCTTCTTCTTCTTCTCTGTTGCTAAGTCGATCCGCTTTGTCCATATGCAAACACGTCGAGCCCCTTTGCTCCCTTAACTATTTCTCAACTTTGGGGTATACAACATATTTTTTTTCTATTTATCGTATGTTTTACACTTTATCCTTGTTAATATTTACAACTGAAAATTTGTTCTAAAAGCTTTGAAGTGTTAGTTTTATTCAAGCAAATTTATTTCTTGGATGATGGAATTATTCATACATACCAACCCTTACATTTTTATCAATGAATATTTAGATGATTATTTCAAGTATTATCAAGATCTAAGACAATCTGGTTTACTCTATTTTCTCATCCTTACTAAAATAGGGGATGTTTTGCATAAAATATTGAAAGATGTATTGAAAGATAGTTAGATTTGGGGTTGCATTGCATAAGATGTTTAAAGTTGTTTAAAGTTGTGTAAGGATAGATTTAAAGATGTTTGAAGTTTGTTTAGAACGATCATTATTCGAGTAATTTACTATTAACTTTATTATTTTTTTATTGACTGGAGTTATTATTAATTTTATTATTATTATTATTAGAATAGGTGGTGACACAAGAAGATAAGATTCAACTTAGAAATATGCCACTTAAGTTAAAATGCTACCAGAATGTGCAAAGAAGAGATATGTTTACTTGAAATGTAAGTTTTTTGACAGGTGGATTACTGGGGATGTAAGGAAACAATGATCACTTGGCTTTCATACATGTAAATATTGGAACATGTGAGAAAGCGTCGAATGAAGTCAAAAACAAATGCGTTGAATATTTAAAAAAGCATGCAATCGCCAATAAGACGGTTTCAATAGTGGAAGTTATTTTCTTTTTCTTTTTCTTTTGATAGAGGAGCTCGAGGACAATGGATAATTTTTTTGTGAATGTGGATGAAGATAAAAATGAACTTTTAAACAATTCCTCCTCCAGCTTCTATAAAGGAAGACAAAAATAGAGTATGTTTAGATATTGCAAGATATTTTTATGATAATGGTATTCCATTCAACATAGTTAGGAGTCCTTCATAGATCAACATGCTTCAATAATCAATATATTGGAAATTATGGTCAAAAATTGATCTTTCAGGCATGTATGAGTTATGAATAGGGATATTACATGAGAAGGTTAGAACAATGATAAGGTTGGTTGATGAAGTGAAGAAGATATAGATTGAGACAAGAGTTACAATAATGTTATGTGGTTAGTCAAGCATTAGACAAAGGAGTGTTATAGACTTCTATGTTAACAATCCTTGTGAGGTTATATGTCTAAAATCTAACGATGTATTAGCCTCTGTAGATGATGCAAAAATACTATTTAAAATGCTTTATGAGGCTATTGAGAAAATAAGATAGAGTTTAATTGTTCAAGTTGTTACAGATAATACAAGTGCCTATAAGGTTGTAGGGATAACATTAATGGAGAAAAGGGGAGCATCCTTACTAGACTTCATGAGCTGCTCAGTACCTTGATTTAATGCTTGAAAATTTTGGACAATTGCCATAACATGAATCCGTCATGTTGAAACCAAAAATAATGAGCAAGTTTACTTATAACCATACTTGGGTTTCAATGGCTTATCTAACTTTGCAGAGATTTAAAGAGTTATGACAAACTTCATAGTCCATGCTCACTTCTAAAAAATGGGATAAAGTTATTGGGCAAAATAAATTAGAAGGAAAACAAGCAAATATAATTAATATGAAAGATGACTCTTCCTGGCGTGCTCTGAAGACCACAAAACCTTTAATGAAGGTATTAAGAATAATTGATGGTGAGAAGGCTCCAACTATAGAGTTATCTATGAAATAATGAACATTGTGAAGAAAGAAATAGCAAGAGAATTTGGAGGACAAAAAGTTGTTTATAAAGAAATATAAGGAATCATCAGCTACATCAACATTTGCATGTTGTTGTATGTTATTTAAGCACCTAATTTGATTATAATTAAGACTTTCATATTGATAAAGAGATTCAAACTACTTTACATGCATACATTAATAAACTTATCCTTGAAACTAACTATCCTAAAATAAATGATCAACTTAAAGATTTTCATTTGAAGAATGAGTTATTTGGGTAGAGAGCAGCTCAAGCATGTCACAAAGCATGTTCTCTTAGTAAATTTTCTTTCTTTTATAAGTTTAAATCTAAAAGCTTATGTCTAAGCTTTCTACTCTAATATGTATTTATCATATTCTTTTTATTATATTCTGCAACATTGGTGGGCACTATTTGATGATGATGTCCCTGAACTTAAAGGATTTTGCAGTGAAAGTTTTTAGTCTTACATGTTCAACTTATGTATGTGAGCATAATTGGAGCATTCAACTAAGTTCGTACAATGAAAAATTGGCTACAAGAAGAATGAACAAGTTATTTTATATCATGTTTGATTAAAAATTTGAAAGAAAGAATCTCAAATTACAAAGGCAATGAACTAGTGATGAATTGGATACTTTGATTGTTGATGATATCTTATCTGATGATGAATCGATGACATCAAAAAATAATGAAAGTTCGAAGTTGAAGATGAATGAATGGCCTTTAATGCTGATGAGAATAAAGATATCAATACCAATATCAAAAGTGTTACTGAATTGGGAGATATTTCTACTTCTGAAATAAGTAAAGTGGTGTAAAGTGGGGTTTGAGCTCCAAAAAAATCAAAAGATAATTTAACAATAATGTATTACTTTGTGATGATTAATTTATTATTTTAATTAAGATTATATTGAATCCAATGTTCACTAATATAAGGAGTAAGAATAAAAGAGTTGTAATTGAAGAAATTTTGAAGATGAAGATGAGACAAGATCCAAGAATGATAGAATTATTACATACAATGGCTATTCTAAAGAATATGAAAGTGGGGATAAGGATGTCATGGATCCTGATCCTCGCAACGTATATAAGTTTTAAGTGAGTGCTTTTCTTGAATTTCATTTCAACCTTTTATTAGATGAATCAAATATTATCTTGATGGGTTATTTCATCTTTTTTCATTTTTTACGAATTATTTTAATTTTTTTTAAGACTTACACTTCAATCCACCTTGATGCTAATGCCTCTCCTCACTAAGGCAAAACGCTTCTATTCTTGATTTCATCTTTTTAACCTTGCCCTAAAAGTTCATGTACAAAATTCACAAAAATTCTATATCAACGCACCTTTATGAAATCGCCCATCACATTTTACTCTCATTGTACCAAATTCAATAAGATGACTGACACGACCTCTAAAAAATGACTAAAACTCAACAGCTAAGCAGGTGATCGCCTCAAAAGTATCCATACACACATAATACTGAAAGCACAAAAACAACTGATAAACATCTTACAGCAAGTACTTGTAATAACATGTAAAAGATTTGAAAGAATGACTAACTTTTGTCTTGTATGGACTCAACTGATAGGTACTTGCAAGCTGAAGAACATCATTTGGCATTCCCGCACAAAGACTTTCATGTTCATTCTGACGGCATAAAATGACGGACAGTTCCACTTTTCCTGCCAAGACAGACAACAATTACTACAGCCTCAAGAATTCCTCAATTACCAAGCCCCGCCAATTAATTTGTTATGAGAAAGCACTGTCAGAGGGAACTTACACCACCAACCAGCAAGTTCTTTACTATATAGCAGAATAAAAACCAACTTCATTCAATCTTCCTAGATCCACTTTACCAACGAAATATTAATATGATCACAAGCTTAGCATGTTAAAATTTAAATAGCGGATGCTCACCTTCCACTGATCTCTTCTGCACTCTTTTCACATGGCGTAGATTCTCAAGTGGGCAAATTTGATTCAGCTTCCTAATAAACACGACAAATAACAAAATTTCCTAGCTGATAGTTTGGCCAGAAAAAATAAAATAAGTGTACAAGTTTTAAGGGCTCATTTGGTTGATTGCAAACAGAAAACAAGTTTTAAGAATTAGCGATTTCATTCTCATTCATTTTTAGTGTGAAAAATGAAATCCTTACATTCGAGAGACTTTTGAGAAGGTCTGCCATTTTAATTTCAAACATACATCAACAAAATGGAGCCCAGGTCACAGAAGACAGCAATAAACAGAATAAAATGTAAATGCTAACCTCACCAAAGTGTTTGCGAGCTTGGGCTCAATAACAGAAGCAAGCACATCAACTTCACCCAAAACAAAATTGAGAATTGTCAAATGAGATGTGCGACAAAAACAAGTAACAGAATTGAGTTGGAAGATGGAAAAGAAACAACAGAAGTACGAGATACCAGTCGACAGTTCAGGAGAGCTCGGAGGCTTGTCAGGAACATGAACGATTTGCCACGGCATCACTTGATACTTGAAGAAAGAATAAGTATAAACTTCGCTATCCCAATAACGTCAAACTACTTAGGGGCTGTTTGGTATCGGATTTACAGCAGGATTTAAGTCGCATTTACGCTAAATCCAACCAAACGGCTTTTGTGCGCGCATTAAATCCCGGATTTACTACATCCCTCAGTTCGGCGGATTTATGGGATTTGGCCGAAGAAGCGCGCGAAAGGCACAACCAGCGAGCTCCCGTTGTTGCTTTCGATCAAAATGTCGTAACTTCCGATCCGACAGGAAGGGGAAGTCGTCAAAGGAGCGAAGTCGAACAGCCACGAAGGAGCGGAAGAAGCGACGCGTTGCAATCTCTACGCTTCCTGCGAAGCAACGAAGCCGAACAGCAACGACGAACAGAGAAGATGAATGGCAAACCTAGACGCCTCTAAGTTATTATTAATTAACTTACATAATATAATTTAAAATATTAATAATTAAGTAAATTAATTAAATAATAAATAGTATAATTAGTGCATAAATTAATTATCTAATTTAACTTAATTGAATAATTAGTAATTAAATATTAATTTAATTAATTAAACTTATAATATATATTATTAAATATATAATTAATTGTTTAAATCATAATTAATGTGTAATTTCTACTTAACATATTATTAATTCAAACCACATTATTTTTTTAATTATAAGTTTATATTTTTATTTATAATTATATTCTTCACATTTAAATTCCTAACTGCCATAAATCTCGAAATATATTATCAAATAGTTTCTCATGATTTAATATTTGTTATTTTATTATATCAAACAGTTTTCAAATTTAACACCCTCTAGTTTTCAAATTTAACATCCTCAAAGTTTTCTAAATTCGAATTTATAGGATTTACTAAATCTCACTAAAGTTAAATCCAACATGTTGCCAAACAACCTCTTAGGGCATCTCCAACCGAAAATCTCATTTTTCACTACAAAATGCAGTGAAACCAAAAAAATGCACTGATTCATCTCCAATCGAACGCCATTTTAAACCGTAACCGTCATTCTCTTCATTCGCGCCTTTCTTCCGTAAGTTCGGTAGAGACTAATTTTTTGCGCAGATGAACAGTTCATCCGCAATC
This sequence comes from Dendrobium nobile, assembly GCA_022539455.1. Taxonomy (NCBI): domain Eukaryota; kingdom Viridiplantae; phylum Streptophyta; class Magnoliopsida; order Asparagales; family Orchidaceae; genus Dendrobium; species Dendrobium nobile. The sequence continues at coordinate 23,338,088 of CM039725.1, read as the reverse complement.
AAATGACGTAAAAAATAATGGTCGGTTGGAGCAAAACAAGAACGACAACTTGTTTGCCGTTCCATTGGAGTTGCCCTTAGAGTTGATCGAGGACACAAAGCAGTAATAAAAGGTGATCAGCCTCAGAGGAACCTTAAGATGCTCGCTGTCATGACTCCTTATGAAACTATTTCTTTCTTTAGCTCAGAGGAAAAGGGGAAGCGAAGAGGATGGAGAAAGTACAAGGAACTCGCCAGCACCGGCGATCCCACTGGTGACTACAAGTATACGATGCTGCTGTGCCGATGTCGACCGAGCTCTCCCTCCGCCGTCCCCCAATCCCCTCGCTTGGTTTAGGGATTAAAAATTAAATAAAAATTAGATACAACTATAGGATATTGACTTAAAATTGGAGAAATTTGCCTGTGGAAAATATTTGTTTCGATCTATAGTATCTTTTTATTTTTAAATCGATAAGTTTGGATTTTTTCATTGTTACTGTCATAATATTTTAGTTCAAAGTTTCTTAGCTCAACGAGTATATAGTCATGATTGACAGATCCGTATAATCTTTAGAAAATTTTATCGTGATGGGGATAAATCATTAAAATTGTTGGTCTTCAACAGGAGAATAATCCGAATTCTGTGAGGGCACACAATAAATACACAACAAATATATAATTTTTCTTTTATGTTATGTATTTGTTGTGTACCCTCACAAAATTCAGATTGTTCTCCCATCCAAACTACGCACGTAAAAATTTCTCCGTGTCTTGAAATTTTTTAGTTCATCTCTGATTTTTACAAACATAATTACTATTTTTAATATTTTTATATCTAATGTATAGTTTGATGAAATATTAAAGAATGTGATTTGAATATTTTCTGAACAAGTGTTTGCACGGATGTTCTTACAACAATATTTATATGTTAGCAAATCAAATATCAATATTCTTGTATTGTATACGAGCAAATATACAAAGATAGCTAATTTAATTAAACATTTATAAAAAAATAAAGCAAATAATAAAAAAAGAAGTGATAGAGATTGATCTAAAACTAGAGGTAGGCTTTGTTTGTTTGGACGTTTTTTTGCCTTCTCTGTTTGGAAATGGAGAATTTTTTTTTTGTGTTGTCTGTTTGTGACACTTTTGCAGAAATACTTTTTGGAAAACTGCATTTTTGTACTATTTTAAAATGCTTTAAAGTATTTACTTCTCGGTTTTCTCAAACAACAGTTTTAAAATTGACTTTTTGAAAAGGTGGAAGATAACCAAACGAAGCCGTAATGTACCACGTTTGATGAAACATAGTCTATGTCATTTTTCTTTTTTTCTTGAATAAGATACCATCATTCATACAACATCAATCTCTCATATATGTGTTTATTGCTCCAATGAATATTTCAACTATTTTTATATGTGCAAATGATGTGTGATCAGTCAATTTATTAGCTAACATTTGTTGGTATAAATAATAATGTGAACATACAATATGCATAAGTTGGTGTGATATAGACATACAGACTCAAAAATGATAGTGGGTTCATTATTGCTTTAACACTAAAGCGTCTATGAGAGATTATAACCCTAATTTGTGATCTGCATGAAACTAATAAACGGATGAGGCATTTTGATTCTACATGTATTATAAAGCTAAAAGAAAGAATTCAAAATATGGAGATCACAGGAATAGCACAAATCCTATAAAGGTCCGCGCCTAAAAATACGTCTAATTTAATAATTACCGATATAATGACCTCATGCCCGAGTTTGTGCTCAATTCAATTGCATGTTAGACAACTTTTCAAGAGAAATCAATAGTTAAATGGGGCATTACATATCTATGAGATTAAGGTTTTGTTTGGGACGGTTTTCTTACTGCTTCTTAAAGTAATTTTTTAGTACAAAAATAAAAAATTTGTATATTAAAAAACTACTTTTAGAAGCAATAAGAAAGTCATCCCAAATAAAGCCGAAAACAAATGTTTAACGCAAGGTTAAAAAAATGGATTAAGAAGTATGATATATTCATTGCACTTCAAAGAAATACTTATAATTTATAAAACTTGCGAGCTAAGAAATTGGCAAACTTTAGTACGTTTGAGATCAAAAGCCCTATAATAGAATAAACTTAAACATTAGATGTTAGATCAAAAGACTAACCACAAGCTCAACTATGACTCATCAGACACATAATTAAGGAGAAGCTCATTGGATCTAATCTTAACTTAAAGTTAAAGATGATCTTATCAAATTAAAGAGGAACTATGACATTGTTTTGTCCTATGCTTGGTGGGTTATGAGCAATTTAACCCTTAAGTAAGAGGGTCCATTGAAGCATAATGTTAGCAATTATCATATCATCTAATTATGCTGCACATGAAAAATTCAAGACTAATTATTGATATTCAGCTTAATAGTGACGAACAAAATGTCGCTATAAAGTTGTAAGGCTAAGCGACCACCCCCTTCATAAAAATTTTAATTTCACTCTTATTATTATTATTATTATAGCATTTTAATTACCCTTTTTAATGTAATTTTTGAAGTAACCTCATTGATTAGTTGTACAAAATTGTAATTCTTTTTGTTGTAATATATTATAATTATTAGTTTATACAATATTGTATCAACCTTATAATTTATTATGTTATAAGTATTGGGATTGTACTCTATTATATCAACCTTGTTGGATGCTCTATTAAAGCACTTAGTTGTATCTACTATTAGTAAATCATCTTCAAACCTCAAATGAACATGTTAAGCCTTATTCAAATGAGGTTAAAACACTGTTCAATCTATGTTCATATCTATGTTTCTAATAGGGAAAACAAAGTTCAAAATATTCTCTAATATGGTTCCAACATTGTTTAAACCTTGTCTAAATCTTATTCAACAATTATATCAAGGCATGCTTCAAATAAGTATTTCGCAATTAAAAGCAAATTTATTTTAGTCTAAAACAAACATTTGAGCATATTTTTCCAATAGAAGAACATATTTTAAATAATTTTAAGCTCAACTATAAAAATCAAGCATTGGAATCTTCAATAACTTAATTTTTCCAATATGGAACTCGCAGAAGGATTGTTTATTACACAATATTAGGAATATATTGGATTTTAAGCGCTAGTATTTTGATTTTTTTAGGTATATGGTATGAAGTAAAATATGTATAGAGTATTTTTCTTACGAGTTTGATATATATTGTATAAGATATTTTTTTAAAATTTGAAATTGATTTAAATCGAGTGAACATCGCTCGGGAAGCTACTCACAGCCTACATTAGTTTGCCAAAATTAACACTGAATCCCTTACCCGTGATGCTAACCCACATTAGCAACCCCATAGTCCATAAAATCACTCCTTTATCTTTATTGCCCCTCATCATCCTCAAGCTCGATCCCATGCCAATAACCCCGCACCACCATAATTATTATCTCTATCCTCTACACCATCCCTACCCGTCATCCTGATTGACCTAAATTGAAATCAAAATATAATTTATTTCCCTTTTTAATAAACCAAATAATAATAATAAAAAAAAGAATCTCACGACCAAATAAAAGCAAAAAACCAAAATACAATGTCCTAAAAATTTTGAAGTAGTCAATATCACTTCGGTCAAATTAATGAAACAATATCATCATCATGAATTAGGTTCAACATGTTATTAAGCACTTGAACTAATTAGCTAAAATTGTTAAGTCGACCAAACGGGCATTCTTGTTAAATTCATATATATTAGCTTGCTTCTAAGTTGAAGTCTCTAGAAAAATGAATATGCATGCCCAAGGAACTCAACAACTAAAGTAATCAAGTTACATAAAGATATCATTCACTTATAATGAACTTGCAAAGAGGACTCGCTAGAGAGATTGCCAAAGGGTGTTCTATATATCTCAGTAATCGCATCCGCAATTTGGAACTCATTAAGGGTTACCAAAGTGCTTTACAACTATTGCTAAAAATATATTTGACATTAAGTGTAATTAAGTCTTATTCTATAATTTTATTTATACTACTAAAATATAATCATTCATATAAAAGTGAACATATACCAACATCTATAAGGGCGTTGAAATATAAGTGCAACACATTTTCTTGATAAATAACATCAACTTTTCCTTTCTGACAAAAATATAGTGAAATCTTCAAAGCCTACATATGTGGTTTTATCTATCTCTTTTTTATTTGTTAAACTCGATATATGTTTGCAAGAAAAAAAATCGGGAGTTACCTACGGGCAAATTTGGATCCAACATCTTTTAGGATGTGGTGAGTATGTAAGATGCCCAACCAAAAAGATGTTATGGAGAATTCTAATGAAAGGGGGATATATTTTACGTGTAAAGCAATTATAATTTGTTATTTTGAGTAGTTGAATCAGATGGAGGATTGCTTGCTCCAAATAATCTAGGGAATTCTTTGAAGATAAATCACCTCGACATAACTCGCTTACATGTAGCAATTTTCCGTGAGAAAGGCGACTCGCCTACCATAGACATACTCGATCAAGGTACAAAAAGTGTACACCTTTTAAGCCTATAACTGTAACCTGTGAGAACTCGTTCCTTCGATTTGCTGTCTGAATCTGATTGGATTTTCCTCCCATGATCGGCCGGGACGATTTTGAGATCGTCCAGGCCGATCAGTGCATTGAAACAGCTGATTTTTCTGGAATGGGATCGTCCAGGCCGATTTTGGATCGTCCTGGGACGATCGGATAAGACAAGAATCCCGATAGCAAGGGTTTTTATCGTCCAAGGAAAAATAATTATCGTCCTGAGAAATCGGCCGGGCCGATTGGATTTTGTTCTGATCGGCCAGAACGATGTGGCGATCGGCCGGGCCGATCAGACTAATGATATAAGGAAATCAGCTCGTATTGAGGAGAGAGAAAATCATTTTATAAAAATAAAAATATCTGAGGAGAGAGAAAGAGAAGGAAAGCGAAGGAAAAGTTCGTTTTCGAAGACCGCGGAGCGCTTTTCGTCCGTCGTCGCTGTTGAGCAATTTGTTTATCTCGCTGTAAGGACTCCGAATCCTATTTCTGTTTTCGAAGATGTTGAGTTTTGGTTGTTTTGTGCTCAGATTTGTGTTTTCGTTACCGAAAAACGCGCACCATTTTGTATTGACGAAACTTTCACCGCACAACTTTTGATATGTTATTGATATGAGTATTCTACAAGATTTGAGTAGTTTCTACGAAGATTTTACCGGTCGGAATTGGTTCTACGCGATTTTAATTGAATAGAAAAATATCGGGATGTTTATTGATATGGATTCAGTAGAATAAAAGTCTTATATTGTTGTTGTGCACGTTCTGTGGTAATTTGGTAAATTGTGATTTTGTAGGATTTTTGTATAAATTTGATAGACTGCCGTTACTCTGCCGAAATTTCGTACGATTTCCGATTTTTCTGAGATTGATGAATTGAATAGATATGCATATGAATGTTGATATGATTGCTCTGCATTATTCTTATATTGACTATTGAATTGACTGATGATACTGAAAGACAAGTGGGAACCTGGTTGAACGTTGGTTGGAGATTGACTTGACCTATACAGGATGGTGGGCCGACGGGCTTTCCTTTAAACATCGACTATGGATATATGGATGGGAGTCATAAGGAGTTCTTATAGATATGCCGACGGGCGGCCGACGGGCAATAGAGTGACGACTCTTTTTATTGAAACCAACGTATGGATATCTACAACAGCAATATAGATTCTACAACAGCACTATGGATTTCTACAACAGCACTATTGATAATAGCCAGTGTTTGTGCTTGTCCAATAAGACCATTGTATGAAATTGCATATGTATGATATTGCATTATATGGATTTCCTGATATGTATTGACCTATTGATTTCTGATTGATTTATTGATTGACGGATTTATTGTATTGAATTGACTTATTACTGATTGGATTTTCTTGACGGATTTATGGATTTATGGATTTATCGTTACTATATGGTTTCATTGATTGATCGTTGAGCATTGATACTATTGAGCATTGATATGGATATGGATGGATGTTGTATTGATTCATGGATACCGACACCACTATGGATATGGATGTTGTATTGAATTGTGGATATGGATACTGACATTATTGATTCATCGAAATTATGGATTTATTGATTCACGGACATGATTGATACTATTGATACGGATACTGATATAGATCCACTGATACATTGATTCATAGTACCGATCATTGAGTGATTGATTGATTGGATTGATTGTTTATTGATTTATCGATTTGATTGTTGTATAAGATTTTAATAAACCAAATAATAATAATAATAAAAAGAATCTCAGAACCAAATAAAAGCAAAAAACCTAAATACAATGTCCTAAAAATTTTGAAGTAGTCAATATCACTTCGGTCAAATTAATGAAACAATATCATCATCATGAATTAGGTTCAACATGTTATTAAGCACTTGAATTAATTAGCTAAAAGTGTTAAGTCGACCAAAGGAGCATTCTCATTAAATTCATATATATTAACTTGCTTCTAAGCTTAAGTCTCTAGAAAAATGAATATACATGCCCAAGGAACTCAATAACTAAAGTAATCAAGTTACATAACGCTATCATTCACTTATAATGAACTTGCTAAGATGACTCACTAGAGAGATTGCCAAAGGGTGTTCTTCTCAGTAATCGTATCGGCAATTTGGAACTCATTAAGGGTTACCAAAGTGCTTTACAACTATTGCTAAAAATATATTGGACATTAAATGTAATTAAGTCTTACTCCATAATTTTATTTATACTACTAAAATAGAATCACTCATAAAAAATTGAACATATACCATTATCTATAAGGGGGTTGAAACATAAGTGTGCAACACATTTTGTTGATAAATAACATCAACTTTACCTTTCTTAAAAAAAAAATCAGTGAAATCCTCAAAGCCTATATATATGTGATTTTCTCTCTCTATCTATTTTTATTTGTTAAACTTGATATATGTTAGCAAGAAAAAAACTGGGAGTTACCTACGGGCAAATTTGGATCCAACGTTTTTCAGGATGTGGCAAGTATGTAAGATGCCCAACCAAAAAGATGTTATGGAGAATTCTAATGAAAGGAGGATATATTTTACTTGTAAAGCAATTATATTTTGTTATTTTGAGTAGTTGAATCAGATGGAGGATTGCTTGCTCCGAATAATCTAGGGAATTCTTTGAAGATAAATCACCTCGACATAACACGCTTACATGTAGCAATTGTCCGTGAGAAAGGTGACTCGCCTACCATAGACATACTCGATCAAAGGTACAAAAAACGTACACCTTTTAAGCCTATGACTGTAACCTCACTATCTAAACTCATCCCCGGCTCATAGTTACCTTTACTCAGGGGACTCACCCCTCTCCTATAGAGGCTCGCTCTCATTCATAAGGGTTCACATCAAATTAGTAGGGACTTGCTTTCACATACTAGACTTATGAGCCTGATCTTGAAGACTAGTCCAAGATACTCTCCCTCTAAGACTCGTCAAAGGCATTCTCCTGAGAGGAGGGAGCCACTCATAGATAGGAATCTATGTGTACATCATTTAGCTAGCCCATATATCTATGCAATTTTGTAGTATTCACTTCATATCTTTTTTTCTAGATGCAACATTTCTTACAGCCCTCTAAACTTTATAAGTAAAGGTGAGGTGACATATTCTAGATTTTTATGCTGATGGCAATATTTATATAGATACTATAACTTTCTACTGATTCTACATACTCACTAATTTCCCTCACTTATTTTTATAGCTCTACCAACCAATAACATACTAATAAGGTTAAAAAATCAATTAAGGTCATATATAAACATATGTTAACCCTAAGGCTAGCTAAGGCCATACCTATTTGAAGAGAATTAATTCATACTCGAGTTATGTTGGAATAAAAAATTAATAAGTTTCTCTTATAATCATCTCTATATCCCATTTGAGGCTATATTCACTTGGGGTTAAATCATATTCAACCCATGCTAAAGGCTAAGATAAGAATTTCAGCAAAGCTAAGCTGAGAAAGAACCAATAGAATGTTCAAAGAGGATTGGAATAATAATTTCTATTGATGAGGAGGAATGCTTGGAAAATTCTAGAAGTTTTCTGGAGGTTCAAGTGAAGGTTCGTGTTCATATGAATGAGGCTAAGAGCGCTTGTTGCAAACTCGTCTTAAAAGGAAACTTGAATTATCATCAATAGGGTGTGATAGCTATGGAAATAAAGTGTTCACTCTTGGCTATAACATTATGTGTCCTCAACACATCTTTCTAGTAAGAAATGATGCTTATGTCAATCAAGATGACAGGGTAGGGCTGAATTTGTGTATTAAATTATAATAAACAATTTTCAAGTTAAATAAGTTATGAAATAATAAAAATTATAAAATAAAAATACAAAAAATTTAAAACACAAATCAATTTTTATGTGGTTCAATCTCTACCTATGTCCATACTTAGTCAAATCCACAGACTAAGATTCTACTACTTAAATAAAGATCTCCTTCACACTAAGGCTTTGCTTGAGACTACTTTCTTACTACTTATTAAAGCATATACCAATTTATTATTTATTAAAAATATAATAATCCACTTTTATCTACAGTGAAAGAAGATGAGACTATACAATTTAGAATAATTGACAGATTTTATTTGTAGGGATAATATAAGTCTAGCGTCAATAGTCAAATAGTTACCATATAATAATATGATTGTATACCAGTGTTCATGCAATAATAATGGAATGAAAGAAGTTGGGTGATGATGATCATAGCAATTGTTGATGGTGGTTGTTGATAGTGATCGTTGGAAAATGCAATAGAGTTTTGCAGCTCTAATAGCTTCTGAACCTTCTTCATGTAAAAAAATGAGGCGTCCTTTGTAGCTTTTTAAGAGGAGAGAATTTTGTTAAATTTGTTTAAAGTACAAAAATGTTACATCAAATAGTCCATGTTTATCCCAATTATCAAATTTTTTTATCCAACATTTGAGTGTCATAACGATGTCAGAATTGAATGATCTTGAACTCTTGAGTTTACACACATCATCATTTTGCTTGATATGACTATAAGCATGTAAAATTTTTATATCACTTGATCTAATTATTAATGTCCTGAAGTTTTTAATTATGTTTGAAATGTTTGATTTTAGCTCATATGGAGTCGGGTGAGATCACTTGTACTGTGATCTCACCCGACCATAATATTAAAATTTATTTTCAACAAATATGCTACAAATTCAAGCACATTTATTATTTTTATGAAATAGGCCTTTGTAAACATTAATGGCTACATTTACTACTGAGCAATGATTGGCCTTAGCGTCTATGAATATCTTGATCATTCAATTATTTAATTGAAGTTTCTTTGAGGTCCAAAAATCATGCAATGATATAATTGTAAAGTTACTTGGTGTAAATAATTGGTACCTTCAAACATGTATTTGTTATTGTCCAAAGTGTGGAGCAATGAAATTTCTTTGAAACTTAAAGTGATAACATTTAGTGAGTTTATTAATTAGCGGGGGAATGCTTTATTGACTTGAGAGTTGTCACTGGGCCTTAAAATTGAAGTTGAAGAAGAGAATTCTTTCGGAGCTCTTGTGAGGAATTAATCATACCACATGCCTTTACAATCGACATTTAATCCTAAGAAAGTCAAAGTTTCTTTCATTTATTCCTACTTTTTTTTTTTGCAGAAAGCCAAAGGCTAAACTATTATAAAGCAAAGAAACTACTTACTTATTACAACCATAAGTAGATGAAGTGCTCAGATGACACTAGAAAGTGCTCTTAAAACACTTGAAAGTTAGTTAGGGATGTTAAGCCCTATAGAACTGGCCCAAGGCTAAATAAAGAAAAGAGGTTAATTAGATAGCTTTAAAACCAAAGATAAAACTCAAACCAAATCACCACAGAAATCAAAGTGCGGAATAAAATAATGTGGAAGCAATAATAAGAAAAGAACATACCGGATTTATAGTGGTTCAGTCAAACCTTGACCAACGTCCACTCCTTGGAGGCACCCTCTAAGTATTGCACTACAAAAATGTCTCTCCTTTAGCCCCCATAGCTAGGCGGAGAAGCCCCTACAAAATCACTTCCACCTTCCCCGGTGCGGCGGAGTCGCCGGGTCCTTTGAAACCAAAGAGATCTTCTTCTTTGGTGAACTTACCTCGAGACTAAGGTGCGAGTTAGCCGGAGCAACCGTGTGGATCCCCCACCACACTCCCTTGAGTTCTCCCCCCTCACAGGATCTTCTCCCTCTCAAACTCCACCCTTTCCTCTCTCCCTTTCAAGCTCTCTCTTCAAGTTTCCCCCACAAGAACGAAGCTACAATGGTTGCCAAAGACACTTACAAAGTGCCTTGCCATAGCTTAAATAGAGGCTCTCAAAACAAGCTCATTAATGCAAGGACCCGCCATTATCGTCCAAGACGATAGACATATCGTCCTGGCCGATTAGTTCAAATATGAGAAAAATCGTCCTGAATATCGCTCTGAAATGAAGCTGGACGATATCTAATCATCCCGGACGAAATCCCCATTAATTGCTTTCCAAAACTGCCTGAGAAATTTTAGAAAAATTGTCCTGGATCGTCCTGGACGATATTTTATAGTCCAGGCCGATCCTCTGGACGATGTCCAAAAATAGGTTATTTCTTAATAGATCTGGCGGCAGATTCTTGCTGAATTGAGCCGATCGTCCTGGCCGATACAAAATCATCCAGGACGATGTGTTTTGCATAAAGACGGCTTCTTTAATGAGGATGCCCTAATTAGGGTTTCTACTTTTGTTAGATCGTCCAGGACGATATAAATATCGTCCCGAACGATGTTACGAAAAATAGAAATATTTTAGGGCACAACAGAAAATCTTCCAAGTTACAAATCATCAGATGCCACACCAAATACAACAGACTCAAGAAAGGAAAAAGATTACAAACTGACTCAGACCTAGTCTACCCAATCTTGAGCTGGTTCCAAATTGCAGTCTGATCATGTGGACCTAAAACGTTAGCACATAAGGCAATCGTAGAGAAATAAGGAATATTTGCTATCATCAAAATCATAAATCATAGATCCGCAACAATCTCCCCCTTTTTGATGATGGCAAACAATTCAATTTGAATTTTCAAAAGAAAGCAATTTCTCCTAATCTCCCCCTTACTAGAATAACACTTTTAAAAAATAGGAGAGATGAAAATATTTTTGTTGTTTTTAATTTTTTGAAAATAAGATACAAACACGATAACAGTACAAAAATTCATCAATACGTTCTCCCCCTTTGATATTATCAAAAAGAGAGGAGACACAATCAAAAACCAAAATAAACAGAAGACCAAAAAACGTTTCCTGATCTAGTGAAAAAATAAATATTCTTAAAATGAGAAAGTTACCTCTTAATTTTAATCAAAAACTTAGTAGAATTGGATTGACAACGCATAGCCCATAAAATGTTATAAATTCATAATTTGATAATCCAAACTCATTCTTTTAAAGGCTCAAAAACTTTTTAATCCAATATCAAAATCAAGGAATAAACGGAAAAAAGAAACATTAAATTTTTAAAACTCCTTCCATAAAACATATCTAATAGAAGATCAATGCAAGAATTTCTGAATCAGGAACCAAAATTTTCAAGCACAAGTTTCGAACATATCAAGGATTTTCTTAAGTTTTTAGTAGTTAAGAAAAAAAATAAGCATTTTTTTGTGGGCTCATTTTATGTCCTTTATCACTTGAATTGCTCTTTAAGCATCTTTTGATTTTAATTCACTTTGTGTATTTTTTTTAATAGGGTCATTGCGCATCTTTTGGTTTGGCACCATTGGCCACCTTTTTTTTTAATTATTTTCAAAAAATATGCTTTCTTTCTTATATTTTCAAAACCAAAGTAAACCCAAATTATTGATAACACGAACAACTTGATTAAAAAAATTTTATGGTAGATTCAACAATCTTGCAAAAGATTCTTATGCGATAGAAAAAATGTAGGGAGATAAAAAAAATAGTTTCAAAATCCAATTTAAAATATGATGAAGATTTTGAATCAAAAGTAAAATAACCTCTTTAAGAAGAGAGAAAGAGAAACAAAAACACGAGTTTCCTTCCTTTGACTGTTTTAGAGAAGTCAAACACAACTTACCAAAGATTTCAAAAAAAACATGAAGTAGATTTTTCATTTTTAGAAAAGTGAATGTTGTTTGAATAGTTGCTATTTGAATGAGTTATATTTATGCAACTTATGTAGTTTTGATGATTCCAAACATTATTGTTCAAATGTATAGTTATCTCCTAACAATTTCAGAAGATTTGCACTTGCTCTTGTGTGTACTAACATTTCAGGAAAATCAGACTCCAGACTACGAAAACTTCAATTCAAATTCAACATGAGATATTATGTATAATTGATGTTTATCTTTTCTTTGAATTAACTTTGAAAGGGAGTGATTGTAATTGAGTGAATAAAATCTCACACACACACACAAATAAGGAGATCTTAAAATTCTATACTGATCGTACAGGACGATATTTATCGTACTGGACGATCTGTCAGTTATCTCCTATAGAGCACTTGGAACGAATAGGAACTTGCCTTGAAAAATTTTCTAAGTCCTATTCGTCCAGGACGAAATTTATCATCGTCCCAGGCGATGGGTTCTCTGCAAAATTTTCGTCCAGACGAATTTTACCATCGTACGAGGCGACCAGTCCTCTGGAAAATTTTCGTCCCGACGAAAATAAATATCGTACAGGACGATCAGCTCTCTGGAACTTTTTTCGTACAGACGAAAACAAGTTATCGTCCGCGGCGATAGGTTCTCTGGAAAATTTTCGTCCAGACGAAATAAATAATCGTCCAGGACGATCGGCTCTCTGGAAAATTTTCGTCCAGACGACCACATTTTCGTTCAAACGACAAACCGACTTAGAACAGTTTTCAGCAGTTTCTAGAACCGACCTTGTAATAACCGTTCGTACTGGACGAACCAAGTTCGTACAGGACGATCAGATGTACGAAGTCAGTTCGTACACATATACAAATTGGGTCGTTTCAGATCGTTTAAGTAAAATCGTCCAGGACGATCCAGAATCGTACAGGACGATCCACTGCGTACAGAATTGAAAATTTGCAGTTTTTGGGCGGTTTCACTTGTCTTTTATATAAATAGTCCAAATTAGACTGCCACCCAATCTTTTTGTCATTTGATCTTCGTGCCTTTTGAGAGAATAGCCAAGGAGAGAGTGGAAGAGAGCATTCAAAGGAGGATTCCTACCACTGGAGCTAGAAGGCTTCACTTGGATTGCTAAGGTAAGAGTCTCTACTTGTGAAATTGGATTTCTTCACTCTTTTTCTTTCTTCCTTCTAGATTCTTGTGAGAAGATCATTCAAGAAGGTCCGGTTCTCTGCCGACACTTGGAGAGTGTGAACAGACGAAGGGTTCTCTGCCCACACTAGGAGAGTGTGAAAGGACGAAGGGTTCTCTGCCCACACTAGGAGAGTGTGAAAGGACGAAGGGTTCTCTGCCTACACTTGGAGGGTGTAAAAGGACGAAGGGTTCTCTGCCCACACTAGGAGAGTGTGAAAGGACGAAGGGTTCTCTGCCCACACTAGGAGAGTGTGAAAGGACGAAGGGTTCTCTGCCTACACTTGGAGGGTGTGAAAGGACGACGGTTCTCTGCCAACACTGGGTTTTGTGTAAAAGGACGGACGGTTCTCTACCGCACCGGGGAGTGGTGAAAAGAGTGTGTTGTAAGGGCTTCTCCGCCTTGCTGTGGGTGCAAAAGGAGAGTCACTATTGGTATTAGTGCAATACTCAGAGGGTGCCTCTGAGGAGTGGATGTAGGTCTGGTTATAGACCGAACCACTATAAATCTGGTGTCATTTACTTTATAGCTTTTACGTTTCCGCACTTTTAAAATTCAGTTTTAACAACTCTGTGGTTGAAAAATATTTTTCTACTAACTTTAAAGTAAATGACACCAGATTTATAGTGGTTCGGTCTATAACCAGACCTACATCCACTCCTCAGAGGCACCCTCTGAGTATTGCACTAATACCAATAGTGACTCTCCTTTTGCACCCACAGCAAGGCGGAGAAGCCCTTACAACACACTCTTTTCACCACTCCCCGGTGCGGTAGAGAACCGTCCGTCCTTTTACACAAAACCCAGTGTTGGCAGAGAACCGTCGTCCTTTCACACCCTCCAAGTGTAGGCAGAGAACCCTTCGTCCTTTCACACTCTCCTAGTGTGGGCAGAGAACCCTTCGTCCTTTCACACTCTCCTAGTGTGGGCAGAGAACCCTTCGTCCTTTTACACCCTCCAAGTGTAGGCAGAGAACCCTTCGTCCTTTCACACTCTCCTAGTGTGGGCAGAGAACCCTTCGTCCTTTCACTCCTCTCCTTTCTTGTCTAACTTTTTTAATCATGTCAAGACATCCTATTGATGAAGCCCAACTCATCATAGATCATATCTATAGGCTTTCAGAAATAGGACATGCTGATCAGAAGAAAAAGAAAAACATTTCATTAGGGCACTTAATTACCTATATTTTGGAGAAGAAATACAATATAGTGCATCCTGATGAAGAATATGAAGAGCCAGTTTACTATAACAATACATCATTCAGACTGCTCTTCAAGGAAGAAAAAGAAAAAGGGAAAGCACATGACAGTGCTTCAGAAGAAGAAGAAAGAGAAGAAGGAGAACATACCTCTGCACCTCAGTCAGATTATCAGAATCTGATTGAGAGATTTGATCGTTTAGAGACTCATATTGATCAAAGATTTGATCAATTTGATGCTCAACTTGTGCAGCAACAACATGACATTGGTGTTATTAGAAATGAAGTACATGATATCAATACCAATGTAATGTTGATGGCCTCCTACTTTAACCTTTTCGGTGGCATTCCTCCTCCTCCTCCTCCAGAACAGTAGAGATAATTTTATGTGTTTTTGTAGTACTTGTGTTGTATTTTTGTTGTGTTGTTGTGATTGTTACTCATTTTTTTCTTGTTATGTTAATGTTTTTGTTAAATGTAGGTATTTGTCTTTTATTTTATGTTGTGTTTAGCTTTTGTGAAATGTAATCTTTTCATATAAATCAATGCATTTCACACTTGTTTCAGTATTGATTTGTTATTGAAATGTGGTTAATTTTTTATGAATTTCATTAGTATTATTTAATCTTCATAGTGCTTAAATTAGATTGTAATTGGAGATTATCTACATTAGAAAATCTAGTCTTTCAAAATTTAAAAGTTGTTTATAACTTGTTGTAATTAGAATTTTTAAATTCATGTCTATTCATTTAGACTACATAAAAGTTAAAATTATTATTGCAATTTAGATGTTTACTTATTTTGTATTTCTTTGTTCAAATAATATTTATGTACTTAGAAATATTTGAAATTTTAGATTATTGATTTTGGAAAGAATTGGTGTAAAGTACTCTTGAAAATTGTACAAAAAGTACAAAAAATCAAAAGAAATGCGCAATGGTTCGCAAATATGAAAAAGAGGCACAAAATCAGCTCAATATCAATAGATGCACAAAAATGTGCTCAAAAAGTTGAAAAAGATGCGCAAAGCGCCACATGTGGTAATTCTCTTCTTTCCAAATTCTTTCAATCTCTTAATTCAAATTGATCTTATGTTCATTTATATTCTATTGAATTTTGAAATATAGAATTTTTTCTTCATCTCTCTTGTAATGATTTTCTATATTCAAATGTCTAAATTGAATCATGTCTTTGCTAAATTCTTCTTACTTACAATGTTATATCACTTTTTAAATCTCCTGAATTTCTATGATTGACCTAATGTTTTTAGTTTAAAATTGCATACCCTATGTCAATCACCATTTAGATTAAATTTTAACAATGAATTTCATATAATTATTTACATTTCTGGTCTTTTTCTTCTTCACTTTTTGTTGCTGTCAAAAAGGGGGAGAAATTATTAGTTTGTGTATGTTTGTGTTTTATCTTTTTTAGTTGTTCTGTTTTAAAAAAAAAAAAAAAAAAAAAAAAAAAATATTGTTCTTTAATGCCTCCTTATTTTAATGTACTCATAAATTCAGGGGGAGTTTAGGAGATAAAAAATGTGTTTTAACTTGAAACCATACTAATAATAATTGTTTTGCCATCATCAAAAAGGGGGAGATTGTTTGAATAGTTGCTATTTGAATGAGTTATATTTATGCAACTTATGTAGTTTTGATGATTCCAAACATTATTGTTCAAATGTATAGTTATCTCCTAACAATTTCAGAAGATTTGCACTTGCTCTTGTGTGTACTAACATTTCAGGAAAATCAGACTCCAGACTACGAAAACTTCAATTCAAATTCAACATGAGATATTATGTATAATTGATGTTTATCTTTTCTTTGAATTAACTTTGAAAGGGAGTGATTGTAATTGAGTGAATAAAATCTCACACACACACACAAATAAGGAGATCTTAAAATTCTATACTGATCGTACAGGACGATATTTATCGTACTGGACGATCTGTCAGTTATCTCCTATAGAGCACTTGGAACGAATAGGAACTTGCCTTGAAAAATTTTCTAAGTCCTATTCGTCCAGGACGAAATTTATCATCGTCCCAGGCGATGGGTTCTCTGCAAAATTTTCGTCCAGACGAATTTTACCATCGTACGAGGCGACCAGTCCTCTGGAAAATTTTCGTCCCGACGAAAATAAATATCGTACAGGACGATCAGCTCTCTGGAACTTTTTTCGTACAGACGAAAACAAGTTATCGTCCGCGGCGATAGGTTCTCTGGAAAATTTTCGTCCAGACGAAATAAATAATCGTCCAGGACGATCGGCTCTCTGGAAAATTTTCGTCCAGACGACCACATTTTCGTTCAAACGACAAACCGACTTAGAACAGTTTTCAGCAGTTTCTAGAACCGACCTTGTAATAACCGTTCGTACTGGACGAACCAAGTTCGTACAGGACGATCAGATGTACGAAGTCAGTTCGTACACATATACAAATTGGGTCGTTTCAGATCGTTTAAGTAAAATCGTCCAGGACGATCCAGAATCGTACAGGACGATCCACTGCGTACAGAATTGAAAATTTGCAGTTTTTGGGCGGTTTCACTTGTCTTTTATATAAATAGTCCAAATTAGACTGCCACCCAATCTTTTTGTCATTTGATCTTCGTGCCTTTTGAGAGAATAGCCAAGGAGAGAGTGGAAGAGAGCATTCAAAGGAGGATTCCTACCACTGGAGCTAGAAGGCTTCACTTGGATTGCTAAGGTAAGAGTCTCTACTTGTGAAATTGGATTTCTTCACTCTTTTTCTTTCTTCCTTCTAGATTCTTGTGAGAAGATCATTCAAGAAGGTCCGGTTCTCTGCCGACACTTGGAGAGTGTGAACAGACGAAGGGTTCTCTGCCCACACTAGGAGAGTGTGAAAGGACGAAGGGTTCTCTGCCCACACTAGGAGAGTGTGAAAGGACGAAGGGTTCTCTGCCTACACTTGGAGGGTGTAAAAGGACGAAGGGTTCTCTGCCCACACTAGGAGAGTGTGAAAGGACGAAGGGTTCTCTGCCCACACTAGGAGAGTGTGAAAGGACGAAGGGTTCTCTGCCTACACTTGGAGGGTGTGAAAGGACGACGGTTCTCTGCCAACACTGGGTTTTGTGTAAAAGGACGGACGGTTCTCTACCGCACCGGGGAGTGGTGAAAAGAGTGTGTTGTAAGGGCTTCTCCGCCTTGCTGTGGGTGCAAAAGGAGAGTCACTATTGGTATTAGTGCAATACTCAGAGGGTGCCTCTGAGGAGTGGATGTAGGTCTGGTTATAGACCGAACCACTATAAATCTGGTGTCATTTACTTTATAGCTTTTACGTTTCCGCACTTTTAAAATTCAGTTTTAACAACTCTGTGGTTGAAAAATATTTTTCTACTAACTTTAAAAAAAAAGAAAATTTTATTTCGGTTCAACTTTATTTTTAAGAGGGTTTAAATTTTAAAAACTACCAATTCACCCCCCTCTTGGTAGCCTTGGGACACTTACTTAGGCTTAACAACCTAATTACTGGACTCAACAAATGTGTGTGTTGATCAGAGAAAAACTTTCACGAAAAAAAATTTCAAAGAATAAATAAAACTAAAAAATAAAAATAAAAATAAAAGAAAAACACAAAAACACGAAAGACTCTTAACCATTATCTCTCTCCTGGTCCGATGCTTCAGAGACCAGATCTGCCCATGAGATTTTTTGCCTTACATTATTTTTCCCCAGTTTAAATTTTGCTTTGTCTTGCTCTTTTCTTTCGTAGGAAAAATTCTTAAATTAGGGCACTGATTTTTCATATGTCCAAGCTTCCTACATCGAATGCAAATAACGTCAGAAGAAATATAGACATCTTCACCGCTTTTATCTTTTTTCCACTTTTGCTTATGCTTATGTGAGCTTTGTGATTTACTTGTTAGTCATTACCTTCGTCACCAACTAGGCTATCTCTTTCTGTATCTTCAGCTTTTAGAACAATAGTTTCACCTGCATCCAAAAGTCTTTGACCCAAACTTTGCTCGTAGGCAATGAGTGAGTCAATCAAATTATTAATAGAATAATCATTCAAATCTTTTGATTCATAAATAGCAACAACTTTGGCATCAAAATTTTTAAATAAACAACGAAGAATTTTATTGACTTTTTCAAAATTTGAAAAATCTTTTCCTAAAGCATGTAATGAGTTTACAATTTGAATGAATCTGATATACATTTCTAAGATCGTTTCAAAAGGTTTCATGGAAAATAATTCAAAATCATGTATTAATAAATTCAACTTGGATTGCTTGATTTCACTAGTGCCTTCGTATATGGTGTGCAATTTATCCCAAACTTCCTTGCCGGTAGTGCACGTGGATACTAACATAAAATCATCAGAATTTAAAGCACAGAAAAAACAATTTAAAGACTTTGCATTCAATTGAGCATTGAGTTGTTCTTCCCTGTTCCATTGACTAAAAGGAATATTAATTTTAACTCCATTAATAATTCGTGACGGTGATGAATAACCAGTTAAAATCATATGCCACATACGAAAATCTATCGATTGCAAGAAAATAGACATGCGAGTTTTCCAAAAATCAAATGACATATTTTCAAATAAAGGAGGTCTGGTGATTGAATATCCTTCCGCAATATTATGATTTGAAAAATTAGCCATGGATCAAAATTCAAAAGCTTTTAAAAACTTATTTTATGAAAACCGCTCTGATACCACTTGAAGGTGCTCAGATGACACTAGAAAGTACTATGAAAATACTTGAAAGTTCGTTAGGGATGTTAAGCCCTATAGAACTGGCCCAAGGCTAAATAAAGAAAAGAGGTGAATTAGATAGCTTTAAAACCAAAGATAAAACTCAAACCAAATCACCACAGAAATCAAAGTGCGGAATAAAATAATGCGGAAGCAATAATAAGAAAAGAACACACCGGATTTATAGTGGTTCGGTCAAACCTTGACCTACGTCCACTCCTTGGAGGCACCCTCCAAGTATTGAACTACAAAAGTGTCTCTCCTTTAGCCCCCACAGCTAGGCGGAGAAGCCCTTACAAAATCACTTCCACCTTCCTTGGTGCGGCAGAGTCGCCGGGTCCTTTGACACCAAAGAGATCTTCTTCTTTGGTGAACTTACCTCGAGACAAGCCTTGAATCAGATGGTACTAAGGTGCTAGTTCGCTGGAGCAACCGTGTGGATCCCCCACCACACTCCCTTGAGTTCTCCCCCCTCACAGGATCTTCTCCCTCTCAAACTCCACCCTTTCCTCTCTCCCTTTCAAGCTCTCTCTTCAAGTTTCCCCCACAAGAACAAAGCTACAATGGTTGCCAAAGACACTTACAAAGTGCCTTGCCATAGCTTAAATAGAAGCTCTCAAAATAAGCTCATTAATGCAAGTTGCCGCCATTACATATCGTCCTGGCCGATTAGTTCAAATATGAGAAAAATCATCCTGAATATCGCCCTGAAATGAAGCTGGACGATGTCTAATCGTCCCGGACGATCTTGCAATTCGCCCGGATGAAATCCCTATTAATTGCTTTCCAAAACTGCCTAAGAAATTTTGGAAAAATTGTCCTGGATCGTCCTGGACGATATTTTATAGTCTAGGCCGATCCTCTGGACGATGTCCAAAAATAGGTTATTTCTTAATAGATCTGGCGGCAGATTCTTGCTAAATTGAGTCGATCGTCCTGGCCGATACAAAATCGTCCAGGACGATGTGTTTTGCATAAAGACGGCTGCTTTAATGAGGATGCCCTAATTAGGGTTTCCACTTTTGTCAGATCGACCAGGACGATATAAATATCGTCCCGGACGATGTTACCAAAAATAGAAATCTTTTAGGGTACAACAGAAAATCTTCCAAGTTATAAATTATCAGATGCCACACCAAATACAACAGACTCAAAAAAGAAAAAAGATTACAAACTGACTCAGACCTAGTCTACCCAATCTTGAGCTGGTTCCAAATTGCAATCTGATCGTGTGGACATGAAACGTTAGCATATAAGGCAATCGTAGAGAAATAAGGAATGTTTGCTATCATCAAAATTATAAACCATAGATCCGCAACAGTAGATTCCTCCTTTAAAAGTTCACAAAACTTCAGAGGAATCTTACTAGAAGAAAATGCATCCCAATAAAAGTCACTCAAGATAGCATAGCTAGCACAAAGATTTGCTAACTTGTTACAATTTCTCTCAACCCAATTAAAAAAACTAATTTATGGTTTTTTAAAAATACCAATTCATCCTTCCATGCAAATACTTGATAACATTAAAGTTATCCCCTTCTATAATAATACCTTGGTAATTATGCATCAAATCTTTGACAATTTCTTTAATAAACAGGATAGAGAAAAGCTCAAGGTCTCCAATATCCCAATGAATACAAGTGTGATCATATGCCAATAAAAACCTCCCTTTACTGTCTCGTACAACTCCTCCAATACTAGCTTTATATGTTTTAAGTAGAGATGCATCCACATTAATTTTAATCCAATTGGGGGGAGGGGGGTACCAACGATCTGACAGTCCAGAGGACTGATTGGTACCCTAGTGTCCCAATTTTCCTTGAGTCATAAAAGAAATAGAAGCCATACTTACAGCGTATGACGCAATGAACATCGAACCATCCTCTTTGTCTCCATGAATAAGTTTGTTCCTAGAATTCCAAGTAAGGAAAACAACATTGCAATAAATATTCAAATTGAATCCTTTTGTTTTGAAATCCTTTGACATCCAATTCCAACATGAACTAAAGGAATCAAACTGTTGAAAACCAAATCCAGCTTTATTTAAGCATTCAATTACTTTTCTCATCTTCACACAACTAATTGTGATATGCTCCAGGTCTTCCGTTCAGCCACATCCTCTAGGAAAACAGTAAATATTTTGAAGTCTTCTATGATATAAGAAATAATAAGAAGGAATAGCATTATTAAGTAATCTCCACCAAAAGACTTCTAACTGTGGTCTCAGCTTCATATGCTTTAGACATTTATAGTAAAAACAATCCTGCTCATTTGTGAATTTGATTTTGTAAACCAGGGCTGAAATCGAACACCCTGATTTATTATGTATTAACTCCAAAAAATCTCTGTCTTGGTCTTTATGAATTTCCACCAAAAGTATGATTTTCATTTATTCCTACTTAGAAGTGTTGAAAGTCTACTAAGTCAGAGTTTTATTCCAATGCTGGCTGGATGGGTGTTGCCACAAGCAACATGAATAAATGTGAACCTTCACTCGGTAGTTTGTTAGTTGATTTATTCCCTTTTTTCTTCAATGCCATATGAGTGCATGCCACAACAAGCCCTAAAAAGCTTTTAGTGATGACCTTATGTAATATTGAATGACCTCTAAGCTCACTCTTTTGTACATTCTATAAATGTTGATTTAAAGAGACCATATCTACTTTTATGTCTTTTTGGTACTCACTATTATGAGTCATTCTTAAATTTTTTTTATTAAAAGAGATATTATTTATTGTTATACTCTTATAATACTTAATTGTATGAATTGATCTTGAAGATTTTTTAGCTGAAGCATAAACCTTGTCTTCTCACTTTCCATCTCAAAAATACTTTGAGGAGTTTCTTTTTGGAGACCTTTAGTTGGGATATCAACTAACATTAATACTCTTCAGAAACTTTATTAAGAGCATTTTTTATGAACTTTAGAATAAAACACTATACAACATTTAAGGCCTACTCTTTAGGAGTCTCTCTAATGACTTTAGATTAAAAAAGATCATGCCTACTTTCATATTTTCCTAATGCTTTTTATCTTAGGAGTTGATCTAGGGGACTTTTTAGATTAGACAAAGACCTTATTATCCACATGCCAGTTTTGGGATTACCCTTGATAGTCTCTCTAGGTGAATTTTAAAAAATTCCATGTTTGACACTAAATGTTATTTAGGGGTCACTCTTTAATTAGGAGCTTCTTTATAAAATTTCAAATTAAAAGATGCCCTATCTACTTCATGCCCTCAAAGGCTTAGTTTTATTAGTCTCTCTTAGCTACTTTCAGATTAGTAAAAGATCATATATTCTTGCCTAACCTCTTAAAGTTTGCTCTTGATAGTCTTTCTTGGGTACTTTAGCAAGGAATTTTTCCAATGCTAGATGCCCTATAGAACACCCTCCTTGGGAGGCTCTATTAGGAATTTTAGAGTAGAGAAGACCATTTATTCTTGCATGCCATCCTAAGATTTGCTCTTAAGAGTTGATCATAAGGAATCTTTAGAATAAACAAAACCTTATCTATCTGCATGTGCCCTCATGGGCTCATCCATGATAGTCATTCTGAGGTAATTTTAATGAAGTTCATATTTAATACTAGATAACTTATGCAACTCACTCTTTAGGAGCTTCAATATGAACTTTCAAATTAAAAGATACATTAATTGCTTTCGTACCCTCTTAAGACTCAATTTTGAGAGTCTCTTTTGAGAACTTTTTTTTATTATAAAAGTATTATATCTACTTTCCTAGCCTCTTAAAACTTTGATTCTGAAAGCTACTTACAATAAATTCTCTTATAAGGACTATACTGAGTACTCTTGTAAGGACTACATTCAACACTAGGTATCACACAGAGCTTACTCGTTGGGGGCCTCTCTAAAAACATTTGAATCGAAAAAGACCATATACAGTTTAATGCTCTCACAGAACTTTACTCTTTCAAGTTGCACTTAAAATATTTTCAAATTAAGTAGAATCCTTGTCAACTCAGTTACCCTCTAAACCCTAAACTTTTAAGATTTGCTCTTCCAGACTTCAAGATTAATAGAGGCGTTTTATGCTCCTATTCCTTATTATGCTTACCTTAAAGACTTATCAAATTTGTCAAAAATCATCTTTACTCACTTGCCCTATTCGACAAACTCAGAAATCATTTTAATGAAACCTCCATACTCTCAGGAAATCTCTTCGAGAAATCGAAATTAAAACGGCAAAATCTTTATTTTCATGCTCTCTTATAACTCATTTTTAGACGTTCCTCATAAGAACTCTTTCAATAAATTTTATATTATCAATAACTCCAATAAATGACCCACCCTCAAGTTTACCAATTTTATTTAATTAATTATTTTTTAAACTAATTTTAATCTATCCCACCGCATAAATTTTATATTTAATGTTGCTGATTCCCACTGAAGGATAGAACCTCGATATGGTGACATTCAAATTTGGTCCATCACAACGGAACAAGATATTTTAATTAACTAAAATTATATATCATCACCCATTAAAAAATTCCAAAAATAATAAAAAAATTCCAAAAATAATAATATTTGTATATTATCGATAGCTCCTCGCCTCCTCGCCTCCTCGCCTCCTCGCCCAGCCCGCAGTAAACCAAAAACCTTGGTCAGGAGCGCCGGTTAGAAGTATATGCGGGTGTTCGCATATATGGATTCCTAGGAATAAACAGTCGATGATGAGATGGAGCCCTCCCCGATACTGATATGAAATATATATATATATATATATATATATATTGGTCATTTAAGTCAAACTCATACACATAACGCATATACATAGACTCAAACCTTAGACCTTTTAGTTGGAAGCCTAAGCTCTGATATACTCTCCCGCTGGAACACGTTAGTGTAAACGAATTTGGTCGTGCTCGTTTTCTTATATATTGATAACTTTTAAATATTACCGAAATAATATAAATAAAAGATTTTCTTAAAATAGTTAAATATCAAAGTTTAATTTTTGTTAGAAAATAATATATTGTTATTTTTTATTATACGTTAAGGAGATGTAATCGAAATAAAAAATTGAAAAAAAATTGATGATATTCTGACAAATTTTCTTAGCAATGATAAATTTAATTATTTAATATAATTCTTAATTGATTATTACTCTAGTTTATTTATTTTAAAATACATCTATGATTTTAAATAATATATTGAAAAAGAGAAATTTGTCTTTATATGTAATTACAGAAATAATTTATATTCATGAGAAAATATTCACATGAAATAATTTTCTATTGTATTTATGAATTGCTTATTGAAGCTTGTTTCAAAAGAAAATTGTATTAAAAAGGTTCTAATTCACATATAATTCAAACCAAAATAGAACTTGGATAAACAAAGCTCTTTGAATCAGGCATTACCAGATTAGATTTTGAGATAAGTATGATTGAAGCTTGCAAATGGGATTAATGGTGTGCAAGGTGAATTATCTCACTAATTAAATCAGGGTCAAGGGCGCGGCGTCTTTATAGGGATTTACGGGTGCAGCGCCCCTCAAATAAATTTTAGTTATGAGAATTTTTTGGAATTCAAATTAATAAATAAAATGATAAATTCTCTTTACTATTTGCTAGAGGCAATTGTCTAATACCATAATATTTTAAATCTTTAGGGGGGGGGAGCCAATTGCCACCGCCTGAGCTCAAGGCGGATCCGCCCCTAGACTGAATCGAGGTCGTGCGAGGAGAAGAATACTTTGCAACAGGAGTTTGATGTGGGCTTGTCGAAGGCATCATTGTGTGAGAAGTAATCGATTTCCACAAGAGAAGTTAGCTGAGGACGGGAACAACAAGACCAACAACATGTGAGGAGAAGAGGAGGGTTAACATATCAACAACATTCTATATTAGGCGATGCTCAACTGACTAGCTAAGCAAGGTATCGCAAGACTAGCATGTGCGAAGAAAGGTTCAAACAAAATTGATGGTGTTAGATCAAATTAAACTTGGATTCAAACAATACATAAATAATATTAGATAGAACCTAAATTGAAACTTGCTCAAAGCTGATTCAAATTTTCTCAACATTTATTTACGGCAGACTTCAATAGGAAATAATCTTTTTTGCGTATTTTTTTTCCAAAATAAAAAATAAAAAACAGTAGAGTCTATTATAAGACTTATATAGTAACAAAATTTCCAAAAAAATTAGTAAAACTATTTTGGGCTTTTGCCCAATTATTCTAAAAAAAAAACCGAGTTATATTTAGATTCATCCCAACCTTTTTTTCTGCCCAAGCTAAAACAATGGGTGCCACATTTCATTACAACTCCCCTTATATTCCAAACAACAAACCCACAAACACCCAAAAATCCCACCTTTGGGCCCTTCGCTTCTTCCTCCCTCTCTCTCTTCCCGCACCATGCCCAATGAAGAAGACTTCAACGAATCCATGTCTCTCCACAAGAACCTGTATATATTGGGAGAAACTAATTATGTTATGGTTCAAATCTTAACTTCACTTGTTACGAGCTTTTTTTTTTTACTTCATAAGCTTTCTTCGTCGTTATTTTATAAATTAGGAAGAATTGACCATGTCTTTAATTACTATTACTTATAGTAGTTTCATGCTTTTCATTCAGGAAGTTCTTGCATTATTGTCTGCTTGTTCAATCAATGCTTGACATTGCTACTCTCTTAATTGTTATATATTATCCAGTTACTCTTAGAATTTTTTTTTTTTAATTTTAACATCTCTGTGTAAGTGAGAATGTCACTTTTATTTATTATTGGTTTTTCTCCAACTTTATAATTCATGTCTAAATTTATCCTATTTAATTGATTAAGGCATAAGTAAACAAGTATAACTGGAAGATGTTGGATGGAAGCAATGTTAGTTGTGCTATCCTTAGCTTCTTAGTGTCATAAGATTTTTAATATCCAAACATTATTTGGGCTATGATTTTAAGTATTGTGCTATCCTTATTATTATTCCTATACTTACTACTATTATAAGTGTGGCTTGAATTTCCTTCACCATCAAAATTTTAAGCCTCTTCGGCCCTTCATTTTTCAATTTTTGGCTTTTTTCCTCTTCTTTGCATATCGTCTACCGTCTTTTAATTTCTCAGTCATTCATTAAGTCATTAACCTCTTTGTATCTCCATGTATAAACCTCTTCAGCTCTCAATTTTCACAATTAAAATCAAAGAAACCTCTTCAAAAAACTTGGATTGCCTCTTAATTTCACAACTGATGGCTTTTCATATCATCTACATTGCGTTGAGATGGTTGTGGACGAGCTTGTTCCATGGGTAATGATGCCTCTCTTAAGTTATCTACATCGTTGATGCTTCGATCTAGCCTCACCTAGCCAATAGAATTAAGGCTTCCTTAGATTAGGAAGTGGTACTCTTCAAGCCTATGAATCTCCATCAACCATCGGCAAAAATTTCGGAACTAGGAAACAAATTCCCGCATTTGCGTGAAACCTTTGACTGCGATTTCTGCATTGCCAAGGCCTTTACCAGTTATGGCATCCCCCTCACACTCATTTCCCCAATGGTGACATCTTCTTCCTCTCTCGCCTACTCGAAACCACCACTTGGGTTGCAACCAACGTTTCCCTTATTACACAAATAAATATAGTTGGACAACCAAAAATATAAGTTATCTCCCGAAGGAGGTAGGATGGCATTTGCTCCTTTTCAAAGCTTGCACACATTCTCTCCACAATTGGCTACATGTATATTCAACTTAGGCAAAAATGTTTTGCTTTAACTTACATATCTACAGAAGCAATGGTGAAGGTTGTCTGGCTCAACAATCATAACTTATAAATATGTAAGATCATGCATATGTTTTAGAAAGGGAAGGATGCAACCAACTGAAATTTAAAAATTTTCCCATTTTGGGAAGTAACAAGGTTTCAGTTTCTTTTGATCCTCACCATCTATAGCGATATTTTCTTCTTTCTCTTCTAATCCTTGTGACATGAAGAGAGAATTTTACTGTTCTCCTTATTAATATGTTGATATGCTTGTTTTTACAGTTTTGTGGTTGAAGTAGGCATTTGGAATTGCAATTTTATTTGAGTGTATTTTTCGTGACATTCAGATATTTTATGTGCTAATGGCTTTGAAGAGATATATATTAAAAGTCCCTGTTGCAACTCTTTCCAATTGGAGTACACTTGGCGGAGAACCCTGCTGTTGGTTGGTTTTCTCTAAATTTTAAATTGTATTTACATGTACTTGGTGAACATATAATGACATTATATAAATATTATTTTTTAAGTTTTTATTAACGTGCACCATGTGCACGTGCATTTATACTAGTATATATATATTGGGGACATTTAGGTTATTTAAGTCAAATTTATACACACAACACATACGTAGACTCGAACCTTAGACCTCTTGGTTGGAAGCCTAAGCTCTGATATACTCTCCAGCTGGAACACGTTAGTGTAAATGAATTTGGTCTTGTACGTCTTCTTATATATTTAAATTTATTTAAGATTTGGGGGTTTCTTTTATATTATAAGGGCTGTTTGATTTGTTAAATAATAATAATAATAAAGTAGCTATTCTTTATCCAAGTAAGTGGAGAAATTATTCTATGCAGAGTTCAGGCGTAGCTCTGTGTTTGCACTCCAATTAAATGGCGACACGTGAAGTTTTTTTTACTTGTATATAGAGTGTGTATAAAGAGAAATTATACAAACCATGCGTCGTACAAATTATATACACCATATGTACTAGTGAAAAAAAAATTCACGTGAATTCATTTAATTGGAATCCGGACGTAGAGCTACGTCCGAACTTCGCACAGAATAATTTCTCCACTATTGAAGATCGGTTTTATGAATTCTATTTCTCTTTTGTGTAAAAATTTAATAAAAATGTCATTTTTAATGCTTTCTAAGTCCTTTTTCGATCTTACTCCACTTTTTCTTTTAATGTAGATCGGATCTAATACATTTGTTCTCCCAAAAGGCTAAAAGGGTTATCGGATGACCAGTATTTTAAGTGACCAAACCTTTTAAGACGACTCTCTCTAAGCTTATTAGCCATTGGAGCTGCTTCAACCTTTTCACATATATACACGTATCACATGAGAAAAATACCGAATAAAATAAAATAAAATATATTTGACATATATTAATTTATTGAATAAATGTAATATAATTATTTGTAATTATTTTTTTTATTTTGCTAGAAGAAAAATGAATACAATATCAAGTGGTGGGCGACGACGGACATGTGGTGGCGGGCGACGACGGTGGTAAATTGTTAATGGCATAAATTTACAGTGTATTTAGAAATAAATTAAATCTAACAATTTTCATATGCACCAAAATGGAACAAATTATTCAGATTTAATCAAATTATAAATTTGATTAATTAAATTTATATTTGTTGACAATAATTGAATCATTTGATTTTTTTAAAAATTTAAAAAGGATTATTTTTTTTAAAGAAAGTATCAAATTATTCAGATTCCGTTGCTTAGCTTTCTTAACAAATTTTAAATAAAAAAATTAAATATTAAAACAACTAATTTTTAATGATTTAAATATTTAATATATTTTAAAGAAATAAATATTATATTATTTGGTAGAGTTTTTAATTAAATTGCAAATACAAAGTACAAAACTATATTTTGATTGAGATTTTGAACTTATTATGGGATTTCGACGTTTAGATTGTTTTGGCAGTTTTGATAACTTTTAAATATTACCAAAATAATATAAATAAAAGATTTTCTTAAAATAGTTAAATATCAAAGTTTAATTTTTGTTAGAAAATAATATATTGCTATATTTTATTATACGTTAAGGAGATGTAATCGAAATAAAAAATTGAAGAAAAAAAAGTGATGATATTCTGACAAATTTTCTTAGGAATGATAAATTTAATTATTTAATATAATTCTTAATTGATTATTACTCTAGTTTATTTATTTTATAATATATACATCTATGATTTTAAATAATATATTGAAAAAGAGAAATTTGTCTTTATATGTAATTACAGAAATAATTTATATTCATGAGAAAATATTCACATGAAATAATTTTCTATTGTATTTATGAATTGCTTATTGAAGCTTGTTTCAAAAGAAAATTGTATTAAAAAGGTTCTAATTCACATATAATTCAAACCAAAATAGAACTTGGATAAACAAAGCTCTTTGAATCAGGCATTACCAGATTAGATTTTGAGATAAGTATGATTGAAGCTTGCAAACGGGATTAATGGTGTGCAAGGTGAATTATCTCACTAATTAAATCAGGGTCAAGGGCGCGGCGTCTTTATAGGGGTTTACGGGGGCAGTGCCCCTCAAATAAATTTTAGTTAGGGGGAAATTGCCCCTCAAAAAAAAAAATTAACAGTAGAGTCTATTATAAGACTTATATAGTAAAAAAATTTCCAAAAAAAAATTGTAAAACTATTTTGGGCTTTTGCCCAATTATTCTAAAAAAAAAACGAGCTATATTTAGATTCATCCCAACCTTTTTTTCTGCCCAAGCTAAAATAATGGGTGCCACATTTCATTACAACTCCCCTTATATTCCAAACAACAAACCCAAAAACACCCAAAAATCCCACCTTTGAGCCCTTCACTTCTTCCTCCCTCTCTCTCTCCCCGCACCATGCCCAATGAAGAAGACTTCAACGAATACATGTCTCTCCACAACCGCCGCCACCCCATGCCGGCCGCCCTTGTGTCGGCGGCAAAATCCAAAGGCGGCGTCCTCCTTCTCTCCATCCTCCTCATGTTCATCATGATGCACATAGTCCTGTCCATCTTCTTCCTCTTCGTCGACATCGCCGTCGTCATAATCCTCCTATGCATCGCCACCGCCACCATTGCCGCCGCCGCCGGCCGCCGCCGCTTCTTCCAACAACCAGACTTCGAAAGGCGCGACCTTTCGCGAGAAGAGATTCGCTACCTCCTCTATTTCAGATCCGCCGAATTGGTCTCCGACGAAATATAAATCTGACTGTATTGAATGATCTTGAATTCGTGAGTTTATGCACATCACAGATCTGCTTGATATGACTATAAGCATGTAAGATTTTAAGATCACTTGATCTAATTATTAATATCAAGAAGTTTTTAATTATGTTTGAAATGTTTAATTTGAGCTCAGAGAAGGGTGGAATCACTTGTGCTGTTGATGTGTTTAAGTCATTAAAATGTTCATTTCGACTATAAGTTTATTAAATTCGGCATTCATGTCGCTATGAATTTAATTTGGGAAGTTTTTAATTCAAATATTTTTTTGAGATTCATGCGGATAAACGTATGAGTGGGAATGTGAGAGGGAGATTTCACAAAAAAAAAAAAAAAAAAAAAAAACTCTCTGCCTAAAATTTTCGTGATATTTATGAACTCTTAAAAAATATCCTAAAGCATATATTTATATAGTAATAATAAATATATCCATTTGAATGTAATAGAAAAGATAATGGTTATTCCGATAGTCGTTAAAAAATAATCATTTATTATCGTGATAGTGGTAAAGATGGCAAAAGCTCAAATTTGACCGACCATAATTTTAAAATTTTATTTTCAAACAATATGCTACGAATTCAAGCCCAATTATTATTTTAATGAAATAGCCATTTGTAAACATTAATGGCTACGTTTACTCCTGAGCAATGCTTGGCCTTAGTTCAAGGAACAATTATTACTTCCTCCGATCGGATGCAGAGGAATATCAGGTTGTAGTCAAAATCCCGCCTATACCGAGGTGTACCGAGTTTTTCCAAAAAACTCGGTACACCTCGGTATAGGCGGGATTTTGCCTACAACCGGATGTTCCTCTGCATCCTTACACCGAACCAAATAAAAGTTCTAGTTCAAGGCCAAGAGAGTTTGCTGGAGGCATTTATGTAATATTAAAGAGTAAGGGTACAGACAACAAGAAAAATATTTGCTTATTTATTCGATAGTTTTATAGTTGTATTTTGAATTCAATGCAAACTTTTATAAAAAAAGTTTTATTTATTTATTTTTTTAGATGACACATTTATATTAATTAAGATAAATTCAGACGCACATTACATACGCAAGACTCGAATTTGATATCTCTTGATTGGAAGCTAAAGCTCCCAACCCGCTAGACTAAGGTGAATTGCGTCAAAAAAAGTTTTTGAGTAGTAGCGGTGGCAGCCTTTAGTCACGAAGAAAAATATAAGTGTTTATATATTAAATGAATTAGTTTAAACATTAAATATAATATAGTCAATAATATATATATATATATATATATATATATATATATATATATATATTTGATGAGATTAAACTTAAAAACTAAATTTTTTTTTATAATTAAAAAAATAATTATAGATTATATAACCAATTAATAAAAAAATTATTAAAATGACTTTGAATTTTGTCAAAATTTTATGACATATTTTAAATCATATGAATGAATAATTTTTTTTTTAATTTGTAAGATTTATAATTATTAAAAATTTTCTAAATTTATTTTAAACTTAGATATCTCATTAGTGGAAGCTTGAGTTTGTGTCATAATATTTACAATCACAAACCTAATGACTCTAAATACTCTTTGGGACTAAAAAAATGTTCTTGAGTTTCTTTGTATCTCCCCTAGCATTTTATGAATATCTTGATCATTGAATTATTTAATTTTTTTTTAATTTTTTTATTCAATTATTTAATTGAAGTTTCTTTAAAGTCCAAAAATCATGCAATGATATAATTGTAAAGTTACTTGGTGCAAATAATCGGTACCTTCAAACATGTATTCATTATTATCCAAACTGTGGAGCAATGAAAATTCTTTGAAATTTAAATGGCAATATTTAGTGAGTTTATTAATTAATGGGGAATACTTTATCGAGGTGAGAGTTGTCACTAGGCCTTAAAAATTGAAGTTGAAGAAGAAATTTTTTCGGAGCTCTTGTGAGAAATTAAACATACCAGTTACCTTTGTAATTGACATTTAATCCTAAGAAAGTCAAAGTTTCTTTCATTTATTCCTACTTAGAAATGTTGAAAGTCTACTAAGTCAGAGTTAGATTCCTATGCTGGCTCGATGGATGGATGTTACCCCAGGTAATATAAATAAATTTGAACAAGCACTCGATAGTTGGTTAGTTGCTTTATTCCTTTTTTCTTCAATGCCCTATGGGTGCATGCAACAACAAACCCTAAAAGACCTTATGTAATATTGAATGACCTCTAAGCTCACTCTTTTGTAGCCATTCTATGAATGTTGGATTTAAAGATACCGTATCTACTTTTACGTCTTCTTGGTACTCACTGTTATGAGTCATTCTTAATTTTTTTTTTATTAAAAGTGAGATTATTTATTGTTATACTCACTACAGGAAAATCTCTTCTTTCCGGCGAATTTTTCGGCGGAATATTTGATAGTTTCTGACGGTTTTTAGAAGTTTCCGACGGATTTACCGGCAAAATTTTGTTCGCCGGTAAATCGAGCGCCGGAAACTTTTTCCGTCGTAATAAATCCGCCGGAATTGTTTTCCGGCGGAAAAAATCCGCCGAAACAAAAAATAAAAAAAAATGATTTGCTCTGAATCCCGCCGCCCGTCGCTCCGAACCCTGAACCGCCCCCTCCCGCCGCCGGCCCGCCCACGTGCGCCCCGCCCCGCCCCGCCAGCGGGCGAATCGCGCTCCCGCCCTGCTCCGCCAGAGCGCGAACAGCGCTCCCGCCGCCTGCCCGCCAGCGCGCAAAGCGCCCTCCCGCCGCCAGCCCGTGAGCGCGTGAACCGCCCGCCTCCCTCCAGTGCCGCGAACCGCCCCGCCTGCACGCGAAGCTTATCTATTTGCATGCCTTAACAGGCTCATCCATGATAATTGCTCTAAGGTAATTTTAAGGAAATTCATATCTAATACTAAATACCTTATGCATCTCACTCTTTAGGAGCTTCAATAAAGACTTTCAAATTAAAAGATACATTAATTGCTTTCATTCCCTCTTAAGACTCAATTTCAAAAGTCTCTTTTGTGTTTTTTTTTTATTATGAAAATATTGTATCTACTTTCCTAGACTCTTAAAAGCTTGCTCTTGAAAGCCACTTGAGTACTCTTGTAAGGACTAGACTGAGTACTCTTGTAAGGACTATATTCAACACTATGTATCATATAGAGCTTACTCGTTGGGGGCCTCAATCAAAACATTTGAATTGAAAAATACCATATCTACTTTAATGCTCTCACAAAACTTACTCCTCCGAGCTCTGCACTTAAAATATTTTTAAATTAAGTAGAATCCTTGACAACTCAATTACCCTAAAAATCCTAAACTTTTCAGATTTGATCTTCCAGACTTCAAAATTAATAGAGGCATTTTATACTCCTATTCCTTATTATGCTTGCTTTAAAGACTTATCAAATTTATCAAAAATCATCTTTACTCACTTGCCCTATTCGACTAACTCGAAAATCATTTTAATGAAATCTCCATACTCTCAGAAAATCTTTTCGAAAAGTCAGAAATTAAAAAGGCGAAATCTTTACTTTCATGTCCTCTTATAACTCATTTTTAGAAGTTCCCATAGGATCTCCTTCAATAAATTTTATATTAACATGAACCACCCTTAACTTTACCAATTTTATTTAATTATTTAGTTTTTTTAAAAACTAATTTTAGGCTTCGTTTGATTCAGTTTATGTTTACATAAAAAGGAGTTTTAGAAAAGGAGGTTGAGAAAAAGCCGTTCAATAAAATGGAGTTTCAATAATGAGATATGTTTGACTAATATTTTTAAAAGTGCTTATTAATACTTGAAAGTAATTTTAAATTGTTTGTTTAGGAGTCTGCTTTTGAGATTTTATTATTTAATACTTGAAAGTAATTTTAAATAAGTAATTCGCTTCCGAAACTCCGTTTTGTGACCGAAAAAGCAGATACGAAAAGAATTTTGTAACCGCTGAAAAAACTATGTTTATTAAAAAGGAATTATTGTTAAGCTTTGATTCCAAACAATAAATACTAATTGATTTCGACGTATTCAAACGAAAACGGAGAAAAAAAGCCTTATCAAACGAGGCCTTAATCTATCCCACCACATAAATTTTATATTCATTGTTGATGATTCCCTTTGAAGGATAGAACCTCGGTATGGTGACATTCAAATTTGGTCCATCACTACGGAACAAGATATTTTAATTAACTAAAATGTATATATTATCACCCATTAAAAAATTCCAAAAATAATGATATTTTTATATTATAGATAGCTCCACACTAAAAGTGACCCAGCCCGCAGTAAACCCAAAACCGTTTTCAGGAGCGCTAATTAGCAGTATATGCGGGTGTTCGCATATATTGATTCGTAGGGAGATGGAGCCCTCCCCGATGCTGATATGATGTACTCTCCCGCTGGAACACGTTAGTGTAAACGAATTTGGTCCTGTCCCTTTTCTTACTTATTTAAGATTTGGGGTTTCTTTTATATTGTAGGGGCTATTTGATTTGTTAAAAGTAAAAAAATAATAATCTTTTATGGAGAGATTATTCTATGCGGAGTTCAGACGTAGCTCTGTACTCCAATTAAATGATGACATGTGATTTTTTTTATTTGTATGTAGGATGTGTATAAGAGGAAATTATAAACATCATGTGTACAAGTTATACACACTATGTGTACGAGTGAAAAAAAATTCACGTGTTTTCATTTAATTGGAGTTCAGACATAGAGGTACGTCCGGACTCCATGCAGAATAATTCTCCACTACTTGAGGACGGCTTCATGAATTCTATTTCTCTTGTGTTATGTTAATAGTCAAATTCTCATAGTAACTTAATAAAAATGTTATTTTTCTAAGTCTTTTTCTATCTATTTCTACATTTTTTTAATGTATGTCGGATCTAATACATCTGTGCTCCAAAAAGGGTTATCAGACGACTTATATTTTAAGTTACCAAACCATTTAAGACTACTCTCTAGAAGCTTATCATCCATTGGAGCTACTCCAATCTTTTCACGTATATACACGTTTCACATGAGTAAAATACTGAATAAAATAAAATGTAATATAATTACTTAGCTTGAAGGAAAATAAATGCAGAATCAAGTGGCTTGTGATGATAGACATTTGTTGCGAGCGACAACGGTGGAAATCTGATAATGAAAAAAATTTACAATGTATTTAGAAATAAATCAAATCTAACAATTTTCATATGCACCAAAATAGAACTAAATGGTAAATTTCAAAATACTTCAAAAATTTACTTTGCTTTTTTTTTTTAAAACTTCAAACCAAACAATCCTACTCTAATTTAAGTATGAGTGGAGTTCTATTAAATGTTTTTATTTTATAGATTTAATCAAATTATAAATTTGATTAATTAAATTTATATTTGTTGACAATAATTGAATCATTTAATTTTTTAGAAATTATAAAGGATTATTTTTTAAAAGAAAATATCAAATTATTCAGATTCCGTTGCTTAGCTTTCTTTAAAAATTTTTAATTAAAAATTAAATATTTGATCAACTAATTTTTAAAAGACATAAATATTATATTGTTTGGTAGAGTTTTTAATTAAATTGTAAATAAAAAATACAAAACTATTTTGATTGAGATTTTGAACTTATTATGGGATTTCGACGTTTTGATTGTTTTGGCAGTTTTGATAGCCTTTAAATATTACCAAAATTATATAAATAAAATATTTTCTTAAAATAGTTAAATATCAAAGTTTAATTTTTGTTAGAAAACAATATGTTGTTTTTTATTATAATCTGAGGAGATTTAATCGAAATAAAAAATTGAAAAAAAGTTATGGTATTCTGACTAATTTTCTTGGGAATGATAAATTTAATTATTTAATATAATTCTTAATTGATTATTACTCTAGTTTATTTATTTTAAAATACATCTATGATTTTAAATAATATCCTGAAAAAGAGAAATTTGACTTTATATGTAATTACTAAAATATACTTATAATATATATTCATGAGAAAGCATTCAGATGAAATAATCTCTATTGTATTTATGAATTGCTTATTGAAGCTTGTTTCAATAGAAATTGATATGAAAAAGTTCTAATTCACATATAATTCGAATCAAAATTGAACTTGGGTAAATAAAGCTCTTTGGATCAGGCATTATCGGATTAGATTTCGAGATAAGTATGATTGGGGCTTGCAAATGGGATCAATGGTGTGCAAGGTGAAAGTAATTTCACGACTAAAGCTTCTTCAGGTCTCATTGACAGAATCAGGGCAGAATCATTCTTAATTTTTAGTTTGGGGGCACCCCCTGGCAGGATCAGTCAAGGGGCAACCCTTACAAGGATTTTCGGGGAGTAGTGCCCACGGAATAAATTTTGATTATAAGGATATTTTTGGAATTCAAATTAATAAATAAAATGATAAATTCTCTTTACTATTTGTTGAAGACAATTGCCTAAAGACCATAATATTTTAAAATTTTTTTTAGGGGGAGGGGTGCAATTGCTTAAAAATCGTAGTATTTAAATATTAAAAAATAGATGGAGGGGGAACAAGTTAACTAAGGAATAATATAATAAATAAAATATTTATTTATTTATTTATTTATTTTTTGGGTTGGGGGGGGGGGGGGGATTCTTCCCTAGACTGAATCGACATTGTGCGAGGAGAAGAATGCTTTACAGCAAGAGTTTGATATGGGCTCGTCGAAGGCATCATTGGCGTGTGAGGAGTTGATTTGCAGAAGAGAAGTTAGCTGGGTACAACAATAACAAGGCCAACAACAAGTGAGGAGAAGAGGAGGGTTAACATATCAACGACCTTCTATATTTGGTGGTGCGCAATTGGCTAGCTAAGCAACGTATCGCGGACTAGCATGTGTGAAGAAAGGTTCAAACAAAAAAATTTGATCATGTTCGATCAAATTAAACTTAGATTCAAACAAGACATGAATATTAGATAAAATCTAAATTGAAACTCGCTCAAACCTGATTCAAATTCTCTTAATATTTATTTATGACATACATATTGAAACTCGCTCAAACCTGATTCAAATTCTCTCAATATTTATTTATGACATACATTTTGAGTATTTTTTTCCAAAAATAATTAACAAGAGAGTCTATTAGAAGACTTATATAGTAAAAAATTTCCCAAAAAAAAATTTGAAAAATTATTTTGGGCTTTAGCCCAATTATTTTTTTTTTAAAAAAGAGAGCTAAATTTAGACTCATACCGACCTTTTTTTTTCTGCCCAAGCTAAAACAATGGGTGCCACCTTTCATCACAACTCCCCTTATATTCCAAACAACGAACCCACAAAAACCCAAAAATCCCACCTTTGACCCCTTCACTTCTTCCTCTCTCTCTCTCTCCCCCCGCACCATGCCCAATGAAGAAGACTTTAACGACTCCATGTCTCTCGACACCCGCCGCCACCCCACGCCGGCGGCGAAACCCAAAGGCGGCGCCCGCCTCCTCTCCATCGTCCTCAGGTTCATCGTGATGCACATAGTCCTCTCCTTCTTCTTCCTCTTCGCCGGCATCGCCGTCTTCATACTCATCCTCCTATGCATAGCCGGCAAATTCCTCCGCCACCGTCGCCGCCGCCGCTTCTTCCAACAACCAGACATCGAAAGGCGCGGCCTTTCGCGAGAAGAGATTCGCTGCCTCCCCTGTTTCAGATCCGCCGAGTTGGTCTCCGACGACTGCGTGGTGTGCTTGGAAGGGTTTAGGGAAGGGGATTGGTGTAGGGTTCTTCCGGGTTGTAAGCATTTGTTTCATCGGATTTGTGTTGATCGGTGGCTGGAGAGATCTAAGGTTTGTCCGATCTGCCGCGGCGGAGTTGCCGCTAGGTGGATCTGATAGGCAGATTTCTGTAAATTTTTTTTTATTGGTAATTTCTGTATGATTGTACAGAAGATGGGTGTTTTTTTTGGTGAAATATGAATCTGGCTGTAATTTTTTCTTTTTTTTAATTTTTTGCTTTTATGAGTTCTCGAGTTACAAGGGAAAGAATTGTAGAATTTAAGCTTTGTTTGGTTTGAAGAAATTGGGATAGAGGAAATGAAAATGGTGAAGAAATTGAATGGAGGAGAGATTAAGGCTTCTTTTCGGACGGCTTTTTTACTGCTTTTTAATCCGTTTTAAAAAGCACTAAAAAAGCCGTCCCAAACGAAGCCTAAGGCTATGTTTGGAACAGCTTTTTTACTGCTTCTTAAAGCGACTTTTATGTATAAAAATTTTAATTTTTTACTAGAAATCAGCTTTATGAAGCAGGAAGAAAGTGGTCCCAAACGAAGCCTAAGGTTTCGTTTACTTATTGTTTTCTAAAGCAACTTTTTAGTACTAAAATTTTATACTAGAAAATTAATTTAGAAAACATTAAAGAAGCTGTCCCAAATGAAGTTTAGACGGCTTTCTTACTACTTAAAGTAACTTTCTAGTATAAAATTTTATAGTACAAAAATTTTTTGTAATTAAAAGTTGCTTTAGAAAATAGTTAGAAAATCGATTTCATTTGGGATAACTTTCTTAATACTTTATAAAGTAGAATTTTTAGTACAACTTTTTTTAAAAACAATGAAAAATCAATAATCAAAATCAGTTTCAAATGAAGCCTAAGAGTAAATATTCATGATTTAATAGAAAGAGATGGACCTCTCTCTCTTGTTTCAGCTTCTCTTGTGAGATTATTTTTGGGTTTAATAGTATTGAATCTAATCATTTTTGGCTTATTTTTATATATTGAGGTTGTAAGTGAATTAGAGCATTGGATGAATGGTTTGATTTAGGGTTTGTGTAAGGCTTGTTTTTGCTTATTATATTTATAAAACTTGTCATATAAATGAACATAGATGAGTCTCATATGAATTAGTGCATTTTATAAATAATTCAATGTTTGTTACTATCAAATTTGCTTATTTACATAATTGAAAATTTTTGCATAAAATTTTAAAATCTTATGATATAAATGAGTCTTATGTGAATTATCGCACTTGATGAATAATTTCATATTTGTTTTGAAAAGATTTGTTTATTTATATAATTGAACAAGGTTGGACGAAATTTAAAAATCTTCTTGTAAATGAATAAGTTAGAATATTGGCTTGTTTGTTTACTTATAAATGTGTTTCTTTATTGTTTATAAATGAGTAGATTTTTGAGATCGGCAGTATTACAGAGATATATAAAAGAGATTATGCAAAAGGCGTGTTAACAAACAACACACAGTAACTGTTTTCGCCAATTTAAACCGAAAACAATGTAATTAAGGAGAAACAAACGAGGCCTCAATAGGAGAGAGAATGATTGAATTGATGTGCAATTTTGAAATACAATTAAAATGGATAAATCAAACATATTTTTTATTTTTTTTAAAGCAAGCAAAGTTAAGGCTTTATTTGTGGCAACTTTTTTACTGCTTTCTAAAAAAACTTTCTAATGCAAAAAAAATTTTGAACTAAAACCTTTTGTATTAAAAAGCTGCTTTAAAAAGTAGTAAGAAAGCTGTCACAAATGAAGCCTAAATCTTTCTTTTTTTTTGTTTTTCAAAAAGTAGTGAATGATTTGAAAATGAAATATCCATTTATGACAAAGACACAAGTGGTTGATGTTTTTCTTTGCTTTTCTCAAATAGTTATCATATGATATACTTCAATAATTATCTAAATCTTGAACTACTATTCAAATCATCTCATAACAAATAGTAAAATAAATATCACAAAAATTTTCCAACCCTATCAAAATTCAAAAGCTTGTAAGAACAAGCAAACATAAAAATGATAGTGTAGAAAAGTAAATGCTCTCAAAATAGCCACAGCCTCAAACCATGTGGACCATAAGGTAGGGAAGGGAGGAAACTAACCAATAGTGCACTTTCTTATAAGAAGGCTCTATCCCTAGAGTTTGCTAATGAAGGAACAAGAAATTTTCTTCAAAATCTTCTCCTCTTACTGTTTCTACAACCCACATACTGTGTTGATGGTGAATCCGATTGAGTGCGACAACATGATATTGATCAACCAACACAATGTTACTCGACTAACTCAACATCGTTCATAGCAAAATTTAAATCACTTAAATGGCTCCGGAAATTGTTCGTTTATAAAACATACACCTTCAATGTACTTCGGATGTTAAAGAAGAATTGATCACATGCAAGATGATTGAACGATGAAGGATTACGATATTATATTGCTTTAAGACAGCTGAAGGATGTTGGATTGCAAAACAGACTTTGTCGTGACATATGTAACATCGAAGTTACCTGGAAAAGAAACTCATATTGCTTGCGTTATCGCATGATTCAAAAATATAATTTGTTAAGTACTTAATATGATATAAAAATTGAGGCGAGCAAAAAATTAGAAATTATGAAAAATAAAAAATAAAAATAAAAAATATTAAAATCAACATATGAATAATTTATTTAAAATATATTATATAACTATAATTTTAATAATATTACAATTATCAAAATAAAGAGAATTGTTCTATAAAATTTATTTAAGAAATAATAATAGTAATAAAAATGCAAAACCACTAAATTAATATTTAATTTTATCATTCTTATTTAACTAAAAAACTTGAATAATCATATTTTTATTCTATCAATTTAAATAAACTTCATTATATCAATTATTAACTATCTATCATATTTTATGTATAACCTCATATATCTTTATAATTATTACATTGACATAAGGGTTCAGAAAACAAAATAAAAAGTAAATTGATAGAGTAAAAATATGATTATTAAAGTTACTATTTAAATCAGAAGGGTAAAAGTAAATATTAATTTAGGGGTTTAGCATTTTATTACTATTATTATTTTTAAATAAATTTATATTACAATTATCTTTATTTTGATAATAGTAATATTATTAAAATTGTACTAATTATATAATATATTTTAAATAAATTATTCATATATTGATTTTTATTATTTATTATTTTTTTATTTCTGCCATATTTCTAATTTTTTGTTCATCTCAAAATTTAGATCATCGCCTTATGTACTTACAAATTATATGTTTGGATGGTGCAATAGCTCAAGTAATATGGGTGTCTTTTCGAAATAACTTCAATGTTCCGGGAGTGATGACGAAGTTTATTCCGCAATCAGACGTCCTTCAAGATATTGTGCTCGTAGTCCGCCGTACTTCAATTGTCTTGTATGTGATCAATTGTTCTACAATAAATTCAACATCTAGAGTGCATCGACGGTAGGCCTGCAAACGAACCGAGCCGAGCCGAGCCGAGCCGAGTTTATACGTGTTCATGTTTGACACTAAATAAATTCGTTGAATACTAGGGGTTTGACCGCTGCTATTAACCATCGGTTAGTTGACCGCCGCTATTAACCGGCGGTCAACGACCGATACTTTCTTTAGGTGGCGACTTTTACTGGCAGTTTAGCCGCCGTTTTTAAGTGAAATTTTTCCGGCGGTGAAAATCGCCGAAAATGACCCTAAAATTGGCCGCCCCGCCCTTCTTCCTCATTTCTTCGCGTTACTCATTTTCACCCAGACACCCGCGACCTCGCCCTCGCCCTCACCGAAGTGCGTCTGTTTCGACAATAGAACTCTGACCGTCAAAATCTGCCTGCGCCCTGCCCTCAACGCC
This sequence comes from Dendrobium nobile, assembly GCA_022539455.1. Taxonomy (NCBI): domain Eukaryota; kingdom Viridiplantae; phylum Streptophyta; class Magnoliopsida; order Asparagales; family Orchidaceae; genus Dendrobium; species Dendrobium nobile. Next base: position 23,296,224 of record CM039725.1, on the reverse strand, counting down.
TCACTTCAGCCACCACACGCCCTTGAAGGCGATCTCCTCCATGCATCTCCTTATTTTTCGCTTTAGTCATGGATGTTCTCTCAGTCGGCATTTGCAAGAGGATGTACCTTGGATAATTTTTTTAGCTGTTGATATTCTTCTTGTTGATAAACTAGATAGGGAGTTGAGTGTAAACTTGAATTATGGAGATAAAGCTTTGAATCTAAAGGTTGATTTTGAGAAAGCCTTTTGCTCATATCATTTTTCTTTAGTCATGGATGTTCTCAGTAGACATTTGTAAGAGGTTATACCCATTTTTTTTTGCTTATGATATTATTCTTGTTGATAGGACTAGAGAGGGAGTTATCATTCTTATGATATTATTCTTGTTAATAAAAATTTATCTAAACCGTAAAAAATTACTGCTGGTAATGGACGATTTTCTTGAAGTGTGAGTTCATTTATTATCAGCTTATTCAAGTTTGGTTCGAGTTTGATTCGAGCTTTTTTTATTTTTGTTCAAGCTTAGTTTATTTAAATTAATGAGTGTTTATGTTTTGTTCATACTTGATTCATATTCGGTTCATTTCATGCTTATCGAGCTTTAAACAAACAAGTCTTATCGAGCTATAAACGAACTTTACTTCTAAATGTACCAAACGAGCCTTATCGAGCATTCTAACAAACAATTACATCAAGCCTGTTTGTGAACATGTATAGCGAAGTTTTTTAAATTATCAAACAAGGTTGTTCACAAACATATTTAATGAGCATTCTTGAGCTATCAAATGAGTCCGTTCATGAACATATTTAATTAGTACTTTTGAGCTATCAAATGAGCTCGTTCATGAACAAACGATCTATGATTTATCTTATATTTATTCAGAGAGCGGGTTATTCACGATTTTAGGCAGATGTGGGAAGTAAAAATAACTTATTAAATTATTAAATTTAATAATATATATTTTTTAAAACTCTAACATAGTTCTAATTAATCGAGATTCTTAGTTAAGCTCTAATCAAGCTTCTTAACGAGATTGTTCACGAGTGTTAAACAATGTTGTTCATGAACATAAACGAACCGAACACCAAGTCATTGTTCAATCTCGTTTATTTAGTTATCGAGTATTTATCAAAAGAATTCAAGTTCATTCATTTACCATATCAAATGAACATGAACAAGATCTTATCAAGCTGTGCCACGAGTAGCTCGTCGAATGCTCGATTCATTTGTGGTCCTAATCAATGAGATCTGTTTTGTAAACTGACAAATTTTTGAGTTATTTCAACTATGTTCAAGATGATTTGAAATTTGCTACGAACAATGTTGAGTTAGTCAATTGACATTGTGTTGGTCAATCAATGCCATGTCGAAGCACTGATTCAGATTGATCATAAAGTATATGCGGATGTCAATAAATCCCGTCCCCCAACAAATATGGTGCATGCTTAGAGCGGTTCATATTTGTTGCAAATTAATTGACCTTGTCTTGAGGAAGTTGATTTGTATTTTTTTTTGGTGAAATTTTCATCTATGATGTCATTTTGAAAAGCTTTGTACTATCAAATCTTTTATTATAATTTTTTTAAAATATATAAATATTAAATTAGCAAGTGTATATCTTTGTTACTTCTAATAGTTTCTTATCTTTATATTCTCACTTTTTTTTTTGCTTTTGCAGAAAATGTATAATTGGAAAAGGCCATCTGACATATCACATAGGAGGAAAATTATTGCGTCCTCCCACCTGACGTAGAGATACGTCCTCCCACTGCTAAAATCGTGATAAAAAATGAGAAATACCGAGCAAATACCAAGCAATACCAAACAATAACGAGGAATATCATCATGTGAAGACCAATACCGAGTTATACCGAGCAATACCGAGCAATACAAAAAAATACCTAGTTTTTCCTAGAAAAAAACTCGGTATTGCTCCGTATAACTCGGTATTGGTCTTCACATGATGATATTCTTCGTTATTACCAAATAATAGCTAGAAATACCGAGCAAAAACCGAGTTTTTTAGCGGTGGGAGGACGTATCTCTACGTCAGGTGGGAGGACACAATAAGGGAGCCTATTGAGGAGGTCATTTGAGCTATTATAGATCAACATGATCCTCAAAGAGTCGTTGAGATTAATAATAGGCTTAATAATATTTGGACATGCTGAGAGAGCGCAATATCTATCAAAGTTTCTTTGCTTGCTCTTCTATACTTCTAATTTGTCCTCCAAATTCTCTTGTTTTTGAGGATCCCATCGAATGGGTCACTACCATTAAATTGAAGTGTGGACAATATAATCTCTTAGAAAGTATCTTGGATCAAATTAGTTATGAGATATGCGATACTTTACAGTTAGTTGTTGATACTATTGTGTCGACGTCGCAATCAAGGCTACTAAGCCAATGTTAGTTACAGTCGAGCAGATTAGATTAGCCTCAAGACTCAAATATTGGTGAAATTTGTAGTCAATCTCATGGATTTTTTTTTTGATAAAGGATAATATATTAATTAAAAATCGTAAAATTACATCAGCAAGAAAACCTACATTTGCGCAGAAAAAATACAGCAAAAAAGAATAAAATAAGTTAAACACGAGCTCAGTATTTGGTTTAGGCTTCTAGCGTCCCAGTCGTCTCGCTCGGACCTTCCAGTAAAGTGTAAAATACGAACCAGCAAGCCATCCCGCAAAACACACCTCCGGTTGCCACCAGCAAAAACGCCTGGAACTCGAGCCCCGACCACATCACAGCTCATAACCATCCACAGTATCATAGCGATCAGAAAAGGCGACGAAAATCCGAACATCAGCAAGAAACACAAGAACACCAAAATTCATCTTCTGCGTCTACCTCTCCCCCAAAACTTTCCTCGAGAGCCAATATTTGATGGACACACACGTGCAAAATCACGGTCGGATTCCACCAGTTTCTGATCCTAAGATTCCTCAGATGAATCATACAACCAATCATTCTGTTTCCTCATATCCACTCCAGAGGGATTACCCACACAGGTAGCCATCACTTAGCCATCATGGATATGTGACATTGGCAATATATATTTTACAAGCTTATAAGGATACATTACAAGCAACTGAGATTTCTGCTGCTTTATATGCATCCTTATTTTATTTCAAGAATATTCGTTATTCATCGGTGCGAGGCATGATTGAATTCTGGGATTTTTGAAAAAAACACTTGTTGGGTTGGCCTTGAAGAGTTGACAATTACATTGTGAGAGCTACAGGCTATGTTGGAGCTGCCAATCTTTGGTCATCATTTTGAAGAATGTTTCCCCCTGATGAAAAGCTTATTTTGTAAGCAAGTTTTTACAGATGATCATCAACATGCGAGATTAATTTTAATAGCTGTTTACCCATATTTATTAGATAACTATTGTCGAACATGTTGATACATGAAGTTATCAATATGGACCCAAACAACAATACCATAGATGTTTAGATTAATTGTTTCCTTCGGAAGGATTATTTATCTCACCCCATTATTTCATTATTTGATCCTTCTAAGCAAGGTTTACAATATGATGATTATTTATCTTTAGCAAACTCCCTACAATGCTAGCTAGGTTATAAATGGTTCTACTAATCATTTCCAAAGCAAACTCCCTCGAGTTAAGAGATTTCATAATGCAATGGCATTACATACATGCATGGATCCATCTCCATGAACGTGGAGTATTAGCTTCTTCAGAGCGCCCTTCTTATTTCAAATATAGAGGATATCCCACAATTATTTAGTTATCGCAAGTATCGTCCACTTTAGAATGATAACATATATGTTACTTTTTATTTAGTCCATATTTAGTAGTGGATCACTTCACTTTGATTCATTAGCTATATATAGTTGGTTCACCCTCTGATTTGAGAGAGGTTGAGATTATTGATGGGATTGATCAGACGGGGTGATACACATTGCTCCATGGTGGTCAAAATTTAAAGATAAGTATATTTTTTTTCAATATGTACCCTGGTTGGTTATGTCATCATTCTGAATATTTTATTACTTTAGAAGGGTATTAACCTAATAAGGTTGCTTGTGATGATGCCCTAGAATCTAAGTTTGAAGGAATTACATCTTTTTATTATCTTAATCAACAACTAGAGCTTAGAACTTGCATTAAAAAAAAATATAAACAATGAAAAACATATTTACATATCTATTCATTCAATTTTTATATCTTGATTCATAGTCCCAAAATGATAAACATATAATAATCATGATGCAGCAAAAATAAACTATCTCTAAAAAATACATCATAATTATAAAAGAACAAAAGATCAACATATATAGAAAAAAATACTCAAGCTTGTAACCTAGATCAACCTCAATCCATAGGATCCTTACCCTTACTTGAAAGCATGTAAAAACCATATAATAAGTACATAGCCCAACAAGTAACCAATATCTACAACTGAAGTCAATGAATAAAATAGAAGTAGTAACTATATAATAATACAAACATGTAGCAACCAATATAAATAGTATTATGCATATAACTCATATACAACCTTATCATATATATATCAATCATATGATCATCATATATTGTATGGTCATATCAATACCTTATTAGTCCTTGCATATCAGTTATGTCAATCACTCTCACCAGTCAATTAATCATTGTATATCATATCTTATATATCATTAATCTTATCAATCATAAGCCTTATGAGTCATTAATCACCAATCACATCTATCATCTATCTTATTTGTCTTCTGTCATCTATTATATATGTCATATATCATTTAGTATATATCTTTTATGTTATCAGTTACGTATATCATCTATCATCGATCACATCTATCATATTTATCATTGGTTTATCTATCATATCTTTCATCGATTTATCTACTATATATGTCATTGATCTTATTGGTCATATGTATCATCTACTCCATTATGTCAGCCCTTAATCTTATCATATCAGTCATCAGTTTCCACTCATCAATCATATATTGCACATTATTCTTCTCAATCATATATCACCTTTGTTCATTCACTTTGCCTATTATTACACTCATTTCATATCATATGAATCATAATAACAAACATCCTTTACGTATCATATCCAATGATCATAACATATAAATCTCTAGTATGCTCATAAATATGCATGTATTATGCTAAAAACGTATATTTTATGCCAAATGTAGAGTAATCCTATACATGTTATGTATCTCATATTAAAATTTAGTATAATAGTACTTGACAATTTTATACTCAATATTTCCCTACTTATTTCACATAAAATGCCATATAAGCCAAATCATCTAATGAAAATTCAATATAAGCCAATCAAAATATTTAGAATAATGATATATACTATATACCAAACATTACATGTTAAAAGTTCACTAAAATAGGACATATCACATTTTTATCACTTTTAGGAGAGAGAAATATACCAAACTCAAAATTATTGAAAATACAAGTATAATAAAGATAACTTACACTGATCATAATAATTTTTCTAATAGATGCAAAGAATGAACAAGCCCAGGAAGTGGTTCTCTCTGTTCTCTCTCTCTCCTTTCCTCTCTCCCTTCTCTTCACCTTTTCTTTCTTTCCTTGCCCGATAAGTAAATGGAATGGGGGAGGAATGACTTGGAATAAATGGATTGAGATATTTTGAATATTTAATATTCACTATTCTGAAATAGCTTCACGACACACAACTTCATAGTGCCACTATGCTCCCAAAGAATCTTTCAGATTCTCATAGAATATCCTCACTTGAGATCCAATGCTGTGATAGAGAAGCCCCAGCATAGAAACGCTCACTCAAATCCATTTTTTCATCTAAACCCCTAGGAGCTCAATGCTGGAGCATTACCAACCTTGGTACCTCATCACTTGTAGAACAATTTTCCTAAACATGGAATTTGGGTTATTACAATGTACCCCCTTAGAAAAATATAATTCCTTACATTTCATAATAGATATGATTACCAGTTACATCAATCCAACCATAACAATCTCATTATGTATTCACTTTCTAATAGGTGCATATGAACAAATTAGTCACATATAATGTGATGTAATACATTTCAATCAAAATAAAATAATATTTAGATTAAAAAATTACACTAGCATAATTCTCAGGAAATTTTAAACTCTATTGTAGATGAGTATCAATACTAGTATGAACAAACCTTTAACCATATCGAGGTTTTGTACAATTCATCATCTTGTGCCTATAACCACTACACCTAAAGCATTGTCCTGTCATTCTATAATATTGTCCAGCTACACCAAACACACTGTGGGGTGCTTCACATTGGTGCTTTCATAATTTCACTAAGTCTTTTCTTACTACTTCACCCATTTTTTTGAAAGATCGAGGTTTCTATTCAAAATGTATATGTTTAAATGGCTTCAATATATCACTAACCATATATGCAATTATATTAGCAAACTGTAATACACCCTCATATCTAATTAGAGTTACTTTTGAATCTTGTTCAATTGACATTTCTTTTTCTTTTGGATTTGTCTTCTTCTGTCTGATCAATTAAATAAATCTTTAATAAAATACATATGTAAAGCATATTCAACTATCTATGTCACATATGCACATGTATGAAACTTAATACACGTTACACACTACCCCATATGAAATTAATTCTACAACTCTGATTATAATTCCATTCTTTCAATAAACATTGCTTTGCTACCACTTTGTGATAACCCATAATTTAAATTAGGAAGAATTACATCTTTTTATCATCTCAATCAACAACCAAAACTTACAAATTGCATTAAAAAATATAAACAATAGAAAACTTATTTACATCTCTATTCTTTCAATGTTTACACATTGATCTAAAGTCTCAAAATAACATATATAATAATAATCATAATACAACCAAAATAATCCATCACTAAAATAATATATCATGACTACAAAAGAATAAAAGACAAACATATACAAAAATAATACTCAAGCCTGCAACCCTCATCAACCTCAATCCATAGGATTCTTACCCTTACCAGAAAACATGTAAAAATCATATAATGAGCATATAACCTAATAAATAACCAATATAAATAAAAATAATAATCATATAACCATAGAAACATATAGCAGTTAATATAAATAGTATTATGTATATATATATATATATATATATGTATATATCCCCATCACATACCATATGGTCATATCAGCACTCTATCAATTTGGTGCATATCAGTCATGTCAATCAAACAATCATTCTTATAAATCTATCATATCATCATCTAATCAATCACCGTATATCATATCTCATGTATCATCAGTATTATCAGTCATCAGTCACATATATGTCTATATTATCTATCATATGTCTTATCTATTGTCCTTCAACTATCATATCTGGCATCGATTATATCTATCATTTGGCATTAGTCATATCAATCATTTGTCATTGGTCTAATATATCATTTGCCATCAGTCTATCACATCTATCTTCGGTCTATCTATCATAAGTATATCTATCATCTGCCTCAATAGTTTATCTATCATATCTATCATCGATCTTATTGGTCAATCTTATTGGTTATATTTATCATCTGTCATCCATCATATTGGTCATCAGTGTTATCATATCATCAATCAATCTTTCAATTATTAGCCTCATCAGTCATCAGTTTTCACTCATTAGTCATTTCATCAGTCATATTAGTCAACAATCTTCTCAATCATATAGCGCCTCAGTTTATTCACTTTGCATGTTATTACAGTCATTTCATATCATATGGGTCATAATAACAAATATCTTGTAGCTATCATATGTAATGATCATAACATATAGATATATCTAATATGCTCATCAATAGACATATATTATGCCAACAATGCATGTTATGCCAAATGCAAAGTAATCATGTGAATGTTATGTTAGTTGGTTTTGTGTGTAATTATACTAAAATTACATATCATTCATTATAATATAAATACCACATCACATGAATTGATAATCATATTTCATTAATTACTCCAAATGTCAATATATAATAAGTAATGATTATGAAAACTAGCTAGATCATACAATACAATCAACTTTCTATAATATGATCTATATTACTTGCTAATTTTTAAACCTATCACAATCATGTGTATGTTATGGTTATCTTACTAAGATCTAAACTTGAAATATAAATAAATAAATAAATAATATATATTAATAAATTTGAAAGGGTTGTTTTGAAATCTTTCTCCCTTGGTTGGCTTGCATGACTTGTGATCTACTTTGAATTTCTTTAGCTATAGGGACTGTAGTTTCTATTTGATAATTATTTTTTTAATGTTTTCAAAAATTTCTGTACTAGGAAGCTACTTTTTATAATAGTTTAAAAAAAAAATATTTTCTCCCAAATAAATTTACAATCACCTTCACAAAAACTGTAGATGTCTCAAACGAAATCTAAGTCTTATATTTTCGCTAGGTGTTCCTATTACTTAATTTTTTTTTTCTAGTATGTACATGAAATGCTAATACACATATTAGCACATACATATTATTCATTAGCTTAAACCAAATTATATTTATGATCATCAAAATATCTAATACCAATTTAAGCTCATGGGATAAACAATATGCAAATTTAAATGTTACCTTCATTAAGCAATTTAAATAGTTTTAAATGAATTATGATAATATTGATTAAGGTTTCGTTTGTGTCAACTTTTTCATTGCTTCTAAAACGAGTTTTTAGTACAAAAATTAATAATTCAAGAAAATTTTTAATTAAAACTTTGATTTAGAAAGCATTAAGAATGCTGTCCCAAACGAACCCTAAGGCTTTGTTTGATTCGGCTTTCTTACTGCTTCCTAAAACAACTTTTTAATACAAAAATTTTAGTACTAAAAAATTCTAATTTTAATTTTTGTTCTAAAAAATTGCTTTAAGAAGCAATGAGAAAACTATCCCAAAAGAAGCCTATGACAACTTTCTTTTTGTATTCTAAAGCCATTTTTTAGTACAAATAATTCTAGTTTTAAAAAAAAAAATTATACTAAAAAATTATTTTAAAAAACAGAAAGAAAACGTTCTCAAACAAAAGCCTAAAATATATAAATTCAATTTCAATCCCAGCCTTCTAAATGGAACGAACGGCTGGGATTTTTTAAATGTACACATGCGATAACAACAAATATTGATCGAGACTATTCGGGTGAAGATCAAATAGAACAATTTTAAGTGGACCTTAACCCATCATGAAAAAGATGCTTTAATGACGTAAAAGCTTTTGAACTATTCTTCGAAAATTATGCCTCAGAGCAAATTTTTAATCAAAATTGTATATTAGATTGAATTTATAAATTACTAAATTTACTCTAATATTAGTATTTTTACATGCTGCAATATTTATGACGGTAGAGAGATATAAAAAATTTAATGTCCTAATTTTGTATGAATATCCAACTTACACAGATAAAACATAGGAGCGTAGGAGTTATAAGAGATCAGAATTTTTATGTGAAAAATCCTGAAAAAGGGGAAAAACCAATCGTGCCTTGCCTAGTTGAATTGATTCCACTGTTTGCCGTTGATTATAAATGATGTCCTTCATCCGGACGCTTTGAAATATGCTTCAAACTCTTGATTTGGGCCCATTGGGCTCATATTAGATTTTTTTTAGTATCGTTGGGTTCGTCTCACCGAGATGGTCAGTTCGAGGATAAGTTTGCTGAAATCAAAGTTTGGATGGTCCCAAATTTAAGCTTTGTTTGGAACGGCTTTCTTATTGTTTTATGAAACCGTTTTTTAGCACACAATTTTCTAGTGTATAAAGTTTTAACACTTAAAAGTTGTTTTAAAAAGCAGTAAGAAAGTCGTCTCAAACGAAGCCTTAAAGCTGCTTTCTAGTACGAAATTTTAATTTTTGTATTAAAAAGTCATTTTAAGAACAGTAAGAAAGCCGTCCCAAATGAAGCCTTAGGGTTCGTTTGAGGCGACTTTTTTACTGCTTCTTAAATTAGCTTTCTAGTAAAAAATTAAAATTTTTGTATTAAAAAACTGTTTTAAGAAATAATAAGAAAATCGTCCTAAATGAAACTTTAATCTCAAAGATTTCTGATTTAATTATTCCTTAAGATCTATGCCTAATCAAAGTGATTTTTGATGAAGTATCAAATATTATAAATAAAGAATTTTTATTGTATTAACTTTAAAATTAATTTAATAAAATTTTAATTTATATAATATAATTTATATTAAAAAGTCCAGATGTAATTTTTGGAAAGCAATGGTAAGATGCGATGGGTAGGATGACGAAAGGCAAATAAAAACAATAAACGAATAAAGTAGCGGTTAAAGAATTATATCTAATCATTCATTCCAGAAGTAAAATTGTGTTTTGCGTCCTCATCATTTTTAAATTAAAAAATAATAAAAAATAATTATATTTGATGTCATAAAAAATTATCCTGATTGGACACGAAACTCGAGGCAAAAATCAAGTTGAAAACTTCAAAAATTAAATCTAGGATCATCCGAGCTCCAATTTCAGCAAACTTTTAGTCGAACTGATCGTCTCGGAAATACGAACCTAACGACACCAAATTCAACTCAATTCGAGCCCAAATGAGTCCAAATCAAGGACCCAAAGCGTTGTTGGAAGGTTCAAACCACAATTTAGATTACTAAAAGGTTTCCAAATGTGACATGTGTATAGTAAAATCGAGCGGCTTGACGAGACGAATCCGACGAGCCCAAGAATGCTGAATTATGATATCATTAAGACCTTCAAATGTCTGATGAATGATCCACGATCAAAGGATTCAATATCGACCGTCCATCCGAACCACTCCACATTCACCCTTGATCCTCCTCTTATTTACGGGTCATGCCATCCTCAAAAAACTATAAATAGACCCATCATTTCTCTTGAGAGGGGGACCGAAGCAAGAAGAAGAAGAGAAGGATAGGAGGGAAGAAACTCCTCCTCGACCACCGTCGGAGTTCTGCCCGACACCCAAGTGAAGCCGAAATTCTGCTCGACGCCCCAGTGACGCCGGAATTCTATCCGATGTCGAAGTTATGCCTGAGTAACGCCAAAATTCTTTTCGACGTTCAAGTGACGCTAAAACTCTACCCTATCTCCAAGTGACACCAGAATTCTGTCGATCTCTAGGTGACTCTGAAGTTTTGCCCGAATACCATTTAACGTAGGAGTTCTCCTCGGCCGCCAACTGACGTCGGACATCTACCCGACGCCGGACCTCTACTCGTCGACAGATTTCTACCCAAAGCCGGACTTATGCCGTTGTTGCGTTTTTTCCGGACATCTATCCGATGTTGGATTTCTATTCATTGTTGGACTTCTACCTGACACAGTCCTTCCGACCTCCGTCGCCCGCCGACTACAGTCCTTTTGACTAATTTCGCTCACCGACTACAGTCCTTCCGACCTTCATCGTCCGCCGACTAGGGTCCTTCTAACTTACGTCGCCCACCGACCACAGTCCTTCTGACCTCCGTCGCCTGCTGACTACGGTCCTTCCGACTAACGTTGCCCATCGACTACGGTCCTTCTAACAAAACGAACACGTCAACAGTGACTTTTTGTATTCCCACGATGTAGTGTACTCTATAAGATGTACATCAAGCTAAGGTCTTCCCCCAAAGAATGGTCTAATTTATAATCAATTGCAAATACTAGTTGATTCATTCAAACTGGGCTAGACCCCCGTGGTTTTTCCCTCTTTTTAGGAGTTTTCCACATAAAAATCTTAGTGTCTCTAGTGAATGATGTACCCTCTCTTTTTATCTGTGTGTGTGCTGGATCTTCGTACAATGCTAAGACATTAAACTTTATTTTTCTCTACTGTCCCGAATACTCCAGGATGCAACAATAATAATATATGATATCATATCGTATAGAGGCATCAATTCTGATAATAGATTAGAAAAGTTGAACTTGTCTTTTCCTTCATACAAATCAAAATATTTGACCTGAATTTGATTCAATTTGAATTTATTTAATTTTAACCCAACCTGTGATCATGCAATGTTTGACCAATATGATCCATTTAACCTTGTTGCGTCCTGGAGTATTCGCGACGGTAGAGAAATATAAAATTTAACGTCTTAGTGTTGTACGAAGATTCAGCACGCATATGGATAAAAGAGAGGTGTTGCATTTATGAGACACCAAGATTTTTATGTGAAAAACCCCTGAAAAGGGGGAAAAACCACGGGGCCTAGCCCAATTTGAATGAATCAACTAGTATTTGCAGTCGATTATAAATGAGGCCCTTCCTAGGGAGAAGGTCTTGGATTGATGTCACAAATGTACATCATATATATCACATTATGGGAGTTACAATAATCAACATAGATGTGTTTGTTTAGTCGGAAGGACCATAGTCGATGAGCGAGGTAAGTCAGAAGGACCGTAGTCGACGGGCGACAAAGATCGGCAGGAGTGTTGTCTGACGACGGAGGTCATAAGGAAGGTGCTAGATAGAAATCTGGCGACGAGCGGACGTCCAACATCGGATAGAAGTTCGACGTCAAACAGCAGTTGGGGAGAACTCCAACGTTAGATGGTACTCGGGCAAAACTCCGAATCATTTGGAGATAGGATAGAATTCCAGCTTCATTTGGAGATCGGGCAGAACTTGGCATCACTTGAAAGTCAGACGGAACTCCGGCGTCACTTGGGCATAATTTTGGCTTCCCATGGAAGTCGGGCGGAATTCTGACGTCACTTGGAAGTCGGTAGAATTCCGACATCACCTAGAAGTGTTGACCTCATTTTTTTATGAGGTCACTGGAGACCCATCCAGATTCCAGATCAATCCTGACCCTATATCAATCTAGACTCTAGACCCTAGGACCTATCTGGACCCTAAGATCCTTCCAAATCAATCTAGAACCTAGGATTCTACTAGAATACAGACCTTAGGATCTACTTTAGATCCTAGGACTTCTAGACTCCAGACTCTAAGATTTTCTTAGACTCTAGGATCCTCCTAGATTCTTGACTCTATGATTTCTTAGATCCTACAACCCTTCTAAAGTCTAGCCCCTAGAATTCTTCTAGATTCTAGGATAGAGTTAGATTCAAATCAATTCAAACTCCAGATCAAGCTTGACTTCAAATCAACCTAGATTTCAAACCTATTCAAGCATGCCTAGACTCCTAGGAACTCAATCCCTGATCCAGACCTTGAACTATCCTTCTATCAAAGCTTATCTTATCTAATCATTTATGATTATCTCAAATAGTCATAAATAATTTAGATAACTCAATCTCAAACATTCAAACCCAATATCAAACTCAAACCCAAAAATCCAGACTCAAATCCAAAGTCCAAGGCCTTATCCTAAAGGCCTTTTCCAGTGAATTTTCAAACACTTCAAAACCCAATCAAATGATCTCCGATTCAGAGTCTGTCAGTTGCATACTGATGGGACATGTCTCTGGAGGCAACCCTCCAAATTTGAGCCCATTCTGAGGTCTCTAACCCCAGAAACTTAATCAAAATCCATAGGTTGTAAAACCTTCAAATATTTACAGCCTATGCCACTGGACCTGTCACCTTGAAGATTCTAACCTTAGAGCCTTCACCAAAGCCTCTAGTCACTTCCAGACCTTTAATCTTGATATCTTGAACATTAAACTGCATTTTGGTGGACTCATTTTGGCCCCTAGTTGACCAGGGGTCAAAATCACCAAAATACCCCTATGGGATTCAAACGTCGATTTCAAATCAAACGACCTTCAAATTGTTTGGAACCACTTCCAACAATTTTCAAATATCAAACCAAAACTTTTGAGCCTGGGCCCACCCCCTGGGTCAACCTAGGTTGACCTAATGAGCCCTTAAGGATTTTAATGGGTCATTTCCAACCCATTTGGTCAAATAAAAACCATTCAAACTCTCAAACCATTTTCAAAGCATGATTGAAACTCATTCAAATTTATTTGAAGTTGATCCACCTTGATTTGACTTGGTCAAACATTGACCTATGATTAAAACCATGTATTATATACATCTTTCCATTCATTTGTTGAGTCTTTATCGGTTTAAGAACCCTTGAATCCATTTCATTTAACATCTTGAACACCTCTTAGCTCAACCCAAGTCAAATCATGATCTAGTTGACCAAGTCAACTTTAAGACTTGCTCAAATCATGTCAAACCTCTTTCCAAAGTTCAAACATACCATGTTAAAACCTTTCCAAACTTAATCCATCAGCTCAAGCAATCCTCCTTGCCACCTCAGCACTTTGGTTGACTGTCTGACTGGTCAAACAGTCAAACCAAGCTCTCAAATGAGTCAAGGATGGTCAAAATCCACTTTTAATCAATTCCAATCCAATCTTAATCCTCCCAGCAGTCCTAGTTAGCACCTAAGCCTTCCCCCATGCCACCTCAGCTTCCACATGGCATGGGAACCAGTCAAATGGTCAAATCAAGGTTTGGGAGTGGTCAAAGATGGTCAAAATCCATCTTTAGTTAATCCTCTCCATCCCTAAACCATTCCAGCCACCTTAATCAATTTCTGGAACCTTCCTAGATGCACTTCCAGCCTTTGGATTGAAATCAAATGGCCCTCATTGCTCCTATGCTCAAACGGGGACCAAAACCACTTTCCACATGGCTTGTACGTTTGGTCCTTTGATTCTCCTGATCCTAACTACTCCAGGGACAGGTGTCTTGATCTTAGCAACCCTCTAAGTCAATCAGGACCATTCAAACCAGTTGGAATCATTTGAATAGGGCAAAACCTCCTTTGGATCCCTCATTCAAACCCTATCAATCTCTCTCCACTCTCAATCTTTCAAGCCAAAGTCTCTGTTCTATTGAGCTCCCCAGAGACTCCTCAATACATCCCTACTCAAAATCCCGCCGGCTAAAGCCCTTTCCGGCAAGCTTCCCGGCGAACCTAGCTCAAGTCCGTCCAAGGAGTATTCCTCTCGATCCAGGCATTATCAGGATAAGGAATCTTCTACAACATTAAACGTGGACAGTCAACAAGCTCAGAAAACCAAAGATCTTTCGAATCCACTGGTTGGATTGAGGTAAAAACCTAAACCTAGTTTAGGACACTTAGGTTAAATTAGCATTTTATTAAGTGTTTATTTAATATTTTGAGCATATCCCCATCATTTTTGTTCATTCCGAGGGTCTAGGTTTAAAATTTCGTCAAGTTTCATTAACCGAATCGAACAAACGAGTCAAAAAATGATGTTTAGGGCGTCTCGGTAAGTTGCTGTAGGCGTACGTTTTTGAGCCGTCGATCAGAAGATCAACGGATCTGATCTCGTAATCCCGCGGTCCGTTCGACTACGTGTAATGATCAGGCGGTCGGGATCTCCGTTTAACACGATCTGGATCGTTCGATTTTCACGTGATCCGAAGGTCATCGCGCTCTGTTCGGCGTGATCTCCACTGTTAGCATCAAACCGCGCTTCGATCAGACGGTTGAGACGATGCTGACGTGGTTTAGTGGAAAGCGCGTGGGCCCACTTGATCGCCGCCGCCATATTTCGCTAGACGAGCTGGGAGACGCCACGTGGCCACCGGCTCTGCCATTTCATTTGAAATGATTTAGAAATTGTTTGAAATCATTTTAAATGCAGAAAACTTTGAAAAAATTATTTAAAATTAAATATAAGTCCAAAAATCCATATAATATATCAAACTCTTCAGTTTTTCAAGACCTTTAATTTAAAAATAAAATCACTTCAAAATAGGCTATATATTTTGAGTAATTTCAAATATTGATTATGTGATTATTTTAATTATTATTTAAGTAAAATAAATTCAAATGCTTTCAAAATTTTAAGAAGAATATTTTAATCTATTTTGAACTTCCAGAAAAATTTTCAAAATTATTTAAGTAAATTTTGATATTAATTTGAATTATGTGGGTATTTTAATAGTTTATTAATATTTAATTAAATATTGAATATTTTGAAAATTAAAAATTTATTATCCTAATAAATTTGAAATCAGTGGGTCTATCAACCCCTCAAAATTTCTTTTAATAATATTTTTAATTATCTTTATTTTAAGAGATATATATATATATAATATATATATATATATATATATATATATATATATATATATATATATATATATATACTTATATATATATATTTATATATTTATATATTTTAAAATCTACTTTAAAACTATATATATTTAAATCCTTAAGCATTAGAAAGATCCCTTGGGATTTTAAGCATAGATTAAGTGATTAAATAGAAATTTTTGGAGAATCTTGATTAATCAATGAATAATTACTTTTCTAATTATACATTGATTAATCCTTTACTTAATTAAGCTTTAATTGATTTGCATGCTTAGGTTGTGCACACACCACCTAACCTAGGTTCTCCTAGATTTAAGGACTTGATTGTGTCTTTCTATGTGCTTATTTCATGTTTGTCCAAGGGTTAGCAAAACTTTGATTCAAACCCACACAAACTAGTGATATCATTAAGGACAATAATTAAGGACTTTGGTTAGAAAACTTAGAAAATTCATTGTGATTAGGTTTTACACCCTCTTGAGTTGAAACATCAAACACTTGAACTTAGTGACATGTCTAACCCATAGAAAAAATTTCACTGATTTTGGAGATCATTTAACCCCCCCTAATTAATTTCTTAAGTTTAAACCTTAATTAAACCATTAAAACTTCCAGAAATTATAATAAATCCGTTTTAAACCCAAAAATTACACACAACCCCTATAATTGACCAAAATCAAGTGCTTAATCAATGAAAATTAAAAGTCCCTTGATTTGACAACAAATTAAACCTTAATTTAATTTTAAGTAAAATTGAATATTTTATTAATTTAATTAATTAATAATAATTAAAAATTCCAAAAATTTCCCAAACACTTGGGAATATCTCCTTAGGTCATTCCTGACCTTTGGAGTTGATTTCAAGGAGTTGGGAACTCATTTGGAGCAAAACCATAAAAAGGGTCTCTAATTAAACAATTTTAGAAATTCATTAAATACCTCAAATTTCAAACCTTCATAAGTAATTCAAGAAAAATCCAAATTGATCAAACTCACTTGCATTCAACTCACAATAATGTATAATATTTATTAAAAATATTAAACTTCCAAAAATATGTCAAAATCAAAGAGTCAACTTTTTGGTCAAACCTAAGTCAAAACTAGTTCAAGACTTCAAACCTTCGTAATAAAATGTAGAAAAATCCGATTTCAACGTATTTACTATCTAACTGATCGTATTAAGCTCTAGTATTTTAATAAAATACTAATTTTCTAGAAAACACCCTTAATTAAAAAGTCAATTTCTAACCCCTTAATTAAATGATTAAAATATTCAAAAAAAATTCTTAAACTTAAAAATTACTCTAAAACTCCAGAATTCTTTAACAAACTCTTAAAACCAGTAATCAAACATTTTTGAATAAAATCCTTTAACTTTCAAAGACTAATCAACTTAAGCCATTTAATTATACCGGGTACCACTAGGTAACCCAGGCCTACGAGACTATTAGCTTAGCCCCAAGGAAGGTGAAATAAACTTCACGGCCTCGGTGTAAAATAAAGGTGGTATCCAACAAATAATCAAATAAATTTTAAAATTAACCTTAAGTCATTAATATTTAAACTCAAACATCAAAATTCCCTTAAGCCTTTCAACCAACCAGAACCTTAAGCAACTTCAATCTAATGATCCTACTTAGGACATATCAAAACCACACGACCTACCTCACACACTGCAGATGATTTTCTAGGACAACCAACTCTAGTTTTAGGCTAGGTCGGTGTTTACTTTTTCGCTGTGTGCCGAATTTTCGAGTTTTCATTGCATGCTGTTTACTAGCCTAGGATTGATGTGATTGTTTATTTATTTATTGCATTCTATGTTGTAATTGATTGAGCATTTAAATTTCGAATATTAACTGCTTGAGATTGAATATTAACTACTTGAGATTGAATATTAACTGCTTGAGATTATTTATATAACTGCTGATTATTAGGATAACCCTGTAGGATAGAGTCTAGATTTTCTTTTTAAATTCAAATATAAATTTGATTTGATTTGTGCTGCAATTTCAAGTGATTTGAGATGGGGTAACATCCAATTTGGGATTCAAAGAGGAAGGGACATCCTCAGGGGAGAGTCCCTATCCATTTGGAGCTCCAAATTAGGATGGTTTTGAAATATCCAAAGAGAAAAGATAACACCCTGTTCAAGGGGGAGTTTCTTTCATTTGGATATTCGGACCCGAGATCCAAGAAGCAGCAGAAGGACGCAGAAGTGGACAACGAGAAGACCCATTCTCAAAGTCTCTTGAGTCTTAGGATTAGAAATCCGGGTTGTAGTCAGTGGTGCCCTGCCACTTTAATTTTCTGCAAATTTCTGTGATGTAATAATAAGGGTACTTGCCCATGGACATTTAATTTGATAAATTTAATTTGATTGATTTGTTTAATTTGATTGTGCATTAGAACTCCTATTTTTTAGTCTTTTTATTTGCATGCCGCTTTTGATTTTGCCTGGAGTACGATTTTAGGCTCTTAGGGGTTTATCAAAGCTTTTCTACTTTAATTAAATAAAAAATTTTTAAGAAAAGATAGAAACTCTAAACGATCTTAAGAAGTAAGCTCGGACTCGCCGAGGGTTTTTCATGCATTCATATTATACCTTCTCTACCTTGTTAGGCATCTCCCCGCCTACGGGTTCTGGCAGACCACCTGGCCTATGAGGGTGCCGATCTGTCAAGGGGATGTTATGCAATCTCTAGGGAAAAACCTATTTTCTAAGCCAAAAGTTTTTCAACTGCTACATACTGATTTTGCATTCAATCGAGTCAATTAGCATGCATCGCATTAGTAACAAATTAAAAAGAGTCTAATATTTAATTGCATTTATTTAGACATCAAATACCCAACATAAGTCTAAGGGGTCAATTAAGGATCTGCTCTAGATGTCGACCCCATTCCTCTAAAATTTTCTAATTAATGTCCCCACCACTCTACAAAAAGACCGGACTCATATTTTAAAATCGTTTAGGTGGTTTAGCTGGCTCCCTAATCCAGGACGGGGTAAGACCAGATTCGCATTGCACTAGCTAGGTTCGGGGTACTAATTTTCAGTGCCTAATTTAGATTTAGGTTCTGAGACTAGCTCGGGCTATAGGACCTCAACCTCCGGGAATCGAATCCTAAATTTCTAATAAAATTGATCACTTAAACATAAAATCTCTTTCAATCAAATTTGAGCCCAACACTTAGGATAGACTGGGGCACTTCTGAATTATTTCAGAATCCCAAGTGTCTCCTACCCTTCTTCCTTTGACTCCAGAAATAACTGTTCAGCCTTGATCCAATCCCGGTTGAAAATTCCAACCCTTATCTTCTTTGACATCCAGCTTTGAAAATCTTAAATAAAATTTACACCGCTATTTTAATCGAGAGTTTTCGTAGGAAAATTCTAATTTCCCTATGATGTAATTAACTACGAGGGCTTGCACTCGTAGGAGATTTAGAAACCCAGACCAGATTTTTAAAATCAATTTTTTTTAAAAAAACTTTAATTAATTCTCTTTGGAAAATTCAAAATCAACGATCATTATCATCATTTTCAATCAATCGATAATGATTGATATCTTCTTTCTTCGGAGAGATATATCAATTATTATCGTTGTTTTGATTATGAAATTAATGATCTTTTATCCAAATTAGAATAGTCAAACAATTGATTAAATTCTATTTTGATCCTCCGGGGTCAAATGTGATTCTCCCTTTGAGTTTGACTAAGATAATCCGGATAAATTTGAAATTCTAAAATTTGAACCCATTAGGGAACGATATGTTCGTCTTTCGAGGTGATATATTGTTCATAATGATGTGTTCAATTTCAAAATTCAAAAACTTAATATTCCCAAAGATAATTAAATATTTTTCAAAACTATATATACATAAATATATTTTTTCAATCAAAATAAGAAGTCAGGCAAAATTTCGACGTCACTTAGAAGTCGGGCAGAATTACAACGTCACTTGGAAGTCAGGCAGAATTCCGCGTGGTGGTCGAGGAGGAGTTTCTTCCCTCGTTTCCTTGTTATCTTCTCTTCTTGCTTGGGTCCCCACACTTTCTCTTCTTATCTTCTCTTCTTGCTTTTGTCCCCTCTCAAGAGAAATGAGGGGCTATTTATAGGTTTCTAAGAGTGGCATGACTCATAAATAGGGGGAGAATCAAGGGAAAATGTGGAGTGGATTGGATGGACGACCAATATTCGGGCCTGAACAAGCGTAGGACAAATTCAACTTGATCCAAGCCCAAATGGGTCCAAATCAAAGACCCGAAGCACATTGGGAAGGATCACTCCATAATTTAGATTACTAAATAGTTTCCAAATATGATATGCTTATAGTCGAATCGAGAGGCTCAATGAGATGAATCCAACGAGCCCAAGATCGTTGAATTTTGATATCATTAAGACCTTCAAATATCTGACGAACGGTCCAATTAAGATCATGGGATTCAATATTGGTCATCCATCCAATCCACTCCACATTTGCCCTTAATTATCCCCCTATTTATGGGTCATGCCACTCTCAAAAAACTATAAATAGCCCCTCATTTCTCTTTAGAGGCCCAAGTAAGAAGAGAAGAGAAGAAGGGAAGGAGGGAAGAAACTCTTCCATGACCACCGCCTGAAATTCTGCCCGACTTCCAAGTGACGCCGAAATTGCCCAACTTCCAAGTGACGCCGGAATTCTACCAGACTTCCACGGGATGCCAAAATTCTACCCAAGTGAATATATATATCCTACAAAACAGGACATCTAGAATAGACATAGTGCAATAATAATTCTAGCCAATTCCAAAAATTTGACGCAGCTTGCCAGTATGCTTTTACAGGTAATAAGTGATATACATAGTAAGAAGATTGAACATAAGGAATCATAAGAGGATAGACATCTGTAAATATTTTATAAACTGAAGCTATTATTATTTAAAGGAGTTGTAGAACCCTAGGTAGTTGAAGATTGGGTGTTAAAGATAAAGAAAATATTTGATAGTATGTAGTGTCCAGAGCATAGGAAAGTGTCACCAATAGTATTTCTGTTTGAATTAGAGACTGAAAGATGGTGGATAGGAGAACATATGGAGAAATTTTATGGTAACTTGAATGCAAAAGATTTAATGGGTAGAGTTTGCTATTATTTTTAGAGACTGGTTTGTACCCTTATTAGCTCAACAACAAATATAAGAGGCTTTTATGAGATTAAAATATGGAGAAATGACAGTGATGAAGTATAAAGTTGAATTTACTACACTAGCAAGGTACACTCCAAAGTTGATCAATATAGTAGATGAAAAATGCTACTGATTTCTATGAGAATTGAAGGATGAGTTGAGCCATCCACTTGTACCACTTAGAATTTAGGAATTTTCATAGCCAGTGGAGAGAGCGAGATTGGTGGAGAATGATTTGGTTATTCCCTAATTTAGATAGTATATGAGCAGGAAGAGATTGGGTAACAATGACGTGGAGAGATATTAGTGAGAAGAAGGGTAAATATTTAGGCAACATGAAAGGATCTTAGTCAAGTGTGAGTAATATACCGTAGTGTGCCCGATGCGGCAAAAGATATACTGGACAACATTTTAGTATGACTGGATAGTATTTTAGATGTGGACAGTGAGGACACCAGATGGTTAATTATCAGTTATAATGATAGGAATTGGATTTGGATTTAGAGGAGAGAAGGCCAAGTAGGACTATAGACAGAGGATTATTGGAGCTGGAGAATATAATAAAGGATCTACAAGCAAGACAGGTAAACGAGGAGTTATTGAAGATCAAAGAGAACCTGCACAATCTACTATACCAGCTGACACTAGTATGACCAAGAGTTTATTGTTCGCTGTTGACCTGTTTTCCCCCCAGACCTAGGTCAAAGAGTTGACCTTGTCCAATTTGACCAGGCTAGACCCTAGGACCCTTCCCAATGGGTTCAGGGAGTCAAGCCAAATCTACTGAGCCGATACCCAGGTCTTGAATCCCTAATTCCCTTCTACTTGATTTCAAATCCAATTCAGGGCTTCTTGGCTCAATCTCTCACCTCCCTTGAGTCCTATGGATCAGACCAAGTCTCTTGAGCTCAAATTCATGCCCTGGGTCAACCTTGTAGACCAGGCCAACCCAGGTAGACCCAAATTGCTCTAATGGGTCTATTGAGGTCCAAATCAAATTTAAATCAAATCCAATATTCCTTGGACTCAAATATTCATGCCTTTTGACCTATTTGACAAGGTTGACAAAGTCAAACCTTGACTTGGTCAACCCAAGTCTTTAATATGTCAAAATGACCTATTAAGAGCCATGAATTGCATTTAAAACCTCAATGATTTAAAATTCAAAACCACGGCCTAAATAGCCTGGTTTCCCTCCTATTTGGCTCTTGATCTCATCCCAACCGTCCATGATAGGTCTAGGGGTTTAAATAGAAGAAATTAGGTCTTTCCTTGGATCTTTTTTTGATTTCTCTCTCCCTAGCCCTTCTCGTCCTGAGAAACTTCGTGTGATAGCTCCCACAATCTTCCTCCACCTTCCTCAAGTCAAACCCGACAGTGAAACCTCGCCGGCGATGAGTTTCCGACGACCCAAGGCTAAATCCGTCCAAGGCTTTGATCCATCTAATCCAGAGCTCATTTGATCATGGTTTCAACTGGAAAAGCATACGAGGACAGTCCACAAGCTCAACCATGTCGAGAATTTGAAGATCGAATGGTGAAATCTCTCAAAATCCCTTACTATAGTTCCTAACACATAGATTAAAATAACTTTTCTTTAAGCTGCTTTAAGCCAAATAGAGGCTACCCCATGATTTCTGTTCATGCTTAGATCCTGGGTTTAAAATTTCATAAAAATCCATGAGTGTATTGAAAGAACGAGCCTATTTTCATTTATAGGGTTTCGGATCTAGCGGCTGTAAGCTACGGGTGATCTGGACCGTTGATCTTATGATCAACGGCCTCGATCAAGCCTTTCCTTTTGATCGTCCGACCGCAGGGGCTCTCGGTTGGACCGAGGATTCGTTCAATCCGATCTCAGCCATTGATTTCTCGTAGGGCTTGATCGGACGGACCGCGAGCTCTACTGACTCACTTAAGTGAGCTCCGTGTGGGTCCCGCCGTCGCCATGATCATCGGGCAAAGATTGGCGATAGTGCCAATCATTGCCTAAGATTGGCGTCGCCATCAGTGTCCGCGGAGCCTGTAGCGTGCTGCCAAGTGTCACTCGCCGGTTGAATTGGTTTTATTTTTTTTAAATGTATTTTAAATCAGTTTTTCTTCAATA
Organism: Dendrobium nobile; assembly: GCA_022539455.1. NCBI lineage: Eukaryota > Viridiplantae > Streptophyta > Magnoliopsida > Asparagales > Orchidaceae > Dendrobium > Dendrobium nobile. Next base: position 23,272,907 of record CM039725.1, on the reverse strand, counting down.
AATTATTTAAAATTCATTTTAAATCAAAAAAATTCGTACAATATATCATTTTTCTCTTATTTTGATTATCTACAATTTAAAATTATTTTCAATTAAAAAAATTATATATTTTTTAACATATTAATAAAATATTAAAAATCATTATTTTAATAATATTATTATTCTATCATTATTATTATTATTTTATTGTCACAATATTATTATAATTATTTTGAGTAATTTGGATATTATTATTATCTTAAATATTATTTTATTATTATTGATATTATATTAATTTTAATAACCTTAATTACTTTATTATTATTATTATTATTTATGATTATTTTTATTATATGTTGTAATTATTTTATTTCAGTGTTATTATTAGTATTACTTTAAAATTATTATTATTTTAAATTACTCTATTATTATTATTTTAATCTTATTTTAAAATTAGTTTTATTATTACTATTATTATTATGATTATCATTATTTAAAAAAATATATATTATTATTATTTTTAAATTAATAATATTAAATTTCAGAAACTTATTTCTTTTATTTTAATTAGATATATTATTTGTTGAATAACAAATATTTCTTAATGATTAAAGCATTTTCCTATTTATTCATATTTAAATATCTATTTATTTTCTAATTAAATTAAAATTATGTAATTTAGTTTAAAAATTATTTTTAAAATTACTTTAAAAATTTTCAAAAGCTTTGGGTTTTATTTTCATTTAATTCAATGATTATTTTTAAATATTTATGATTTTAAATTATTTTAAAATTACTTTTAATGGCTTTGAACTTTAAAAAATCATATCGTTTTTGTTTTAAATCGGATTTTAACATATAACCCCTTAAAATTTTAAAAAATTATGAATTTTATTTTAAAATTATTTTCATGAACTAATTTGTACTGTTCTGGCATATTTTTGTATCATATGAATATTTGATTATTTAAATAATTATAATAATTATTTTTAAATTAAAAATTATTTTTAAACTCTTTTCAAAATCTCGTTTGGGTGGTCTGTGGATCTTCCATATATTTATTTATTATGAATTGATTTATTTTTAATTACATTACTTTTCAAAATTTATATATTTAGAAGTATTTTAAAATTATTTTTAAACTACTTATAATTAAATCCTAACTTTGGGAGATCTACTACTTGTAAAATTTTAAACATTAGACTATGCATATGAAGAGCAGTCATGATGAAGTGGATTAGTGAATGATTGAGGATGAATGCATATGAAGAAATAAAAATACCACATTAAAGCTGAATGCCCTGCCTTTTTGAACCCTATACCGAATCACATACACACACACACACACACACATAAACACACACACATTGATAACATTTTTACCATTGCTAGCACTGATCGATAAAGAAAAATGCATGCATTACAGTACTGATTTCATAAGAATAAATAACTGATAAGAAAGATATATAAGACTGATGCTTTTGATGACATTGACACTTGCATGCTTGTGCTATAATGTTGGTTTATTGATTTCTAATGTATTTATTTCTCGCATCTATCAATAATTTATGGATTTCAATATGATGTTTCTTACTTCTCGTTATTGATCATATTGAATCATATTAGAGATAACTAATCATTGATGATATTGAATGCTATTAATTCTATTTATTAAGACAAGCATGTATATTAAATTCTTAAATATTGTATTGAAAAATTTAATCAATTTTGAATTTATGCTGGGCTTTGTAAGCTCATTATGTGATTTTATTGATTTTATATTAGGAAAGGGGTCAGGATCATATGGAGTGAGATTGATTGAGATCATTATGTTCTTATTTTGATTTTGTTCTATATTTTCTTTTATTCTTTTGTAGGCATGAGCTATTGATAGATTAATGATTGTTAGTGATTTTGTGGATATTATAAATGTGATTTTGGTGAATGAATATAGTGAAATATTTCATGGTGTATTATATTTAATTGCCTTTTCGTTGGATATTAAGTTATATGGATGATTTATAGAAGCTTTGGTAAATGATTAAAATGATAAAATAGATAATTCTTTCAATTTAGATCATTGGGCGTAACATCTTCATTCTCTATCCGTCGGTATAATTAGTCAATCGGTTATAGATTAATATTCAAGATTATACCACAACTTTTGTTATTTAAAGGAAACTCGTCAGCCTATCTATATATACATGATATTATGTTTTAATAGTCAACCCATAATAATTATAATGTTAGACTAACATTCAGTATCATACCATAAACTTTTTTATTTAAAGGAAACCAGTAAGCTTACCCTCATATACAGGATATTATGTTTTAATAGTCAACACATAATAATTATAGTGTTCATATCCAGTCTTCCTTGCTTATATGCAAATGCCATATTTATAATATATCATGTATTTCATTTTCTTTATGCGATTCAATAACATGTATAAAATAAAATAATATATAAAATGCAGAAAAAATTTATAAACTATTTATTAATTTCAGAAACTCATGACTATCAATTTATCCAATAAAATTGTATAATTCTATAGTCAAAATGCTCATAAAAGTTATATTTATCATACATAAAAAATTTTATAGTGAAAGTTTGATAAATTGAAAGAAAATACTTTTTTTTTTATCAATTTGAGAGAGATTAAAATTATGAAATACAAAATCACTAAAAATAAAGGTATGATTCAGGTTACCTACCACGATCAGAAGAAATTTCGTAACAAGTTTGATGGAAGAAAATGGCTCGAGCGACTTCCTGTCTTCTCTCTCTCCTCCTGCCATCTTCCTTCTTTCTTTCCTTCCCCGGCAAGGCAAATAAAATGGGGAAGTTGGCTGGAGGTAAGGGTTAATGAAATAGATTGAGATATTTTACTATTTTAAAAACTATTAATCTGACCTAGTACCACGATGCTTAACTTCTCAGTGTCACTGCACTCGCTACCAATGGCCTAGAGTCAAAGCGAAGCCATCTAACACAGTAGCGCACACCCCAATTCTTTTTTTTTTTTTTTAATTTGAGAGTTCAATGCTGGGGCACCACCACATCGGCTCCACAACACTCTCAACAATGATGCACCATTAAGTACAATGCCACAGTACTGCACCTTAGAATTTTTAGTTTTTTCAAATCAAATCATTTTTATAAAATTCAAATTATGAGAATTTGATCTCTTAGTTAATGTCGATCAACTTTTAAATATATTTCACACGCTTTATTAAAGCTCATATTGAGTTAGATTAGATCATTTTTATTGTCGATGGATTTGACTAGTCAAAACATTTAATTTAATTATAAGTTTACTAAAGTAATTTTTATTTCGAAGACTAAAAGATGAAGGAATTTCTTGGCTTACTAAACTTTTTAATACTATTTTGAAGACTAAAAAGATGTCAGATCACTGGAGAATGAGTGTGTTAATTCCTATTTTAAAGAATAAGCGTGATGCACAGGAGTGTGCGAATTATAGAGGAATTAAGTTAATGTGTCATACTTTAAAACTATGGGAGCGAATTATGGAGCGTAGGTTGCGATGTGATACTAATGTTTCTCAAAATCAATTTGGATTCATGCCGGGTAGGTCTACTATGGAAGCCATACATTTATTGAGAGGTTTGATGGAGAAATATAGAGAGAATAAGGAGGATCTTCATATGATATTTATTGATTTAGAGAAAGTATATGATAAAGTTCCAAGAAAAGTGCTATGGAGTGTTCTTGAAAAGAAAGGAGTTAATAATGCTTATATTCAAATAATTAAAGATATGTATGCAGGAGCTAATACTTGTGTTCAAACACAAGATGGTTTGAACAAATATTTTCCTATTTCAGTTGGATTACATCAAGGATCAGCCTTAAGTCCTTGTCTTTTTTGCTTTAGTCATGGATTTTCTCACTAGACATTTGCAAGAGGATGTACCCTGGTGTATGCTTTTTGTTGATGATATTCTTCTTGTTGATAAGAATAGAGAGGGAGTTGAAGGTAAGCTCAAATTATGGAGGTCAACTTTAGAGTCTAAAGGTTTTTGCTTGAGTAGATCTAAAACTAAATATATGGAGTGTAATTTTAGTAGCAATAGACCTAGTGATGGGATTGTGACTTTGGACGATCAAGTCATTAATAAGAGTACATATTTTAGATATATTGGATCTATTGTTCAGAGTGATGGTGAAATTGATGGGGATATTATCAGCAGAATTCAAGTTGGATGGTTGAAGTGGAGGAATGCATTGGGCTTATTGTGCGATAGAAAAGTCCCCCTCAAACTTAAGGGAAAATTCTATAAGATGGTGGTGAGACCTGCAATGCTTTATGGTGCCGAATGTTGGCCATTAAAAGAGAAGCATAATACTAAGTTAAGTGTTGCAGAGATGAGGATGCTTAGGTGGATGAGTGGCTTGACCCTTAGAGATAGGATACGGAATGAGCATATACGTGAAAAGGATGGAGTAGCTCAAGTGGAAGATAAGACCAGAGAGAGTCGCCTTAGATGGTTTGGTCACATTAAACGGAGGCCTTCCGATGACCCGGTTAGGAAAGTTGAGGTATTATATTTGAATTATGTTAAGAAAGGTAGAGGTAGACTTAAAAAGACTTGGTTAGAAAATATTAGAAATGATCTTTCTTTATTAGATTTAAATGAGAATTTGACTTTTAACTGGATACAATGGCGAAAAAGGATTCATGTAGCTGATCCCACGTAGTGGGACAAAGGCTTGATGTTGTTGTTGTTGTATAAGTTTATTAAAGTAATAATTCTTCTGATAAAAAATTGAAGACATTAACATCATATCAATGTTGGCAGTTCCCTCTACCCTCATTTTGTTTTAAAAGAGTGGCCTCCTATGGAGTGGTTCCCTCTTATGGAAAAATAAAAGCTATGAAAGCAATTAAGAAAGTGGAGTGGAGCCACTCCCTAATTAGTTTCCATTAAAGGAGTGATCGACTATACATGACTCTAATTAAGCCTACAACTAATTAAAAGAGAGAGAAGTTCAAATTCAAATCCCATCTTATGGAAGGAAAGTTAAAGTTCGAAGATTCAAAATTTTAAATTCAGAATTTCAAAGTTTAAAATTTTGAATTTCAACTTTAATTAACATTACAATTACATAATTCCCATATTAAGACTTTTTCTATAATGCATGATTGATGATGATTTCTTGGCCCTTGACTCCATCTTGAACATTTGATCTTAATCTTATGATGGGCCATCATAGCCCTTGATTTTATTCTATGTTCTACTTGAAGTTTTGCATCAATATTTATTCTTCATAATACACATAATTGAACAAATATCTTGGTTATTTTTTTTAAAGAAATATAGTTGAAAAAATTTCTTTCAGATGAAATTACTTTCAATAAGAGATAATATTTTATATGCCTGAATTACTTATTGAAGTCAAAGTCCCATAAAATTGGTTTGAATTGGCTTAAACCATTTTTCATTCTTGCAAGAGGAGCCATGTGTGACAATAAATATTTATCTTACCATATTTTATTGGTCCAATCGATTTCTACCCCAACACACTCCTTGGATTCCGTCGATGCTTTCCTCAATGAGTCATGTTGCAAACTCCTCTTCTCCTTCAGATATAGGTAATCATGATGATGCTTTCCCAACCAATCTTAAGTCACAAATCCTCTTCTCCTTCACACCTTGTTAGTCGTGTTGATGCATTCCCCAATGAGTTTTGCTATGAACCCTCATTTCTTTCACTTGTCGATGATCTTGTTGATGCCTTTCTCAACGAGCTAAATCCTCTTTTCCTTCAGATGCGGCCAGTCCCGTCGATGCCTTCATCAACGAGGTCCATCCCAGCCTCTCATTCACACTCATGTTGGTTTGTTGGCCTTTACTTGATTCAAACAAAGGTTCAAATAAATTTTGAATGACTTGTTAATCTTATGAGCAATCAATGAATACAAAAGATTACCCCTAATGGGTGGTAACTTTACCCAAAGCAAAATTTTCAAACATATTTCACCGAGAAAAATAATAGCGGATATTGCAATCAATTACATTTATTTTGAGGTATATAAAATCAAATTTCACGAAAACTTTATTTTGGGACATTTCCTTATTTAAAAAATAATCATCAACATTTATTATTAACAATAATAATTTGCGGTCAGTCTTCTTAAGATTTCACAAATGTTAATTTATATTTTATTGTTTAAAACAAGCTTAATATAGAAGATTCAACCTAGAGTTTGTAATCAAACTTTCTCTCTTCTTATTTTAAATCCTAATTCCAAATGATGACTAATGTTCACACTTTCTTGGCTTTCAGAAAATCTATAAAGAGGTTTCACTCTCTATCCTTTAGTGTAATCAGTTAATTGATTATATTCTAACATTCGGGATTACACCACAAATATTTTTATTTAAAGAAAAGATCATCCACCCATCTTTATGTATAGAACATTACGTCATAATAGCCAACATGTATTAATTATATTATTTACAACCAATCTTCCTTTCTTATATGCAAATGTCACATTTATTATATATCAGACATATTTATTTTTCTATGCAATTCAATATCATGTATGAAATGAAATAATCTATGAAATGCAGAAAAATCTATACACTACTCATTAACTTCAGAAAATCACGACTATCAATTTATTCAATGAAATTCAATAATTTTACTGTCAAAATGCTTATAAAAGTTATATCTATAATATATAAAAAATTATATGGTGAAAGTTTGATAAATCAAGAGAAAATGCCTTTTTATCAATTTGAGAGAGATTACTATCATGAAATGTAAAACCACTAAAATTCTGGTTACATATCATGATAAAAAAAAATTATTATCAAGTTCGACGGAAGAAAATGGCATGAACAAATTAATTATACTTAATTAAAAAAAAAAATTGCTTGAACAAAAGAAAATGGCTTGACTAACTTTCTCTCTCTCCTTCTTCTCCCCTCTTCCTCCTTTCTTTCCTTCATCGACGAGGCAAATGAAAAGGGAAAGATGGATGAAGGTAAGGGTTAATGAAAAGATGGAGATATTTTATTATTTAAAAAAACTCGCGACGCTTAACTTCCTAATGCCACTGTGCTTGTTGCTTGAGGCCCAGATTCAGGATGGAGCCACGTACTTGAGCGCACACCCCAAATATTATTTTTTTATCCAAAAAATTTGAGAGCTCAATGGTTGGGCGCCACCAACTTGACACTGCAATGCTCTCAGCGACGGCAAATTATTGGGTCAGGTGACCGAAGCCATCTCTCCGTTCGGTCGCCAATAGAAATGCGACATCTGTTAGGCGTATTTTTAATTTAATATTTACGCTTTATGTCTTGTCAGAGTTAGCGACCCGACCCGATAACGCTTTTTATTTGATCTTTTAAGCATTTGCCGCCCTATTTTTTCATTTTGAAAGCCGCGAAAGACGCAATAAAGACTGCTGTAGAAGAAAAAACGAGCCAGAAAATTGCAAAGAAGAAATGGACTGCTCAGCGAAGAGGGAGGTGGAAGAGGGCATGGAAGAGGGAGTGCATGAATCGGAAAGGATGCATGAATCGGAAAGGATGCATGAATCGGAAAGGATGCATGAATCGAAAGGGCTGGTGCATGAATAACCTAACTTAGCCGGCAATTCCTCTGGTTTCAACATATCGGTAAGTTAGAAAGTTGTAAACAGTTAGTTTTAATATTATCGCCGCAGAAAGAAGACGTAGGTTTCAGCTCATTAGTCTTAGGATCTTTGATTTTGCGATTTTTAAGCAGAATAAATTTCTTTTGTCGAAAAATTTAAAAAAAAAAAGAAAATCTAATGTTGTTGTTTCTTAGGTTTCATTATTGATTTTAGGTTGAAGATGATAAATAAAAAAAATTGAACTTGTCGCTATGGTTGCGCTATGGTTGCGCTATGGTTGCGCTATGGTTGCGCTATAGATGCGCTATAGTTGCGCTATAGTTGCGCTATAGTTGCGCTATAGTTGCGCTATAGTTGCGCTTTAATTGCGCTTTAATTGCGCTTTACTTTTTCTTTCAGGCTGTTTATAAAGATGAGACAGAAGCATATGAATATTTTTGCACTTATGCTCACGATAATGGATTTAGTGTCCGAAAGGATCATCACAGTTTTTGGCCAAATTCTAGAAAGATAAAATCGAAGGACTTTGTTTGTTCAAAAGCTGGTTTCAAGAAAAGTGATGATCATAATTCAGGAAAGAGAAAGAGATTCACTAGACCAGTTATCAGAACTGGTTGTCCAGCCATGGTGAGGTTTGTCACAGATGAAGATGGTTACTGGCATGTCAAAAGATTTATTGAATCCCACAACCATGAATTAGCTATCCCAGCTGACCGACACCTTTTAAGATCATGTAGGAATATGATTGAGGAAAAAGCTTCCGTCCTGAAATCAATGACAGATGCAGGTATTAGAACCGTTGATGCATATGCCTACCTTGCAGAGGAAGTTGGTGGATGTGAGAATGTCGGATTCTCTAAGAGGGATGCATACAATTTTATTCAGAAGGAGAAAAGAGCAAGGATTGAAATTGGTGACACTAATTCTTTGATTCAATTATTTAAAGATCGACAAGTTGAGGACCACATGTTCGCATGGGATGTTCAATATGATGATGAGGATAGATTGGTAAATTTTTTCTGGGTTGATGGCAGAAGCAGGATAGATTATGAATGTTTTGGAGATGTGTTGATTTTTGATACTAGTTACAGGCTGAACAAGTATAATTTTGTTTGTGCGCCATTTGTTGGTGTTAATAATCATTGGCAGAATATTTTGTTTGGGCTTGCTTTTTTGTCAGAGGAAACAATTGAAAGTTTTACATGGTTGTTTAAAACATTTGTACGAATAATGGGTAATAAATATCCAACAACAATATTCACTGATCAGGACCAAGCTATGGCCAGGGCCATAGAAGTTACATTACCTCACACTCGTCATAGATTATGCCAATGGCACATCTTTAAAAAGGTTCCATCAAAAGTTTCCATCTACAATAGCAATAATAAAGTTAGAGGACTCTTCCATAAGTGTATGAGGTGGTGTGATTCTGAGGAAGTGTTTGAGGAAGCCTGGGATGAAATGATCAAGGAAGGGAATCTTCATAACCATGAATGGTTGCAGGATCTTTATAAGATAAGGAGAAAGTGGTCAACTGCTTTCAACAAGGATTCTTTTTGCATGGGCATTTTATCAACGCAGCGTAGTGAGTGTACTAATAATGTGTGTCATGGCATTTCAAAGCCAACAAGTTCATTAACTGATTGTTTTCTTGGCTTGGAAAAGGTACTGATGAATTGGAGGCGAAATGAGCAGGACGAGGATTACAAATGCAGTCAATCTGAAATTGTTCCCGTGATAAAGAATAGCTCAATATTAAAACAAGCAGCTAGATTTTACTCAAGAAGAATATATTCAATTTTTGAGGAAGAATTTATAAAGGCTGTGGGAGAAATGAGTATAGATTTTGTCTCGACTGATTCTTCGAAGTTTCTAGTCAACTACATAGAGAAAAAAAATCAAAACCATCCTTGAGTTGTTCAATTTGATGCAACAGAAGGTAACATTCAATGCAGCTGTAAGAAGTATGAAACCATGGGATTGCTGTGTTCTCATTGTTTGAGGGTTTTTAAACAGTTGGATATGGCTAAATTCCCTGAGAAATACTTATTACTTCGTTGGTCAGCAAGGGCTCGACAAGTTTTTTATTCAGGTTACTTGCTTAATTCTCAAAGAAGTAATAATTTCCAAAGTGGTAGGGGATTCATATTCAGAAATCAGGTGAGCAGGTTTGCATATCAAATGAGCACGGAAGCTCAAGGGAATGAGGAGGCAGAGGAGTTTATTCTTTCCTCATTGCAAGACATGTATAAAAAATTATACATAATTCTTGGTGGCAAGAAAAGAAATGAGAAGGATGTTCCTAGTTCCCAAGGTGGAACTGCTAATTTGAAAGATCCTCTAAAGCGTAGACCTAAAGGCATATCAAATGCAAGATTGAAAAGCCATTGGGAGAAGAAGAAACGGCCTAAGAGTAAGCTTACAGATAAGAAGTCTTCGATTGGTGATAACCCAATGGATGAACCTTCTTCAACACAACCTACTTCAACTCAGATGAACTTTTCAAGCATGCCTGAATGTTTCAGTGAGGAATACATAACCGGCATACCATCAAGCCAACATGTAGCTGAATACACCAAGTTGATGATGGATTTTCTTTCTGCGGAGTTGGAATTTAATGAATTTGCAATGTAATGTAATAATATTTATTTGTACTGATTGATTTCATTTATTGGTTGTAATAAAAATGCGCTAAAGTTTAAATTTGAAATGTAATAATGTTTATCGCTATGGTTGCGCTACGGTTGCGCTATGGTTGCGCTACGGTTGCGCTATGGTTGCGCTATGGTTGCGCTACGGTTGCGCTACGGTTGCGCTACGGTTGCGCTATGGTTGCGCTATGGTTGCGCTATGGTTGCGCTATGGTTGCGCTTTGGTTGCGCTATAGTTGCGCTAAGGTTGCGCTACGGTTGCGCTACGGTTGCGCTATGGTTGCGCTATGGTTGCGCTATGAAACGCTAAGGTCAGATTGTTTACTTCATTAAAGGAGAAGAAGAAAATATAAAAGTTACAGAATATGTGAGCAGAAGCTACAGATTATACACAAAGTAGAAGTTACAGAAAATGGACATGTTATTAAACAAAAAAAAACTATATAATAACATGATAAAATGTATATTTATAATTCATGGACTATATTTACAATAAGTTACAGATTGTTTACTTCTTTGTTTGAAGAAAAAGAAAATATGCTAACTCTGCCCTAAATTTTGGCATGTGCTTTTGCCAATCCTTAAGAGCACTCCAGTCTGTTTTCTTTCGTAGGACTGCCTTTTCCATATATTTACAAACGAACATTCCACAATCGTAGCTGTTTGTTTGTGTTGGAATTCCACGAACCGCCTGGACGTTCCATTTTGTTATATCGCTAGAAAAGCATCCTACGGCGTCCTCGTGCAAATAATTTATCTGTACGAATAAAACATTTTAAACATTTATTATGTATATAAACATAGTAATCTGGATTCAACTTAAAATTTAAATTGCACTTACAACTTTATGACAAATATGCTTGTGTTCAGGATTAGGTAATGAGTCATAGAGTTTCCAGACTTTCTCCTTCAATTTTCCAACAAGAAGAACCCAGTGCTTCTCGTAAATTATGGGTTGAACAATAAGTTTGCTTTGTTGAACTGAAACTGGATTAATGTGTTCGATAAAAATTTGATAATCCAGATTTAATGACTTGTATACCTGCAGTAATTCAGTTCCATAAGGAAAAAGAAACGTGAAATAAAAATATTAAAATATTATTTATACTTACCATGTATGTACAATGGAGAAATATATAAATAACGTTGAAATTTCTCCGCCATTAAACTACTCTGCTAAAGTAAAAAGTAAGCAAATGCATCAACATGGTTATCACCTAACCAATCATTTGTGAGCAGAAAGTCAATATCTGATCTTTTTATTTCAATGTTTCCAGATACAAATATTTTGTGCTCCCTACAAAAAAAAAAAAAAAAAAAATTATGTTAGAGCGCAACCATAGGGCAACCATAGCGCAACCATAGCGCAACCGTAGCGCAACCGTATCACAACCGTAGCGCAACCTTAGCGCAACCAAAGCGCAACCATAGCGCAACCATAGCGCAACCATAGCGCAACCGTAGCGCAACCGTAGCGCAACCATAGCGCAACCATAGCGCAACCGTAGCGCAACCATAGCGCAACCGTAGCGCAACCATAGCGCAACCGTAGCGCAACCATAGCGCAACCGTAGCGCAACCGTAGCGCAACCATAGCGCAACCATAGCGCAACCATAGCGCAACCATAGCGCAACCATAGCGCAACTATAGCGCAACCATAGCGCAACCTTAGCGCAACCAAAAAAGAACTAAACTTACTTTGTATTAAATTTTTTGAAACATTCATCCATAAATTGTTGTTTTTGTTCTGCTAGAAAAGGTTTCCCTGGATAGTCCATTATTTCCAATGCAGGATGTGATTCAACTATTATATTATCTACATAGATAACCTCTTTGGTCTTCTTCTTTACGTATGGAACGACTTTTTTTGATGAACTCTCCTCTTTTTCACCATCTTCTCTTTTTCTTTTCAGTGATGAACTAGCTTTTAGTGGTGGCACAACGTTGGCCGATGGTGGAGGAACTTCTTGTATTTGTGGTTGTGGAAGTTCTTTAGCCAATGGTGGAGGTGGAGGAACAACTTGTATTGGTGGAGGTGGAGGAATTTCTTGGATCATTGGTGGAGGTGGAGGAACAACTTGTATTGGTGGAGGTGGAGGAACAACTTGTATTGGTGGAGGTGGAGGAATTTCTTGGACCATTGGTGGAGGTGGAGGAATTTCTTTGACCATTGGTGGAGGTGGATGAACAACTTGTATTGGTGCTTGTGCTGAAGGATGCAAAGCCGTATTATTCACTGATTGGAAGCTGGAGGCAGAACTGGATATATGCGGCTTCTCTTGATTGTGATCACACTGCATTTGAAATTCAATAAATTTGTACTTCATGGAGTCTTGATCTGCCTGCAGTTTCTCCACATTATCTTCAAGCCGATCCAATCTAGCTCCAACATTTTCTTGAATTTTATTCAACATTTTCTCAAATATTTCAAAACATTTATTCTGAACAGCCTCTAAATCTGCCCTTGTAATAGGTGGCTGTTCAGCAGAAGGTTGACTAATGGAAATTTTTTGAGTAGGTGGACGAGTAGACGGTTGAGTTGACAGCGGCGGAGTTTGAGTTTTTGGTGGTTCAATATGTGGAGAATCAGGGGAGAGAGGGGGAGAGAGAAGTGGGGAGGGAGGTGGGGTGGTGACAAGTTTTTTTCTTGCGGAAGCCTTTATCTTTTGGGGTGACTGCAATTTCAGTGGTTCATGGCCTGAACGGGTTTCAGAGTTCTTTATGGCAATAATATCAGCCCCGTACTTTTCGGCCTCTTCATTGCTAACATTTTCAAGACAAGCAAAAATCTACAAAAAACATATAAATTTGTTAAAGCGCAACCATAGCGCAACCAAAGCGCAACCATAGCGCAACCATAGCGCAACCATAACGCAACCATAGCGCAACCATAGCGCAACCATAGCGCAACCATAGCGCAACTATAGCGCAACCATAGCGCAACTATAGCGCAAATTGCATAATGTAAGCTAAAAAATTACCTCACTAATCTTTAAAAATTTAAATATTTTTGCTGCATTCTCTTGAGTGAAGTATAATTCTGTATACCCCTGCCATCTCAGAAAGCGGGGCCTTAATTCTGAATCTGTTGGTTTATTCAAAGAAAAATGTTCCAAAAACCAAATCTGTATAATTCCAAACATAAAAATTTTAAATTTAACATTAAAAAACACTAAACATGTAGAATAACCAGTAGGAGTGGAAACGTACCAGTAGAAGAGGAAAAAAACCATTGATGTAACCCAATGGTCTTTGGAGTTTATACTTCTCAAAAATTGTGTTGAACTCCTCAACCATGAAGTTCCTTAAGCTTGAAGCCCAATTAATTGAAGCGAACTCACTTAAATTATTTGCAACAGTTGTGAGCCTTCTAGGAGTTTTATGACTATTTAGGGGAAAGAAAAAGTTAGATAACAAAAACATAATAAAGGTCTTAATTTTTGTTGCATTCTCAGCTAATCTGTCTAATTTTGCAATATCTGTTTTAACTTCAGTTGACAGAGGTCCATTTAGAGGATCAATCCTCCATTTTATATCAATGCCTCTGTTTGGCATACCTGTCAGAAAATATCAGTCGTTAAAGTTAAAAAAACATATAGCAATAAAATTTCCATATTCAAAATATTACCTATCAACAAAGCAACCTCGTTAGAAGTGAATTTCAAAACATGACCCAGGACGATGAAGCCTTCATCAGCAGGACTCCAAAATTTAAGAACTTCAAAAAGAAGTGGTATGCACTGCTGGAAAGCGGGGAACTTCAAAAATTGATGAATGTTCAGATCCTTTAATGTTTGTTCCACTTCATTATCAATGATCTCGGCATAAGCATCACAATGTTTACGGAAAGATGTAACATAACATCTAGATGTTACTGGCCTTTGATATGGAGTCTTCATCTATAAAAAGAAGAAAAATCAGAACTATAGCGCAACCATAGCGCAACCATAGCGCAACCATAGCGCAACCTTAGCGCAACCTTAGCGCAACTTCACATTTCGTAATTATTTAGCTTCAAGAAGTTTCAAATTCCGAAAACTAAACAAATATTTAACACCTCATTGAACATATATGCTAGTTATACAACTATTACTAAACCATTAAAGTCATTCGTTTACGAAGAGAAGAAGCGTGAAAAATCAGAAAATAAACATTTGAACAGTACATTAACAAATTATGAAAAAATTATAACCAAACCCTAAACCCTAAAATTTAACGTATAACTTAAACGCAACGAAAGCGCAAGTAAAGCGCAAGTTAGGCGCAACCATACCTCTTCCTGATTTATGATCTTCTACAGGTTCGTCGTCTACCTCCGGCAGGAATAAGCTAATGCAGAACCGAAGGAAATGGAGGAATCCGAGAGCGCTTACCAAAGCTGGAGCTGGAGTAACAGTGAAGATGTCGCGCGGCGTTTCCATTCTTTATTTTCCAGAATTCAAATGAAAAGCGTTATCGGGTCGGGTCGCTAACTCTGACAAGACATAAAGCGTAAATATTAAATTACAAAAACGCCTAACAGATGTCGCATTTCCATTGGCGACCGAACGGAGAGATGGCTTCGGTCACCTGACCCAATAATTTGCCCTCAGCGACACACCTCCATTAAGTACAGCATTGCAGTACTGCACCTTAGAATTTTTAGATTTTTCAAACCAAGTCATTTTATAAAATTCGGATCATGGCGGTTTTATCTCTTAATTAATGTCGACAAGCTTTCAAATATATTTCACATGTTTGATTGAAGCTCATAATGATCAAATTAGATCATTTTTGTTGTCGATGGGCTTGACTCGTCAGGATGTTTAATTTAATTATAAATTTACTAAAATCATTATTTAATTGATATTGGAGTTAATTTTAGAAGTTTACAGTTCAAACATTACATCAGGATTTATATTGATAAAAAAATTTATTTTTGACACATCAACATTATATCTATGTTGGCGGTCCTCTCTACTCTCATTTTTAATGGCAAATTATTAGGTCCGGTCACCGGACCTAGAGATAGGTCCGGACACTAATAAAATATTATTTGAAGTTAAACGCGTCAAAAGCGCAGGTAAAGCGCAGGGAAAGCGCAGGTAAAACACATGTAAAGTGCAGGTAAAGCGCAGTCAAAGCGCAGGTAAAACGCAGTCAAAGTGCACCTAAAGCGCAGTTAAAGTACAGTCAAAGAGCAGTCGATGTGACAAGTTTTAATTGGATGTTTGGACCTATTTTTAGGTCCGGTGACCGGACCTAATAATTTGCCCATTTTTAATAGAGTGGCATCCTATGGAGTG
Organism: Dendrobium nobile; assembly: GCA_022539455.1. Taxonomy (NCBI): domain Eukaryota; kingdom Viridiplantae; phylum Streptophyta; class Magnoliopsida; order Asparagales; family Orchidaceae; genus Dendrobium; species Dendrobium nobile. The sequence continues at coordinate 23,257,360 of CM039725.1, read as the reverse complement.
GTGCCCCCTTATGAAAAAATGAAAGCTATGAAAACAATTAAGAAAGTGGAGTGGAACCACTCCCTAATTAGCTCCAATCAAAGGAGTGATCGACTATACATGACTCTAATTAAGCCTACAACTAATTAAAAGAGATAAAAGTTCAAATTCAAATCCATTTTATAGAAGGAAAATTAAAGTTCGAAAATTCAAAATTTTAAATTCAGAATTTCAAAGTTTAAAATTTTGAATTTAAACTTTAATTAACATTACAGCTACATAATGCCCATATTAAGACTTTTTCTATAATGCATGATTGATGATCATTTCTTGGCCCTTGACTCCTTCTTGATCATTTGATCTTAATCTTATGATGAGCCATCATAGCCATTGATTTTATTATATATTCTACTTGAAGTTTTGCATCAATATTTATTCCTTATAATACACATAATATAACAAATATTTTGGATGTTCTTTTTTATTAAATAAATATAGTTGAAAAAATGACTTTCATATAAAATTACTTTCAATGAGAGATAATATTTTAATGCATGAATTACTTATTGAAGTCAAAGTCCCATAAAATTGATTTGAATTGGCTTAAACCATTTGTCATTCTTGCAAGAGGAGTCATGTGTGACAATAATATTTTTCCTCCCATATGTTATTGGTTCAATCGATTCCTTCCCCGACGCACTCCTTTGATTCCGTCGATGCTTTCCTCAATGAGTCATATTGCAAACTCCTCTTGTCCTCCACACATTGTTAGTCCTATTAATGCATTCCCCAATGAGTTTCGCCACGAACCCTCTTTTCTTTCACGTGTATACGATCCTGTCGATGCCTTCCTCAACGAGCTCAATCACATACCTCTTCTCTTTCACATGCAGCCAATCCCGTCAATGCCTTCATCAACAAGCTCCATCCCCAATTTCTCATCTTTTAGTTATATTTTTCTTCTCACAATTTGCCTGTGGTGAACCTTCCACATCTCTAATCTTTATAGTGACATCACACTTTTCCTCATTCAATCTCTTGTTGGTTTTGTAATGAGCAATCCATGAATTCAAAAGATTTCCCCTAATTGGTGGTAATTTTACCCAAAGCGAAATTTTCAAACATATTTCACCAAAAAAAAAAAAAAGGGGATATTACAATCAATTACATTTATTTTGAGGTATATAAAATCAAATTTCCCAAAAACTTTATTTTCGGACATTTCCTTATTTACAAAATAATCATCAATATTTATTATTAACAATAATAATTGGTGTCAATCTTCTTAAGATTTCACAAATGTTAATTTATATTTTGTTGTTTAAAACAAGCTTAATATAGAAGATTCACCCTATAGTTTGTAATTGAACTTTATCTCTTCTTATTTTAAATCTCAACTCCAAATGATGACTAATGTTCACACTTTTCTTCGTTTTTCCATTCGCATGCAGAGATTTAGGCTTCGCCTGGGACAGCTTTCTCACTGCTTTAAGAAAACAGTAAGAATTCCATCCCAAACGAAGCCTTAAAAAGAGTGGGCCTATCAAGAAAAAGGAAAACAAAAGTTGTATTTATACATTGTTAAAAAAGAGAATATATATAAAATAAAATGAATCTCAATAAATTGTTAAAAAAACATCAAATTTACGTATTTGCCATTCTCATACAGCCAAACATGTAAAAATTCTGATAAATTTATAAAGAGCCCATGAACAATTACATCCTACATTACAGAAAAAGAGAAACAAAAATAATAATAATAAAATTAAAATGTAAAGAATTGGTATCAGAAAAACTTGCATAAGTACTTTGGTAGTATGATTATTGCATCTTATCAGATACTTGACCAGAAACTACTTCTGTTGCTGCACTTTGCTTTCAAAGATTTTTTATTTTTTTTTTCTGTATTCTGCTTCTTTCAACATCTTCTTCCTTACATATGAAGTCCAATTATGTCCAATTAGGAGTTTGATGTAGATGAGCTGTGTCTCTCTGTGTCTGAAGTGAAGTTTTCATCAATAGATTCATTAGATTGGTGTTCCTCTGCATCTGAAGCCTCTGAAACAAGCCATTTAAAGATATCATAACAAAAAACTCGCAATTATATAGACATACATATAATGAAAGAATATAAGGAAAGAGTACCAAAGAGGGATTTGATTGATCTACGAGTTGATTTGCATGTTTTCTTCTTTAATTCAGCTGGAAGAGAAAGAAATGAAAGAACATGAGCCAAGGTGATAAATACAATTGAATCAAATGGTTATCTGCTGTTTGTATTTGTTATCTAAGACTTCGTTTCGGATAGTTTTTGGTTACCGTTTTCTCATTGCTTTCAAGAAATTTTTGTACTAGAAAAATGTTTAGAAAGCAGTAAGAAAACTATCCCAATTGAAGCCTAAGATAAAAATTTACTAACTGATTACAAAGAGGAATTAGAACTACTGGCAGTAGGAAAGTGGAAGTGTCATTTCTTGAGATAGCAAGAAAGAAAAATTCTAAAATCATTTATTCCAAGTATTAGAAAAGGAAAATATTATTTTGCATTTAGAATATTTGAGGTTCTTCATTAATGCCATGATGTAAGCTTGAGATGCATGAGGGAAAATAATTCACTGCTATCTGGCTTAAATCAATTAATTTCCAAATCTTCCAATTTGTTTGACTACTAATAATGCGAAATTTTATACATTAAAAAATATAAATTCTTAAAATTGAAAATTATGAACAAACAATTTCTGCTATTCCTTCTTATTGAATCTGCAAAAAATTGAAATGAAAATCAACTAAGGTTTCATTTGGGACGGTTTTTTTATTGCTTATTTAAACAACTTTTAAGTTTAAAAATTAAAATTTTTATACTAAAAAGCTGCTTTAAGAAGCACTAAGAAAGCCGTCCCAAACGAAGCCTAAGATAACCTAACTTAAGCCCTGAAATCACAATGTAGATGATAGAAAAAAAAATGAACAATTACTTTGAATGCCTGTGTAGGGTTGTCAAAGTAAAACAGCTCGTGTTTTTCACGAGAAAAAACTCATGTTTGATTCATGTCTTAGGTAAGTAAATTGATATTGAATATTATTTTGAGCTCCTTTTCTTTACCGAGCAGAACATACACAGTTTTGTTCAATCATGTTTGGCTTATTGTTTGCTTGATATATATATATATATATATATATATATATATATATATATATATATATATATATATATATATATATATATATATATATATATATAGTAATTTATTAATTTTATTTTTTATATTTATTAATTACTTTGTAGATAAATAGAATGATTATACTATGTTTGGCTTGTTATTTATTTATTTTTATTTGTTCAGGATTGGCTAATATTTGGATCGAATTTAAATGAGAAGAGCACAAACACAATATTCATGAATAATTTTAAATGCAAGCCGAGCACAAATATATGAAAATTTGAATGAGTCAAACATGAAGACATGGTAAGCTTGGCTCTTGTAAACCTCTATCTAGGTGATTAGCATGTAAACCAAATAAATTATAAAAAAAATCTAAGCAAACTTACCTATCCCAGTCACTTCATTTTCATTGACAATTTCAAAGTTCTTGTATGTGTAACCCACAAAATTGATATCCTTGGAAGAAAGCATCTGCAGGAAGCACAGAAATCATAACTTTAATAAAACAATCAAGACAAATCCAAAATGTAAAAATATATTATAACCAAGAAGAGTTAAAATTTTGGTGAAGATGAATTGCTTCAGGAGAAGGCTTGAATTTCAAGTTACAGAAGGCTTGAATTTCAAGTTTGAGAGCTCCAAACATATAAAATTATTAACATTAGGAATCAAAGAAAATTATTTTATTCAATAACTTCGAGAAGGAAAATCCCTGAATTTGCATACATACTTCTCACTAAATAACTAATGTATAATTTAGAAGATAGAGTAATATATAGATGTGATAAGTGTAAATGTCATGCTATTATATTAAAAATATGTTCATAAATAGGGATATAACTTCCAGTGGTAATGCCTGGTAGTTAAAATTAGGATGTGCTAAGGAGTACAATGTGATAACAGGTTATCTTGGAGATTAGAAACTTAAAAGGCAAAGCTATACTACTATTGAAAAAATCATGACCATTCATTTGATCGTATAAAATCTTATTCATATATCTAAAAACTTAAATGAATAGAATATATATATATTTTACTTTTAAAGATATTTAATTTCAATAAATTAAACTTTTTTCATTGTCGATTTTCAACTTTTATTTTATTAAGGCAAAGTATAATTTTATATTATTCGTATATAAATATAGATCATATATATATATCATAGACCATTCATCCCTTTTAGAACAAATGAAATCTAATCACATATCTAACTCTTACTAAATGAATAAAGGAGTTTATAGTTTACTTTTTAATATATATGTGTCATTTCGATGATTTAGCCCCAGACAATTGACATTCTTTTATACTATTCACAAATAAATTTATATTATATATTTAAGCCTAATTCGTTTCCTTAATTTGTAAATCTTTTATACGTAATTTAAATTAATAATAATATAATTTACAAATAAAATAAAAATATTTTTTCCGGACTATTGATTTGTCTATCTAATAAATAGCTATTAAAAAAGACAAATCGATATTTTAGTTCAAAAGATTCAGATCTTATGTGAAGTAAAATAAATGTTCATATTTAACTATTACTAAAATTTAATTAATTTCATTATTCTTTCTCTTTGTGACATTTTATGCATTAATTAAGATAAAGAGCCAATGCATTTAGCTCCAATTTACTGATGCTCTAATAAATTAGTGAAGGGATTGAAGATGAAGTGATAGAAAAAATAATTTAGCTGGTTTGAGAATGTATAATACAATCTAGTAAATATGCCTTTTAGAAGAGTTAATAAAATTAGTGTCAGAGTATTAGAAAGATAGTGATCAGACCTAATATAATAGGTATATAATTTATTCAAAATTATATGTGAAAGATAGATTCAACACCTCAGGTAGCATTAAATTAGAATGAATGAAAAATGAGTATTTATAAAGCCAATAAGTTAATGATGATGATGATGAAGATAATTTAGTTTTGATCCGCAAAAGATCCTACTTTGATCTATGATAAGAAACAACTCGTAGATATTAATATTTTACTTGATAAATCTTTACAGGGAAATAATATATAGTTGCAATATATTCTTTGGATCGCCAAAATTGATATTTAACCGAAAGAACTGACCTTCAAAATCCATGACAAGTAGCTAGTTATATCAGACATGATATTTACGATTGAGTTATGTCCAAGAAAATTACTACGATTTCCAACTAGGGTAAAATGCTCTATGACACATTTAAGTTTCATACTTCCTAGCATTCCTATATATATTCAAGAAAATTTGGAAGACACGGTTTACTTGTACCAAAAGATGAAAGGAGAAAGTACTTACCTTTCTCCATGGTCCTGGTCTTGATGAAGATTGAGCTGGGGCTGCAGACTGTAATAATAGAAACAAACAGAGTTTGAGTAACTCATATGTGGGAGAATTTGCAAACAAAATTAGCAAACATTAATTTAAAACAAATTTTACCTCTTCAAATTTTTCGAAGTTTTGGGTGTCCAATTCATCCTTGACATTTGGTATGAAGGCAGCTTCCATTTCATATAACCTATCCCATTCAAGACCTTCAAACCAAGGATGATTCTGAAATTAAGGAGAACAATGATTAATTTTGGCTTCAGAGAGTAGATAAAAAGATAAGTTTGTGTTATATCGAATAGAAAGATAAATACCATTATCTCATATGCACCATTTGAGCCAAGCCTCTGATCTACATTGCATAAGAGCTTACTTATAAGGTCTTTTGCTAGTGGAGATAACTTAGCTTCATCAGGGAATTTCAGATGTGTTCTCCAGTTAACTATCTGAGAGTTGTTATTGAATAAAATGCATCAGATGTCACGAATCATGAAAATTATGAGGCATAACATACCAAAACGACCACAAGGATTCTTATCAGCAATGGCTTCATCATCTTAGATAAAATTGAAAAATACATCAAACTTCACTATAATAGATAGTTTGAAAGCTACATCTAGGTCCATTCATTGATTGGAGATGATATAAAAGAAGAATGATTGATACATAGTTAGAAAAAAAAATGTTAGCTAATAACTACAAGAAATTGTTTGTAAGTACTCCACTTCAATTGGCTACAAGTTTTTATCCCACTACGTGGGGTTAGCTACATAATCCATTTTCTATATTGTATCCTATTAAGAAATAAATTCTTATTAAATCTAATAAAAAAATATCATTTCTACTATTTTCTAACCAAATTTTTTTAGGTATACATCTACTTCTCTTAACACAGGCCACAGGCCACATCTAATACATATGCTCTAAATTCAATACCTAACATAACCCTCCACTTTTCTCATCCAGAGCTTGAGACCTAGCAATGACAGTATTTCCGCTTCAATTGCCTATGATCAATAAACAAAACTAGCAGTTTTGTTCAGTAAAAAGGAAAAATTACGTATTTTCTTTGTATTAGAAATGCATTCCCCTGAGAAATGGACATGAGTGTTGACCTCAATTTTAGCTCTACAATAAATGCAGAATATTCTGAAAATACGTGCACAATACATACACAATACATACATGGGCGATATTGTTGAAGGTTCAGAATATTCTGAATGGTTTATCTGTGTTATGCATACTTTGTGTGCATTTATTTTATTTTATTTTAAGGAGAATTCCTTATGATATAGCATGTTGAATATATATATTTAAACTGATCAATTGATTAATCATATTCTTTCCTTTTGAGTAGGATTTCCTAGTCTCCTCTTTGGTGCCAATCCCCATTTTTGGAAAGAATAATATTGGATCCTTAATCGAGAGTCTTCTCAAGCCCTAGGCTCGAGATGTAATTAATAACGGGGGCTTGCGCCTGTGGGAAACGGAATTCCACAACAAATAAACCCCACTGGAGCTGATGTATCGGGTGGGGGAAACTCGTGACACTGATCAAGTTGTATATATTACTACCCATCGGGGTGCGCTGGCGAGATCCGCTATCCTCAATGGTTAGTCGTATGTACGATCCAATTTGCCCTTCCATCGGCCCGTTTGCGAGGAGCGTGGAGACCCGTGATCGTCTCTATCCATCGGGGTGGTGCGGTCGTATGCCCATTGCACTCTGCAGCCGGCGGTGTCCTTTCGGAGGTCCACAATGAGCTGTTTCAATCACCATGTTATCAAGTTTAGGGGAAAATATGTTTCAGGATATGACTTTTTTCCTTCAACTAGCTTAGTTATTTCGTTAAATCTTCTCTACTTTTGCTCTACAATAATGATATGGTCATAGTCATAGAGATAAGCTTGTTTTCATAGTAAATTAGATTGGAGTTATCCTGTAGAACAAGCCTACACCGTTATGGTGGTCTAGTTCCTCACTTTAGTAACCTAACGTTCAAATGATAGTATGAAACAGCGTCTTTTAGAACTCTATTTGAACAAAAAATGGAAACTAGTGATTTTCAGCCAATAAGGTTCTCATTCATCTTATAGGTATGTGACTACATATGACATCATATTGTAAAGTTGGCCATCTCTAACTTCTCAAAAACTTTATGAATCTTACATTAGGTTTACGATTTACAAACTTAAGTGGAACTCTTCTATTTCTCCGAATTTCATAACTAGCATGCAACTATAAAAGGAAACATTTATTTGTTTCGCTCGTGAATTTTTTTGTTGGTAAAAACGGTTATCATTACGTTATGATACCTTCCTGCATGTCGTCATAGGTTCATCAGAATAAAATGGAGGATAGCCGACAAGCATCTCATACATTATAGCTCCAAGCGACCACCTGCATTTAAAATAAGACGATGCTAAGAATTTGCATGTCATAGCAGATCAAATGGAAACTAAGATTTTACCAATCATAGATTGGTAAAATCCTAGCCTTCGTTTGGAATTTCGTTCATACTGTTTTGTAAAACAATTTTTTAGTATAAAATTTTTAAATTTTACAAAAAAGCTGCTTTAAGAAGCAGTCCTAAACAAAACCTTAGTTTTGTAATTTGGCATTTCCGTCACATTCGGCAAAAAAATAAAAAATAAAAAATAAAAAAGTTTTTACCAATCACATTCCATTGCATAACCCTTCTTCAGCAAAACTTCCGGAGCAATATAATCAGGTGTACCAACAGTTGAGTAAGCCTGCAATTTTTCTATGTCATGGATCTGTACATGGAAGCAGATTTGCCAAGAAATACACTAGAATTTGTTCAATACTAAGTTTTGAACTCATAAATTATATAAAAAAATTATTATCATATGCTGTATAGTTTGAATAACACTGGAACTGAAGCAGTGTTTTAAGTTCCATCTAATGTATTTTGGAGGTTCCAAGTTCTAGTCATGAAAATCATCAACCTATTAATGAAAGGGTAGGGTTGCGTACATCTATTTCTTCCTAAATATTGCATAATCGGTAGCTTCATGCATTTAATATATACTTTTTCATAATATATAATTCGAATAAATGCAAAAAAAAAAAAAAAACCGTAGTGATGAGCTTTTACAAGTCACTGGGAATTAAGTGTCATAGTTTGGTGGAAACTGGAACATTAAGATGGATGAGTGGTAAATTAGAAAAGGAAAGATGAGAAATAGCAAAAGATGAGAGATGGTGGGAGTAAAACACAGAGAAAATATGGCAATACAAAATAGACCTAGGTAATTTGGTCAAGTATGTATAGGGCAGGTGATGCAATCAAAAAGATTACTAGACATAATTAATACACAAGGAAAACAATTAGACTAAAAGAAACATTATTAGAAATTGTGCAAAAAAACTTGCATATAATACAATTAACACCTCATGTTATACTTGTTAGGACTAATGAAGGAACATTTGTAAAGATGACCTCAAACGTTTAGGATAAAACTAATTTTCCAACAAAACAGTATGCATAATTGAAAATTGTACTAAAATTTTGAAGCACTCTATGTTTCAAGATTTCATTAGATTAGCCCAAGAAATGAGTTGTTTGAAAAATTAATCCGTGATAATATTTTGCCCATATGAATGAAGTATCTCTAAATGTTTGAGCTAACATATACAGACAGGAAGTGGATGCAGAATTTGTGAAAATCTATGGCTGAAATCTGATTTCAGAAAACAAGAAATTGGAAAACTAGAGAAAGAACTCAGAAGAACACTTTTTTTATTCAAAATAGCTATGAAAGAAGGACAATATACAATTGGAGAAGAAGATCCGACTCTCCCAAATCCCCCGGCTAGAGCCTAAAAACAATCTAAATTCAATAAATAACATCATAATCGCGAAATCATCTAATTGTTAGCCTTAAATAGGCTCCCTAATTTCCCCCCAAAGCAGCCCATTTCCCTAAATAATTCCCTATTATATTTGAATTCAAATCAGATCTCTTGACCTAAATAATTTTCTTCCAAATATAATTAAAACTTTCCTAAACAATACCCCATTGATTTCTCCTCGCTTTCTCTAAATAATTTCCTCTTAGATTTTGAATTCAAACTAGATTTCTTGCCCTAAATAATTTCCTCTCAATTGTAATTAAAAATTTCACAAATAATTCTACTTTGATTGAAAACCTTCTTAAATAGCTTCCTCTTAATAAGGAAACTTTCTAACTCCCTCCCAATCAAATCGGCCAGTTAATCAACACTCCCCTCCCAAAGTGTCACTTTATCCTCAAGGTGGAATGAAGGAAACTGTTGTTGAAACACTGGACTGAAAAATAAACTGTAACTGGGTCGAATGATCCCTTCCTACAACATCTCTTTGATTAATCTCTCAATCTCTTCATTCTAGATTTACGGATGATGATACAGACAAACACTGATAGGCATGCTCACATTCCCGCAGAGGAGGTAACCCCCGAACTGGCTGGAACACCCCTTGATGTTGTTGTAGGGGAGGTTGAACTATGTCTGGTGCTTCTATCTTCTCATATCTTTTTTTCCATCCAAATTCTACAGCTCTTCCAAAAATCTCACTCCACCCTTTCCCCTCCTTGGAAGTAACTCTAAGGTGGCATCTCATTTTCTTCCCCCAACATTTCCACTTCATGATCTTTCCTCTCTTTATCGAATTAGGATTGCCTCCACTCCCTTGGTCGCCAGTGGCTCACCCCGCCACCGACGATGTCATTTTGGTTTGGAACTCGAGCATGTTCCTCATCATCTCCTCCATGATGGTAAACTTCTCATCAATCTTCTCATAGATGGCTGAAAATTGCTTTTCGAAATATGAAATCTTTTCTATAAAATCATATTTCAATTGTTTGATCTCCCCTTCCAGCACTTCTACCTTTCTACACGCCATAGGTATCTGGTTTTAGGCTCTAAATAGCAAAAGAAATAACAAAAAACAGCGACTTTGGTCTTCCAACAGCAAAAATCAGCAAGATAGAGGGAACAAACGTAACAAAAATCAGCGAGGAAGACTTATATTTCAGTCCAGGACATAACTCATATACTTATTTGATAGGAAGCGAATGCATAATTTATGAAAATCTATAGCTAAAATATGATTTCAGCAAAGCAAAAATTGGAAAACTAGAGAACAAACTCACAAAAAACATTTTTTTTTTATTAAGATAGCTATGAAGGAAGGACGAGATACAATTGGATATTCAATTAGAGAGGAAGATTGGCTTTCCCAAATCCCTAGCCGCCGGCTAGAGCCCAATCAACCTAAGAACAATCTAAATTCAACAAATAACATCATAATCGTAAAATCACCTATTGTTAGCCTTAAATAGGCTATCCTAATTCTCTCCCAAATCAACCCTCTTTCCCTATATAATTTTTCCTCATATTTGAATTCAAATCAGATCTCTTGCCCTAAAAAATTTCCTCTCAATTGTAATTAAAACTTTCCTAAACAATTCCCCCTTCATTCCTCAATCATTTCCCTAAATAATTCTGATGTGATACAAAATCCCATGCGAAGGTGATTTGCTAAAATAAAGTTTGCACGCTTAGATTTAGAGGCAATAATAAGTAAGATCTTATGCGGAATTGAACGATAAGATAAATATTAAGTGGTACTTAGCTTAGGTTAATTCTCATGCATAGAAGTTAAGTTCAAAAGATAGCCATCTTAATCCAACATTGCATACGTAGATTGTTCCAACAATAAATTCCAATACTAACAATAAGATTAGGCTATGAATTATCCCTCACACAACTCTTCTAATTACTAGGCTTTAGCGGAGAAGCATTAATAGGATCTTCATGAAGATAATAGAATTCACATTCAAGGATGCAACTATGAAGATAGATAGTCGGGTGTCGAGGTTACCCAAAGACAAGAGGGGTACGCAGACAAGAGGGGTACGCACTCCGGCAAGGTTGTTTGCAAGTTGGGAACGACGTGGACAGCAACCTGGTCTTCTTGGAACAGCAGTTTTGTAAGGTAGTGGAGCTGGGATCTCAGGAAAAGAGGCCTCAACTTCTGGACAGCAACTTAGAGGTGTATAACCAGCAGCAAATGAAGATCAGAACACCAGTTTGGCACGTGAAATGCTTCAAATCACAGCTAGACAAGATCCAGAAAATGTGACAGCCATTCCCCAAGTCAGAGAGGTCTTGGATAGCAGGATAAGCCTCTCGGGAATCTAGGATAGCAGGAGGAGACTTGCTGTATTAAATGGACAGCAGTTAAAGATTTTCCCAAAGAGGGAAATCCTGGAGTGAGGGCCTTGGGAAGAGACGGTTATGGCTGCCAAGGGGTGCCGTTACATGTAGTCAATAAAACTTTCAGTTAGGAGTAATTAGATTAAATCAAACCCAATGAGAATTTAATTGGGATTGATTTAGGGGCTTTTAATTGGGAATTAATAAAAGAAAAAATCAGGAGGAGGAAAGGGGTGGCGGGGCCAAGGCAAGAGGGAAACCGTTTCAATTTTCAGATTTTGAAATCTGAAATTGAAACTGATGAAATCTTGAATTAATTATGTGAGAGGAGGCATTAAAGAGGTATTTAAGTGGTAGTCAGGTGGAAATTAGAGAGAGAAGCAATGGGGTGAGGTGGCCGGCCATAAGGAGAGAGAAAGGAGCTTGGTAATGAATAAAATGGGGCCCTCAATTAATGACAGATTTTAATAACAAAAATCTGAACGGAACTTCAGGCTTCAATTTAGGGAAGTTTCCTAATGCATGGCAATCAAGAGAATTGATTTGAATTTCAAATCTGGCTTGAAGCACAATTAAGAAAATTGCCAAAATCAAGGATCTAATTAAGGAAAGTCAATTATGTCTCATGGGAGATTTGAAATTTCAAATTTCAAATCCCATGTAGGGAGGCCGGCGGCTAGAGGGGAGGGGGAGGAACGGCACCAAAGGGGGACGGGTTGAGAGCCGGCGGGTGGTGGCTGCTTGGGCGCCGGCGGCTGGGCGCTGGCAATTGGAGGCCGGCGATGAGTGGAGGTGGCTAGTGGCTTTGGGGCCAAGAGTGTCAGCGGGTGGGTGGGGAAAACAGTAGAGGAGAAGAAAAGATATGGGGTAGAAAACCAAGAGCTCCACCAAGGGGCTGTTGGGTATTGCTTTGAGCCTCTCCTAGGCTTTCCTCACTTGAGAACTCACAAAGAGAACTCTAGAACTCACAAAGAGATCCAACACTAACATTTTCATTAACAATAATCATCATCCCTTTCCAAGAGGAAGGGGAGGGCTTAAATAGCCAAATACATGAGGGAAAATAAAAGACACAATTGCCCCTAGGGCAAACATAAAACAAAGCCCTCAAGTGAGGGTAGAAATGGAAAAGTACAAATAACAAATAAAATACATGAAAATAAATAGACACGATCGTAGCCGTTGATCTTCGATGTTCTCATCAAATTCCCTATTAGAATTTGAATTCAAATTAGATCTATAGCCTTAAATATTTTCTCCTCATTGTAATTAAAACTTTCCTAAACAATTTTTGTTTGATTAAGAATCTTCCTAAACATCTTCCTCTTGATTAAGATATTTTCTAATTCCCTCCCAATCAAATCGGCCGGTCCATCACTATGATGACAAGGTATTGGTTTTTATTTCCATGTTCCTAGAAAGAGAATCAAAATCAAATATAACATCAAAATAGAGGATAAAGTTGATCAGAAACTAGCATGTAAATTACCAATGTTCTTCTGTTCCTCTGCCAGTGTTGTAATTGCTCTTGTTGTGTGCGCTTGGGAGTTGATAACTTTCTTTCATTTTGCAAGGAGCCAGTACTGTAGTTTTTTTCAAGAGTACATTCCCTTTCGTTAAAATAACTAGAGTCTAAAGGCTTGCATAGCCCAAAATCAGACAACTTCAGATGACCATTTCTATCCAGTAAAAGATTATCAGGCTTGATATCTCTGTAATACAAAAAGAAAAGACATAAGAATTTGAACAAATGCAGCAGGTACTGGAAGAATATTTCATGGCACATTATGTTTCAGCAAACCTGTGAATGTAATTGTGCTTGTGAATAGATTCAATAGCAAGAACAGCCTCTCCTATATAAAATCTGGCCTCATCCTCAGTCAATGTATCCTTCCGCATAAGCAATGTCATCATGTCCCCACCAGGTAGATACTCCATTATGAGGTATAAGAAGTCACTGTCTTGAAATGAACAATAAAGTCTAACAATACAATTACTATCAACCTCTGCAAGAATGTTTCGCTCAGCTCTTACATGTTCAACCTAGAGTCACAATTTCACAGGCAAATCTCAGACACAAACTATAAGAAGTTCATTAACATTGATGTAATATACCTGGCCTCGTCTTAGCATCTCTGATTTCTTGAGTTTCTTCATTGCATATATAGTACCCGTTGCCTTCTCCCTAACAATTCTAACCTGCAATATAAATTTGAAACAAATGACAAGCAGCAGCAGCAACAACAACAACAACAAGCCTCTATCCTTTTTCTCCATTGTGTCCTATTAAAAGTCAAATTCTCATTTAAATCTAATAGAGAAATGTCATTTCTAATATTTTCTAGCCAAGTCTTTTTAGGCTTGCCTTTACCTTTCTTAACATAATTCAAATATAATACCTCTACTTTCCTAACCGGATCATCAGAAGGCTGCCGTTTTATGTGACCAAACCATCTAAGGCGATTCTCTCTAATCTTATCTTCTATTGGAGCTACTCCAACCTTTTCACGTGAATGCTCATTAATTATTGATTACCAATGGCATGCTCTTTTCTAAAAAAAGCTAGGAACAAATGGAGAACCTTCACATAACTCCACGTTTGCATACTCCAAGGTCATTAAATATGAATCTGAATCATATAGATAGCTTTGAAAAAGGCATTGGATAACTATATAATTTGTTTTCAAAGGATTCATAAAGAGTTTGATACTTTATTTAGCAGATAATAGTTTTTCATTGCCATCAGTTAAAAAAAACTTATCTTTTAACTTTGCAAATATAAATTTATTTAAAATTCACTTTGAATGATATTTTTTTAAAGTACATAAACATAGTTTAACGAATTCCTAAAATAATTTAGAGCTTAATAAAACATATATTTAGTTTACCTGAAATAACTTTGGACTAATTGTAATTTTTTATAACTAGTCTTATAATCAACTTTACATACGCAAATATTTAATTTATTAGCTCAAGTTTCACTGATTTTTAACATCAATAAGTATATCCATAATATAATTAATTTTAAGTACTACATTGATTTCTCACTTTTGCCAAACTAAACAATTCATAAAATTTCTAGATTACGAAATATAACTAGTAATTCCTTGATTTTCATAAAACATATTTATAAACAAATGACATCTAATGAATCTTTAACTAATCCATAAATATTTTACAGCATGTGACATAAATAAACAAGCAGTTTTTTTTTTTGATCAAACCAATTTATTTTGCCAAAGTATCTTTCTCTTACATAAACTCAGACATACGTAGGTAACATAATAGCAATTCATTTTCTACTAAGAATTTTTTGCATTTTATTATCACTTGTATGAAATGTGGGCAAAATCATATAAGATCAAAAATAAAGAAGTAAATCATGACTACCATTGCATAAACTTATCAAGCTGTCAAACGCATAACTACACATGAGTAGGAAGTAAGCATAACTTTTAAATTGACTTCTCATTAGAAAATTTAAGATAACAAATATTTCTAAACATCCAGCAGCTAACATCCTAAGCATAGAATTAATGAAAATAAGTTTAACAAATTAGTTAAACTATTACTATAATGCCCAGACACGAACATGGTGACATTGACACAACATTGATACGGGACACATCAATTATTGAAAATATAGGACACTGAAACGGGTTGGACACGGTATTATAACTTTTATATCTTAAAATTAGTGTATAAAAATTGAGTAAGCAAAATATTAAGAATAATTGAGGTATAATAAGTTATTTCACTAGGATTTTTTGTTAAAATGATTAATAATAGGATTTCAATAGTCGGCCATAGATGTTGTGCCAGGCATCGAGAGGGGAGATGCTAATGTCGTCAAGAGTTGGGTATCAATGTTATGCAATGGGCATTGATGATGTTGAGGTGACGTCGGCGTCCATATGGAGATGACGTTGGACAAATATGAGATTTAGAGATGGTGTGGAGTCGTGATGTGGGTGTAGAAATTGCTGGTGTTGAGCGTCAATGCAAGTCAACATCAGACTTCGATGTTGAGAAGTTTTTGAAACACTGATGTTGTGATGGTGCCGAACGTCAATATTGAGATGACATCGTGTGTTATTATAAAACTCTATTCATAACCCGTTAAAGATGAATGAAAATAGGAATGCTCGAGGAATGGGGCATTGAGTATAGACGATTGATTTAGGGCCTTAGGGGTGTGGAGAGGAACAAGAAATTTAGTTTTTATATTTTTTAATAAATAAACATTTGAAGTATAAGAAATTATATTTAAAAATTTCATAAATATTTAAGACACGAGTATCCAATTTTTTTTAATATATTTTTAATCGGACATGTCTTTGGCGGTTTGTTATGCCGGTCCACCTTGGACCGGCTCAACCTGGACCGGCCCAGCCGGTCCAGGTCTACTGCAATTCAAACTTGGATTAAGTGCTTTTGGAGGGAGAAGGAAGGGTAGAGAAGTCCTTTTGCTTTTATTTTGAATTAGATTGTATTAATAGGGAGTTAAGGGGAGATTAGGGTTTCATCTTGAATTTGAAAAGAGTTTTGGTTTCTAGGTTTTCTTGTTTGGGCTCTTGGCGTTGCCGGAGACTGTTGGAGAGTGGTTCTTCCTCTCGAATCGAAGAACATTGTATCTTGCTTTGGTTTTGTTCGTCTACTAGTGGAATACAATTGTTTCTATTGTTTTCCAACGTTTTCTCCTTATTCTCTCAGTTTTTTCTACTGTTTGGTGGCTGTTTTCTATTGAAAACAGTGGAATAATTGTGTTTTGGCAAGAATCCGATAGGAATCACTTGGAATATTCAAGTGGAACCTATCAAATTGGTATCAGAGCGAAGATCCGGACGGTGGGGGGTTGTTTTCCACTGTTTCGCTGCAGATTTTTGCTTTTCGGAAGGGATCCGGAGACCATTTTTTGGTTCCCATGGCATCTAAACGTGTAGAAGTCTTGGAGACCGAAGTGGGTCAATTTAAGGCGGATCTGGAGGAGAAGATGGCGACGTTGAGTGAGAATATGGAAGGGAAATTCATGGCATTGGAGGAGATGATAAAAAAGTTGTTGGAAGGGCAAGCAAGAGCTGTGCCAGCGGAGGAAAGAGGAGAAGGTAGTGGGAGCAAGGGTAAGGAGAAGGCAAATCCGGAAGGGGAAGAGGAGGTGGAACTGCTTGGTAGCAACGAAAGAATGCTACATCGGGAGTCCATCAGGAGGGAAGAGCAGGAAAGAAGGAGAGACTTCAGGGAAGAAAGAGAGGATGATTGGCGTCGTCAGAGGCCCGACCCAGTGGACCGGCCATGGGGGATCCATAACCACCATGGCGGAGCGCGAGGGGAAGATGGCTATCGACGGCCAAGGAGGGAGGATGAGCCCCGATATGGAGAAAGAGGAACTTGGGAAGACCCCATTGCCTGGGACAGAGGAGGCCATGGGGGGAACAGAGCATACGGGATGGACACGAGGGCCAGGAAGCTGAAAATGCCTGTCTTCGAAGAGGGAAATGTGGATGAGTGGATCCACAAGGTGGAAAGGTACTTTGCAGTGAATGGCCTTATGGAGGAGGAGAGATTGATGGCTGCTAGCATGTGCTTGGAAGGGGCGGCTTTTGCCTGGTTCAAGTACATGGATAAGTGGGATCCGGTGAGAACGTGGAGGGATTTCAAGGAGGCCATCAGAGAGAGATTCAGGGGGGCAGCCCATGGGAGATCTCCGAGCAGTTCTATGCCCTCACTCAGGAGGGGACAGTGGAGGAATACAGAAAGAAATTCGAGAGTCTGGTGGGCGACATGGAGGGCTTATCGAACAGCACGTTGGGGGGGAACTTTATGAAGGGGCTCAAACCAGAAATTAGGGATGCTGTGAAGGTCATGAGACCGAGAGACCTGAGGGAGGCAATGGAGTTGGCTCAGCTGGTGGAGAACCAGAAGACCAACGCTCGAAGTTGGCGGAACAACCACTCAGGAGGTCCCACCAGGACAACTACCACTTACTTGGCTCCAAAAGGGCCAAGCCCTAGTGTCCCTAGAGAGAGTGGAAAGGAGAAGAGCGGGGTGACTAGAACTGCAGGAAGCTTCAAGAAATTGACTGGGGAGGAGATGCAGGAGAAGAGGGCCAAGGGCCTTTGTTTCAAATGTGAGGAGAAGTTTGTTCCAGGGCACAGATGCAAGGATCGCGCTCTTCGGGCTCTCACCTTCTATATAGACGAGGCGCCTGAGGAGGGTGATGACTCTGATGAGGAGCAGAGTGACCCCCAGTTGGAGGTGGCCGAGGTATCCCTCAATTCTGTGATGGGATTTACTCCTAGTCATACCATGAAGGTGAAGGGGAAGATCCATGGGAGGGAGGTAGTAGTACTGATCGATAGTGGGGCAACCCACAATTTCATATCCACCCAGGTGGCGGAGGAGCTGGGGATGGAGCCTACTGAGACAGGCAGTTATGGGGTGATGATGGGGACAGGAAAGATTGAGTCTAGCACGGGGATCTGCAAGGGGGTGGAGATGAGCCTACAGGAGATCAGGGTGGTGGAGGATTTCCTACCCCTGAGGTTGGGTAGCGCCGATGTCATTTTGGGCATGAAATGGCTACAGACCTTAGGTGAAACCAAGGTGAACTGGGGAACCATGGTGATGGAACTGATGGTAGAAGGCAAGAGGGTGAAGCTGAGGGGGGAACTAGGTTTGTCCAGAGCTGGAGTGTCACTCAGGTCGATGGTGAAAATTATCCATGAGGAAGGAGGAGGTTTCCTGGTGGAGTTGCAGAGCTTGGAGGATCAACAGGAGGGGGAAGAAAAACCCATTCCTGCGTTGGTTCAGGCCTTTCTACAGGAGTTCGAGGATGTGTTCCAACCTCCGGTGGGACTCCCACCTGACAGAGAGCGGGAGCATCAGATCATCCTGAAAGAGGGAGTCTCCCCTATCAGTGTGAGACCTTACAGATACCCTCAGGTGCAAAAAGATGAGATTGAGAAATTGGTGGGGGAAATGCTAGAAGGGGGGATCATTCAGCCCAGTGTGAGCCCTTTCTCTAGCCCAGTTCTGCTGGTGAAAAAGAAGGATGGGAGTTGGAGGTTCTGTGTTGACTACAGAGCTCTCAACAAAGAGACAGTGCCTGATAAGTTTCTCATCCCTGTGATTGACGAGTTGATGGATGAGCTGCATGGAGCTGCTTTGTTCACCAAAATTGATCTGAAGTCAGGCTATCATCAGATCAGGATGAGGAAGGAAGATGTGCAGAAGACAGCCTTCAGGACTCATGAGGGCCACTATGAGTTTCTGGTGATGCCTTTTGGCCTCACCAATGCACCAGCGACATTCCAGGCATTGATGAACCGGATCTTCAAGCTACACCTTCGCAGGTTTGTGTTAGTATTTTTTGATGACATTCTCATCTATAGCAGGACTGAGGAGGAACACCTAGAACACCTGAGAGTGGTGTTGGGGGTGCTAAGGGAGCATCAGCTGAAGGCCAATTTCAAGAAGTGCGACTTCGCTCAGGCACAAGTGGAGTACCTGGGACACGTGATATCCCAGGAGGGAGTGGCTGCACACCAGTCCAAGATAGAGGCAATGCTGGCCTGGCCTCAACCCAAGTCCTTGAAGGGGCTCAGAGGATTTTTGGGACTGACCGGCTACTACAGGAGGTTCGTGAGAGGGTACAGTACCATAGCAGGACCACTGACAGAGCAGTTGAAGAAGGACAATTTTTTATGGGGGGAAGCAGCTTCTGAGGCTTTTGAGAAGCTTAAGAAGGCCATGACAACGGTGCCAGTGCTTGCTCTGCCAGACTTCAACCAGGTGTTTGTGTTGGAGACAGATGCTTCAGGCTACGGATTGGGAGCAGTATTGATGCAGAACCACAGGGCCATAGCTTACTTCAGTCAGGTACTGTCGTCCCGGGCTAGGCTGAAGTCGGTCTATGAGAGAGAGCTGATGGCGATTGTACTGGCCATCCAAAAGTGGAGACCTTATTTATTGGGCAGACATTTTATTGTCAAGACTGATCAGAGGAGCCTGAAATATTTGCTAGAGCAGAGGATGGTCACAGAGGAGCATCAGAGGTGGTTGTCCAAGCTGCTCGGATATGATTTTGAGATCCACTATCGGCCAGGACTAGAGAATAAGGCAGCGGATGCCTTATCACGCTGTATGGGGGAGCTCCAGGGGATTGCTGTATCAGTACCGGTTCTGATTGATTGGGGAGCCATCAAAGAGGAGAGCATCCATAATGAGGAACTAAGGAGAATCAAAGAAGAAGTGCTTTTAGATGAAAACAGCCACCCAGGCTACACAGTTGTGGGGGAAAGACTGTACTATCAGGGAAGGAGTGTGATTCCTAAGTCTTCCATTCATATCCCCCATCTTCTACAGGAGTTTCATGGGAGTGTCATAGGAGGGCATTCAGGAGTGCAAAAAACTTATAGCCGAATTGCTGCTGAATTGTACTGGAAAGGGATGAGGAAAGACATAGAGGAGATGGTGGCTAAGTGTGACACCTGCCAGCGGAGCAAGTACATGACGATGGCACCAGGGGGATTACTACAACCTCTGGCCCTACCAGAGAAGGTTTGTGAGGAGATTACTATGGATTTTATTGATGGGCTTCCAAAATCAGAAGGGTACACGGTCATATTTGTAGTGGTTGACAGATTGAGCAAATATGCTCATTTCATTCCCTTGAGACACCCATACACTGCAGTATCAGTAGCAGCAGCTTTTGTGAGAGAGATAGTCCGCCTGCATGGGGTACCGGAGTCTATTATTTCAGATAGGGACAAGGTGTTCCTGAGCCATTTTTGGAGGGAGTTATTTAGGATGCAGGGCACAGTATTGAAGAGGAGCACAGCATATCACCCACAGACTGATGGGCAGACGGAGGTGGTGAATAGAAGCTTGGAAACATACTTGAGATGCTTTGTGTCTGAGACACCGAAGCAGTGGGCCAAATGGCTGGCCTGGGCAGAATACTGGTACAACACCTCCTCTCACTCGGCTACCAAGATGACACCTTTTAAGGTGTTATATGGAAGAGACCCCCCACACCTAGTACACTACAACCATAGGAGTACTCCAGTATCTGCAGTGGATCAGCATCTGAAGGAAAGAGATCAAGTGTTGGACGAGCTCAAGAGGCATCTTCTCAGAGCCCAACAGATTATGAAGAAACAGGCGGACAGTAAAAGGAGGGATATACAGTTTGGAGTTGGAGACAAGGTCTACTTGAAGCTCCGACCATACAGGCAGAGGACTATAGCCCAAAGGAGAAATGAGAAGCTAGCAGCAAGATATTTTGGCCCTTTCGAAGTGGAGGAGAAAATCGGGGAGGTGGCATATAGATTGAGGCTTCCTCCAACAGGTAGAATACACCCCGTTTTTCATGTATCACAGTTGAGGAAAGTGGTGGGGGAGCATGCAGTAAGCCCAGAGCTGCCCAGCACATTGAGGGAAGACATGGAAGTGACACTAGAGCCTCTAGCGGTAGAAGGAGTGCGCATCAATGAAAAGGGGGAAAAGGAAGTGAAGATTAGGTGGAGCGGCCTCCTAGATTATGAGGCCACATGGAAGCCATTGGAGAGGATTGCAGTGCAGTTTCCTGCCTTCCACCTTGAGGACAAGGTTGGGAGGGGGGGTAATGTTATGCCGGTCCACCTTGGACCGGCTCAACCTGGACCGGCCCAGCCGGTCCAGGTCTACTGCAGACGAACACAGAGCCGGGCGGAAGAGAGAGGGGGCCAAGGAGTGGGGTCCACTTGCAATTCAAACTTGGGTTAAGTGCTTTTGGAGGGATAAGGAAGGGTAGAGAAGTCCTTTTGCTTTTATTTTGAATTAGATTGTATTAATAGGGAGTTAAGGAGAGATTAGGGTTTCATCTTGAATTTGAAAAGAGTTTTGGTTTCTAGGTTTTCTTGTTTGGGCTCTTGGCGTTGCCGGAGATTGTTGGAGAGTGGTTCTTCCTCTCGAATCGAAGAACATTGTATCTTGCTTTGGTTTTGTTCGTCTACTAGTGGAAAACAATTGTTTCTATTGTTTTCCAACGTTTTCTCCTTATTCTCTCAGTTTTTTCTACTGTTTGGTGGCTGTTTTCTATTGAAAACAGTGGAATAATTGTGTTTTGGCAAGAATCCGATAGGAATCACTTGGAATATTCAAGTGGAACCTATCACGGTTCCGACACGTATCAAATACGAGTCGTATCCGATATATGTCAGACACTGCATACCTCTTTTAGTAGAAGTGTCGGTGCAACATAGTAAAATATCTACCTATATTAGGATTCCTTTGCTTCAACTCCTCTCCTCTTTCCAGCACACTCCAGATTTTGCTTAGTTCAATACTGAGTAAAATGAGCTCCTACAGGATGGATTTCCCTTGATTAACCATCCTTGATGCTAATCCTCCTTAGGTTTATCCACTTATTCTTTTTTTACCACACAAGACCTTTGAATTCGTTTTCTTAAACTTAGCATGGCAAAAGAGGGTCAAGGAAGTACTGAGGTGTTGCTTTGGAAGATTTAGGGGTTGTTTGGATGCATTTAGGATTTAGTAAATTCTGTAAATATGAATTTAACAAATACTATGTGGGCTAAATCATGAAAATTATTTAGTATGAAACATTTTAAATCTACTTAAATCCAAGTAAATTATTTGTCTATTTGTGATAGGTATTAAATATAGTTAAATCTAAGTAAATTGTTTGTCCATTTAATCTAGGATTTATATGATTGGTACATCTTATTATATTTACTTTGAGACTAATTAAATCATGATTATTCTAACTAAACATCTCAATTGATAATTACTTAGTAATTGATTAAGCTAATTAAATTATAACTCAAGACAAATTATATAAAAAAAGAGTATCAACTAACTTGAGATAATAAATTTTTAATTAACCAATATAAATTATGAAGATTAATTTCATTGCTTAGTTATTCATATAAAAATCTATTTTTATTGGATATTAATAATTTTAATTAATCAAACTTTTTATCAACTTTAATCTTGTTAATTAAATTATAAATTGATGAGATTAATATCCAAATCAATCATTAAATAATTTATAAAACTAATTAAGCATAATAAATTATATTTAATCAAATAAAATCATAAATTATATAAATTTATTTAAATTAATATCTTTTAATTAACTAATAATAAATTATTAATATTAATTTAAATTTTAATTAACATATCTCATTTAATTAATAAAAGTAATATTAATATTTTTAAAATACAAAACCCTCATCTTTCTCCCACAAATCAATGCACCCCAAATTTTGGAAACCCTTGATGACAACATTAGGAGCTTGTTGGAGAGGATATGGATAGGACCATTGATGTGTGAAGAAGAAGAATTGTGAGACTTGTATATTAAAGTTAAATCTGCCTAATACGAAGATTTACTAAATATAAGGTTTAAGGATAAAAAAAGGAGAAAAGGGATTTACGGTTTTGTAGGATTTAAAATGGTCTTTTACACCAATTGATAAGATTTAGTTTAGATCATTCCTTAATCTAGCTACCAAATAGCCCCTAAAGGCAGTTAAATTTTAAGAAAAAGTTAATTAAAATTCACTGGACAAGGGGACAAAAGTTTGAATATGCATTGGCCACTTGTACAGAGGATTCAATCATCGAATATATGATTGATGGTCTTACGTCAGGAAGAATGAAATCTTATTGGTTAAACTTTAATCTCCTTTTCTGAATTCTACTAATCATTTTCATCTCATAATTATGATTATGTTAGGCCGGCACCTGAGCCGGCTGGACCGGTCCACACCTACTCGAGGCGGAACCGAACAGGGCGGGCGGAACCGAGCGGAACGAGCACATCCGACGAGGGCCAAGGAGGAGTTTTGGGAGGGAAATTTTGAATGCGAGGGGCTGTTTAGACATTTTGTAAAACTCTTTTATGGATAATTAGGAGGTTAGGAGGAAAGGGGGGGATTTATCTGGAATTTGAATTTTATTTGAGATCTAGGTTTTGGTGTTCTTGGGCTCTAGGCTACAGCTAGAGATTTGAAGAGTTTTTCCTTCCTCTCGAATTGAAGGAAAATTGTATCTTGCTTGTTGTTTGCATCTACTAGTGGAATACAAGCTTTTGCAAATGTTTTCCTACGTTTTCTCTCAGTTTTTCTTCAGTTTTCCGCTGGTTTTCACTGTTTTCCTGTTCCGGACAGCAGTTTACTTGGAGAGGGTTGCAAGAAGTGAATAGGAAATAATAGATCTCAAGTATTTCCTATCAAATTGGTATCAGAGGGTCGATTTGGGACCACCGGCGGCTGAAATTTTGAAATTTCAGCAAGTTTCTCGTCTCCGGAAGAAGATTTTTGGGGATCCGTTAGAAGAACGATGGCCGGAAAGAAGGTGGACGTTTTGGAAGGCGAAGCCGGTCAATTGAAAACCGATTTGGAGGAGAGATTCTTTGATTTTCAAAATCAAATCACCACCAACAATGAAAGGTTGGAGGGCAAATTTACGGCCATGGAAGAAATGATGAAGAAATTATTGGAGATGAAGACTAATCCGACAACGTCGGAAGCAATAGAGACTACCGGAGACCACGGCGTAGGAGGAAATCCGAACCCGCGTAGGGGGAGGAGGAATCAGGATGTAGAGATCCGATGTAGAGATCCTTGAGGGAGATGACGACATGCCACCTCTAGAGCCACTGTCTAGAGAGGAGATGAGCATGGGAAATGATCGTCGAGGTGCTGATTTTCAGCGTCGAGGTGCTAATTTTCAGCGTCAGGGTGCTGATTTTGAAAGGTGAAGAGGGGAATATGACGACGGATTCGGGTACCAACGTCGGAGGGAGGACCGGGACACTTGGGGAGCACCTCCTCTTTGAGGAATGGAAGGTTATGGAGAGTACCGGGGTAACGGAAGGGATCCGAAGGTGAGGAAGTTGAAGATGCCCATCTTTGAGGGTGAAGATGGTCACGGCTGGATATACAAGGTAGAGCGTTACTTTGCTGTCAACGGGTTGACAGATGATGAAAAGCTGACGGCAGCAGGGTTGTGTCTAGAAGGGAAGGCGCTGGCATGGTATCAATGGCGAGACAGGAGAGAGCCTATGAGGAACTGGAGAGAGTTCAAGGATTGTTTATTAGAACGTTTCCGAGCCGATGGGGGAGGAGACTTCTATGAGCAGTTCTTTGCTCTGACTCAGGAGGGGACCGTGGTCGACTACCGGGACAGATTCGAGTACTTGGCTAGCCGTTTGGATCACATCTCTGAATCAGCCCTGGAGGGGAATTTCATGAAGGGGCTCAAACCTGAGATAAGAACAGCGGTCAGAGTGCTGGAGCCAAGGAACTTAGGCAAGACCATGGAGCTTGCACAATTGGTGGAAGATCAGAAGAGATCAGAAAGAGGAGCTCGAGGCAACTACTCTGGGGGATCATACAAGATGACTATTGCTGTATTACCCTCAAAAGGGGTAGCCCCAGGGAACCAGAAGGAGGTGCCCAAGGAGAGATCCGGTGAAGGAGGAAATGGGGGACAATTCAAGAGGCTGATAGAGAAGGAGATGCAAGAAAAGAGAGCAAAGGGGTTGTGCTTCAGATGCGATGAGAAGTACATGCCGGGGCACAGGTGCAAGGACCGAACTCTTCAGGTTCTCCTTGTCTGTGAAGATGAGGAAGACGGGGAGGGAGAAGGCAGCAGATCTGATAAGGAGGAGGAGGAGAAGCTGCACCTGGATGTGGCAGAAGTCTCCCTCAACTCTGTAGTGGGATTCACCCTGAGTCACACTATGAAAGTGAGAGGACAGATAGCTGACCACGAGGTGGTTGTGTTGATTGACAGTGGGGCAACCCACAATTTTATTTTCAACCAGATAGTGGAGTTATTGGGGATGGAGTTAGTGGATACCGGAGGCTATGGAGTGATGATGGGCACGGGGAAGGTGGAGATGGGTAGAGGAGTCTGTCGAGGAGTAATACTGAAGGTTCAAGGAATCAATGTAAAGGAAGACTTCCTTCCCTTAGAATTGGGGAGTATGGATGTCATCCTAGGGATGAAATGGTTGCAGACCTTGGGGGAGACCAAGATCAATTGGGGGATATTGAGAATGGAGCTGATGATGAAGGGAAGAAGAAGGGTGATCCAAGGTGATGTGGGGCTGGCCAAGGCTGGGGTGTCACTTAAATCCCTCATCCGAACCAGCCAGGAGGAAGGGGGAGGCTACTTGGTGGAGTTACACCGTCTGGAAGGAATCAGAATTGAGGAAGAAGGCACTATTCCTTCCTCAGTACAACCTCTTGTACAGCAGTTCATGGAGGTGTTTCAACCCCCGCAGGGTTTGCCACCTCAGAGGGAGCTGGAACATGCCATCACTTTGAAGGAAGGGGAGACACCGATCAGTGTCCGCCCTTACCGTTACCCACAGATCCAGAAGGATGAAATTGAGATGTTGATCCAGGAGATGTTGGAGGCCGGGATTATCAGGCCAAGTGTTAGCCCTTTTTCTAGTCCAGTCCTCCTGGTCAAGAAGAAGGATGGGAGTTGGAGATTCTGTGTGGATTACAGGGCTTTGAATAAGGGCACTGTACCAGACAAGTTCCCAATTCCGGTGATTGATAAGTTACATGATGAGCTGCATGGGGCTGTGTTGTTCTCTAAGTTGGATTTAAAATCGGGTTACCATCAGATCATGATGAAGGAAACTGATGTGCCAAAAACAGCATTCAGGACACACGAAGGACAGTATGAGTTTCTTGTGATGCCCTTTGGGTTGACTAATGCTCCGGCTACTTTCCAATCATTGATGAACAGAGTATTTAAGCAGTACCTCAGAAAGTTCGTCCTGGTATTCTTTGATGACATCTTGGTGTACAGCAAAAATGTAGGGGAACATTTGGAACACTTGAGGATGGTTCTAGAAGTCCTACATGAGCACCAGTTAAAAGCTAATCTAAAGAAGTGCAGCTTTGCCCAGACCAGTGTGGAATACTTAGGGCATGTGGTGTCCCAAGGAGTGGCGACAGATCTGAGTAAAATTGAGGTAATGCAGAAATGGCCGCTACCTAGAAACCTCAGGGAACTGAGGGGATTTCTAGGATTGACTGGATACTACAGGAAGTTTGTGAAATGATACAGTACCATTGCCTGGCCTTTGACTGAGCAGCTGAAGAAGGACAATTTTTGCTGGGGAGAGGCAGCCACACAGGCATTCGAGAGGTTAAAGGAAGCCATGACGATTGTTCCTGTTTTAGCCATCCAGACTTTGGTCAAGCATTTGTGGTAGAGACCGACGCGTCAGGATATGGGTTGGGAGCAGTGTTGATGCAGAACCACAAGCCTGTAGCATACTTCAGTCAAGTGCTATCAACCAGGGCAAGACTGAAATCAGTGTACGAGAGAGAGCTGATGGCGATTGTCTTGGCCATTCAAAAATGGCGCCCCTACCTTTTGGGGTGACATTTCATTGTCCGTACTGATCAGAGAAGTTTAAAGTATCTACTGGAGCAAAGAATGGTGATTGAGGAGCATCAGAGGTGGCTCTCCAAACTATTGGGCTACGACTTCGAGATCCAGTACAAGCCGGTTTTGGAAAATAAAGTAGCTGACGCCCTATCCAGATGTGTTGGGGAGCTCTAGGAGTTAACTCTGTCAGTACCATTGATGGTGGATTGGGGGGCCATCAAGGAAGAAAGCAGGCTAGATGAAGAATTGGGGAAGATCAGGGAGGACCTACAGAAAACAAGAGTAGCCATCCGGGCTACTGCATTGAGGGGGAGAGATTATTGTATCAAGGGAGGTTTGTGATGCCATGAACGTCCGTACATATCCCCCACCTGTTGTAGGAGTTCCATGGCAGTGCAGTTGGAGGCCATTCAGGAGTCCAAAAGACCTATAGGAGGCTAGTAGTGGAGCTCTATTGGAAGGGCATGCACAAGGATGTTGAGGAGTTGGTGGCAAGGTGTGAGGTGTGCCAGAGGAATAAATACATGGCAATGGCACCAGGAGGGTTACTCCAACCATTGGCACTTCCAAACAAAGTTTGGGAGGAAGTGTCTATGGATTTCATCGACGGCCTACCCCGTTCAGAGGGTTACACAGTCATTTTGGTAGTGGTGGACCGCCTCAGTAAGTATGCACATTTCATCCTTCTACGACACCCGTACACCGTGGTATCAGTGGCAGCAGCTTTTATCAGGGAAGTGGTGAGATTACACGGGCTACCGGAATCAATTGTGTCCGATAGAGACAAAGTGTTCCTTAGTCAGTTTTGGAAGGAACTGTTTCGAATGTAGGGCACTGTTCTCAAGAGAAGCACCGCTTATCATCCTCAGACAGATGGCCAGACAGAGGTAGTAAATCGGAGCTTGGAAACATACTTGAGGTGTTTTGCTTCAGAAACACCACGAAAGTGGGCAAAATGGTTATCTTGGGCAGAATATTGGTACAACACTTCGTACCATTCTGCAGCTCAAATGACCCCTTTCAAAGTGCTCTACGGGAGAGACCCCCCACACTTAGTGCATTATGAGAGGGGAAACACACCAATATCTTCAGTAGAGCAGTACCTAGAGGAGAGGGATAATGTGCTAGAAGACTTAAAGAAACATCTTGGAAGGGCACAACAAATCATGAAGGAGCGAGCCGATGCACACAGGAGAGATATACAGTATGAAGTAGGGGAGAAGGTCTACTTGAAGATAAGGCCCTACAGGCAGAAATCAGTGGCACACAGGAAGAATGAGAAATTAGCCCCCGAGGTACTTTGGCCCATATGAGATCTTGGGAAAGATTGGAGCGGTGGCTTATCGTCTGAAATTACCCCCCTCCGCTACCATTCACCCAGTGTTCCATGTGTCCCAGCTGAGGAGAGCACTCGGGGAACATGCAGCTAGTGGGGAATTACCAGCATCGTTGACAGAAAATTGGGAGGTGGTCATGGAACCCGTGGAGTTGGAAGGAGTAAGGGTAGACAAGAAAGGAAATAAAGAGGTGTTGATCAAATGGAAGGATCTTCCAGACTACGAGGCCACTTGGGAGCCCTATGAGATGGTTAGACAACAGTTCCCTGACTTTCACCTTGAGGACAAGGTGAGTTTTTGGGAGGGGAGTAATGTTAGGCCGGCACCTGAGCCGGCTAGACCGGTCCAACCCAGACCGGTCCACACCTACTCGAGGCAGAACCGAACAGGGCGGGCGAAATCGAGCGGAATGAGCACATCTGACGGGGGCCAAGGAGGAGTTTTGGGAGGGAAATTTTGAATGCGAGGGGCTGTTTAGACATTTTGTAAAACTCCTTTATGGTTAATTAGGAGGTTAGGAGGAAAGGGGGGGATTTATCTGGAATTTGAATTTTATTTGAGATCTAGGTTTTGGTGTTCTTGGGCTCTAGGCTACGGATAGAGATTTGGAGAGTTTTTCCTTCCTCTCGAATTGAAGGAAAATTGTATCTTGCTTGTTGTTTGCATCTACTAGTGGAATACAAGCTTTTGCAATTATTTTCCTATGTTTTCTCTCAGTTTTTCTTCAGTTTTCCGCTGGTTTTCACTGTTTTCCTGTTCCAGACAGCAGTTTACTTGGAGAGGGTTGCAAGAAGTGAATTGGAAATACAAGATCTCAAGTATTTCCTATCAGATTAATAAACTAAATTTAATATAAGTTATGTTAGTTAGGAAGAATGAAATCTTATTGGCCATTACAAAATTATTTGATTTTATCTCTGTGAAATAATTTCTATAAATAAGAAATAATTATTTGTATCCATAATTGAATATTGATTATTGAATCAATCCAAATTGTTTGTAAGGTATAGCTTAATTCAAAGTCAATTGCGTTACTAATTTGAACAGGAGGGTGGATAGGGTATCATTCACTGGCACATTCGTGAAAAAGAAAAACAATCTATAAGTGTTGAATTCCCTTTCTAAAGCAAGATAGAAATGTACATAACTAGAAAGGAAAAACAGTTTTAACGAAGTATACCTCACCAAATGCACCTTTGCCTATCATTATCAGTAAATCAAAATCATCAACTCCCATTTTATGCCTCTGAAGTCTCATGTACTCCGTCTCCTTTCTTTCCAATTTTTTGAGGATGCTATTCTGCTCTTCTTTGGACATGTTAGCATCAGCCAAATTCCTCTCGAGAATGTATCGTCTGTTGGCGAAATAAAAATAGAACCTGTTAGTACCATAATAGATTCCCCACTTTATGTAAGTGGCTTTTTTTCACAGTCCATCATATCATAAAAATGTCATAAGAAGTACAACTGTCATCTACATTGTACCATCATTATTAAAAATTAGTAGAAATTTTAGCTAATAAAGAAAATAAATGCTGGGCAAGTTCAATATGTGAAGCTACATTTAGACCAAGGATTGGATATCAATGAATAATAGGTAAATTGTAAAGTCTAGAAATAACAAGTCAGCCTCCAATCTGTAGAGAACCCAAGGTAGAGTGACACAAAAATTTTCCCTTTAACATAGAGTGTAGACAACAATAACATCAAGCCTTTATCTCAGTATGTGGGGTCGGCTACATGAATCCTTTTTCTCCATTGTGCCCTTTAACATAGAGTGTAGGATGGAGAAAAATTTTTTTTTTCTTCATATTATAGTACAATATAATTCATATGATTTGAAAGAAACATAAACATATACATCCGTGTTTAATTAATAAAGCTAGTTGTATAATTGCGCCATATTTGCAATGAACAAGGACTTGAAAAGACAGCTCAAAGAAATTATTCATTTTACATTTTATTTCTTATCAAATTCTTTTCTCATGGCAATTCTTCTAGTTGATAAGACTAGAGAGGAAGTTGAAGGTAAACTCAAATTATGGAAGTAAACCTTAGAGTCTAGAGGTTTTCGTTTGAGTAGATCTAAAACCGAATACTTAGAGTGTAATTTTAATAGTAATAGATCTAGTGGGGGTTTGTGACTCTGAGCGATCAAGTCATTTATAAGTGTACTCATTTTAGATATCATGTGTGTATTGCTCAGAGTGATGGTGAAATAGATGGGGTTATTATTAATAGAATTCAAGTTGGATGGTTGAAGTGGAGGAATGCTTCGGGTTTGTTGTGTGATAGAAAAGTATTACTCAAACTTAGGGGAAATTTTTATAAGATGGTGATAAGACCTGCAATGTTTTATAGCACAAAATGTTGGACATTAAAAGAGAAGCATAATATTAAGTTAAGTGTTGTTGAGATGAGGATGTTCAGGTGAATGAGTGGATTTACTTTTAGAGACTAGATACGAAATAAGCATATCCGTGAAAAGGTTGGAACAACTCCAGTGACAGATAAGATTAGAGAGAGTTGCCTTAGATGGTTTGGTCATGTAAAATGGTTTGGTCATGTAAAATAGTTTGGTCATGTAAAACGGCGGCCTTCCGATGACCCTGTTAGGAAAGTAGATGTATTGGATTTGGCCCATATTAAGAAAGGTAGATGTAGGCCTCAAAAGACTTGGTTAGAAAATATTAGAAATGATCTTTCTTTATTAGATTTAAATGAGAATTTGACTCTTAACGAGACACAATAGAGAAAAAGGATTCATGTAGCCGACCCCACGTAGTGGGATAAAGGCTTGATGTTGCTGTTGTTGTATTCTTTTCTCATGGCTAATCCTCTCTTCATGTAGCCGACCCCACGTAATGGGATAAAGGCTTGATGTTGTTGTTGTTGTATTCTTTTCTCATGGCTAATCCTCTCTTCACTATCTAATATATGCTACATCAAGTCGAGTTAGAGCGAGTTTAGCTTGACTCAAGATCAGAATGTTCATGTTCATGTTCATGTAGATTTGAATTCAGCTCGAAATTGAATTATCATTCAAGTAGAACGGGCTCAACTTGAAGCAAATCAATTTCTAAGCCAATCTCAAAATCATGTCAAGTTGGTGAAAAATTACAACACATGATTTAAATTTCATTCGAGCTCAATTTCAAGCTAGCTTGAAATAATTAGAAACTATTCAATACATAACATATATGATTATATTTATTTATCTTAATATTTACAATTAAAATTAAAATAATACAAAAAAATACAAAAAATCCTTAAATACAACAAATATAAAATATTATTCTAGGTGTCCACAAACATACATACTATATATATATATATATATATATATATATATATATATATATATATATATATATATATATAGAACCAACTCAAGTCAAATTTCAGCAAACCACCACATGCTTGAAAATTTTTTGAGTTAACGAGCTAGCTCCTGAATCGACTCAAAATGGCTTGAATCAATGCAAAATATACTCAATACTCAAAATAAGTTTAAGCCGGAATTCAAATTTTGACAATTAGTCCCACCCCAATACCTAAAGCGTTATAAAATGCAAAAAACTATGAGATTGTCAAGTCACCACACCTATCACATTGTGCAACATAAACACTATAGTCGCACATGACTTAAAGATGTGATAGTTTATGTAAGTGAAATGTGACAATTACAAGAATCAATAGTATATTATGAACTCTAAAGTCTCAACAAAAAAACAAATTATTAGTAAATCACATGTAAACTAAGCTAGTCCTTAATGTAGGTATACTGACATTAGCAGCATATCATGATGAAATCACAGAAAAGTACTTTAAAAGCATGGACAAATATTGCAGGAGAAATTTAATTATCTGTGATTGAAATATAATTTTTTCAATATGACAATTTTTTAGGTGCCTTGCAAATGAAGTCATTTATGAAAAGTTTATGGAAAGATTTTTTGCGACAGAAATCACTAGAGTTATTTATGGAAACAATACAATAATCGTTGATTTTTTTTTTTAATTTTGAAAATCGTTACATTACCATCATCATCATTAAACAAGTTGATTACCATCATGATCATCTCTTAAATTTGAGAGAATTTAAACATCAATTCTACTATGAAAATAAATAAGGAAATGCTATTTTTCTACTTAAACAATGTCCTTCATCATCATCATCATCATCTTCTTCTTCTTCTTCAATTACGGGAGGGGCAATTAAGGAAGAAATTAAATATCATGGGAACAATGATATGAAATATGTCCCCTTGCATGCAAACATGATTTTACATACTCAGAATAATGGTGGAACATTCTCCCCTTTTTCTCCATTTTCTATTATGGCTCCAATACAAGGGAGTTTGGATGGTTTACAATCAATAATCTCTTTAATTAAGCAAGATAACAATCAATTATATAGTTAAATTATGAGAACTTTCGACCTTTCTATTACCAGCAGAAATTATGTGGTAATGTGTAATTTAATATTTATAATATTAGAAAATCAAATTGGGTTGAATCATAAATTTGGGTTGCTTGTATGCAAAGGAAAATGTAAAGCTTTGTGGCTTTCGCTTATTAGGCTACTTTGGTGAGTACGTATAGAATTTTATTTATATTTTTATGTTGTTGTTCTTATGAATTCTATTACTTTTCTATTGTAATGTTTATTGTTCTTCATTTATACCCCTCTTCATTCATGTTTTTGCTTGGTCTTCATTCCATTTTATAGCATGACCTCGCTGCATATAAAAGAATGCCAGAAATCTACATCAATTTCCTAATGTTTTACCTTTAATCTTCAAAAGACAGCGGAAGCAAGTAACACAAAAATTATAATGCGTACCTTTCCCTCCGTTCCTTCAAGCTCCTCATTTGCTCTTTATAGTGAGTTTCTATATACTGTTTCGCAGCAGCAACCCTCTGTTTGGTGGCATTTGAAGGTTCCTCATCAATGGGAGGTTCATTCCCATCCTTTCCATCATCTTTCTTTTTATTGCTGAACTTTGCCCTGTCTTTATTCCGAAACTTATGAAACCAGCTCCTGGCAGCATCCATCCCCCACCACTTCACAAAGATAAATATCAAATGAATTTTTATTCAACTCTTTCTGCCGGAAAACAAAACCCTAGCCACGTTCCGCAATATCAATGAACCAATCTGCACCAACGAAGCCG
Source organism: Dendrobium nobile (assembly GCA_022539455.1). Lineage (NCBI taxonomy): Eukaryota > Viridiplantae > Streptophyta > Magnoliopsida > Asparagales > Orchidaceae > Dendrobium > Dendrobium nobile. The sequence goes on along the minus strand of CM039725.1, from coordinate 23,223,733 downwards.
TATTTTTTCTAACTCACGAAATCGATGTATCCGCTTCCACAATCGCAGAAAACATCATTGTTTCCTACCCAAATCTCATTCCCCTTCTCGAAATCGAGAAGGAAGCGGGAAAGGAGGAGAGGCGTGGAAGAAGAAACAATAAGAAGAGAAGAGGAGCAATGAAAAAAAAAGGGAAGCCAGATAAATCGGAGCTGGAGAATCCAGAATACCGCTGGAATAAAAATGGCAGCAATTGTAAACCCTAAAAATGGGGTGAGAGAGCCCGTCGCCGACCGCCATTTTCGCGCCTTTGCCTGTTAGAGTCTCTCCCAAATCAACGAACACCTCCTCCCTCTCTTCGACCATTTTCTCTCTCTATCTCTCTACGGTGCATGCTTAGAAGTGCATCATTCGCTCAGTTTGGTTTAATTTAGTTTGACGTTACGCTTGATTTGGAAATATTACGCTTTATACCGTTGCAACAATTTTAAAAATTATATAGAGGGATTTTGAGATTATTACGTGTGTGGATAGAAAATTTTTAAGTTTTGTCGTCGTGAATAGTGAAATTTCAGTGATGAACAGTAAAAACGTAGCACAAAGACAAAATAGGACAAATCTCTTTGTCTAGCCTCCGCACGTAATAATTTCTCTACATGATGAGCTATGTTGTTGTTGGCTTTCATTTACCATTAAAATTTTGGGAGATGTACTTACATAATACTTAAATTATTATATTTATATATTTGTTGCGTCCAAGAGTATTCGCGGCGGTAGAGAAATATCATATTTAACGTCTTAGCGTTATACAAAAATCCGGCACGCAATTAGATAAGTGAGTGGGTAGCATTCATAGGAGACACCAAGATTTTTACGTGGAAAATCCCTGAAAAGGGGGAAAACCCACAGGGCCTAGCCCAGTTTGAATAAATCCACTAGTATTGTAGTTGATTACAAATGAGGCCCTTCCTTGGGTGAAGGCCTGAGCTTGATGTACATTATATGAAGTACATTACATGTTAGAAATACAAATAGTCACTGTTGACGTGTTCGTTTGGTCGTGAGGACATAATTTGAGAAATACGCAATCTTTATTGCATCTCAATTACTATATGATCAATCCCAGAGGGATTCGATCTGACCTCTTTCACATAGGTTAACGTCATCGAGCAACGCTCTGACATACAACCTCGGATAGGTCATACATCCTTGGTGGATTCTCTCGACCTCTTTCACATAGGTTAACGTCATTGAACAACGCTCTGACACACAACCTCGGATAGATCATACATCCTTAATGAATTCTCTTGACCTCTTCCACATAGGTTAACGTCATCGAGCGACGCTCTGACATACAACCTCGGATAGGTCATACATCCTTGATGGATTTTCTTAACCTCTTTTACGTAGGTTAACGTCATCGAACAACGCTATAACACACAACCTCGGATAGGTCATACATCCTTGATAGATTTTCTCAACCTCTTCCTCATAGGTTAACGTCATTGAGCAAATGCTATGACATACAACCTCAGATGGGTTATATATCTTTCAAGAAATCTACGCTCTACTGCTCGTTGCCGAATTTTTCATCGTCCTTCTACCCGGCCTCCAAGTGGCACCGGCCTTCTACCCAGCCACTAAGTGTCGCCGGTCTTTTACCCGACCTCCAAGTGATGTTGGTTTTCTACTTGACTTCCGAATATCATCGACCTTATTGTCGGCCTTCTACCCGACCTCTATGTGACGCCGGCCTTCTACCTGGCCTCCAAGTGTCACCGGTCTTCTGTCCGACCTCCAAGTGACGTCGGCCTTCTGCCCGGCCTCCATGTGATGTTGGTCTTGCACCCGACTTTCAAGTATCGTCGGCCTTCTATCTTGCCTCCAAGTGACACCGGTCTTCTGCCCGACCGCCAAGTAACGTCGGCCTTCTACCCGACCTCCAACCTCACACCTTCCTCTTATTCAGTGAGGGTCCCTAGGGCTGAACAGGGGAAAGTTGTAGCTGCCAGATCATGATCGCCTCCCCCCCGGTATTTAGACTCTTGCCGGACAGTCTTTCCCCCAATGGGAGTGAACTGGAGCCTGCCTAAGAGTACCAGGTTTTGATTGCATCCGCCTCCGATATTTAGACTCTTGCTGGACAGTCTTCCCCCCCAATGAGAGTGAACTGGAGCCTGCGTAAAAGTACCGGGTTTTGATCGCCTCCGCCTCCGATATTTAGACTATTGCGGGATAGTTTTTCCCCCACTCAAAGTGAACTGGAGCCTGCGTAAGAGTACCAGGCTTTGATTGCCGCCACTAGTATTTAAACTCTTGTCAGACAGTTTTTCCCCAATAAGAGTAAATTGGAGCCTGCGTAAGAGTACCGGGCTTTGATTGCCGCCGCTAGTATTTAAACTCTTGCCGGACAGTTTTTCTCAAATAAGAGTAAACTGGAGCCTGCGTAGGAGTACCGGGCTTTGATTATCGCCACTAGTATTTAAACTCTTGCCGGACAGTTTTTTCCCAATAAGAGTAAACTGGAGCCTGCGTAAGAGTATCAGGCTTTGATCGCCGCTTCTGGTATTTAAACTCTTGCCGGACAGTTTTTTCCCACTGGGAGTGAACTGGAGCCTGCATAAGAGTACCGGGTCTTGATCGCCACCGCCAAAAGTCTCAACTTTTGCGAGTCCATTTTCTCCTTAATTTATGGGAGAAATATTTGGACTGGTTAAGAGAAGTAGTGCCTTCTCCTTAGCCCCTAAGGGGGTATTTATAGTTGTGAGGGAAGACTAAGAGACTTTCTAAAAATTCACAAATAATAATAATATTATATAATAACTATAAATTCTGCCATTAATATTAAGTTACTATAATAAATATATAAGTATGTCATTTAACGTTTATTATATAACTTACTATGTAACGTTCTGTCACGACCCGACCCGAGACGGATCCCGCCCGCACCGGGCCGCGACCAGCCAAACAGACTAACCAGGATCTGGCTTTGGAATTTGCTTACTAAACGGAATCTTCCAAATATTATACATACAAAACAGACCAGAGCTACTAACAAATATCAAATACAGCGGAACAAATCATCTACATTTTTCTTTCTTTTCCTCAAAACAATCATCTACAAATACAGTGCATGGCTGACAGAAAGAAACAGAGCAGAAAAGCCATGACTGTATAAAAATAAAAAAGAACAAAATACCTATACTGATCAGACTCTGAAATCTAGTCCTGGACTTCCTTCCCTTTCCCAGAACCTGAAAAACCACCAGAAAACAAGAGTGAGCTCAACAGCTCAGCAAAGCAACAAACCTCCAATCAAAATTCTCAGAATCCAAAACCAAACACATCAGACAGAAATCAGAATCTTCGTACTGAAATCAGAATCGGGCAGTTCATAACAAAATAGATCAAATCAGAACATATATGGACATATATCAGATCAAAATCAGATCGGAACTGAAACAGACATATATCAAATCAGAAACAGAACAGATCAGACCTATCACATTAACGGAATCAGAATCGTACAGAAATCAGATTCAAATCATATCGGAACAGAACGGAATCGTATCAGAATCGTATCAGAATCATATCAGAATCAGAATCAGATTTGCTTACAGAACAGATACGGAAAATCAGAAATCATTTCTCAGATATCAGATATATAATTAATAGCTAAATTCCCTGACACTGACGGAATCTCTACGGATTCCGGCCCCTTAGCCTCCCTTTTGTGCTCACGGCACCAGAACAGATGTGCTTATAGCACCAGAACAAATGTACTTATCGTACCAGAATACATATATAGTGCTTATAGCACCTAAATAGATTTCCTCAGATCCGGAACAGAATAGATATCAGATTTCATATTGAGCTCATTTTAGATTTCCTAGACACTAACTGAATCTCATAGGATCCAGACCCCTTATAACTCCCTTTTTATAGCATATACAGATAGCATATCAAATCAGAAGAAATCCGGACAAATCAGAAATCACCCAAAAATCGGGCAGCATAACGGCAGCGTATGAAATTTACACAATTTTCCTGAAAAATCACAGAATACCAAATTCACACAGAATGTAGATAACAACATTTCAGAACATATATTCTATTGCCACAGCATTTAATATTCACACAGAAAAATACAGTCGGAATAAAACGCCGTCAAATCAAAACGGTCCGGACAAAAATCTCCAAAATATATTCAAAATGTGCACACCCGGCACGTTAACGATATACAGAAAGTTACGCAGTAAAAACTAAACCAGTCGGAAAATACGGACGAAAATCGCTAACAAAAATGAAATCCGGACAGAAAATACCGTCAACAGCGACGGTTCTGAAAATTTAGAAAGTCGGATTGTGCCTTACCTTGCGTACAACAATTTCCTGAATAGTCTCGTCGATCGAAAACAGCTCGGCGTCGTCCAAAAATCCACTTTTTCCTTCATTTTTCTCTCTCCTCAGCTTTTTCTCTCTCTTCAAAATATCTCATTTCTATATATATCCAGACTGATCGTCCTGGACGATCGCACTTCGTCTCGGACGATATATACTCTGAACGAATTTCGTCCAAACGAAATTTAATTATCGTCCTCGACGATAGGTCCTCGGGAGAATTTTCGTCCAGACGATCCAAATTTTCGTCCAGACGAACTGCTCAATTTTCACAATTCTGACCAAACCTGTACCGATCGTCCCGGGACGATCCAAATTTGTCCCAGACGAACCTGGAGCAAAACTGATATTACAATCTCCCCAACTTCAAAAAAATGTCGTCCTCGACATTGTCCAATCAAACTCCGTCAAAACAGATACGGATACGACTTCCTCATGTCCGACTCTTTCTCTCAAGTCGCTTCCCGTGCAGTACGGTGCTTCCACTGGACTTTAACCATCGGAATCTGTTTACTTCGTAGCTTTCGGACGTCGTACGCAAAAATCAACTCTGGCTCTTCCTTGTACGCCAGATTCTCCTGAATCTCAACCTCATCAGCAGATACCTTCTTCCCAGAGTCGGATACCCACTTCCTCAAAGTGGATACGTGAAACACATTATGCACGTCGGGCATCAAATCAGAAAGCAACAGTCTGTAAGCAGATTTTCCAATCCTTTCCAAGATTTCAAAAGGTCCAACATACCTTGGACTAAGCTTGCTCACCTGGCCAAATCTGCTCACACCCTTCATCGGGCTGACTTTGACATATACAAAATCACCAACTTGAAACTCAACAAACCTGTGCTTCTGATTATAATACTTCTGCTGTCGGTCCTGAGTCGCTTTCAATCTTTCCTTAATCAAGCTGATCTTCTGAACAGTTTCATCAGCGAAAGTGGCACCCAAAGCCTGTCTATCTCCAACCTCCGTCAGAGTCAAAGGAGTCCGGCACTTCCGGCCATACAGAGCCTCATACGGTGCCATACCGATACTGGACTGAAAACTATTGTTATAAGCAAACTCAATCAAAGGGATATGATCTTCCCAGCTTCCGCCAAAGTTCAAAACACAAAGCCTCAACAGATCTTCCAGTACCTGAATAGTCCTCTCAGACTGTCCATCAGTCTGAGGATGAAAAGCTGTACTGAAATGCAGTTTAGTACCCAAGCCTTGCTGAATACCCTTCCAAAGTCTGGAAGTAAAACGTCCGTCTCGATCAGATACAATCACGCGAGGCACACCGTGCAATCTGATAATCTCCTTAACATAAACCTGTGCCAAGCGATCTACTGAATCAGTCTGTCTGATCGAAAGAAAATGGGCAGACTTCGTCAATCGATCTACGATCACCCAGATGGCATCATGTCCTTGCCGTGATCGAGGAAAACCCATCGCAAAGTCCATCGTCACCTCCTCCCACTTCCACTCAGGGATAGGCAACGACTGCAACAGTCCACCTGGTCGCTGATTGTAAAACCCTTAAAAAGCTGATTTTTTGAGTGCCGTTCGTCTGTACGAACTGGATTTAGTACTGGACGAACTGAAGAAATTTGTGAAAAAATCTGTCATTTTCGTCTGTACGAACCTGGAGCAGTCGGGACGAACCGTTAGGACGAAATTCGTCTAGAGAGCAATTCGTCCGGACGCTATTTATTTTCGTCTGGATGAAATTCTGCCAGAGGGCAAATCGTCCCGGGACGAAAATTGGATCGTCCGGGACGATCAGTGTTGATAAATATCCGATTGAGATATTTTGGATTCATTTGAAGAGAGAGAAAGAGAAATCAGGAGAGAGAAAGAGAAGGAAAGAGAAGAAGAAGCTTGGTTTTGGAGCCCGCGGAGCGCTTTTCGTCCGACGACGCAGTTAGAAGATTTGTTTATCTCGCAGTAAGGAATCCGAATCCTATTTCTGTTTTCGAAGATTTCTAGTTTTGATATTTCTGTGCTCATATTTGTGTTTTCGTTACCGATAAACGCGCCACATTTTGTATTGACGAAACTTTCACCGCATAACTTTTGGTATGTTGTAGATGTTATTATTCTGCACGTTTTAAGTATTTTCTGGAAGATTTCGTCCGGTCCGTTTTGATTCTGCGGAGTTTTATTTTGACTGTAAATTATTATGATGTCTGAATTGGTTTGTGCAGTAGAAGAATAGTCTTACCATGTTGTTGTGCACGTTCTGTATTAATTTGGTCATCTGTAATTTCTGGAGATTTTTGTGTAAATTCCGTAGACTGCCGTTGCTCTGCCCGATTTTCGTATAATTTCTGATTTGTTCGAGATTGATAGATTGAGTTAATATGCATTTGAATATTGATATGATTGCTCTAGATTGCTTTAATATTGATTATTGAATTGATTATTGAATTGACTATTGACTTGACTATCGATACTGGAACACAAGTAGAACCTGGTTGAATGTTGGTTGGAGATTGACTTGACCTGTACAGGATGGTGGGCCGACGGGCTTTCCTTTAAACATCGATTATGGATATCTACAACAGCACTATTGATGGGAGTCATAAGGGGTTTATAGATATGCCGACGGGCTGCCGACGGGCGGCCGACGGGCAATAGAGCGACGACTCTTTTTATTGAAACCAATGTATGGATATCTACAACAGCAATATGGATTCTACAATAGCAACATAGCCAGTTGATTGTACTTGTTCAGTATTATTGTATTGAATGCATGTTTACTGTATTGACATTCTGTTTTATTGATTTGATCGGATTTCCTGTATTGTACGGATTTATGGATTTCATTGATTGATTATTGAGCATAGATATTATTGATTATTGACATTGATATGGATAGAATGGATATAGATATTGTATAGATTCCTTGATGCTATGGATATGGATATTATAGATTTATTGATATTGCTTATAGACTCATTGATATTATTGATTCTGCATTGTATTGACTTGCTACATTTGATTTATTGATAGGATAGATTGAGATTTATCGTATTGCTTTTCCGATTGATTTTATTGATTAGATAGCATTGATTTGATTTGATTTGATTTGATTTGATTTGATTGATTGATTCGACACGACTGATTTGACGGATTGATTGATTTTCTTCTGTGTACGGATTTCTTCGAGATTGACGTGTATTGATTGAACTTGATTTATCGATTTGCCTGCTGCTGCATCGACTGGTTTCATTGACTATGGATTTCCGTATTGCATAGACTCATCGACCATTGATTGATATGGATTTGATTGACTGACATGCATATTGATAGCATCGCCGTGCTTTAATTTTAGTTATAGGCTTTGGTGACCTGCTGGGTTATTTAAGCTCATTATATGTGGTTAACAATTTCAGGTCCGAGCAAGGCAACTAGAATGGAGTTTGATCAAGACTGTCGACGAATCCTTTCACTATGGATGCCTGGGGCGTCACACTGATGTTCTGCCTTCACCAACTGACAGGCCTCGCATCTCGACACAAACTCCGCCACATCCTTCTTCATCCCAGGCCACCAGAACAAAAGCTTCATATCAGCATGCATCTTACCACTGCCTGGATGAATAGTGTAGCCAGAATGATGAGATTCATACAGAATCTCCTGCCTCAAATCCCCAAACACAGGTACCCACAACCTGTTCTTGCAGAAAATAGCACCAGAATCAGAAATTCGAAGTTCAGGAGTCTTACCAGATCCAATCTGAGCAATCAACTTCGAATAATCAGAATCTGACTTTTGGGCTTCTTGAATCCTTGTCTCCAAAGTAGACTGAATACTCAGATGAGCCAAATCCAAACCATTGGAGGGAATCACCTCCAACTGTAAGCGCTCCATGTCTCGAATCAGAAAGTCATCATAAGTAAGCTGAATATCTGATAATCCAGAAGACTTCCTGCTCAGAGCATCCGCTACCACATTAGCCTTCCCAGGCTGGTACTGAATAGTCAGATCATAATCCTTGATCAACTCGAGCCATCTTCTCTGTCTCAGATTCAGATCCTTCTGAGTAAAAATGTACTTCAGGCTCTTATGATCAGTAAAGATCTCACATCTGATGCCATACAGGTAATGACGCCAAATCTTCAAAGCAAATACCACTGCAGCTAATTCCAGATCATGTGTCGGGTAATTCTTCTCATGTGATTTTAACTGTCTAGAAGCATAAGCAATTACCTGACTATGCTGCATCGGGACACATCCCAGTCCTTTCAGTGAAGCATCACTGAACACCTGAAAACCTTCCGTACCTGACGGAAGTGCTAACACTGGAGCTGAAGTCAGACAATCCTTCAGTCTCTAAAAATTAGCTTCACACTCCGGTATCCAAACAAAAGGTACTGACTTCTACGTCAGTCTCGTCAGAGGCGTCGAAATCTGTGAAAATCCCTTCACAAATTTCCTGTAATATCCGGCCATGCCCAAGAAACTACGTACCTCAAATACCGTAGTCGGCCTCGGCCAATCAGCAACTGCCTGAATCTTCTGGGGATCAACAGAAATGCCTTCTCCGCTAATCACATGCCCCAGAAAAGAAATGCTCCTCAGCCAGAATTCACACTTGGAGAACTTGGCATACAGCTGATGCCGCCTCAAAGTCTCCAACACAATACTCAAGTGTCTGGCATGATCATCCTCAGAAACAGAATATACCAAAATATCGTCAATAAAGACGATCACGAACTGATCCAAATACTCCCTGAATACTCGGTTCATCAGATCCATGAAAATAGCAGGCGCATTGGTTATCCCAAAAGGCATAACCAAAAACTCGTAGTGCCCGTACCGAGTACTGAATGCTGTCTTCATCACATCAGATTCCTTCACCTTCACCTGATAATATCCGGATCGCAAGTCAATCTTCGAAAACACAGAAGATCCGGAAAGCTGATCAAACAAGTCATCGATCCGAGGCAAAGGATACTTGTTCTTGATCGTGACCTTGTTCAAGTCTCTGTAATCAATACACATACGGAGTGTCCCATCCTTCTTCTTCACAAACAGAACAGGTGCTCCCCAGGGCGAAACACTAGGACGGACAAAGCCTCTGTCAACCAACTCTTGAAGCTGAACTTTCAACTCAGAAAGTTCTTTCGGTGCCATCCTGTACGGAGCTTTTGATATCGGAGCGGTACCCGGAAAAATATCGATAGAGAACTCCACATCTCTATCCGGAGGTAAACCAACCAACTCCTCAGGAAAAACATCAGCAAACTCCCGTACTACTGGGATCTCAGAGACAGAACCAACCTCCAGGTTCAGATCCCGCACCGAAGCCAAAAACACTGGGCATCCTTTCTTCCACATCCTGCTTACCTCCAACACAGAAATCAGACTGGAGAGAACACCTCGTAAGCCCTGAAATACAAATCTCTTTCCAGCCATAAGCAAACTCACTTGCTTCCTCAGACAGTCTATCTGGGCCTCATACTGACTCAATCAATCCATGCCCAGAATCACATCATACGAAGAAATCGGCAATAGAATCAGACTCGATTTCCACTTCTTGCCAGAAATGTCAATCTCACACAAGCAAAACTTCCGAGCAATCAAAGGATTTCTAGCCGGTAAAATCACAGACAAAGAAACCAGAAGAAAAAATGAGTCCAAATGCAAAATCTCAAAACAGTGCTCGGACAGAAAAGAGTGACTGGCTTCAGAATCAAACAAAACACGACATGGCTGATCAGAAATGTAAATCGTACCTGTCACAACATCGGGAGCATCTCAAGCCTCCTGATGACTCAAGCTGTAAACTCGGGGCTGCACTGGAGCTGGAGCTGAAGCAACACAACTACTCTACTCCCTCTGAACAGTAGGTGGTCTCCGTGGTCCAGAACTAGAACCACCACCTCTACCAGCAAATCCCTCAGGACGCGGAGGAACAGTCCTCGGTCTCCCTACTGAACCAGCAGGTCTAACAGAGCCCTCAGATCGGAACTCAGAACGCCGATCAAATCCCATCTGTGGACACTCTGCAATCCGATGTCCTAGCTGACCACATCGGAAGCACAGACCAGCCATCCTGTAGCACTGGCCAAGGTGTCGTCGTCCACAGCTCTGGCACACAGGTGCCGAACTAACAGATCCAGAACTCGTCGTACTGGTAGCAGTACCAGACGACCCTCCACTCCTCCTGGATTCACCAGATCCAGAACCAGGTCCAGATACAAATCTCCTCTTTCAAGAGGAACCACTACCTGAAGCCTCACCTCCAAATCTCTTCCTACTCGCAGTCCACCGCTGCTGAGTAGCCATCAGGTCGTTCTCTATCAATCGAGCTCGCTCCACAAGCTCAGAAAAGTCAGTGATCCGGAATGGTATCAGGGGCTGCCTCAAAGTATCTCGTAATCCCCTCAGAAATCTGTAGCACATCTCAGCAGAAGTACTAACCAGCTGCGGAGCGTACCTGGCTAATGCAGTAAACTCAGCCTCGTACTGCATCACCGTCTTGCTCCCCTGAACAAGTCTCAGAAAACTCTCCTGCATCTGCTGTCGTGCAGAAGGGGGAACAAACCAGTCTCGAAACACCTCAGTGAACTCTTCCCAAGTGATTAGAGAGTTCAATCTACCCTGAAATCTGGCTGCTTGCTGGCCTTCCCACCAGTGTTCAGCCTCTCCATCCAACAGAAAAACAGCTAATGGAACCTTCCTGTCCGCAAGACACTACATCCCGTCAAAAGTCTTTTCCAACCTCCTCAACCACTCCTCAGCAGCTCTGGGCTCAACAGCGCCCTCAAATCTCGGAGGTTTCAACCTCAAAAACAACTGCAGATGTCTATCAATATCCTCAGATCTGACAGTAGAAGCTCTGCTCTGAGTCTCGCTCATCATCTGAGCAACAAGCGTAGCAAACTGAGACAATGTATCAGCACCGGCCACTGGGGCTGTACTCCCCACTGGAGCTGCCTGACTGGCACTCTGCCCGTCAGTCATGTCTTGGTCTGGCTGATCCATACAGAAAAATCAAGAAAATCCAAAAAACTATCACAAAAACAACACAATAAAAAGCCAAACAAACCAAAACTACCCCAGATAGACTCACTACAGATCACTTCCTATAGCTCTGTTTTACAATCCAACCAAATTTCAAAACCAATGCTCTGATACCACCAAAAAGGCTTTGTCACGACCCGACCCGAGACGGATCCCGCCCGCACCGGGCCGCGACCAGCCAAACAGACTAACCAGGATCTGGCTTTGGAATTTGCTTACTGAACGGAATCTTCCAAATATTATACACAAAACAGACCAGAGCTACTAACAAATATCAAATACAGCGGAACAAATCATATACATTTTTCTTTCTTTTCCTCAAAACAATCATCTACAAATACAGTGCATGGCTGACAGAAAGAAACAGAGCAGAAAAGCCATGACTGTACAAAAATAAAAAAGAACAAAATACCTATACTGATCAGACTCTGAAATCTAGTCCTGGACTTCCTTCCCTTTCCCAGAACCTAAAAAACCACCAGAAAATAAGAGTGAGCTCAACAGCTCAGCAAAGCAACAAACCTCCAATCAAAATTCTCAGAATCCAAAACCAAACACATCAGACAGAAATCAGAATCTTCGTACTGAAATCAGAATCGGGCAGTTCATAACAAAACAGATCAAATCAGAACATATATGGACATATATCAGATCAAAATCAGATCGGAACTGAAACAGACATATATCAAATCAGAAACAGAACATATCAGACCTATCACATTAACGGAATCAGAATCGTACAGAAATCAGATTCAAATCATATCGGAACAGAACAGAATGGTATCAGAATCATATCAGAATCAGAATCAGATTTGCTTACAGAACAGATACGGAAAATCAGAAATCATTTCTCAGATATCAGATATCAGATATATAATTAATAGCTAAATTCCCTGACACTGACGGAATCTCTACGGATTCTGGCCCCTTAGCCTCCCTTTTGTGCTCACAGCACCAGAACAGATGTGCTTATAGCACCAGAACAAATGTACTTATCGTACCAGAATACATATATAGTGCTTATAGCACCTAAACAGATTTCCTCGGATCTGGAACAGAACAGATATCAGATTTCATATTGAGCTCATTTCAGATTTCCTAGACACTAACTGAATCTTATAGGATCCAGGCCCCTTATAACTCCCTTTTTATAGCATATACAGATAGCATATCAAATCAGAAGAAATCCGGACAAATCAGAAATCACCCAAAAATCGGGCAGCATAACGGCAGCGTATGAAATTTACACAATTTTCTTAAAAAATCACAGAATACCAAATTCACACAGAATGTAGATAACAACATTTCAGAATATTTATTCTATTGCCACAGCATTTAATATTCACACAGAAAAATACAGTCGGAATAAAACGCCGTCAAATCAAAACGGTCCGGACAAAAATCTCCAAAATATATTCAAAATGTGCACACCCGGCACGTCAACGATATACAGAAAGTTACGCGGTAAAAACTAAACCAGTCGGAAAATATGGACGAAAATCGCTAACAAAAACGAAATCCGGACAGAAAATACCGTCAATAGCGACGGTTCTGAAAATTTAGAAAGTCGGATTGTGCCTTACCTTGCGTACAGCAATTTCCTGAACAGTCTCGTCGATCGAAAACAGCTCGGCGTCGTCCAAAAATCCACTTTTTCCTGAAAATTACAATATAGTGGAAATGCGAGGTAGGATATAACAGTTCGTATTGATTTTTAACTATATTAATATAGTAATTGTGAAGATGTCACAAATTCTGAAACGGTTGGCACCATCTCCACCTATACGAAACGTTTACATGGCTACTAACGGATCAGTTGCTATATTAACTATATATAACTTTTTATATATAACTTCTTATGTATTAACTATATTAATATATAACTTTATTGTATATAATAACGTTTAACTTTATTAACTTTTATAATTAACCTTATAATAATTATATAAGGTTAATAATTTTATAAGTTAACTTTTCTATGTTATAGTTGTTGCGTATTAGAAAATACGCGGCGGTAGAGTTTGTAAATTTGCGTCCGAGCGTTGCACGTAAGTTTAACACACAAACAGAAAAGAGAAGTGAATACAAAGAGTTTTTACGTGGAAAACCCAAAAAGGGAAAAAACCATGGGGCCTTGCCCAGTTGCAAAATTCCACTAATGTTTTCGTAGATTACAAATGGCGGATTTCGTCCCACAAGTTGGGATAATCCAAGTACAATTTGTTTCTTCCACGAAATTTACAAAATTCTGCGAATTCCTGGCGTTTCCTGAAAATCCGGCAGAGTTCCGGCGTCTTCAGGCGGCAGGAAGAGCTCCGGCGGCGGTGGTCGAGGAGGTGAGGAATCTCCTTTTCCCCATTCTCCTTCTCTTCTTCTTCTCTCTCTTCACTTGAGTCCCCTTGGTGTAGAATGAGGGCTCTATTTATAATTTTTCTGGAGTGGCATAGCCCGTAAATAGGCGTGAGATCAAGGGCGAATTGGGAGTGGTTTGAGTGGACGGCCGATATCGAATCCTTTGATCATGCACCGTTCGTTGGACATTTGAAGGACTTAATGATGTTGGAATTCGATGATATTGGGCTCGTTGGATTCGTCTCGTCGAGCTGTTCGATTCGAGTATAAGCTCGTCAAAATCGGAGATCGTTTGGTAACTCAAATTGTGGTTTGAACATTCCAACAGTGCTTTGTACCCTTGATTTGGACTCATTTGGGCTCGAATTGGGTTGATCTTGGTGTTGCTGGGTTCGTATTTCCGAGATGCTCAGTTTGACTATAAGCTCGCTGAAATCGGAGTTCATATGCTCCCGAAATTAATTTTTGAAGTTTCCAACTAGCTTTTGCCTCGAGATTCGTGACCGATCAAGATAATTTTGCGATGTCGTATCAGTTGCCCCCCTATTTTTGGACGTCGTAGCTTCAGAAGTCCGAAAATATGCGTCACGAGTTTTTTGAGAATTTTTTCGAGCGAGTCAAAATTATCCTTATATGTAGGAGCTCCGAAAGGCTTCGGAAGTGTCAAAATTGAGTCCGGAATGCCGAAAAATGTGTCCGGGGACCCCAAAAATGTCGAATTCGGACTTGTCGGGACGAAAAACGGGCCCAAAACGGATCGGGCAGCCGAGCCGGTCGGACCGGCCGGCCGGCCGCCGCCGCCGGCACGGAACAGCGGCCGCTGGCCAATCCCGCGTGGACTCGCGGACATCTCACGTGGTCCGCTCGCGCGGGCGCGCGTGATTAGCGCGCGTGGGATGCCTCCGCGGTCGCCCTGTGCGAACCACTCCGGGGTCGCCCTGTGCGTACTGCCGCTGCAGCCGCGAGGACTGCTGCCGGTGGCCAGCCTTTGGCTGGCCACGATCCGCGTGAAATGCTTGCGGATCTGCGCGTTGTCCGCGCAATTTTGAGGGGAGAGACATGTCGGTTCGGCCCACCGACTTTGTGGGCCCCACATGTACAAAAATAGTAGTTTTTTGCTATTTTTGGATCCAAAAAATTCCGAAAAATTTCAAAAAAAAATTTAAAAAATTCGGAAAAAATTTAGAAAAATAGGAAAATTCTGAAATGGCAATAACTTCCCTCCTTTTTCTCCAAAACCTATAAATAGGCCCCCTGGGCATTTAGAAAATTTGCAACTTCTCTTTTTTTCTCCCTCTGGTTCTCTAGCGGCTGAGGCTTCCGCTATTTTTTAGTAGGAAATTTCTCCTACTTGAATTAGCGCCTCTCTTCGCGTGCAGAAACCTACGGGATTTCTTCCTCTCCCTCCGGCCTACTGACGGTTGAGGCTTCCGTTATTTACGAGTTGGAATTTTTTTCCTACTCGAATAGCACCCCTCCTCACGTGTAGAAGCTTACGGGATTTCTTCTTCCCCCTCCGGCTTACTGACGGTTGAGACTTCCGTTATCTGCGAGTTAGAATTTTTTCCTACTCGAATATCGCCCCTCCTCGCGTGCAGAAGCCTACGGGATTTCTTCTTCCCCCTCCGGCTTACTGACGGTTGAGGCTTTCGTTATTTGCGAGTTGGAATTTTTTCCTACTCGAATAGCGTCCCTCCTCGCGTGCAGAAGCTTACGGGATTTCTTCTTCCCCCTCCGGCTTACTAACGGTTGAGGCTTCTGTTATTTGCGAGTTGGAATTTTTCCTACTCGAATAGCGCCCCTCCTCGCGTGTAGAAGATTACGGGATTTCTTCTTCCCCCTCCGGCTTACTGACGGTTGAGGCTTCCATTATTTGCGAGTTGGAATTTTTTCCTACTCGAATAGCGCCCCTCCTCGCGTGCAGAAGCTTACAGGATTTCTTCTTCCCCCTCCGGCTTACTGACGGTTGAGGCTTCCGTTATCTGCGAGTTAGAATTTTTTCCTACTCGAATAGCGCCCCTCATCGCGTGCAGAAGCCTACGGGATTTCTTCCTGGTGGATTCTCGTGAGGCAATCAAGCAGAAGCCTACGGGATTTCTTCCTAGTGGATTCTCGTGAGGCAATCAAAATGGGTGATCGCACTTCTACCAAAGATGTTTCCGTTGTGGAAGATCGTCCAACTGCGCGTTCAGAGGGTTCGAAGAAGGCTTCTAAGGCGAAAAAAGCTGACGACGTGATTTCTACTATTACAGAAGACTCCTTTATCTCTTTTAGGAAAAAGTATCATTTTACTGACGACTTGGTGATGAAGGTGCCAGCGAGATCTGAGCGCGCCTGCTTTCCTCCTCGAGGTTATGTGACAGTGTATGAGTTTAGTTTGCGAGCAGGGTTGCGATTTCCGCTGCCGTCTGAACTGGTTGATATCCTGACGGCTTGTGGATTGAGTTTGTCTCAATTCTCCTATCGGGCCATGTCGGTGGTAGTGGGTCTGATTGCATTTTTCATAGAACATGGAGCGGTGTTGTCTGTAGAATGCTTATCCCAGATGGGGCGTATTTATACCGACCCACAGGGTTAAATTTCCTTTAGGTCCAAGTGGTTGGAGGTTCGTACTCGGGATCCATCCAAAGATTGGATTAGCGATTACTTCTTCGTGCAAAATGATTGGGGTCTCCAAGAGAAGTGGGGAACGTTAAGGGAGTTACCTATTCCTCTTCATCTAGGAGCGGAGGACTTGCTGAGTATGTTGAAGCTGCCTGATATTGAAGCTCTTCGTTATGAGATGCGCTCTCTTAGTAGATGCTTAGACGAGGAATATCTGTTCAAAGTGGGACTATCCACTCATGCGGGGAGGTCACACGCACAGAAATTGAAGATATCCACAAAAGTTCCGGAGGCCCAAATAACTCAATATAGGCGACCTGAGGGCGAGGGAGATTCACATATGCCTAAGAAGAAGAAGTCGAACGAAGTTTTTGCAGTTCCTGGCAAGGGCCCTCGCTTTTCTCCGTCCAGGATATATATCCCCGAGGATGTACTGAAACATAAGTGCATCGGTCGTCGACGGATCGAAGATTTGGTGAGTTCGCCTTCTCTCTATTTTCATTGTATTTGCGTTTAATATCGAGGGTATATATTTTTTACTTATCGATTCTTTTTCTTGAACAGTTCCTTGAGGTGAACAAAATCTTGGATAACTGGAACGACGAGTTCTTGAAGGTCAAATACCTCCAAGGAGAATACAAGAAGAAATACGACGGCAGAGTGAAGGAAATGGAGACAGTGGAGAGTCAACTCGATCAATGCAGAACAGAATTGGCGAACAAGATTGCTTCAACCTCCTCCCAGAATGACCGGATAGATCGTTTGCATATACAGTTAGTGGAGGCAGAGACAACAAACACTCAACAACTGAAAAATATACAAGTCCTTGAGACCGAGAATAAGAAACTTCTGAACAAATTGTCGGAGAATGTAGCTCAATTGTCACCATCTGCAGCCATAGAGGAGTTCAAAAAATCTTATACTTTTAAGATTTTTATCGAGGATCAAGTCCAGGAAGCTCGCGATTATTTTTACGACGTAGAGGTGAAGGCCTTAGAAGCGGAGCTTATGCAGGATGGTTTCATTAAAGGCTTTATGAAGGGCGTTCGTGCTGTGAAACGCAGGAACGGAGGGGATATTGAGGGGTTGACCCCAAGCCAAGCTTCTGGTGATCCTTCTCCAGATTCTGACGGTGAAGAATTGGAGAATGATTTGTAAAAGATCTTCGCGTTGGAAGAGGACGACGATGATGATCTTGAGATTCTGTAGAACTGTTTTGGTGCTTTCTGTGTTGCTTTTGTTGTTGTTGCGATGATTGTTCGTAAGTTCATGCTGTTCGTGTATTGTACCTGTTGTTTGTGGGATTTTATATATATAAAAAATATTTTTTTTTTCTTTTTCATATATGTTAACTCATATGTTAAAGAAGTTCTTTTGACTTGCACAAATATGAGAGATATCCGCTTTGGGACACTCTGACCTATCCGAGGTTGTTAATCAAAGCATTTGCTTGATGATTTTAACCTGTGTGGAAGAGGTCGGACTAGATCCCCCTGGGATTAGTCGTCTATTGATTGAGATACAACATGAGTTGTGTATTTCTCGAATCATAAGAGAAAGCTTCAAAATAGAAGAGACAATGCAATGACAAAGCAAACATCACATTACTGTATTATATAAAACAGTACGACAATTCCCTATTAAACTTAGGGATACAAAAACAAGTGTTCTTCCACAACAACGTACAAAAAGTGAAGAAAAACTCAAAGAAAATACAAGGCACATCTACGAACGTCACAAACGACATAACAGATAGTAGCATCAATCTTCTACTGATAGTATTTGTGAAGGTTGTCCACATTCCAAGTTCGGGGAAGCATCTTTCCATTCGCATCTTTCAACTTGAAGGTCCCAGGTTTGACCATAGCCTCTACCAAATAAGGACCTCCCATAGGGGAGAGAGTTTATTACGTTGATGGCCTTTTCCAGCGGCTTCAAGGCTTCACAGAACTAAATCTCCAATGGAAATAGTTCGAGGTTTTATCCTCCGATTGTAGTGACGAGCGATCCGTTGATGGTATGCAGCGGCCCTGAGTGAGGCTACATCTCTTGCTTCGGGGAGGAGGTCTAGATTCGTTCTGAGTTTCTCCTCATTTTTACTGAAGTCAAAGGTCTGAACTCTATTGCTCGGGACCCCTATATCCACCGGTATGACTGCTTCTATGCCGAAACAGAGGTTAAACGGAGTCTCTCCTGTAGGTGTTCTGGCTGTGGTGAGGTAAGCCCATAGAATATTCGGGAGTTCTTCAACCCATTGCCTGGGCCTTCCCTAGGCGTGTCTTCATCCCTTTTATGAATTGTTCGGTTTGTGACTTCTGTTTGCCCATTTTTTTGAGGATGGGCAACAACTATGTGGACGAGCTGAATGTGAAAGTCTTTACAAAAAGACGTAAAGATTTTTCCAGTAAATTAAGTTCCATTGTCGGTGATGACCTTTGCTGGAATACCGAAGCGACAAATTATATTCTTCCATAAGAATTGTTTGGCGTTCTCTTCAGTGATTTTTGCCAAGGGCTCTGCTTCCACCCATTTTATAAAATAGTCTACAGCCAGGATGATGAATTTTCGTTGTCCTATGGTTATAGGGAAGGGTCCCATTATGTCGATTCCCCATTAGGCGAAAGGCTAGGGGCTTTGAAGAGATGCAAGTTCTAGAGCTGGAGTATGGGTGAGGTTGGAATGCAATTGGCAGTTTACGCACTTTCGTGCAAGTGCGTCTTGTTTCATTGTAGGCCAATAGAACCCCTGCCTCATGATCTTATAGGCCAAAGCTCTTCCTCCTAGATGCTTGCCACATACTCTAGAATGAACTTCTCGGAGCGCATAATTAGCTTCTGAATGTGGGAGACACTTCAAATATGGCCCGGTGAAAGCGCGCTTGTATAATTCATCACCAATAATGGTGAAATTTGCTGCTCGCCTTCAAAGTCTCGTTGCTGCCATGGGTTCTTCAGGCAATATCCCATCTTGTAAGAAAGACAAAATGAGATTGATCCAAGACTCTTCCCTTGTTTCGTTGAACGATTGTATAACCCATGGACCTTGAATGCTAGGAAAATGGATCTCCTCAACACACTTCCTCTTGTAGATGTCTCCTGTTGTTGACGTTGCAAGCTTTGAAAGAGCATCTGCTCTCGTGTTTTGCTCTCGGAGAATGTGTATGATCTGATATTCTCCTATTCGGGTTAAAAGCAGTTTTGCAATCTTGCAATATTGAGCCAGCTGTGGATTGTGGATCTAGTATTCTCCCTCTACTTGGGATGCAACTAATTGTGAATCGGTGTGGACTACCAGATTCTGCACTTCACAATCGATTGCTAGTTTTAGCCCAGCAATAAGAGCCTCATATTCCGCCATGTTATTTGTTGCCGAGAACTTGAGTCGGAGCCCATACTCAAGAGTAACCTCCTGCGGAGATATCAGCAGAATTCCAGCTCCCGCACCTGAACCTCCCGATGATCCATCAACGTACAACGTCCAACGTGGAGGTGAAGGCAAAGTACTTGGTTGAACATCGGATACTGGTATGGTGCATTCAACCACAAAATCTGCGAGTGCTTGAAATTTTATATCGGGTTTAGGCAAGTAGTGAATGTCGAATTCGCCAAGTTCTACGGACCACTTGACGAGCCTACCCGATGCTTCCAGTTTTTGCAGAATACTTTTCAGCGGCAGATTTGTGTAAACTCCTATTGAGTGGGATTGAAAGTAAGGACGTAGTTTCCTGGCAGAATAAACTAACGCCAATGCTGTTTTATCTGCTAAGGGATAACGCCCTTCCGTCTCAGATAGGATTTTACTGACATAGTAAACGGGGCGTTGTGTGGCGTTTTCTTCCCGTACCAAGACCGAACTGATGGCTTGGGTCGAAACAGCTATGTATAAATACAACTTTTCTCCGGTCATCGGTTTAGAAAGTAGCGGCGGGGAGGCCAAATACTTTCGTAGCTGTTCGAAGGCTTCTTGGCATTCGTCCGTCCGTTGGAAACCAGAGTTGCGGGCACCTCTGAGTATTTTGAAGAAAGGGAGATATTTGTCTCCTAAACGCACCAGGAAACGTGACAATGCTGCAATTCTCCCGTTTAGCCTTTGGACTTCTTTGATGTTCTTCGGGGGCACCATATCTCTTAACGCCTTGATCTTTTCAGGATTGGCTTTAATTCCTCTGTGGGTTACCATAAAACCCAAAAATTTTCCAGAAGCAACTCCGAAGGCGCATTTGGTGGGGTTGAGTCGCATATTGTAACGCCTCAGTAGACGGAAGCACTGCTCCAAGTCAGAGATATGTTGAGACTTTTCGAGACTCTTTACCAACATGTCGTCGACATATACCTCCATATTATGCCCAATAAGGGCTTTGAAGACTTTATTCATGAGGCGTTGGTAAGTTGCTTCAGCATTCTTGAGCCCGAAAGGCATTACCCGATAACAGTACAGTCCTCTGTCTGTTTGAAACGCTGTTGCTTCTTCATCGGTCGGGTTTATCTTGATTTGATTGTAGCTGGAGTATGCGTCCATGAAACTCAACATTTGATGGCCAGAAGTGGTATCGACTAACTGGTAGATACGTGGAAGGGGAAAGCTGTCTTTTGGGCAGACCTTGTTGAGATCAGTATAATCTATGCACATTCTCCATGCGCCGTTCCCTTTCCGAACTAAGACGACGTTTGCTAGCTAATTGGGATGATGCACTTCTCGTATGAATCCGGCTTTCAGAAGTTTGTCCACATCTTATTCGATTGCCTGCTGACGATCCGGCGCGAAATTTCGCTTCTTCTGGATGATTAGTTTGTTTGCCGGATTGACCTTAAGGGAATGTACAATTACTTCAGGGTCAATCCCGGGCATATCCGCCGGACTCCATTCAAAAATATCCTGATTTTCTCATAGAAAATCTGTGAACATTTTCTTCTCGTTTTCTGAGAGAAGTGACCCGATTTGCACCGTCTTTTGAGGATGTTCTTCAGAGATAGATACAGTGGTGAGTTCTTCTACTCGAGAGGCTCTCTGAGGTATGTCCTCGCTCCGGAGATCAAAATCCTCGATGTTTAGAGTATCGACCGGGTGTGTTTTAACCTGCCTGAGGTAGCAGGTTTGTGCTGCTTGCTGATCTCCGCATACCACACTAACTCCTGTTGGAGTATGGAACTTCAGCTTGAGGTGAGGGATAAAGGTGACAATCCCAAAAATTGATTGGAGTGGCCTTCCAAAGATAGCGTTATAAGCCGATTCAGACTTTACAACAATGAATTGAACAGAGTGTGTGGATTGCCGAGGAAATTCTCCAAGTACAACTGGGATACTAATTATCCCTTCTGCTCGTATAGAGGGCCTGCAGCGGGCTGGAGCTTCTCTCTTGTGAGACCCATATTGAGGAAGGTAGAGTAGAACAAGACGTCCACAGAGCTGCCGTTGTCTACAAGAATTATCTTAACGTTGTAGCACGGGTCGCCTATGCCTGCATTTATAACAAGCGGATCTTGGTGAGGGGTTTTTACTCCCTCCAAGTCGGAATCATCAAAGGTGATAGAGTGATCTACACGAGCTTTTTTTGGAGTCGGAGTTTTGTCCACAGCCAAAAAGATTTTATCGGATAGCAGAGGGCCTCCAGCTATTGTCTCAATCTCTCCAATTGCTGTTCGGTTGTTTACTGGTGGCCTCTGCTGTCGTTCTTGCCCCCCAGCAGGACGAGTTTCCTCTCGGGGAGGAGGATTCTGAATAAACTGACGGAGATAACCTTGGCGGATAAGCCTTTCAATCTCCTCCTTCAGTTGTCTGCAAGCTTCAGTAGAGTGACCATGACTACGATGGAAATGATAGTATTGGTCCTAATTTTCTGTGTTCGGCTTCAAGGGATGTGGCCACTTAACCGTATCCTGATCTCGAACAGCCATTAGCACATTTGCTCGAGATGTATTGAGAGGAGTGTATTCTTTCTCTTGTCGAGGTTCTCGTCGTGGCAACGGAGGTCTCGGGGGTACACTGTTCTTCCCTTGCTTCTTTCGTTGCGAGGAAAAATTATCCGTTCCTGGCGCTCCCTTGCGTTTTCCAGTAGATTGTTCGAAATGTTTCCTATGGGCGTTTATAGCCTCATCTGCCGAGATTTGAGCTTCCACCTGGTGAATTAAATCGGCATATGATGGAACGTTGTCGCGCATAAGTGCCGAATAGAAGGGGCCAGGGCGAAGGCCTCCAAGGAAGACTCCCCTCAACAGTTCAGGATCTACTCCTGGGATTTGTCGAGCTTTAGTGGAGAACCGCTGAAAATACTCCTTTAAAGATTCTCCTTCATTTTGGCGGATTCCAGAGAGGTGGGAGGAATCCTTAGCAATCCTTCGGTTTGCTACGAATTGCTCGACAAAAGCTTTTGGTAATTTCACAAAAGAAGGGATTGTCCCTGATGGGAGCGAGTAGAACCATGTACGAGCCTGTCCTTTGAGAGTAGCAGGGAAGACTTGGCAGAGGAGAGCGTCCGAGGCTCGCTGAATGTGCATAATGGTTCTGTAGTGGTCGATATGTTCGTACGGGTCAGACGTTCCGTCATAAGACTCGATGCTGGGTAGCTTAAATCTAGATGGAATGGGATGTTGTAGTATGACCTCAGTTAGAGGTGATGATTCCTGAAAGTCTCTCTATCGGAGATTTTGTCTTGCATCCCCTTGGGGGAATTCTTCCCTTACTAATTTTTGCAGTTCGTGACGCAGGGCGTCGTGAGGGAGCTCTGCTCCATGTGGTTGAGCAGAGTCTTCAGGGAGATCTGGGAGGATGCGAGGTTGTCGAATTGAAGGTGGAGGATGTGTAGAACTTGCCGTATCGGCTGTTGACCTCGATTTTGTCAAACCCATGGGCATGGTGGACTGAGTTGACCAAGTCAACCTTTGACTTGGTCAACCCAAGTCTTAATGGGTCAAAATTGACCCATTAGGCCCATTAAGAGCCCAAATAAATTTAAATCCAATTAAAACCTCTTCATGGCCCAACACCTCATCCCCATTGACCCTCTTGACTGATTTGACCAAGTCAATCGTTGACTTGGTCAAATCAAGCCCTAAATAGGTTTAAATAGCCTATTTAGAGCTAATTAAGGGCCTATTAATTGGAATCAAAGCCTCCAAGCGTTTCAAAATTCAAACCACGGCCTAAATAGCCTGGTTTCCCTCCCATTAAGCCGTTGATTGAATCCCAACCGTTGAGGATAGGTTTAGGCTCCTTAAATACCAAAAATCAAGTCTATTTTTGGATCTTTTTGCAATTGCTCTTGCTCCAGACCTCCTTAGGCCTTGAGGTTTTCTGTGAGAGCTCCCACGTCTTCCTTCCACCTTCCCCCATCGAATCTCGACGGTCAAAGCTCGCCGGCGGTGAGATTCCGACGACCCGAAGGCTTGGACGGTCAAGGCTTTGATCTCACCAATCCGGAGCTCGTTTGATCGTGGTTTCAACTAGGAAAACTTACGAGGACAGCCTATAAGCTCAACCGTGTCGAGAATTCGAATATCGGACGGTAAAATCTCGCGCAATCATAAAAATGACCTATAGATTTTAATTTTTTTTAAAAAAAATAGTAAAAGTAGTATTTTAAAATATTATTTTTAATTATTTTATCATTATTATATTAATATATTATTATTTTAATTATAATATTAATAATTATATTATTTTAATCCATTTTTACCACTATTTTGTACTTGTTTACTACTATTATTATTATAATATTTATTTAAATATAACAAGGTATTTTTAAATAATTAAACATTATTCTAATTATTTTATTAGTTAAATTACTTAAAAATATTATTAATAATTAAAATATTGCTATTATTATATATTTTTGATTACTTTAAGTTTCATAACTATAAAAATATTATTTTATACTATTTTTAATAATTATTTTTAAATATTATTTATTCTAAAGCCTATTTATTGCATCTAAATCTTCCAAAATTATAACTTCCTCGTTGTAAACCCGCTGTCGACGCACAGCACCTTGTTTTAAACGTATTTGAATTCTGCACACTATAGAAGTGGTTTTACTCAAAAATTTTGGGTCTATATGCAGTTATTTTCAGAACAGCAAAACAGCAATATCTAAAAAATATTTTTTATTATCGTATGTAAACTTCGAAAATACGTAACTTTCTTGTTTTAAGTCGGATTTCGGTGCACAGCACTTTGTTTTGTTCGTATTTGAATTATGTTCAATCTGAGACCATTTTTATTTTAAAAGGTTAAGTGTACCTGTAGGTATTTGGAAAACAGTGAAGTGACACTATTTGTAAATATTTTAATTATTATATTTAAACTTCGGAAAATCATATCTTCGTCGTTTTAGGTCTGATTTTGACGTATAACCCCTCGTTCTTTTCAGAAAAGTGAGTTTTATGTTTTGAAACCATTTCCAGCCCTTAGTTTTGACTGGTTTTAGTTTTAGATTGCTATTTCGAGTCTTTTCCCTATTAATTAAATTTTCATTATCATAATTATTTTAAAATACAAATTATTTTCAAACTTTTTTTTTTGAAACCTCGATTGGGTGGTCAGTGGGTCTCCCATATATTTACTTATTACAAACTGATTTATTTTGAATTATCTTATTTTTCAAGAAAAATCTATATTTATATAATTATTTTAAATTATTTTGAAATCACTTATAATTAAATCCCCTAATTTTGGGAGATCCACTATTCGATGAAATTTTAGACATGGATTCTATGTATGAAGAGCTATCATGGGGGAGAGGATTAGTGGGTGATTGAGTTCCAGTCATTCACTAATTCTTTCATTAGGTGTCTTTCCTTTTATTTTTCGTAGATTGCATGTGTAGGTCGCATCACGAGCACATAGCTTAGGTTCTCCTAGGTCTAAGGACATGGTGTGTTTATTTCATTTTTTTTGATCTCCCATGCATTTATTACCTTGAGGGTTAGCTAAAACTTCGATTCAAACCCATATAACGTAGTGACACCTTAAGGACAAAAATTAAGGACCTGTCTAGCGAACTTAGAGGATTTCTAGGGACTAGGATAGACCCCAGAACGACATGAAAACTTCAACACTTAAACTTAGTGACATCTGAAACATTCTATACTTTTCTAGGAATTTTTAGGAGCTTTTAGAGCCCTTAATTAACCAACCATAATTAACCTGCTAATTAAGGCCCCAAGACCTTCTAAAAATTACAATAAATACATATTAGGTCAGAAAATTACCCACCATACCTTGAATTGTTTAGAATCTGACCCTTAACTTTAGATAAATAGGGCTCCTTAGTTTGACTCTAGGTTGACCCTTAATTTGACCATAGGTGAAAATCATCTTTTTGACCCTAATAAATTATTAAAAATTATTAAAAATCCTAAATTTTCCCCAAACACTTGGGATCACTTTCTCAGGTCATCCCTGACTTTTGGGAGTGATTCCAATCAGTTTGGAGCTCATTTGGATTAAAATAGTAAAATTGGCCCTTTCCTAGTTAATTTAGAAAATTCCAATAAATACCCCGATTTTAGAAAATTCATAACTAATTGTAGAAAATTCTAAATTAGGCAAACTCACTTGAATTAGACTCCTATTAGGGTCTAGTATTTATTAAGAATATTAGATGTCCAGAAACACTCCTAAATTAGAAAGTCAACGTTTTGGTCAACCCTAGTTCATTTAGGGCCCGAAACTTAGAAAATTCATAACTTTGGATAGGAAACTCCGATTTCAGTGTACTACCTGGCTAATTGCTCGTATTAAGGTCTAGTATTTTCCTAAGATGATAGAAATCCCAAACCTAGCCTCTTTTCCATAATAACTTTTTAGACCCTTAGTCTAGTTCCTAGAAGGACCCGTGACCTTCCAAAATTGGCTAAGACAATTTGAACTTCAAATATGATTACCCTAAGCTCTAAAAACTGATCAACAAACTGAAATAATTAGAATGGATTTTAATCCACTAATATTTGAATTTCAACCAAAATATCCCTTTTAGACTCCTAACATACCTGAACTCTAGTTAACTTTAACTAATCATTCAACTTAGGATCTATCCAAACCACATCAGCCTCACACACACTTAGAATTGTTTGCTAGGGCACCACTTCTAGGCTTAGGTTAGGCCGCTGGGATTTACTTTCTATTGTGTGCTGGAGCTTTTCGATATTTTTTTATTGCATGCTGTTTGAAAATTGAATTGCTGTGTTTGCTTACTTTTTCTGCACTCACTACGGGAAAACACACGATTACCGTCGGAATTTCCGGCGGATATTTTTGCGCCGGCATTGACGGCGCAGGTTCCGACAAAATGATGCGACGTAAAGTTTACGGCGTTATTTCTAGCGGAACAGACGCCGGAAATTTACCGGCGTCCATTGCGCCGGAAATTACGCCGGTGAAAAGGGCTCTAGATTATTTCCGGCGCAGATTACGGCGGAAACGTTCTGGCGCACGTTACCGGCGGATTGTGCGCCGGCTTATTTAAACTCAACGAAAATGTTCCGGCGCATTGTCCGACGGTAACATTACTGGCGGACGTTCCGCCGGAAATTCCGCCGCTAAAAGCCCTAAAATGCGAATCGGAGCCCTCTGGGCCGTCATTCTTTTCGCTACTCTCTCTCACCTCGCCTCCTTCGCCCGTCGCCCTCTGTTCGTCGTTGGCCGTGGATTGACGTCGCCGACGGTCACCGAACTTCGCCGCCGACGGTCACCGGACTTC
The DNA here is from genome assembly GCA_022539455.1 of Dendrobium nobile. NCBI lineage: Eukaryota > Viridiplantae > Streptophyta > Magnoliopsida > Asparagales > Orchidaceae > Dendrobium > Dendrobium nobile. Next base: position 23,196,685 of record CM039725.1, on the reverse strand, counting down.
GTCGAGCATCTCCCTCTCTCCTGGTCGCGCGCCGCTGAGCATCTTCCTCTCTCAATCGGTATTGCATTTTTTTTTTTGCTATCTTTTTTGCTTTAGTCATGGATGTTATCACTAGACATTTGCTAGAGGATATACCTTGGTGCATGCTTTTTGTTGATGATATTCTTCTTGTTGATAAGACTAGAGAGGGAGTTGAAGGTAAATTTGAAAAATCTTTTTGCTTTAGTCATGGATGTTATCACTAGACATTTGCTATAGGATATATACCTTGGTGCATGCTTTTTGTTGATGATATTCTTCTTGTTGATAAGACTAGAGAGGGAGTTGAAGGTAAGCTTAAGTCCTTATCTTTTTGCTTTAGTCATGGATGTTATCACTAGACATTTGCTAGAGGATATACCTTGGTGCATGCTTTTGGTTAATGATATTCTTCTTTTTGATAAGACTAGAGAGGGAGTTGAAGGTAAATTTGAAAAATCTTTTTGCTTTATCATGGATGTTATCACTAGACATTTGCTATAGGATATACCTTGGTGCATGCTTTTTGTTGATGATATTCTTCTTGTTGATAAGACTAGAGAGGGAGTTGAAGGTAAGCTTAAGTCCTTATCTTTTTGCTTTAGTCATGGATGTTATCACTAGACATTTGCTAGAGGATATACCTTGGTGCATGCTTTTGGTTAATGATATTCTTCTTTTTGATAAGACTAGAGAGGGAGTTGAAGGTAAATTTGAAAAATCTTTTTGCTTTATCATGGATGTTATCACTAGACATTTGCTATAGGATATACCTTGGTGCATGCTTTTTGTTGATGGTATTCTTCTTGTTGATAAGACTAGAGAGGGAGTTGAAGGTAAACTTAAGTCCATATCTTTTTGCTTTAGTCATGGATGTTATCACTAGACATTTGCTTTAGGATATACCTTGGTGCATGCTTTTGGTTAATGATATTCTTCTTGTTGATAAGACTAGAGAGGGAGTTGAAGGTAAAGTTGGATTATGGAGATCAGCATTACTCCATATCTTTTTGCTTTAGTGGTTAGTAGACCTAGTGAGGGGATTGTGACTTTGAGCAATCAATTCATTAATAAGTGTAACATAATTTTAGGTTATGGATATTAGAAATATATAAATCCATTAATTTTTTACTCTTATTTATAGGTTATGGATATTAGAAATCAACGAAGTTGGATGTATAATCGATTATCTCAAAGTCGGAAGACATTAACAGATGAATTCATCAATGGGGTGAACTTTTTCATTCAGCAAGCGAAACAGCTGCCGATCTTTATATCTGAAGGAAAGTTTCGATGTCCATATTCTAAACACAAAAATCTAGTGATCCTAGAACCAGATGACGTAACTGTTGATCTGTATCGCAGAGGATTCATGCCACGGTATTGGTATTGGACTTGTCATGGTGAGTATGAGCCACAATTTGATTATCAATGCTGTCCTTCTACAAGTAATAATGTTGCTGAGGCTGAAAACATCCGTCCAAATCTTGAAGAATTAGTTCATGATGCAACTGGAATTTATGAAGAGTTATCGAATACGGAGGCACAAAATTTTTATGATTTATTGCATGCTGCACAGCAACCAATCTAGAAAGAGTGCACGACTCACTCAGAACTATCTGTTGCTGTGAAGATGTTAAGCATCAAGGCTGAATATAATGTTGCTCGTGAATGTTTTAATCAATTCATTGGGCTGCTTAAGGAAACTAATCCGACAGATAATTTAATTCCTACAGATCTATATCGGACAAAGAAGTTAGTTTCGAAACTTGGTTTGACATGCACAAAGATAGATTGTTGTGTCAATGGATGCATGCTATACTTTAAAGAAGATATTGCAAAAACTGTATGCCGTCATTGCAATGCACCAAGATTTAAACCCAAATCAAGAAATAGAAGAAAGCAGAAGGATGTGTCTGTTAGTAAGATGTTCTACTTTCCAATAATTCCAAGACTTCAACGGCTATATGCATCCATGAGATCTGCTGCACATATGAGATGGCATAATGATCGCATTCCACAAGAAGGTGTTATCACACATCCATCAGAAGCAGAGGCTTGGAAGCACTTTGATCGTACACATCTCATATTCGCGGCAGAACCAAGAAATGTCAGATTAGGTTTATACGCAGATGGTTTTACTCCATTCAGTCAGTCGGCTACATCGTACTCATGTTGGTCTGTGATACTCACTCCTTACAATCTTCCTCCAGAGTTATGTATGACTACTCCTTATATGTTTCTGTCACTTATAATTCCAGGGCCACATAATCCAAAATTAAAGATTGACGTATTCTTACAACCTCTTATTGATGATTTAAGTTTATTATGGGAAGAAGGAGTAAGTACATATGATATATCCACCAAATAGAGGCACGAAAGTTCATCCAATTTACGGTATAACAGAAGTAAAGCGGGCTAGGAGATATGCAAAGTTCGATCCTTTCATCATTGCTAGTCAGGCAACTCAAGTCTATTATGCTAACTATCCAAGCGGAATACGAGGCAAATAGGATTGGCTGGTAGTTATGAAGACTAAACCAAGGGGAGTAATTGAGAAAACCACTACGATACCATCAGCACATCAAGAAGAGTTTATGTCTAATTTAAAAGATCTCCCAATCAATGTAGATGACCAAATCAGATTTAATGAGAGCAAGTTGCAGTTAGAGGAGGTAGATCTAAACATAGAGGAAAGTGATGATGAATCTGATTGTGCTAGGAGTGTATCATCTGATGAAAGTGAATCAACAAATGATGAGTTAACAACATAAGATAAATTAAATTTATTTTTGCTACTGCGCTGCTTTTTATTTTACTTCCCTGTATTTTACTTCACTGTTTTTTATAGCTACTATACTTCATTTTTTTTTACTTACCTGTATTTTACTTCAGTCTATTTTTTTAAGCTACTACACTGCGTTAATTTCCATTTTTGTTATAACTCATATTTCTAATATTTTTTTTTTATTTATGTGCAGATGGCTTCAGGTGAGGAGCAGCTTAGTAGAGGGTTGATAAAAAATATTTTTAACAGGCGCACTAAGAAGACTACAACTGGACCACATAGGTCACTACATACTGAGGAGATCACCTCGGCTCAGCCTGCTACACAGTCTCAGCCTGCTACACAGCCTCAGCCTGTACACACCCTCATCCTGCTACACAGCCTCAGCCTGTTACACAGCCTTTACCCACTCCTGGAGCCAGTAGCCCGCAGTTTTACTCACCGGACCCCCAATTTCCTTCAGCAGATCTCGGGTAGGCTACTCCTTTCTACCCATACTTCACACCCCCACCTTATGCTGGTGCCCCTCCTACTTATCCATTTCCACCATATGCTCCATCATACTATCCCCCACCACCCCATCAGCCTGCTACAGCTGGACCTTCGACAGCAGCTGGACCTTCGACAGCAGCTGCAGCAGAGCAGCAGACATATGGTAGAATGTTGATAGCACCTGAGGGTGACACGTACGTATAATAACTTTTATTTAAACTAACTAATTATTTTATTTTATATTTTATATTTGTTTTACATAACTTTATTTTTGTAGGTTCTATCCATCAAAATAACCAACACATAAAATACGGGACATCATACGGAGCAGGTTTGACGCTCCTTATGTTTCTTGGAAGAAAGTCCCAAAAGAAGTCCGGGAGATGTGGTTTAGAGAGTTTGAGGTATTTCTGTGTTTTAGTTTTTATGTTAAATGATTTATTCTTTCTTACTTAAGGTAAATTGATTGTTTTTTATTACAGAAAGAGTTTTGTTGGCTGCCCCAACACAATGACAGGATTAGAAAGAATTTTGAGAAGCGTGGCTCTACTCGGATGCGCGACATGTTCACAGATGTTAGAAAGGTTGGGAAGCGACCATTGTGGATTGGAGAGGAGATATGGGCTGAGTTGAATGCAGCTTGGGGCAGCGAAGAGTACACTAGGAGGAGGGATCAAAATCGACAGAATAGAGCTTCTGATGTTGGGGGCTTAGGTAGTGCACTTCATACAGGAGGCTTTGTTCCACATACTGAGCACAGGTGTCGTTTGGTAATGAATTTTAATTATTTTTTAAAATTGTTCTTTAATAATTAGTATTAATAAAACTCTCTTAATTGTAACAGAAAGCGTCACTTGGTAGAGAACCAACTCCTGTGGAATTGCATAGTCGCACTCATAAGCGACAGGAGGATCAACAATGGATTGATGAGAGAGCAAGGAAGGCCCATGTAAGTATATTTTTATAAATATTTGATATTTTATAAGTTTTAGTTTAATTATATATATACTTATATTTGATTTTCACAAGAGGAATATACACGGATTCGAGAGACTCATGCCGCATCAGATGAGGGCTCTTCTGGCGGCTCTGTGGAGTATTCTGAGTATCGCATGTGGTCGCAGGCCGTCGGAGGAATGCAGCATGGTAGAGTATATGGCTTAGGTGCGCAAGCTCAGGCATACGAGGGGATGACCTCCTCTACTGCATCCAGCTTCGCATCCAGTTCGCATGAGTCCTTACAAGCTCAACAAATAATTGCCCTTCAAGCTGAGCTAGAACAAGTAAGGAAATCACAAGTTGATTGGCAAGCTCAGCTGCAAGCACAGGTTCAAGCTCAACTGCAAGCACAGGTGCAAACAAGTACGGAGCAACACAATCAGTTGCTGGATGAAATGCGCAAGATGAGGGAGCAACTGAGTGGAAAAGACGTAGCTCCACTTGAGGAGGAGTCCATGGAGTTAGAGTAGTGTAATTTAGTTGAAATAAACTTGTATTTTTATGTGAACATGTGTTATTGGACAATTACTTTTAATATGATGTTATCAGTTGATTTTTAGTACTAAACTGTTGTGAAATTGTTATAAATTATTGTGAAGTTGTGGAACTGTTGTGAACCTGTTGTGGAACTTGTATGTGTTAGAATTGATAGGTTTGTAGGTGTGGAAATGAGATTGTTGGCTGGGAAGGCAAATTTTTTTTGTCAATGCTGCAGGTTTCCGGCGGATTTTGCGCTGGAAATGACGATACTACGAAATGTATCGAGCGTACCGGCGAATATTATCCGTCGGAAACTACCGTCGCAAGTCCAGCGGCTATTCCGCCGTTAATTACCGGCGCAACAATTGCGTCGTAAACCAAGCGTGGAATTTCGACGACGCAACTCCGGCGCCTTATCCGTCGGTAATTACCGTCACATGCTACGCCGGTAATTACCGGCGCATAAGGCGCCGGAATTCGCCCATTTTTCACGTCGGCAAACAAAACGTTTAATGCGCTGGTAGTACTTCGGAAACTGCGCCGGAACTGTTTCCGGCGCAACATATACGTCGGAAAAAAATTATCGACGCACCATAAACTGGCGGAGAGCTTTGCGCCAGAACATGCGCCGGAAACTAACGTTTCCGTCGGAGTTTACATTAGTTCCGGCGGATTCTGTCCGCCGGTAATAACAGGTTTTCCTGTAGTGACTCTGGATGTGAGCGTTAGACTTACACATAGGTTAGGAGCGCTATATATATGCTGTTCTTCCGTGTAGGTGGCCATGCTCAAGCTAATAAAAAGGGGGGAGCATTATCATGATTTCTAATAAAATTTTATGCATGGGATTGCTCAGCTCCCCCTAAATAAAGTGAGGGCTAAATTAATTATAACTGCACATGCGGAGCGCTTAGCCCTCAAAATTAAGAGCATGGCTTGGCACAGGGTCAATGGTGTTAGCACTTTTATTTTCATATAAACTGCTTGGGATGATTGTTATTAGGATAACCCTGCAGGTGCTTTATAGTTTTTTCTGCTTTATACTTGAGATGTAAATATTTGTAATAATTGTTAAGAGTTGTGAAAACAACTTTTGAGTTGGGATATTCTTATCTAGCTCGGGTTCTAAAAGAAGAAGGCATCCCTAAGGGGAGAGTCTTCTTCCATTTGGAAGATCGAGCTGGATGGCTTCAGATATCCAAAGAGAAAAGGTAATACCCCCCTACTGGGAGGAATTGTCTCTTCGTTTGGATATTCAAGCCACGACGGATCCGAGGAGTCCAAGGAGGAGAGATCCAAGGAGTCCAAGGAGGAGAGATCCAAGAAGTCCAAGGAGAAGATATCCAGAAGACTAAAGATTTGAAGACTAATATCCCACTCAAAGTTGTTGGCGTCTGTCATAGGTTTAGAAATCCGAGTTGTTGACAGTGGTTCCCGGCCACTTTATTTTCTGCAAATTCTGGTTGTAATAAGAGCAGTTTGCCTATGGACATTTAGATGATTTATTTTGGGATTTATATTGATGTGCTTTCCTGGTTGCGCAGTAGAAATACCTGCTTTTTCTAGGTTCCTTTCTTGCATGCAGCTTTTGTTTTTGTCTGGATTTCGTTAGGCTCTCTAAGGACTAAAATTTTTCTACTCATAATTAATTCCCAAAATTTTAAGTTTTAAACAACATAGAAACTTAACGAACTTAGGGAACTGCCGGAACCGTCCGGGGTCGCATGCATATTACTGCATTTTCTCTCTCCTTCTAATAAGACATCTCCCTACCTGCGGGTAGAGTCCGGATAATCTGGCCTATGAGGATGAAGTACTGGACCTAGGGAGACCCAGTCTTTTCTAAAAAATTATTTTATATTAAGCCTGTTTTTAAAATCCAAATCATTCATGAGCTGACATTTTAACTAGCATGCATTGCATTAGTAACTAATTAATTAAAATTTAATTGCATTAGTTAGGAGCATTCAGCCTACATAAGTCCATGACCAAATAGGAAATTCTCTAGATGTTGGTCCTATTTCTAAAAAAAAAAAAACTTTACCTCCCACATATCTTTCATAAATGACTTGATACAATAGTTTTGAAGCGATTAGGTGGTTAGCTGGCTCCCCCATCCAGGCCGGGATAAGTCCAGATCTTTGCATCGCATTAGCTAGGATATTGGTCTTAGTGTGTGTCGAACACTAAGCCCAATTTAGATTTAGGGTTCGAGGCAACTACACTCGGTCTCGTAGTATGCCTAAAATAGTAGGTAGGTCCCTTCTTTTCAGGGACTCTAAATCCTACTTATCTGCGTCACAGGATGACGCCACCTCTATCTCTTCTCTCACGCATGTGATCGAGTGCTTGATTTATTTTCTCCAGTTTCTATTTAGTACCCTAGAGCCTCCGAATGCTGGTATGAGCCACGCATGTCTGATTCAGCCCTTTGGGACCTTTCTCCCTTTTTGAGTAGGACTTCTTAGTCTACCCCCTCGTGCCAATCCCACTTTATGAGAGGATAATGTATGATCCTTAATCGAGAGTTTTCTCAGGCTCCGGCCTGAGATGTAATTAACCATGGGGGCTTGCGCCCGTGGAAAACTTGGCCCCCACAATCTACTAAACCCCATTCGAACTTTTTTTGGATGGGGGAAACCCGTGACTAGGTCGTGTATATTACTATCCATCGAGGTGTGTTGGTGAAAGCCTCTATCCTCAATGGTTAGTCGTATGTACGATCCAATCTGCCCTTCCATCGACCCATTCGTGTCAAGTGTAGAGGCCTACGATCGTTTTGTCCTACGGGATAGTGTGGCCGTACCCTCTGCGTTCGTACCCCACGAGCAGTGCTCGTAAATAGGCATGAGAATGAGGGCTCTATTTATAGTTTTTCTGGAGTGGCATAGCCCGTAAATAGGCGTGAGATCAAGGGCGAATTGGGAGTGGTTTGAATGGACGGCCGATATCGAATCCTTTGATCATGCACCGTTCGTTGGACATTTGAAGGCCTTAATGATTTCGGAATTCGATGATCTTGGGCTCGTTGGATCTGTCTCATAGAGCCGTTCGATTCGAGTATAAGCTCGTCAAAATCGGAGACCGTTTGGTAACTCAAATTGAGGTTTGAACCTTCCAATAGCGCTTTGAACCCTTGATTTGGACTCATTTGGGCTTGGATTGGGTTGATCTCGGTGTCGTTGGGTTTGTATTTCCGAGATGCTCAGTTTGACTATAAGCTCGTTGAAATCGGAGTTCATATGCTCCCGAAATTAATTTTTGAAGTTTCCAACTAGCTTTTGCCTCGAGATTCGTGCCCGATCGAGATAATTTTGCGATGTCGTATCAATAGTTAATGTCTGTATAACTTTTTAACTATATATAACATTCACGAGATGTATTTTTCGTTGAGGAGATATGCTATCAAAGCTTAAGAGCAATCTGAAACTTTGTTTTCATGTAAAGTGGGTGTTATTGATTTGATATTAATTAACTTGTTAATTAAATCAATAATCATATTTATATATATTTATACATATATGTAATTTTATCATGAAAAAGTATGATTGAGATATTTTAAATACTGAAATAATACAAGTATTTTTGGACTTTGTAAGATTCGACGTCCAAAAATAGGGGGGCAACTGATACGTCACCAAAAAATAATCTCGATCAAGCACGAATCTCGAGGCAAAATCAAGTTGGAAACTTTAAAAATTAGATCGGAGACCATCTGTATTCTGATTTCAGCAAACTTACAGTCAAACTGATCGTCTCGGAAACACAAACCCAACTACACCAAAATCAACCCAATATGAGCCCAAATGAGTCAGAATCGAAGACTCGAAGCACTGTTGGAAGGTTCGATTCACAATTTAAGTTACCAAACAGTCTCCGAATTTGACAAGCTTATAATCAAATCGAGCGTCTTGACGAGACAAATCCAATGAGCCCAAGATCACCGAATTCCGACATCATTAAGACCTTCAAATATCTGATGAACGGTGCACAATCATGGGATTCAATATCAGCCATCCATTCAACCACTCCTCATTTGCCCCTGATCTCACACCTATTTACAAGCTATGCCACTCCAAAAAATTTATAAATAGAGCCCTCTTTTCTCATGAGAGAGGAGGAAGCCAAGAGAGAAGAAGGAAGAGAAGGAAGAAAGCTCCAGCTGCCTAGCTCCTCCTCGACCACCGCCGTAGTACTGCCGCACCACCGCCGGACCACCAAGGGACGCCGGAGTGCTACCGCACCAACACCAGAGTACTACTGCACTACCGCCGTAGTTCTATCGCACCACCGCCGGGCCACCAAGGGACGCCGGAGTGTTGCCGCGCCACCGCCGGAGTACTGCCGCGCCACCGCCGGAGTACTGTCGCGCCACCGCCGTAATTCTATCGCACCATCGCCGGACCACCAAGGGACGTCGGAGTGCTGCCGCACCATCGCCTTAGTTTTGTCGCACCACCGACAGACCACCAAGGGATGCTGAATTGCCATCCGAAGCTGAAGTACCCCCTGACACTGAAGTGCAACTACCGGTCTTTCACCTGACACCGGAGTTCTGCCAGATCACCACCTAACATTGGAGTGACGTTGGACTCTTGCAAAACTCTTAGTTGATACTTGTAATCTGGTCATCTTCAAGGATGAGTCAGACCATTGTACTTTTCTCAAATTCTAGTGGAAATCATTTTCAACTGGACTAGGCCCCATGGTTTTTCCCTTTTCCCGGGTTTTCCACATAAAAAATATTGTGTTCTCTGTGTGTGAGCTGGATATCCGTGCAACGCTAAGACGTAGAATTATAACTCTATCGCCGCGTATATTCTAGCCCGCAACAATTCTAATCATCAGGCCTTGGGGCTATTCACAAATATCATTTCATACAAATTGATTAAATGTTTTTTCTATAAAAATTATCGGGAAGCTATTAGAAAGAGCTTCCTCAACATTTTAGGCTCAATAGTGGAAAGAAAAACATTATGATTAACATCTTCCCTATAATGCTTCCTAGTCATTACACATTTGGATGGGCCTCGTATAATCAAATCGTTTGGATGATTCTTCTTATATATCCATTCTTTAGGCAACTAGTCATTCACATGTTCTTCCAAATTAATATTTTTTTTAATTTGATGTTTTCTGACTCTTCCTCAACAACTACATCTTTCCTCAAATCCACAATTTCATCAATGATCACATGGACTGATTCCTCAACAATCATTTTTCTTTTATTAAATACACGATATGTTCTTCCAAAAATGGAATATCCAAGAAAAATATTATCATCATATCACTACGGGAAAACATGCGATTACCGTCGGAATTTCCGGCGGATATTTTTGCGCCGGCATTGACGGCGCAGGTTCCGGCGGAATGATGCGACGTAAAGTTTACGGCGTTATTTCTGGCGGAACTGACGCCGGAAATTTACCGGCGTCCATTGCGCCGGAAATTACGCCGGTGAAAAGGGCTCTAGATTATTTCCGGCGCAGATTACGGCGGAAACGTTCCGACGCACGTTACTGGCGGATTGTGCGCCGTCTTATTTAAACTCAACGAAAACGTTCCGGTGCATTGTCCGACGGTAACATTACTGGCGGACGTTCCGCCGAAAATTCCGCCGCTAAAAGCCCTAAAATGCGAATCGAAGCCCTCTGGGCCGTCATTCTTTTCGCTACTCTCTCTCACCTCGCCTCCTTCTCCCGTCGCCCTCCGTCGCCGTTCGTCGCTCGCCATGGATTGACGTCGCCGACGGTCACCAAACTTCGCCGCCGACGGTCACCGGACTTCGCTGAGCATCTCCCTCTCTCCTGGTCGCGCGCCGCCGAGCATCTCCCTCTCTCAATCAGTATTGCATTTTTTTTTGCTATCTTTTTGCTTTAGTCATGGATGTTATCACTAGACATTTGCTAGAGGATATACCTTGGTGCATTTTTGTTGATGATATTCTTCTTGTTGATAAGACTAGAGAGGGAGTTGAAGGTAAATTTGAAAAATCTTTTTGCTTTAGTCATGGATGTTATCACTAGACATTTGCTATAGGATATATACCTTGGTGCATGCTTTTTGTTGATGATATTCTTCTTGTTGATAAGACTAGAGAGGGAGTTGAAGGTAAGCTTAAGTCCATATCTTTTTGCTTTAGTCATGGATGTTATCACTAGACATTTGCTAGAGGATATACCTTGGTGCATGCTTTTGGTTAATGATATTCTTCTTTTTGATAAGACTAGAGAGGGAGTTGAAGGTAAATTTGAAAAATCTTTTTGCTTTAGTCATGGATGTTATCACTAGACATTTGCTATAGGATATACCTTGGTGCATGCTTTTTGTTGATGGTATTCTTCTTGTTGATAAGACTAGAGAGGGAGTTGAAGGAAAACTTAAGTCCATATCTTTTTGCTTTAGTCATGGATGTTATCACTAGACATTTGCTTTAGGATATACCTTGGTGCATGCTTTTGGTTAATGATATTCTTCTTGTTGATAAGACTAGAGAGGGAGTTGAAGGTAAAGTTGGATTATGGAGATCAGCATTACTCCATATCTTAAAGGTTAATGATATTCTTCTTATTTTACTTCCCTGTATTTTACTTCACTGTTTTTTATAGCTACTACACTTCGTTTTTTTTTACTTACCTGTATTTTACTTCAGTCCATTTTTTTAAGCTACTACACTACGTTAATTTCCATTTTTGTTATAACTCATATTTCTAATATTTCTTTTTTATTTATGTGCAGATGGCTTCAGGTGAGGAGCAGCCTAGTAGAGGGTTGATAAAAAATATTTTTAACAGGCGCACTAAGAAGACTATAACTGGACCACATAGGTCACTACATACTGAGGAGACCACCTCGGCTCAGCCTGCTACACAGTCTCAGCCTTCTACACAGCCTCAGCCTGCTACACAGCCTCAGCCTGTTACATAGCCTTTACCCACTCCTGGAGCCAGTAGCCCGCAGTTTTACTCACCGGACCCCCGATTTCCTTCAGCAGATCTCGGGCAGGCTACTCTTTTCTACCCATACTTCACACCCCCACCTTATGCTGGTGCCCCTCCTACTTATCCATTTCCACCATATGCTCCATCATACTATCCCCCACCACCCCATCAGCCTGCTACAGCTGGACCTTCGACAGCAGCTGCAGCAGAGCAGCAGACAGATGGTAGAATGTTGATAGCACCTGAGGGTGACACGTATGTATAGTAACTTTTATTTAAACTAACTAATTGTTTTTTTTTTATTTTATATTTGTTTTACATAACTTTATTTTTGTAGGTTCTATCCATCAAAACAACCAACACATAAAATACGGGACATCATACGGAGCAGGTTTGACGCTCCTTATGTTTCTTGGAAGAAAGTCCCAAAAGAAGTCCGGGAGATGTGGTTTAGAGAGTTTGAGGTATTTCTGTGTTTTAGTTTTTATGTTAAATGATTTATTCTTTCTTACTTAAGGTAAATTGATTGTTTTTTATTGCAGAAAGAGTTTTGTTGGCTACCCCAACACAATGACAGGATTAGAAAGAATTTTGAGAAGCGTGGCTCTACTCGGATGCACGACATGTTCACAGATGTTAGAAAGGTTGGGAAGAGACCATTGTGGATTGGAGAGGAGATATGGGCTGAGTTGAATGCAGCTTGGGGCAGCGAAGAGTACACTAGGAGGAGGGATCAAAATCGACAGAATAGAGCTTCTGATGTTGGGGGCTTAGGTAGTGCACTTCATACAGGAGGCTCCGTTCCACATACTGAGCACAGGCGTCGTTTGGTAATGAATTTTAATTATTTTTTAAAATTGTTCTTTAATAATTAGTATTAATAAAACTCTCTTAATTGTAACAGAAAGCGTCACTTGGTAGAGAACCAACTCCTGTGGAATTGCATAGTCGCACTCATAAGCGATAGGAGGATCAACAATGGATTGATGAGAGAGCAAGGAAGGCCCATGTAAGTATATTTTTATAAATATTTGATATTTTATAAGTTTTAGTTTAATTATATATATACTTATATTCGATTTTCACAGGAGGAATATACATGGATTCGAGAGACTCATGCCGCATCAGGTGAGGGCTCTTCTGGCGGCTCTGTGGAGTATTCTGAGTATCGCATGTGGTCGCAGGCCGTCGGAGGAATGCAGCATGGTAGAGTATATGGCTTAGGTGCGCAAGCTCAGGCATACGAGGGGATGACCTCCTCTACTGCATCCAGCTTCGCATCCAGTTCGCATGAGTCCTTACAAGCTCAACAAATAATTGCCCTTCAAGCTGAGCTAGAACAAGTAAGAAAATCACAAGTTGATTGGCAAGCTCAGCTGCAAGCACAGGTTCAAGCTCAGCTGCAAGCACAGGTGCAAACAAGTACGGAGCAACACAATCAGTTGCTGGATGAAATGCGCAAGATGAGGGAGCAACTGAGTGGAAAAGACGTAGCTCCACTTGAGGAGGAGTCCACGGAGTCAGAGTAGTGTAATTTAGTTGAAATGAACTTGTATTTTTATGTGAACATGTGTTATTGGACAATTACTTTTAATATGATGTTATCAGTTGATTTTTAGTACTAAACTGTTGTGAAATTGTTATAAATTATTGTGAAGTTGTGGAACTGTTGTGAACCTGTTGTGGAACTTGTATGTGTTAGAATTGATAGGTTTGCAGGTGTGGAAATGGGATTGTTGGCTGGGAAGGCAAATTTTTTTTGTCAATGCTGCAGGTTTCCGGCGAATTTTGCGCCGGAAACGACGATACTACGAAATGTATCGAGCTTACCGGCGAATATTATCCGTCGGAAACTACCGTCGCAAGTCCGACGGCTATTCCGCCGTTAATTACCGGCGCAACAATTGCGTCGTAAACCAAGCGTGGAATTTCGACGACGCAACTCCGGCGCCTTATCCGCCGGTAATTACCGTCACATGCTACGCCGGTAATTACCGGCGCATAAGGCGCCGGAATTCGCCCATTTTTCACGTCGGCAAACAAAACGTTTAATGCGCCGGTAGTACGTCGGAAACTGCGCCAGAACTGTTTCCGGCGCAACATATATGTCGGAAAAAAATTATCGACGCACCATAAACCGGCGGAGAGCTTTGCGCCGGAACATGCGCCGGAAACTAACGTTTCCGTCGGAGTTTACATTAGTTTCGGCGGATTCTGTCCGCCGGTAATAACAGGTTTTCCTGTAGTGTATTTAGAATCAAATTTTCCAAGATTGTCTTTTCCATTATTCAACATAAAACATTTACATCCAAAGAAATGAAAATAGTGAGTTTTAGGCTTCTTCTAAAAAAAAAATAATTCATTAAGATATGTACAAAATACCTCCTCTATTCATCACATAACAAAGAATATTGACTACATCCACCCAAAAATACTTAGGAAGATCATATTCATCCAACATAGATCTACTAAATTCAATGAATCCAAAATATTTTCTTTGACAACTCCATTTTGATGCGGAGTCCTAGGTGCTAAAAAATTATGCATGATTCTTAACTCATTACAAAATTTCTCAAAAGATTTCTTTTTTAAATTATTCGCCATTTTCTCCCTCTCTTCGACCATTTTCTCTCTCTATCTCTCCATGGTGCACGTTTAGAAGTGTATTATTTGCTCTCTTTGGTTTAATTTAGTTTGACATTATGCTTGATTGAGAAATATTATGCTTTATACCATTGCAATAATTAAAAAAATGTATTGAGGGATTTTGCCTAGCTATGTAGTTTTGGCTTCCATTTACCATTAAATTTTTGAGAAATTTACTTAAATAGTACTTAAATTATTATATTTATATATTTAATATCTAAAATTTGCTATTTACTCATTTAACACTTAATTTTAAAATAACATAAAAAATACCTCACCACTTTGTTACAATATCATTATCGAATTCATTGTCTTTCACATTCCATCCGCCTTGCCATCCTTTTTCAGCAAGATCACGTCTCCAGTTCTTTTGTCCATTCTTCTTCCTTCTCATGTAGTCGATCCTGTAGATGCCTTTCTCTAGTAAGGCTCTGTCTAGACTTTCACATCTCTCTTCTGTCCTTCATATGCTCTCGGCCTCATTAATGCTCTTTCGAGCGAGATCATATCGTAACTTCTCTTCTCATTGCTTGAGGAGATCCCATTGCAATCGATTATAACTTGATCTTCATTGTCAAGGGTTTCATTAAGAAAATTAATAGGATGTTATATTATGTAAATAGTTAAATTTAGCTGTTAAATATAAAAATAAGAAAATTTTGAGTATTATGCATTTAAATCACTCTAAATTAATTTATATCCATCTATTTAATTTAATTATTACTATTTATAAATTGGTTGCTTAATTCATTCAAATTCAATAAAATAGCCACATCTATTTACTTTATTAAATTTGCTCGTAACTTTTACCTCTCAATTAAAAAAATATTAAGTGCACATAATGCATATAGCTCTAAGTGCAAGGCCAATATTAATGCCACAAATATTCTCATACCTAAACTCATTATACGCTTTGACACAAGAGAAAAATGCCCGTGCAAAATAAAAAGAAGTGAGTTTTATGTCCTCACAAGAAAATCTAAATGTTTCGAGAGCTCTAGTTGCCACTGAAGAATTTTATAGCTTAATTTATATTCTTTTGTTCTTAATCTAGTTTCTCTTTTAATTGCAATTATCCTTTCAACAAAAATTTAGGATTCGAAAAACAATTTGCGAACTTATATTGATAAATGATGGAGATGGACATTCTTAAAGAAAATGATTTCATGCAATTCTAGATTATAGAATCATATGTAATAATTAAATTATTGATTTATAACTTTATACGAATTAAATATATAAATCATATAAGTCATGTGCTATAATGATTGTCTGACCTATTAATTATAAAAGAAGCCTTTGAACATTGTTATATATGGTAGTTTTTTTCAAGTACCTCCACTTTTAAGGTTGTGACAAGTTGTTTGCAATCATAAAAAACTATATATATATATATATATATATATATATATATATATATATATATATATATATATATATATATATATATATATATATATATATATATATATATATATATATATCACATCAATTGTAGAAGTGGAAGGATCTTTTTTGGCAAGATCAGAATCACGGGAGTGAGCAAGATAAAGAAACAGAGAAATGATGAAATACATAAAACTTTATTTCCATCATATTTCTCGGTTATAGAGGAGGTAGCTATATATAGACTTTACAATACACACTCAAGTAGCCGGCCAATAGTAATGAGCCACCTCATTATTTTGTATTTATTATATTTTATTTATCTACTAATAGGCCCCCACAAATTGATGGGTTCCCGATAACTGTCAGTTTGAGTCGAAGTGTTTGAAATCTTGGAGTAGATAGAGATTTTGTAAATATGCCGGCTACTTGGTCCATGGTATTGATAGGAAAGAAGTGAATGCTCTTGTGCTGTATATGATCTCGAACAAATCTTTGATATATTTCTATGTTTTGTACGTGCGTGAAAAACTGGGTTGTTGGCCAAGGCAATAGCATATATATTGTCGCAGTATAGGTTAGTAGGTTGTGTTTGATGAACTTCAAATTCTGCAAGCAGTTTATGGAGCCATATGACATCGGTAGTGAGAGCTGCTAAGGCACGGTATTCGAATTCGATAGAGGAGTGAGCTACGGTTTGCTACTTTTTGACTGTCCAAGAGATCAGGGTATCCCCTAGGAAAGAGCAGTATCCATATGTGGACTTCCAAGCGGTGGGATCCCCTGCCCAATCCACATCTTAAAATGAAGTAAGATGAATATTAGATTTTGTAATAGGTATATCCAAATCAAATGTACGTTTGATATAGAGAAGGAGACCTTTAAGGAGGAAGATGTGCCGATGTAGCGGATCGTGCATGTGTTGAGATAGAAGGTTGACGCTGTAAGCAATGTCCGGCCACGTGACTGCGAGATACTGAAGAGATTCTATGAGCCATTAGTAGAGTGTTGGGTCAGATAGCAGATTATCCTACTGAAGGACCTTAGGAAGTTTGGCACAGGTTGGATTGGTAATGGAGTTACATTTGGTGAGTTGAGCTAACTCAAGGAGTGATGTTGCACATTGCTTTTGGGAGAGGAAGTATTGTTGTGCTTGACGGTCGATTTGAATCCCAAGGAAGTTGTGAACAGCACTAAGATGCTTCATAGAGAATTTTGAGTTTAGCTATTCAAGAATCTTGCAAAGCATATCATGATTATTACCAGTGAATAGAATATCATTGACATATATTAGCAAAAATAACTGAACATTTGATTTGTTAAATAAAAATAAAGAAGGATCGGAGGTACTGTTTGTAAACCTAAGAGAGATTAAGTAAGCTGTGAAAGTGTTGTACACTTGTTTCGGAGCCTATTTGAGACCATAAAGAGCTTTGTGAAGAAGGAAAACGTAGTTCAGATGAATGGAGTCTTCAAAACCTTTAGGTTGTGTCATATAGATAGTTTATGTAAGGTTACTATGAAGAAAAGCGTTGGCGACATCCAATTGGTGAACCTGCCAATCATTATATAAAGCAATTGTGAGAAGTATACGAATGGTGGGTAATTTAGCCACGGGGCTAAATGTTTTGGTATCAAGACCGAATTCTTGATTATTTCCTAGTGCAACCAAACGAGCTTTATGTTTGGCTAAAGAGCTGTCAGCATGGAATTTAGTGTGATAGGTCTATTTACAGCCTAAGACCAAAGACTCATGAGGAGGAACAAGACTCCAGGTACCCTATTTTTGTAATGCGAGAAATCTGTCGACCATGGCTTGACGCCATTCAGAATACTTAACAACATCAGAGTAAGATGTTGGGTCAATTTTGATAGGCTCCGGAGAGTGATGGTGAAACAAATTTAATCGCACAAGAGGTTTTAAGGATCCCGTATGTTGTCTAGTTATAATGGGATGGATCGTGGGATTGGGTGGAGAAGGCAAGTGTGGAGCAGGATCGAGATTGGTTGAAATACTTGTAGACTACTGATTGTGAGAAGTTTGTATAGGGTGCCGAGGAGGTAAGTCAGGAGTCTGAGAAGTGGACTGAAATTGCCTCGACTGACAATTATAATTAGAAGCCGGAGTTAGGAAAGATGGTGAAATGGAAGTAGATGGTTTTAGATTGCCCGAGATGTTATTAGAAAAAGGAAATTGTTGCTCATCAAAAGTGAGATGCCGAGAGATTAGGATTTTGTTTGTAGATAAATCTAGGCATTTATACCCTTTGTGAGCATCAAAGTATTCAAGAAAAACACACTGCTTTGATTTTGGTTGAAGTTTGTGACGAGAGTGAGAGGGTATAAGCGGAAAACATGCACAACCAATGGTGCGTAAGTGAGTGTAGTTGGGTTTTGTGTTGTGTAAGAGTTCAAACAGATATGTGTTTTTGGTATTAGTGGAATGCATATAATTTATGAGGTAGACTGTCGTTAGAACGACATCGAGCCAATGAGTGTAGGGAGCATTTGCGATGTAGAGAAGAGAGCGAGTAGTCTCAATTATATGTCGATGTTTCCGTTCGGCTACTCTATGTTGTTCCAGTGTATACATACATGAAATTTGGTGAGAAATACCCTGGGTTTTAAGAAAATTAGTGAATGTGTGACTAAGGTATTCTCCTTCGCCATCAGGGCATAAGCACTTTATTTGTTTGGATGTGTACTTTTCAATCTGAGTTTTGAAATTAAAGAAAATGTTAGCAACCTCAGATTTATATTTAATAGGAAATATCCATGTAAATCTAGTAAAATCATCAACACATATGACATAATATTGAAAACACTGCGTTGAAACAATGGGTGTTGGCCCCCAAATATTAGAATGTAAAAGTTCTAAAACAGAGTTCTTTCTTATTAAAGATTTGTCAAATGAAAGTTTGTGTCCTTTGGAAACATTATGAGAAATACAATAATTATTATTAACATATATATGCAAGTGGGGATTAGAAGAAGATATAGAATGTAAAATGTGATTGTTCGGGTGGCCCAATCTGTTATGCCAAGAAAAAGAAGTTGCACCGACAACAAAGTAAGCATGATGTGGAGAATTAATGGTTGTAGTCTGAATTGGGTACAATCCGTTACTACACAGTCTGCGAAGAAGAACTTATTGTGTCGTCAGATCCTTCAAAGAAAAGTCATTAGGATAAAAAATAATAGAGATGTTGTTATCTCTAGGAAGCTGTGATATTGATAATAAGTTGTATTGAAGATTTGGAGTATGAAAAAGTTGAGAGAGTTTAAGCTTATGAGCGGGTGTTGTTTGATTGAAAAATATATAGTTTAAAAAAATATTAATTTTTTTTGGAAATATTTAATTTTTAAAATTTTGAAATTGAACGCGTCATTATAAACAGTATATCGCCTGGAAGGGTGAACATATCATTCCCTAATGGGTTCTAATTACAAAATTTGAATTCATCTTGATTATCAAAGTTGAACTCAGGAACGAATCACATTTGACCCTAGAGGGTCAAAATGAAATTTAATTGAGTGTTCGACTATACTAATCTGGATAAAAGAAATCATTAATTTCATAATCAAAATCATAATAGTGATTGATATATCTCTCCGAAGAAAGAGGATATCGATCGATTGAAAATGATGATAATAATCGTTAAATTTTGAATTTTCCCAAAAATAATTAATTAAAGATTTTTGAAAATTTTGATATTTTAAAATTAGATCTGGGTTACTAAATCTTCTACGAGTGCAAGCCATCGTAGTTAATTATATCGTAGGAAAATTAGAAATTTTCCTACGAACACTCTCGATTAAAATAGTGATACGAATTTTATTTAAGAATTTCGAAGATTGATATCAAAGGAAGGTAAGGTTTAGAATTTCAAGTGGGATTGGTTCGATATTGAACACTTATTATTGGAGTCGAAGGGAGAAGGGTAGGAAGTATTTTTAAGATTCTGAAACAATTCAAAAAACACTTCAACCTATCCTATGTGTTGGGCTTGAATTTGATTGAAAGAGATATTTAATTTAATGGTCAATTTTATTAGAAATTTGGGATTCAATTTCTGGATGTTGAGGTCTTATAGCCTGAGCTCGCCTCAGAACCTAAGTCTAAATTGGGCATTTAAAAGTGCCCCGAACCTAGCTAATGCAGTGCGAATCTGGTCTTACCCCGGCCTGGATTGGGGAGCCAGCTAATCGCCTAATCGATTTAAAATAGATGAATCCGATCTTTTATGAAAGAGTGGTAGGGACGTTTTATTTAAAGTTTTTAAGAGTTGAGGCCGACATCTAGAGATTTTCCTAATTGGCCTCTTTGACTTATGCTGGGTGCAAAATGTTAAGAACTAATGCAATTAAAATTTTGACTCTTTTAAATCCGTTTCTAATGCAATGCATGTTAGTTAACAACTCCAAATCAAATATGCTTGAAAGTTAAAAAATAGGCTTAGAAAATAATTTTTTAGAAGATTGGACTTCCCCAGGTCCGGCACCTCATCCTCATAGGTTAGATTATCCGGACTCTACCCGCAAGCGGGGAAGGGTCTAAAACAAGGAGAGAAGAAGTAAAGAAATATGCATGCGACCCCGGGGTCGATCCCCGGCTAATTCCCTAAATTCATTATTTTTCTATGTTATTCAGACTCACTAAAATCTTAAATTTTAAAGTTATGTGTATAAAAATTTTCACACCCTCAAGAGTCTCACGAGTCCAGGCAAAAACAAAAGCGGCATACAAACACCAAGAAACTACGAAAAACATATAATTCTACACGCAATCACATCAAACATCAATCAAATCAATTAAATTAATATTTAAACTGAAAGTTCATAGGTAAAGTTGCCTTGCTTATTACAAACCAGGGTCTGCGGAAAGTAAAGTGGCCGGGCACCACTGTCAACAACCCGGATTTCTAATCCTAAGACTCAAGTGACTTTGAGATTTGGATCGTTATCCACCTCTTTATCTTCTCACGAGCATCTTGATTCGTCGGTTCCGGATATCCAAATGAAAAGAAACTCCCCCTTGAACGGAGTGTTATCTTTCCTCTTTGGATACTTAAAAAGTAATCCTAATTTGACTACCAAATGGAAAAAGACTCTCCCCTTTAGGAATGTCTTTTCCTCTTTGGAATCCAAATTGGATTAAATATCCCAAATTCGAGACACTTTAAAGAGTTTACAATCATATCATAATCAAATTATATTTGAATTTAAAAGAAAAATCTTGACTCGATCCGACAGGGTTATCCTAATCAGCAGTTAATTGATATCCCAAGAAGTCAATATTCAATTTCAAGCAGTTAATATTTGAAATTTAAGATACTTAATTACTCATAACACAGAGTGCAGAAAAGTAAATAAACAAATACACAAATTCTAAGCTAGCAACAAGCATGTAGTGAAAGCACGAACACCCGGCACACAGCAGAAAAGTAAACACCGGCCTAGCCTAAAACTAGAGTTGGTTGTCCTAGCAAACCATCTAAAGTGTGTGACGTAGGTTGTGTGGTTTGGATATGTCATATGGAGGGCAATTTGTTAAAGTTGTTTGAAGTTCTTATTGGTTGAAAGTCTTAAGGGAAGATTTAAATTTAAGTTTAAGTATTAATAATTTGAAATTGATTTTGAGGTTGAATAATAATTTTTAAAGTTTTAAGACAATTTTAAAATTTTAGGAATTTTTTGGATTATTTTAATCATTTAATTAAGGGGTTAAAAGTTGACTTTTCAATTAAGAGAGTTTTCTATAAAATTAATATTTTATTAAAATACTAGACCTTAATACAATCAGTTAGACTATAAGTATGCTGAAATTGGATTTTTCTACAATTAGTTATGAAGGTTCGAAGATTTGACTTGATTTGACCTAAGTTTGACCAATTTGTTGACTTTTTTATTTTGACTGATTTTGGAAGGTTTGAAATTTTTAATAAATACTAGACTTGATTTTGAGTTTAATGCCTTTGAGTTTGGTCAATTTGGAGTTTTCTAGAGTTAGTTATGATTTTTTTAAAGTTTGAGTATTTATTGAATTTATTTAATTGATTAATTAAAGGGATTTTCTTGATTTTACTTCAAATGACTTCAAAACTACTTGAAATCAACTCCAAATATCAGGAATGACCCAAGAAGGAATTTTTATTGCGTCCTCCCACCTGACGTAGAGATACGTCCTCCCACCGCTAAAAAAAACGGTTTTTGCTCGGTATTGCTAGCTATTATTTGGTATTAACGAAGAATATCATCATGTGAAGACCAATACCGAGTTATACCGAGCAATACCGAGCAATACCGAGCTATACCGAGCAATACCGAATTTTTTCTAGGAAAAACTAGGTATTTTTTTGTATTGCTCGGTATAGCTCGGTATAACTCGGTATTGGTCTTCACATGATGATATTCTTCGTTAATACCAAATAATAGCTATCAATACCGAGCAAAAACTCAATTTTTTAGTGGTGGGAGGACGTATCTCTACGTCAGGTGGGAGGACGCAATAAAAATTCCCCAAGAAGGGATTCCCAAGTGTTTGGGAAAATTTTGGAATTTTTGATAATATTTAATTTATTATTTAATTAAATTTTTAATTTCCCTTAAAATTAAATTAATGCCAAACTTGCTATCAAATCAATTTGATTTTATTTTTTCATTAATTAAGGGTTAAAACCTGGTCAGTTTGAGGGGTTATTTGTATTTTTTTGGATTTAAATTTGATTTATTGTAATTTTTGGAACTTTTAAAGCCTAATTAAAGGGTTAACTTTGACTTGTTTAATTTTTTGACCTAATGAGCTCCAAATTGGGTGAAATTTGAACATAAGGTTTAGAATGTCACTATGTTTACTGTGTTCAAGTTTCACTCCTATTGGGTATGTGTACAATGCCCTAGGAATTTTCTAAGTTTTTTAGATATTTTCATAAATATTTTTCCTAGGTGTCTCTACTATTCAAATTGGCTTGAAACTTAATGTGTCTAACCCTGGTGGACATGCATTCATACCACAGAAATTTCACAGTAAAACACAAAGAATTTAAGGAGTTATGAATTTTCAAAATTTAGGGTCCAAAATGGACCCTTTAACTTAAAAATTCACATCACAGAAATCCATTGGGTATCCGACTCTAGAAAAATCAGTGAACATGCCTAACATACCCAATAATCTTCCACCAAAATTTGGACTCCATTTGAGCACTGTATTGTGAGAAAATTGCAAAAAAGATAATTCAAACAAATATAAATAACTAACAATACGGAGGTCAAATAAACTTGATTTTAATTTTAATAAATACTACATTTAATTCCCTTTCTAACAAGCCTAAGAAAGTCCAATTTGGTGAAAAATTCAATTTTTTATGAATTTTGGAAGATCTAGACATTTTTTTTTGAATTTCCGGTCAAACTGATCGCCGGCGGCGCCCAATCACAGTGCGCCACGTGGCAGGCTGGGCCCGCCACTTAAACACGTCGGTCGGCCGATCCGGCCGTCCGATCGACCGCAGAGGAACGGACGGCCAGATGGCCGCCACATGTCCCCCGTTACCGCGGAACAACCCGCGTTCGAAGCCAGGGGAATCCAACGCGCACGGGGAGGCCATGTGGCCATTTCTGGGCCGTCCGATCTCGCTAAAGGCGCTATTGGATGGCTCTGGTTGAACTAGAGTTGGAAATTTTCAAATGCCCATAACTTTCAAAATACTCAACGAAATTGCATGAAATTTGAATTGTAGCTAGAGGGCAACATGATCTAACAATGCCTGAAGTTTGGAGACTCCATGCATTACAGATTTGCTACAGTTTCAAATTGAAATTTAAACTTCAAATGGGAATAACTTACAATCCAACCGTCTGATTTTTGCATTCTTAGGCTTGTTGAAAAGCTGAAGATGTCCTCTTCAACTTTGGTGAAGATACCAAGAGCTGGATCTTACTGGATTTGGAGTTAATATGAAATTTCTTGATTCTCTCTCTAGACTATCTCTCTTCACCAATGAGTGTTTTGGAGGCTTGGATTTGGTGGAAAATAGTTTGGGAAAGCTAGGAAATAGTCTGGAGCAGCTCTAAGAGGAGTCTCAGAGGCTGGGAGAGCTTTGGAGATGGATAATGTTTTGTTAATGAGGGTTAGAATGAATCTTTTCTTCATTTATCCCTTTTTTTTATTCCAAAATATCTTGGCCATATGGATGGTTGTGATTGACTTGGAAGCCGCCTTGATGCATGCCATCTGGCCTAGAAATTGGTGAGAGCAGGAGCCAAGGACAAATGCAAGGACACTTACATAGAAAGGTGGTCTTGCCCTTATTTACCCATGTGGAAGTCATCCAAACCATTGGATCTTAATCCAAAGGTTAATATATGTCTTATAAAGTCTCTAGAATAGACTAGAGCTGCTGGAATAGAAATGAGTGGATTGGTGGGGTTTGAGCTAGCTTGAGTTAAGCCAAATGGGCATTTAAGCCTATTTCAAGTGAGCTTGCTGGCTATGTTGACTAGTTAACCCGTCAAATTGACTGATGACATGGCATGTGAGGGTGTTTAAACTAATGGAGGTGATTTGAAGCTTGAAAGGGATTGAATGGTTTGAATAGGTTAAAATAACCTATTTAAACATTAAAGGGCATTTAGGTCAACCTAGGTTGACTTGGTCAACCAGGTTGGCCCGGGACCCGAGTTTGGGCTCAATAAGTTTGGTTTGATATTTTGAGTCCATTGGAGGTGGTTCTATGGTTTGGAAAGGTCAATTTGGTCAAAATGCCTATTTTGACCCTAAAGGGCCTCTTAGGTCAACCCTGTTGACTTGGTCAACCAGGTTGACCCAGAGTCTGGAAATGAGTCTAATGGGTTTGTTTTGACATTTGAAACTTGCTGGAGGTGGTTGCATTCAATTTGGAGGTCATTTGGTTTGAAATCAACATTTGAATCACTCAGGGGCATTTTGGTCAAAAAGGTCGATCTGGTCAAAAAGGCTTGACCAGGGTCAGAGCTTGATTCCAATGCACTCCTAAGGGTGATTAGGATGCATTGGAAGAGGTTCTGGTTTGATTTGAAAAGGGTATGTTGAAGTCTTTGAAAAACTTCAAATTGCCCTTAAAGAGCATTTTGGTCATTTTAACCCCTGGTCAACTGGGGGTCAAGTTGGGTCTACCAAAGTGCAATTTAATGTTCAATATGTCATAATCAAGGGGTATGGAGGTGATTAGAGGCTTTGGAGAAAGCTCTAAGGTCAAAATCTTCTTAATGGCAAGTTCAGTGGCATGGGCTGTAAATATTTGAAGGTTTTACAACATTGGGATTTTGATTTTGATTTTGGGGTTAGAGACCTCAAAATGAGCTCAACTTTGGAGGGTAGCCTCTAGAGGCATGTCCCATCAGTATGCAACTGACAGACCCTGGATCAGAGGTCATTTGATAGGGTTTTGAAGTGTTTGAAAAATCACTGGAAAAGACCTTTAGGACAAGGCTTCTGGACTTTGGATTTGACTCTGGATTTTGGATTTGATCTGGATTTTGAGTTTGATTGATTAAGTTTGAGTATCCAAATCATCTATAATCATTTGGGTGATCATTAATGACTAGATAGGATCAAAGCTAACTCATAGGTAGGATCAATATCTGAACTGGGTTGGAGTTTGGATTTTCATTGAGGCTTGAATTGAATTTAGATCTGGATTGACTTGGGGTCAGGATTGATCTGGAATTTGGATGGATCCTTAATGACCTCATACAAAAATGAGGTCAACAGGTGTCAGTAGCAATCCTGAAATGGAATTGGCTATGCTGACGGAGCTACTATCTTCAATGATGATGCCATCTTGACCATGATATGGTGAGGAAACAGTTAAGTTTTCAAGCGAGTTGGTGAGATGAGAGGACTCTCCTAAATCAAGAAACCAGTCCGTGGAGGTTCTTGCATTTCCGACAACCAGAGTAGTGTTGAAATTGTTTGAAGACTGTGGAACATATTGTGGATTTAAGCGATGCCAATAGGAGGAAGCCCAATGACCTTTCTTTAGACATATTTGGAATGATCAAATCATTTGTGTTGGGTTTCGATGAGCTATAAAGTTGTGAGTGCCCCTACCTCTGATACAGCGACCCCCATCCGCGATTAGAGAAAAGAGCATGTTCGGATCAGGTGCGGAGGAAAGTCGAGACACATCGGAGGCAAGGTTGACTTCTTCGCTAAGAAGAAGAACAAAAAGATTGTCGAGTCTAATGGGGTTAGCATGGTTTGAATGGCAGTTTTGAAGGATTGTTAAGTTGGAGGAAGCCCATTGAGAATGTACAAGATAATATCTTTGGTGTCCACCTTGGATCCAGCCGAAGCAATATTATCAACCAAGGATTTTATATCAGCTAAGTATTGAGTCATTGCGGAGTTTTTGAGATAAATGTGGTGTAGTTCATTCTTTAGTTGAATCACTTTAGAATGATTTGTAGATTGGAAGCGAGTTTCAAGAGTAGACCATATTTCAGCAGTTAAATCAAGGTGGATGATGTAAGGAAGAATAGGAGCAAAAATAGTAGAGCAGATTCCAGCGGACAAGTTTTGGTCCATGAGAAGCCAATGCGAAAAGTCGGAGTTAGGCGATGAAGATTCGTCGGGTTGGCCAAGAAAACGATGGGGTTTTTGGACATTCCAATCAAGAAAAAAATCAAAACCATTTGCACGAAGAACTTTGGTGATTTGAGATCTCTATATAGAATAGTTTTCAGGTGTAAGATGGATTTGCACAATAGATTTGAGATTTGAGACAACAAATTTCATGGTAAAAGAAAGAACCAGAAGATCTTGTGTTGCTAGTTCTTCACGCTCGTCAGTTTGGGAGGAAGCCGTGATCGCCATTTTTGCTTCTCTTGATCGCCCGCTCTGATACCATGTAGAAGTGGAAGGATCTTGTTTGGCAATATCAGAATCACGGGAGTGAGCAAGATAAAGAAACAGAGAAATGATGAAATACAGAAAACTTTATTTCCATCCTATCTCTCGGTTACATAGGAGGTAGCAATATATAGACTTTACAAGACACACTCAAGTAGACGACCAATAGTAATGAGCCACCTCATTATTTTGTATTTATAATATTTTATTTATCTACTAATAGCAACTACTATCCAAAAATAAGGAGTGCACCCTTCTCGCATTTGGGGAATTTCCTCCTACAAATAAGGAACTAAACCTTGATTGGAATAAATTTGAATATCAAATGGAAAAACTTGTACACTACTTTATAAATATGTGGTAGTACTCCTTGTAATATATAATTAATGTGAAATTGAAATTAATTTAAAAGATTGTTCAACAACTTTTTCTTCCTATTGGCTATGTGTGGCTATGTTAGCACATTTCTCATTGGTGAGGGTTTAATTTTATTTATTTTTTGATGTTGTAGAGATGTAAAAATCATTTATCTACTGCTATGAAATATCTTGTTTCATTATTTCATAAACTACAATAATCCAATAGTTTTGTTTGGAAAATTAAAAAGAATTTTGATTATATGTCAAGTTCTCATAATAGGATTTCTATAACCTAGTCTTCCTTATACTTCTAATTCTAAGTCTTATATTCCCTGAAAATATCCCACAAACTTCTAAACTCAACTAAAAACATCTATACTCTAATTCTCTATGTTTCCATCCATCTTTCTTTAAAAAATTTGAAAAAATGAGGCCATGCCATGTTATGGCTTAGCTTACTTTTATTACCAATTTACCATCTTAAATTCTTTGAAGAGTTCTAAAAACTCTATTTTGCATATACATTCTCAGTTCATCTCTAAGTGATCTTAAGGTCATAAGTGTCACCATTTGCAAAACCTAAATTTCTTAAAGCAACTACTATTCTTGGCCATATAGAGTCATTTGAATGGACTATCCTATCATCTACCTCACTGAACATATATTCTATAAATCGAATCGTTAGATTCTTTAACACATAGAACACCAATATTACAATAAGCTTAAGCCTTGAAATAATTTTTTTGCGAGGCTCCATCACAAGCCATTAGCGTAGTTTACCTTAAACTCTATGATTAATTATTCTTGACCTAGACCATTATAAGGTCAGTTCTTTAGGTCTCATTAGGCCTTAAGGTGATTGGCCAACTCCTATGGACCCACCTAAGTTTATCATTTATTCACCTCAATGATGGATGCCTGCTAAATCCTCTATGTTTGGTGTCATGGAATCATAGGTTTACTCATGTCGTTTAAAAGCCTATTGGGACAACTTCAGCCAAGCCTAAGTCCGCTAGCTAGCTCTAGGCCATAATCTAACTACTTATCACTTTACTCGAGCTCATTGAGATCCATAATCTTAGCTAGCTCTAGGCCATAATCTTAGTTTAGTAAACCCTAGAGAGGCTTTACATGGCTTTCATAAACCCTAAACCCTAAACCCTAAACCCTTTAATCAAGCTCATTGAGATCCATAATCTTAGTTTAGTAAACCCTAGAGAGGCTTTACATGGCTTTCATAAACCCTAGACCTATTATAGGCATTCAAAAACTCAATGGACCTACTTGGTTCAACCTAGGCCTACTTAGTTATCCTCAACTAGTTGTTTATTGGTTTTGATCAACCTGTGAGTAACTAGGGCCAATTACTGAGGCCTAAGGTAACCTAAGTTGGCCTACTATAATCCTTAAAGAGTTAAGGCTAAAACTATCAACCTATGAAACCAAGGAGCCCACCTAGGTCTTCTTTTGTTGAAATTAGCCCCAAGTCTTAATCTTAAAGCTTTTTGGTCCAACTAACCTATATGGACAATTAGCCCCTACTATAATGTACATCACCTAATTCTAAGCTGAGCACACACTCAATGGATTTCATTTAACCTAGAATGGTTTTATGGGCCAAGTAGGCCAAAATAGAATGGGATTGCTAAAATAATGCTTTATGAAGAGCTTTAAGAGTTTGAAACTCACTACTTTTATCTTCTTGTACCTCTAAGATCCTTAGGCTATCCCATAACCCTTGACATTCACCACCTTAGTCAGCAAGTGGATATGGATGGATTCCCTGAGACTCTTATCTCCTTAGAAAAGTAAAAGGAGGGGAGGAGAAAAAGTCTATCCATGCCATTTTAATGTGCTCTTTCTCTTAATAACTCTAGTCACATTCAATTCCCCCTATTACACCTAGATCCCATATAATGTTGCGGATCCTTGGTTTATGATTTTGATGATAACAAACATTCTTATTTCTCTTTGACTGCCCTATGTACTGACATTACAAGTTCACACGATCAAAATGCAATTTGGAGCCAGCTCAAGATTGGGTAGACTAGGTCTGAGCAGTTTGTACTTTTTCCTTTCTTGAGTCTGTTGTATTTGATGTGCCTTCTGATGATTTGTAACTTAGAAGATTTTTTATTATTCCTTAAAAGATTTCTGGTTTTGGTAACATCGTCCTGGATAATGTTTATATCGTCCTGGACGATATGTTTAAAAGCAGAAACCCTAATTAGGGCATACTTATTAAGGCAGCCGTCATAAGCTGATCGGCCTGGACGATACTTGTATCGGCCAGGACGATAGGCTCAATTAAAAAGAATCAGCCGCCATGATCATATTAGGTATTCTTCATTTTAGGAAATCGACCGGGACGATATACACATCGTCCAGGACGATCTAACTCAATTATGCCTAAATTGATATGGTAATTAAGGGAAATATTAAAGGCTGATTGATTCGATCACATCGGTCGGGACAATCGAAGGATCGGCCAGGACGATACCTTGGACGATTGACATCAGCCAGCTTCTATTCAGGGTGATGATCAGGACGATTAAAATTGGTTTTAAACTAATCGTCCTGGACGATCGTGAGATCGACCAGGATGATGTAACCAATTTCTTCTGATCGTCCCAAATCGTCCCAGGCTGATGAGCTGAATTTGTACTGATCGGCTAGGATGATATGCCTATCATCCTGGACGATAATGTCGGCAATTTACATTAATGAGCTTGTTTTGAAATCTTCTATTTAAGCTATAACATGACACTTTGTAAGTGTCTTTGACAGCCATTGTAGATTCATTCTTTTGGGGGAGACTTGAAGAGAGCTTGAAAGGGAGTGAGAAAAGGGTGGAGTTTGAGAGAGGGAGAAGATCCTGTGAGTGGGGGCTCAAGGGAGTGTGCAGCGGATTCCACACGGTTGCTCTGGCAAGCTCGCACCTGAATACCATCAGATTCAAGGCTTGTCTCGAGGGAAGTTCACCAAAGAAGAAGATCTCTTTGGTGTTAAAGGACCCGGCGACTCCGCCGCACCAGGGAAGGTGGAAGTGATTTTGTAAGGGCTTTTCCGCCTAGCTGTGGGGGCTAAAGGAGAGACACTTAGTTTAGTGCAATACTTAGAGGGTGCCTCCAAGGAGTGGACGTAGGTCAAAGTTTGACCAAACCACTATAAATCTGGTGTGTTCTTTTCTTATTATTGCTTCCACATTTAATTTCCGCATTGGTTTTTATTTGTGGTGGTTTTGGTTTGTACTTTGCTTAAAGTTTCTTCTTTAACCAATTCACCACTCTCTTTATTTAGCCTTGGGTCAGTTCTATAGGGCCTAACATCTCTAACGAACTTTCAAGTGGTATCAGAGCACTTTCTAGTGTCATCTGAGCACTTTCAAGTGGTATCAGAGCGGGATTCATAAGAACAAGTTTTTAAAAGCTTTTGAATTTTGATCCATGGATAACTTTTCTAATCATAATATTGCGGAAGGGTATTCAATCACCAGATCTCCTTTATTTGAAAATATGTCATTTGATTTTTAGAAAACTCACATGTCTATTTTCTTGCAATCGATTGATTTTTGCATGTGGCATATGATTTTAACTGGTTATTCATCACCGTCACGTATTATTAATGGAATTAAAACTGATATTCCTTTTAATCAATGGAACAGGGAAGAACAACTCAATGCTCAATTGAATGCAAAATCATTAAATTTTTTTTTCTGTGCTTTAAATTCTGAAGATTTTATGTTAATATCCACGTGCACTACTGGTAAGGAAGTTTGTGATAAACTACACACCATATACAAAAGCACTACTGAAATAAGGCAATCCAAGTTGAATATGTTAATGCATGATTTTGAACTACTTTTCATGAAACCTTTTGAAACGATTTTAGACATATATATACCAGGTTCATTCAAATTGTAACATCATTACAAGCCTTAGGAATTTCAAATTTTAAAAAAGTTAACAAAATTCTTCGGTTTCTATTGGATAAGTTCAATGCTAAAGTAGTTGTTATTTGTGAATTAAAAGATTTGAATGAATATTCTATTGATAATTTGATTGGCTCACTCATTATCTACGAGCAAGGTTTGAGTCAAAGACTTTTGGATGCAGGTGAAACTATTATTCTAAAAGCTGAAGATACAGAAAGAGATAGCCTAGTTGGTGAGGAATGTAATGATTTGTCAAGCAAATCACAAAGCTCACCAAAGCATAAGCAAAAGTGGAAAAAAGGTAAAAATGGTAAAGATGTTCATCTTTCTTCTGACCTTATTTGCTTTCGATGTAGGAAGCCTGGACATATAAAAAATCAGTGCCCTAATTTAAGAATTCTTCATACGAAAGGAAAGGATAAGACATTGTTAAATTTAAATTGGGGAAATAATGAAAAGCAAAAAATCTCATGGACAGATCTGATTTCTGAAGCATTGGACCAGTAGAGAGACAATGATTAAAATGCTTATTTGTGTTTTATTTATTGTGTTTTATTTTTTATTATTTTTTATTTGTTTTGTTTATTCTTTGAAGTTTGTTTAGTTCTTAGATTTTTTTTCTCTGATC
Organism: Dendrobium nobile; assembly: GCA_022539455.1. Taxonomy (NCBI): domain Eukaryota; kingdom Viridiplantae; phylum Streptophyta; class Magnoliopsida; order Asparagales; family Orchidaceae; genus Dendrobium; species Dendrobium nobile. The sequence continues at coordinate 23,165,123 of CM039725.1, read as the reverse complement.
AACAAACACATTCACTTCTCTAAAATTGAAAAATCTAATTCTTGTTTTTTCTTGAAATCCTTGGTAAGTTGTGATTGACTTCTCTAAAACAGTCGAAGAAATGAAACTCATTAATTTCTACTCTCAATCTCTATTTCCTAAAGGAGGTTATTCTACTTTTGATTTAAAATCTTTTCATATTTTAAATTAGTTTTTTGAAATTAACATTTTTTATCTCCCTACATCTTATTTATCGCATAGGAATCCTTTGCAAATTGTTAAATCTAATTCAAAATTTTCTTAATAAAGAAATTCGCTTTATCAATAATATGGGTTTACTTTTAGTTTTTAAGATTTCAGAAAGGTAGCATATTCAAAAAATTGGCCAATGATGCCAAAAATAAAAGATGCGCAAAGACGCCAAATTGAAAAAAAAAATAGAATACACAAAGTGTATCAAAAGATGCGCACTGCGCCAACCAATTGTCAAGAGGCATAAAATGAGCCCACAAAATTTTAATACTTACAATTCTTGTACTTCTTAAAGCTTAAGAAAACCCTTGATTCTTTCGATACTTGAGTTTAAAAATCTTGTTTCCTGATTAAACAATAAGTACATTAATCTTCTATTTGATATATTTTATGGAAGGAGTTTTGAAAAATAATTATTTCTTTCTCTAATTTATTCCTTGAATTAGATATTGAATTAAAAAGTTTTTGAGCATTTTTTAAAGAACTTTAGTTTTGGATTATTAAATTCTGAATTTCTAACCTTTTCTGGGCTATGCGTTGTCAATCCAATTCTACTAAGTTTTTGATTAAAACCAAGAGGTAACTTTCTTATTTTAAGAATATTTATTTTTTTCACTAGATCAGGGATCATATTTTAATCGTTGTGTTTTTATTATTTGTGCCTCTTCTCTTTTTGATAATGTCAAAGGGGGAGAACATATTGTTGAATTTTTTTTACTTGTACTGTTGTTTTTCTTTCAAAAAATTAAAAATAACAAAAATATTTTTATCTCCCCTATTTTTTAAAAAAAGGTTTATTCTAGTGAGGGGGAGATTAAGAAAAAAATTACTTTTTAAAAATTTAAATTGAAATGTTTGCCATCATTAAAAAGGGAGAGATTATTGCGGATCCTTGGTTTATGATTTTGATGATAGCAAACATTCTTATTTCTCTTTGACTGCCTTATGTACTGACATTACAGGTCCACGATCAGAATGCAATTTGGAGTCAGCTCAAGATTGGGTAGACTAGGTCTGAGTCAGTTTATACTTTTTTCCTTTCTTGAGTCTGTTGTATTTGGTGTGCCTCCTGATGATTTGTAACTTAGAAGATTTTCTGTTGTTCCCTAAAAGATTTCTATTTTTGGTAACATCATCCTGGACGATCTGTTTAAAAGCAGAAACCCTAATTAGGACATCCTTATTAAGGAAGCCGTCATAAGCTGATTGGCCTGGATGATACTTGTATCGGCTAGGATGATAGGCTCAATTAGAAAGAATCAGCCGCCATGATCATATTAGGTATTCTTTATTTTAGGAAATCAGCCGGGACGATATACACATCGTCTAGGACGATCTAACTCAATTATGCCTAAATTGATCTGGTAATTAAGGGAAATATTAAAGGCTGATTGATTCAATCACATCGGCCGGGACGATCAAATGATCGGCCAGGACGATACCCTGGATGATTGACATCGGCCAGCTTCTATTCAGAGCTATGATCAGGACGATTGAAATCAGTTTTAAACTAATCGTCCTGGACGGTCGTGAGATCGGCCAGGACGATTTAACCAATTTTCTTCTGATCATCCCAAATCGTCCCGGGCTGATGAGCTGAATTTGTACTGATCGGCTAGGACGATATGCCTATCGTCCTAGACGATAATGTCGGTAACTTGCATTAATGTGCTTGTTTTGAGATCTTCTATTTAAGCTATAACATGACACTTTGTAAGTGTCTTTGGCAGTCATTATAGCTTCGTTCTTTTGGGGGAGACTTGAAGAGAGAGCTTGAAAGGGAGTGAGGAAAGGGTGGAGTTTGAGAGAGAGAAAAGATCCTGTGAGTGGGGGCTCAAGGGAGTGTGGAGGGGCTTCCACACGATTACTCAGGCAAGCTCGCACCTGAATACCGTCTGATTCAAGGCTTGTCTCGAGGGAAGTTCACCAAAGAAGAAGATATCTTTGGTGTCAAAGGACCCGGCGACTCCGCCGCACTAGGGAAGGTGGAAGTGATTTTGTAAGGGCTTCTCCGCCTAGCTGTGGGGGCTAAAGGAGAGACACTTAGTTTAGTGCAATACTTGGAGGGTGCCTCCAAGGAGTGGACGTAGGTCAAGGTTTGACCGAACCACTATAAATCGAGTGTGTTCTTTTCTTATTATTGCTTCCGCATTTAATTTCTGCATTGATTTTTATTTGTGGTGATTTTATTTTGTACTTTGCTTAAAGTTTCTTCTTTAACCAATTCATCACTCTCTTTATTTAGCCTTGGGCCAGTTCTATAGGGCCTAACATCCCTAACGAACTTTCAAGTGGTATCAGAGCACTTTCTAGTGTCATATGAGCACTTTCTAGTGTTATCTGAACACTTTCTAGTGTCATTTGAGCACTTTCATATAATACATTGTAATCCTATGTCAATAGGCCTAATCATTTAGCACCACACAACTTAATCCTAACCAAACACCCATGCTCATTGGATAAATATAACATTAGAATTTCAATTTAATACAAAGGCATTAAAATTACATAGGATTTTTATTTTAAATCCAATTTTAATGAAATAAATTTTATTATTCTCTTTAGAAATCAACCCCTATTTTATAAAAAATATTTATGAAATGTTTATTATGTATTAAGTATTTTAATGATTTTTTAGAAGCTTATTGTAATCACCTACTCCTTCATTAACTACCCCTCATTGGGTTTAAATTAATCCAAAAAAAACCAATAAGTCACTCTTGGTACTTAATTTTTCAGTGGAGCTGCACCGACTTCTGAAAGCTCGTTGATTTTCATGGATTTTTGAAGTGTTCTATTAGTATTAGTAAATATTATTAAGACTAATTAGCAAATAAAAAAGTTCTATCTAATCTTAGTTTGTATGCATTATGTTAATGTTATTGACATTAGTATGTTATTCCAACATCATACACTGATTTAACATACATATGTTAATAAAAAATCTATATTTCAATATACACTCATTTTGATCATCCTACCATTAACCACATCTATTTTCATAAAATAAACATAGTGAATATAATTTCAAACATGCATACATCCATCATCATACATTTAATTGTTAGCAAATTACAAGATTTTATTCCCTTAAAAAAAAAAATTCAAGCTTTGGATGTATTTCATGCTTCAAGAACTCGAGTTATCATGATTGTGCTACTTGAATGCATTGATGTTGTAATAATAAATGTAATAACAACAATAATAATAAAGCTTTAAATAATGTTGTGTTGTTTATTTCAAACATTAAGCATAATACTTTATATTGTGCAATGAAGTTAACGGTTCAATTTATGAGCTAAGACCTAAACATTTTAGAGTATATTGAAAATTGAACACATTTAGACCCTTTAATTTATGCATAAAATGACAATTTAAGAGGGACTTGGGCGGGTAGAGAGAGTAAAAATGTAGTAGATCCTGCTATTAATGAAATCTCCACATTTAATAATATAAAATATAAGGGTAAACTCTAAAAAGTCTTCTGATTATGGGTGTCAAAATGGATTTTCGAGTTAGTTTTAGATCTAACATGATACTGACCCGCCTTCAATTGCTCCAACTCGATTAGACAAACATGTTAGAAATTCAGGCGCGTACCCGACATGCCATAACCCGCATTGATCGGACCTGACCTACTAACCTTTGGGTACGAGTAGGGTGCGAGCACAAACGAGGGTCAAGTATGCGAGGCTGCTAGTGCTAGTACGTGGCCGCGGGGACTATCACAGTGCAGTGCGGAACGGGGACCCAGGTCAATTTCGGGTGGCTGTCAGGTTGACCCGAACCCAACTCAAAATTAAAAATTGGTCAGAACACGAACACAACCCATTTTACAAATGAGTCAACCTGTACCCAAAATTTTTTAGTCGGGTTCAGGTCATATCAAATATTGACACGCCTATATCCAACTATTTGTATGTGGCCAATTTGATTCTAAAATTTCATATTTTTCCAATTTATTCCCTTGACTATATAAAATTGATAAAAAAAACGTCCATTTTAGATTAACTTGGGAAAGGCTTTATATAATTGACGAACTAAATTGACATCAATTTTATATCATAATTATAATATGAGCAATCAATTCAAATTAATTTTATATGGTTAAATGATTAAATTGGAATAATGTAATATTTAGAGACTTAAGTAGTCGGGGATAATTTTAGAAAATTTTCAGTAAATTATATAAAATAAGATATATTTCTATTCTTATCCGTCCTATTCCATTAGCCTCCCACTAAGCCATTAAGAGCTGTTTGACAGCACGAATGTGATTACTTACTACACTAATAATTATCTAATTTTATATTTAAATATAATTCAAATAGCTAATTATTTTAGTGTTATTTTAATCAGTTTTTAATTACTAAATGATGTGAAATACTATTTACTAGCCGGGCCTAATTTTACTTTTAGATGTGTAAAAGAGACTCACTTTTTTCTATTTTAATTAATTATCTCAAATTCAAATTAAATTTATTTTTATTTCAAAACTTGGTAGAAAAAAATATAAAAAAAGAAAACTTAATGCATTATTAATATAGTAAAATTTCGATAAAAAAAATCTTAGTCAGCCATTCAATGTGCAAGGGTGTGAGTCTAGCCGGCTCGATTTTGGCTCGATAAATTATTGCGGTGTAATGGCGATAAGCTTGCTTTGGGTGTTGGGGTTGATTGTGATGAGGGCTTGAGATTTATAAAATTGGTTATGGGGAGCTAGCCAAGGGATAAAGAAGAAACTAGATTATACCGGGCTACTATGATACAATATAGAGATAGATAATTTGAAGAAAAAAAATTTCCTTGATTTTGTATTACAAGTTCTATATAATATTTATAGATTCAAAATAGTGAAGAAAAAGAAAAATGAATTATCACGCGTAATAAATATTAATTTAATACATATATTAAATGAAAAGAGGTTAAAAATAAAATAATTTAACTAATATAATGAATGTCAAATTAATACATATATTAAATGAAAGTAAATCAAAAGGAAAGTGAATTAACGCTCATAAGGAATGTCAATTTTCTAATACCTAATTATTATATTCAATAATCCAAACAGCCCATAACTTTCTACAATAAATTCAACATTTTCCCTCACTCAGCCAACCCTGGGGTGTAACTGAGCCAAGCCACCTCGAGCTCATGAGTCAATCTTATCGAGCCATGAGTTCTACCTCAATGGATCAACTCAAAGGCTTGTTAAGCTGCTCGATTAAATTAAAATATATTTAATAATTAATTTATATTAGCATTATATAATATATTTTAATAATTTTAAATTAATTATATATTAAAAATAAAAAAAATTCTAAAATTAAAAAAATGTGTTGAGGTGAAGCTTTCTAAATACACTAAAGCAATCGAGTCGATCTCGAGCCTGTAAATGCTTTAAGAAGTTGAACTCAAGCCAAGTAAATGAGCTTGAGCAGAGCTAAACAAGCAGTTCAATCAGGCATATAAGACGAATTACATAAGCATATCATTGTTTGTGTTATGTTGATTTTAGATCCGATTAGAGCTATACTAAGAATGTTGAAGCCTTGAAGGTTAAGCAAGGCTGGTGTTCGACATATGCCTTAAGGTTTCTCTCGAACATCAATTGGCACAATATTTTTCTAAGCTTCATAACACTAAGGTTTTGTTTGGGACTACTTTTTTATTGCTTTCTAGAACAGAGTTTTAGTACAAACATAAAAAATTTTGTACTAAAACTCTATTTTAGAAAACAGTAAAAAAACCGTCCCAAACGAAACCTAATGCACTCAGTGTCTCTCATGGGTGCAACTATTGCTGCACAAGATCATTGTTTTAAGGCCTGATTGCTCTTCAAATCTCTAAATCCGCCATTAGGGGTGTAAACAAAGTCAAGTCAAGTTCGAGTCACCCTTCGCATGAACTTGAGCTTTAATAATTGTCAAGTTCAAGTTTGATCTCGAGCCTAATTTTATAAGTTCGAATGAAAGAAAAAAATAATTATGATTCAAGTAGTTATCATAATAAAACAAAAAAGAAATTGGAAGATAAATAATTATGAAATAATTTGATATATGAAAGAAAAATATACATATATTTTTAATAAATATATACATGAACTCCTGTATTCTAATATATTTTAAATTTCTTTTAAATTAAAAAATTTTAACTAATTGATTGGTGAGAGAAACTGTCTAGTCTAGACTGACTTGAGTTTAGCTTATTAGCACTGATACGTCCTCATGAAATTATTTTGATCGGGCACGAATCTAGAGCAAAAAGCTAGTTCGAAACTTCAAAAATTAAATTGATGAGCTCCCAAACTCCGATTTCAGCAAGATTATAGTCAAACTGAGCGTCTCGGAAATACGAATCCAACGACACCAAGATCAACCCAATCCGAGCCCAAATAAGTCCGAATCAAGAACCCGAAGCACTGTTGGAAGGTTCAAACCGCAATTTGAGTTACCAAACAGACTCCGATTTTGACGAGCTTATACTCGATTCGAACGGCTCGACGAGACAAATCCAACGAGCCCAAGATCACTAAATTCCGACATCACTAAGGCATTCAAATGACCAATGAACGGTGCACGATTGTAGGATTCGATATCGGTCGTCCATTCAACCACTCCCTATTCGCCCCTGATCTCACGCCTATTTACGGGTCATGCCACTCCAGAAAATCTATAAATAGAGCCCTCATTCTTCACAAGAGGGGGATGGAAGCAAGAAGAGAAGGAGAAAGCTCCTCCTCGACGGCCGACGGACCACCGCAGAAGTCCCGCCGGACCACCGCCGGACCACCACCGAAGCCTCGCCGGAGTTTCATTGCACCACTGCCTTAAGGTCCGACGTTCAGTCCCTACGTCCTGCTGAAGACTCGACGTCCCGCTTAAGGCCCGACGTTCAGTCCCTACGTCCCGCTGAAGACTCGACGTCCCACTTAAGGCCCGACGTTCAGTCCCTACGTCCTACTGAAGACTCGACGTCCCGCTTAAGGCCTTACGTTCAGTCCCTACGTCCCGCTGAAGACTCGACGTCCCGCTTAAGGCCCTACATTCAGTCCCTACGTCCCGCTGAAGACCCGACATCCTGCTTAAGGCCCGACGTTCAGACCCGACGTCCTACTCAAGGCCAGACCATCAACACCCGATCTTCCAAGTGACACTGGGTCTAACACCCGACTCCTTGTCTCCTACCGCCTACGGTCCTTCTAACCTCTGTCGCCTACTACGGTCCATCCGACCTCCATCACCAGACAACGGTCTTTTAGACCCCGGTCTCCTGCCGACTATGGTCCCCCCGACCTTTGTCGCTTACTACAGTCCGTCCGACCTCCATCAACAGACAACGGTCTTTCAGACCCCGGTCTCCTGCCGACTATGGTCCTCCCGACCTCTGTCGCTTACTACGGTCCGTCCAACCTCCATCAACAGACAACGGTCTTTCTGACCCCGGTCTCATGCCGACTACGGTCCTTTCGACCTCCGTCGTCTACTATGGTCACTCCGACCTCCATCACCAGACAATAGTCTTTTTGACCCCTGACCCTGGTCTCCTGTCGACTACGATCCTTCTGACCAAATAAACATGTATATGTAATTCCTACAATGTAATGCAATCTATATGATGTACCTTTACTACATCAATCCAAGGCCTTCTCCCAAGGAAGTGCCTCATTTGTAATCGACTACAAATACTAGTGGATTCATTCAAACTGGGCCAGGCCCCGTGGTTTTTTCCCCCTTTTCAGGGGTTTTCCACATAAAAACTCTGGTGTCTCTTATGAATGCTACACCCTCTCACTTATCTGATTGTGTGCTGGATCTTCATACAATGCTAAGACATTAAACTATATTTCTCTACCGCCGCGAATACTCCAGGACGCAACAGTTTGGCGCCGTCTGTGGGAAACGTGGTTCCCGACTGGGGGGCAATTTTTGCTCCAACCTCAAAAGGCTATTCGACTGCTATTGATGCGTTAATTTCATGGAATCCGATCCAGACTGGGGGGTAACCTTAACTTCAATTTTAGTCAAGAAGATCACTCTAAGACTTTTAAAACAAAGACAATATTTAAGGAAACTCTCGGCAAATACAATGAAGCTTCCGATAAATTTCAAACCACGTACAGTCCCTTACTGGACTTCTACTCCTTGGGCAAGGTCTTGATCTCAACCTCAAAAAGGCAGTAATGGTCTAAAGATAGACCCTTCTTAACCTTTGATTCGGGATACATGTGGCATACGCCCTCTCCCAATCAAGGCAAAATCGATCCCAGAGGGATCCGATTCGACCTCTTCCACACAGGTTAACGTCATCGAGCAAAGGCTCCGGCATACAATCTCGGAAAGGTCCTACATCCTTGGTGGATTCCCTCGACCTCTTCCACACAGGTTAACGTCATCGAGCAGTGCTCTGACATACAACCTCGGAAAGGTCCTACATCCTTGGTGGATTCTCCCGACCTCTTCCACACAGATTAACGTCGTCGAGCAAAGGCTCCGACATACAACCTCGGAAAGGTCCTACATCCTTGGTGGATTCTCCCGACCTCTTCCACACAGGTTAACGTTGTCGAGCAAAGTCTTCGACATACAACCTCGGAAAGGTCATACATCCTTGGTAGATTCTCCTGACCTCTTCCACACAGGTTAACGTCATCGAGCAAAGACTCCGACATACAACCTTCGAAAGGTCCTACATCCTTGGTGGATTCTCCCGACCTCTTCCACATAGGTTAACGTCGTCGAGCAAAGTCTCCGACATACAACCTTGGAAAGGTCATACATCCTTGGTGGATTATCCCGACCTCTTCCACGCAGGTTAACGTCGTCGAGCAAAGGCTCCGACATACAACCTCGGAAAGGTCCTACATCCTTGGTGGATTCTCCCGACCTCTTCCACACAGGTTAATGTCGTCGAGCAAAGTCTCCGACATACAACCTCGGATAGGTCTTACATCATTGGTGGATCCAATATTGGTTAACATCATCGAGCAAAGGCTCTGACAAACAACCTCGGATAGATTATACATCCTTGGTTAACGTCACCAGAATGTCGTCAATGGACTTCTACACAAAGTTAAATTTCTACACAATTTTAAATTTCCTCCTGTCGCTGAACTTTTGCCTTGCAGGAATTTCGACGGACTAATACGCGACGCCAGAATTCTTCACGACGTCGGACTTCTCCCTATCGTCGGACTTCTCCTTATCGTCGGACTTCTCCTTATCGTCGGACTTCTACTCGTCAACAGACTTCTACTCGACTTCGGACTTCTGTTCGTTAGCGGACTTCTACTCGTCATCGGACTTCTGCCCGTCGACGAACTTTCATCGGTATTCTGCCCGAGGCCGTACTTCTACACGACGTCGGACTACAAATCCATACAACCATCATGAACCATAAACTAAAATGAGTGTTTGACTAACAACTTATTTTCAGCTCCAAATTAATTAAATATCTTAATTGAACCTAGCTTTAAAAAAATAATAACAAATCAAATAAAAGTCAAAATATATATATGAAACAAATTTTTATAAACTCCTAAAATATCTACATTAACTAAGATAAACTAAAAATAATAATAAAATTATCTCTCACAAATTCTCCTTCATTTAAGTAAAACACTAAAACACTGAAATCTAAAGTTAAATTAAATGTCTCTTGACTTTAAGCAAATAAAATGAAGATGTTAAAGAAGCTAATGAACATCATGTCAAACCTTAGTGTTGTGACCTATGTCATATTTATGTTCATTTTTATACATTATCTCTTAATATATGTAAGGTATATAGGCTGAACTACCTTGAGTTTCGGGGCTATGTGTCATAAAGAAACCTTGATCCTCATGCCCATTGTCACAATGTCACTTACATTAAGAATTAAGGGAGAAGGTTCTAAAGATCTACATAATGTCCCCTTTAAAAAACCACGCTTAGGGAGCCAATCCAACTCTTAAACAGCCCAAATATCATACCTTAAGTCAAGTAGAACACTCATATATTTGTTGGTAGTGAGTTTTCTTTTTCATTCTTATGCCAACATTTTAAAATTGCTCGTGACATCAACTACCCCTTTTCACTCATGATGCCGCTCTTAGCATGGGCAAATTATTGTGTCCAATAAAAACGCGTCACGTCACTCAAAAATATCGGGGCCCAGTGCATCTGGGTGAGATGGCATGTCCGGATTAGATGTCCGCATGTCAGGTGATCAGACACAATAATTTGCCCTTACCATGACTCTATTTGTCACGTGACTTGTTGTCATAACATCTTCCAACTTTAGTCCAGGCCGACATCACCACTCAACATTCAACTTGCACCTAAATGAGATCTACCATATTGTGAGAACACTTAAGAAGGCATTGGTCGTATATGTTGTGACAATTTTTATAAATCCATACAACCATCATGAACCATAAACTAAAATGAGTGTTTGACTAACAACTTATTTTCAGCTCCAAATTAATTAAATATCTAAATTGAACCTAGCTTTAAAAAAATAATAACAAATCAAATAAAAGTCAAAATATATATATGAAACAAATTTTTATAAACTCCTAAAATATCTACATTAACTAAGATAAACTAAAAATAATAATAAAATTATCTCTCACAAATTCTCCTTCATTTAAGTAAAACACTAAATCACTGAAATCTAAAGTTAAATTAAATGTCTCTTGACTTTAAGAAAATAAAATGAAGATGTTAAAGAAGCTAATGAACATCATGGCAAACCTTAGTGTTGTGACCTATGTCAGATTTATGTTTATTTTTATACATTATCTCTTAATATATGTAAGGTATATAGGCTGAACTACCTTGAGTTTCGGGGCTATGTGTCATAAAGAAGCCTTGATCCTCATGCCCATTGTCACAATGTCACTTACATTAAGAATTAAGGGAGAAGTTCTAAAGATCTACATAATGTCCCGTTTAAAAAACCACGCTTAGGGAGCCAATCCAACTCTTAAACAGCCCAAATATCATACCTTAAGTCAAGTAGAACACTCATATATTTGTTGGTAGTGAGTTTTCTTTTTCATTCTTATGCCAACCTTTTAAAACTGATCAATCTTATGGATGCCTAGGATTTTTATGGTGGGCAATTTGTCTGCATAGTGTGTCACCCATTGGTCCTATCCCGAGTCTTAGAAAATCAAGGAATGATTAACTAACCTTGCAACCTCATAATCATTCTAGCCTTAGTTAGGTGTAGGATTGAGGATGACATTTGTCCTTTAATTCCTTACAACTCTAACATAGGTTAGGGCCTTGTATTTAAGGTCTTCATTATTTAATGATCAAAATTGTAACTCTAAAATTAAATGTTAATTAATTCACTTTAAGTGACTAATCCGTTAAAGAAAATTTTCAAAGCTACTAAATTAAATAATATAAACTCGATCTTACAACTTTAACCCTTCACTTAAATTGAGTTGTTAGGCAATACTTATTTTGCATACAATTAGGTAATGGATATGACACTTTTTGTAGGCATCCTAGAGTAGGGTGTAGCTAGGATAATGCTTTCCATTTTTTTTATTTTGCACTTTGCATTTGTGATTATATGGTGATGTATTTTTGGCTTAGATTATTTTTGGTTATTTTCTTGTGTGTTTTTGGATTGATAAGTGGGCACTTGCCCTTAAGTGATTAGAATATTTGTAGAGATATTTTTTGTAATTGCCCATATTCTCAAGAGGATAAAAATGTTATAATAATGATTATAAATGTGCTCTCTAACAAGTATTATGATGATTGCTAAGCCCTTGAGATAATGATCCTAAATATATATATATATATATAATTTAATTATAATTGTGCTAAAATTTATTTTTTAGGGAACATATATAATTTTCTCTTTTATATATGTAATTTTAGTTAGCAAAGTGAGACAGGTGTGTGGGCATTTTAGAAGGCAGGATGCCAAATAGTGTTTGTTTGAAAAAGGTTATTGCTGGAGTTTTTAAAAATATTAATTTTCTTTAGAAAAGATTTAGTTTTTGGAATTTAAATTTTAAAATCGAACATCATATTATAAATAATATATCACCTCAAAATGTGAAAATATTATTCCCTAATAGGTTCAGATTACAAAATTTTGAGTTCATTGTGATTATCATAGTTAAATTCATGGTAGAATCACATATAAACACAGAAGGTCAAAATGGAATTTTATCGACTATTTGATTATGTTAATCTGGATAAAATGATCATTAATTTTATAATCAAAATCATAATAATAGAATGACATATCTTTTCAGAGAAAGAAGATATCGCTTATTATTAATTATTTAAAAATAACGATAATGATCATCGGATTTAATTTTCCTAAAGTAATTTATTAAATTATTGATAAATTGATTCTAAAAATTTGATCTAGGTTCTAAATCTCATATAAGCACAAGCCCTTATAGTTAATTATATCATAGGGAAACTAGAATTTTCTATAAATACTCTTACTTAAAATATCGGTATGAATTTTATTTAAAATTTTAAAACTTGATGTCAAAGGAGATAAGGGTTAGAATTTTTAAATGGGATTGGATCAAAGTTGAGCACTTATTTCTAGAATCAAAGGAGGAAGGGTAAAAGGCACTTGGGATTCTATAATAATTTAGAAGTTCATTAGTCTTTCCTAAGTGTTGAGCTTTGTTGACCTCGTTTTTGTCCTGATTCGTCATCGACTGTGTTTTATTGTGTTAATCGAGCCTCATCGAGCCCGATCCGATTCGAACCGACTTAATTTGAGTTCGATTTATTTTATCCTATTTTATTGAATTAATTTTGGTCGAGTCGAGGCGAGTTCGAGTTGACCAGGATCAAACCAAACCTTAATCGATTTTTGAACTTGATTTCGGCCCCATGGGTTTAGCTAAGCCCTAAGCAAAGCTTGATTGTTTTTTTTTTAGCCAATTGGAGTCCCACCGTTGGATCAAGAATTTGATCGGACGGCTCTCTCTCTCTCACACCCGAATTCTCCCTTGATGCCCTAATTGAGGCCAAAAGCCTCCATCTCGCTCCCAGTCCTCTCCGGTTCGTGAATGAGAGAAGAGGCCGAAGCCCCGACTCCCTCTCCCTCTCCCTCTCCCTCGTTTTCTCTCTCGGTTCGCAAAAGACCCGAGACGGTCGGACGCTCCCTTCCATCTCCCATTCGCACACACTCTCTCCCCCAATCTCCTCTGGATCGCACAGCTCCAGGCTCTGCCCCTTCTCCCCCACTCGGTCTCCTTGCTCCAGGAGTTCGTCAGCCCCTAGCGCTCGAAGAAGCCCTAGCCGAAGTTCCTTGGGCCTCCTCTTGTTCGCAGAAGTCAGGAGGCCGAAGGACGTCTCCCCTCCCTCTCTCGTTGCTGCTGGCCGTGAACCCCAATCGACGCCTCGCTCTCGTCCGAAGCAGCCCTAGTCGAGACTGAAGGTTCTTCTCCTTCCGCCTTGCTTGCTTGAGCAGACAGCAGCCAAAGCCGGAGATTTCCTTATCCGCCGGCCGAACCCGACGCTGCCTTAGCCAAGGCGGTGGCCTTGCTTCCGTCCGACCTCCGGGACCGAACCCGACGGCTGAACCGATCCAAATTGCAAGATGAGTATATTCCCTTCTTCTTCTCAAAAAAAAAAAAAAAAAAAAAAGAGGGAGAAATCTGAGAATTGCTTGGGTCTTTTTCTTCTTCCTTTTGTTACAGATTTGTGTACATGTGATTGAGTTATTTATTACAATGATTATTGATGGTTTTATGTGGATTATCTATGCAAGTTTAGATCAAGTAGGAGTAAATCGAACTCTTCATGATAATATGTTTTGCACAACCTTGCCAACATAGCATATCACTTGCTCGATTAAATGCCTTAGTAAGACTTCATTTATTTCTGAAACTTTGTTTCAAAAGGCTTTGAGCGGTTGATGTTTGAACTCGTGGGAATGACTTCAGTTTTTGTCACAATAGACTTGGTGATGCCTCTGACATCACCTCCTGTTATCTAACTTCATCATGGTACTTGGTTATCAAGTAATGTTTTAGCCTTTGCGAGAAAGGATGAAGTCATTGTTTGTTTGGCTTTTATGGTAAATTCCCTACGTATTTCGTTTGAATAAAACACCACCTATTTTATAAGCTGTTGATTATGAAGATCAAGCTATATGATGTCGTAGATTGTGAAGGTTCTTTTATATATTGCTTGAATGGCTTCCATCAAATAAGTGTATAAATCATGGCTTTCATGGTGTTTGTTTTGTGTGATTCCATAACCATCGCACACCAAGTGTTTGATGAAATATCCTAAATGAAAACTATAAATATTTTCTTGCATTGAGGCTTTTTGTAGTGAGCTTGTTCTTATGGAGACTTTTCTCAATGGGTTGATGGCTTTGATTGTGCCTTGTTCCTACTTTGTTCTGGCAATGAGGTATTAAAGATGACTTGATGCTTTTAATCGGAATGATGTATAGGTTGGTGGAGGTTGTTATTGTTTAGAGTGAATTTCCATCATGTATTCCTGTTAGATTCCTTTGAAGCTTTGAATCATGATTTAAAAGCAAGTTGTAACATGAGGAATTGCTTGGTTTAATATCTTTATCTCCCTCTAGAGTTCAAAAAAAATCATTAAGGCATAGTGTTTCTTTTATTTAGAAAATTCATAAAACAAAAGATGCTTGTCTCTATGCTCTTATATTAACAAGAATTGCGTGGTTATAGTAGGAGCCTGCTCAAACATCATGTACCCATTTAATACTGAGTGAGGTTTAGGTGATCGTTAAAGAAAACATCTCTCTTCATGCTTTACATCGGTTTAAATATTTGAGGTGTTCAAATACAAGATGAGTTGCCTCATGTTGGGGAAGGCTTTGGTTTATTTTATATTGGAAAGAATCCTAATTTGTTTTATGCGCGGAGGATGTTATGATTTTCTCTATGTTGGAAAGTCTTAGGAAGAGCTTCATGTTGAGAAGTTCCATGAGTCAACTTGTATTGAAAGATTAGATGGTTCACTTTGTATCGAAGAATTACGTGAAAGCATTCTATGTTGGAAAACTTTCAAGGTGTCTTTGTGGTTTCATGAATTTGGATGCTTTCTTTTTGCTTGCTTGAGTTTTATATGAAAATCTTGTTGGCAATCATATTGGGATGTTTCCCCAAACTTGGGAAAGAATGAGATTACTTTTCTTCTCTTAATTTCATTTGAGATGATGGTACTGGTACAAGCTTATGAAATTTCTTCATGCATCTCTAATAGCAAGTTGTGAATATTCATAGGAATATTTTGAGTCAGTCAGAATGAAATTTGGGGTCTCTTTGTAGAATTCCATTATATGCACCTGCAGCCTCTTTTTTGATAAAATTTGTAGGAGATGATGTTGTATTCCTCCTTACAGAAGTGGAAGTTCAGCTAAAAGAAAATGACCATGTGTTTCATGAACTCGTAGTGGTTTTGCTTACGGTTGGGAGATGTGCTTAGTTATGAAAAGTTGATAGACGATGAAATACTTCCATGTCTTCTTGAAACTCGTTCCTTCTCTATTCGAATTTATGCAAAAAAATGGAATTTTAGCAAATATACACTAAGTCTCTCATCCTCTCTAACCTTGTCTCTTCTCTTTCTATTAGCCTCTCTTTCTCTGTTACTTATTTTACTACTTATACTTTGAGATAAAAAAATTCATGATTTGCTATATGCGAAAATCTTATGGGCCGCTTTATGTTAGAAAATTTTGCGAATTACCTTGTATTTGAAAGATGAATGGCTTTGCTTTATATTTGAAAGGAATATGATTTGTTTGTGTTAAAAAGAATTTTTGATGTGTCTTATGTTTGAAAATGTTATGATTTGTCTTATGATTGGAGAATCGTTCGTATTGCATTTCTTCTCGTTGGAGGGCTTTATGAGTTGTTTTGTGATAAATTTTGTGAACGTTTCATAGCAAAGAGCTTTACAAAATTTTCTCGTCGGTAAGTTTTAATGGATTAATACCCCACTCCAAATGTAGAAGCAAGCACTTGGTTTGTCTTTTCCTTTTTTTTCGTATTGAAAGAGATTTCAATAAGTTGATTTTATAGAATTTTATGTGTCGCCATATTTGAAATATTTCATAAGTTATGTTGAGGTTGACAGTTTTTGTGAGGTGGATTGGTGTTGGAAATTTCTCTAGATCTTTCTTTTTGGGATGAAGGGGGTTTATCTGGCATAGGTTGTCTCTCTCTTATTAGTGTTCGCTTCTAAGATGTAAGGTTGGAAGAATGTGGTGGGTAGAAAGAGATGTTGTTTTAGTTCCAGTTTTGGGAACTTGAGTTTCCCTTGTTGCTTTGAGTTTGGTAGGGAATAGTTTGTATAGTCGAGTCGGGTTCTAATCTTGGGAAACCATTTCTTTTATGTTATTTTGAATTTTATTTACAGGGTAGTTAAGTTGTTTAGTTAAGTTGTTTGAGTTGAGTCTTATTCAAGTGCTTTATTTGGGTTGTGGGGACAGCAAAGGGCATTACAAATGTTGCTTTAGGGTACACTTGACTTCACAGAAGTGTGCCCAATAACAACAATGCATACATCACTTTTATTTCTGATTTTCATTCTTTTTCTTTCTACTGCTTTGCTATAGATTCTTAAGTTTAGCAATACATGTACGAGAGTCCTAAGGATTAGAAAACAACACCACTCTTAGTCCTACAACTTTAGTGACATCTAAGGACAAAAATTAAGGATCGGGTCTTAGAAAGTATAGACTTAGGATGCATGCTCCTTATAGGAAAGAGATATTAAAACAAAAACTTAGTGACACGTCTTCCTAGGTTTTAGTTTTCTTAATCCACTAATAATCAACCAACCAATCTTAATCTAATTCTTAAAATTTATTAAAAATACTTAATCCTTAATCAACTTATAATTAACATTTATAATTATTGAATTCTAAATCTAAAACATAAATCTAAATCAAGCTTAACAAATCTAATAATTAACTTCTAACCAACTTAAAGCTTAAAAGCTGTAGACTAAAATTAGGAGACTAAACATAAACTAAAATTTCTTAGGATAAAAGACTTCTAAAGATCAAACTTTAGATTAATCTTTTAAAAATCAATAAACAAACCCCTTAATACATAACAACTACTCCAAAGATGAAGTTTATTGGATGGACTACTCCGAGCTGCGGGGCTAAGTGTCCTAAGGAGGCCTGGTTCCTCGAGCCTGGTGGCACAACGCCACGAACCAGTTGATAGCAAACTTAATTAATCTAACCCCTTAATTGATAATAAACCACCTAATTCATCTTTCTTTCTAATTTATAACCACTAAATTATTCAATCAAAATCCTAAAACAAAATCTCTAAAATCAATCCTAAAGTACTAATATTTAGACTTAAATCAAAATCCTCCTTCTGCCCTTCAACAAATCAAATACAAACAATTCTAATTAAATCATCCTATATAGGACCTATCCAAAACCACACAACCTGTTATACACACCTAGGCTGGTTTAGTTAAGACACTACTTTTAGCTCTAGGTCAGGCTTACATTTTCTCTTGTTATTCAGTGCTTGTTATATACATATGTTCTATAAATGCAATTATTAAATTTCTTGTTAGCTGTATTTAATTTTCTATTAGTTATATCTTTGTTATTTATCTGCATTTCTTTTCTGAACGGCATCTACGCTCATATATATATTTCTCTGTTATCTTTTCTTGCGAGGTACACTGGAGCTTAATGATCGGGAGCTAAACGGGACCGTTTGCTTATAAGCTTTTAAGTGGCAGCGCCACATACAGTAAGGTATAATTTCTGCAACTTGTAAAGTAAAATTTTTTTAATTATATATCGAAGCTGCTTCACATCACACACTGCTTGTTAATAGGTATTCTAGCATGTTTAGGTAGCCAGCCTTAGGTTAATTCACTGACGAAGCTTTGGCCCTATAGGTCAAAGCTTGCCCCTTTCTGTGAGCCCTAGAGACCATTAGGGTCATTTAGGCCTGTAGAGTAGGCCACCTACTTGTGCCATTGGGCATCGTTGTTTTCCCACACGAAGTGGGCATCGCTAGGATTTTGGCCTTTTCCAGTTTTGGGTACGATACCCCCCCCTTTTTTTTTCTTTTTTTTCTGTGAGCCTTAGAGACCATTAGGGTCATTTAGGCCTGTAGAGTAGGCCACCTATTTATGCCATTGGGCATCGCTGTTTTCCCACACGAAGTGGGCATGACTTTGATGATTTTCTGTGCGGGTACCTTGCCTGGAGGGTACCCTATGGGCGTGTTTATTTATTTTTTCTGTACTCTGGATGTCATGCATGCATTTGTTTTTACACACCTTACTTCATATTACATTTCACTTACATACATGCATTACATCAATAGACTTAGGGATATTTTGTAGCCATTTCATGCATCATACATAGCGTTAGGTAAGCCTCTTGCATATTATAGAGTCCCTGATTGAAATCTTTTAAACTACAAATCCTTGATTTCTTAGGATAGAGCTTTCCTATCTTGTATACATATAGGACGTTTGATTGTGTTTAGGATGTTAGCTGGCATCTCACTCCAGGCAAGCATAAGCCCAGGTTGTTCACCCCTCGGTGTCTCTTTCATCTGTGTTTTGAGTCTGTTATTTCTCTTAGGATAGTAATCTGGTCTTTGATCTTCTAAACTCAAAATTTTAATCATATCTTTATCCATTCAAAAATGTCTAATCATCATTAAGGGTAAGGAGAAGAGTTTATCTTCTTTGGAGTAGAACTTAAGAACTTTCTCTGTGCATCAAATCAAGAAGAAAATAATACACTGTCCTTAATCGAGAGTTTTCTTAGATCGAGGTCTAAGATGTAATTAACTACGGGGGCTTGCGCCCGTAGGAAACCGATCCCCACAATCAAATAAACCCTATTCGAGCCGATGTATCGAATAGGGGAAATCTCGTGAACTTTTGGGTTATGTATATTATTATCCATCGAGGTTGGTAGGTGAAAGCCGCTATCCTCCATGGCTAATCGTATACATAACTCCATCTGCTCTTCCATCGGCCTGCTTGTGTCGATTGTAAAGGTCTACAACCATTTTGTCCTACGGGATAGTGTGATCGTACCCTTTGCATTCGAACCACACGAGCAGAATCCTTTCGGAGACCCACAAGCTTAAATTTGAATTGAAAGATATTTAAATTTGAATGATCAATTTTATTAGAAAGTTCGAATTAGATTTTCGGAGGTTGAGGTCTTATAGCCTTAGCCTGCCTCAAAACTTAAGTCTAAATTGGGTGCTAAAAATTAATGACCCGAACCTAACTAATGCAATGCAAAATCTAGACTTACCCCACCTGAATTAGAGAGACAGCTAAACCATTTAAGCGCTTTAAAACCATGAGTCAGATCACTTATGAAAAAGTGGTAGGGACATTTGATTAAGTTAAATTGAGGAAAGCGGGGCCGACATTTAGAGCATGTCCTTATTTGGCCTCTTGACTTATGTGGGATATTTAATTCTTAAGTAAATGCAATTAAAATTTTAAACACTTATTTAATTGATTTTTAATGTGATACATGCTAGTTGTCTCGATTAAATGCTTAAATTAATTATGAAGCAATTTTTAAAAAGACTTAAAAATAGATATTTTCATAAAAAATGCATAGATTTTCCTTGATAAATCTGCACCCTCATAGGCCAGGTGGTATGCCAGAACCCGCAAGCAGGGAGGTGTCAAACAAAAGAAAAGAAAATGCATCAAACATGCTTATGAGAACTCCTAACGGTCTCAAGCTTACTTCTTAAAATGTTAGATTTATATGTGAGCTTAAAATTTTTAATTTTATTTAAAGTAAAAATAGTTTGTTCGTACCCTCACGAACTTCCGATTGGGTTCCAGGCTAAATTAAATATGACATATAAGATTGCCAAAAAATTAGTAAAAGCATATAATCCTATATCACAATCAACACATCAATCAATAATAAAATCAATCAAATTAATATTCAAATTAAAAGTCCATGTTACAAGTGACACTTAATATTACAACCAAGGGTCTACATAAGAGTAAAGTGGCCGGGTACCACTGATAATAAGCTCTAATTTCTAATCCTAAGACTTAAATGACTTTGAGAGTTGGGATTCTTCTAATTCTTCACTTCTTCATCCTTCTACAGAGCTCCTTGGATCATCGGGTCCAAATATCTAAATGAAAAAAAATCCCCCTCGAAAGAAGTGTTATCTTTTCTCTTTGAATATTTTAAAATCATCATAATTTGGATCTTTAAATGGAGAGGGACTCTCCGCTAAGGAATACCCCTTTCTCTTTGGATTCAAAATTAGATATTTAATCCCATTCTCAAAGCACTTTAAAATGCAACTCAATTGAAATTAACTTATATTAATTAAAATTAAAAAATCTACACTCAAGTACAACTTGCAAGTTTATCCTAATAAATTAATATTTAAATAATCTCAAGTACTTATATATTTTAAAATTAAATGCTCAAATCACAATCATACTTGGCCATGCTCTTTTAACTTAAAGTGGGACTTAGTAATTTTTGAACCACCTGTAGAAAATATCGTTAATTTAAAGCATAATTATTTATTTGTCCCCCTTTAACTTTTTACGCCCTATATGAGCATAGCCACCTGCATAAAATTGAATTAGTATAAATCATCTTAAACCTAAGGGTAGATCTAATGCATAATTAATAACACCATAGAGTGCAAAAATTAAGTAAACAATCACACCAATCAATCAAATCAACCAGCATATAGTGAAGCTATGAAAAACCTGACACACAATAGTAAAGTAAACACTAATCTAGCCTAAATCTAGAGTCAATTGTTCTAGAAAATCAGTTAAAGTGTGTGAAGTAGGCTTTGTGACTTTAATATGTCATATATAGGACAATTGGTTGGAATTGTTTGAAGATTTGGTTGATTGAAAGATTTAAAAGGAATATTTAATAAAATTTTAAATCTTCATGTCTTAAGATTAATTTAAAAATATGTTTTTAAAATTTAGTTATTACTACCTTCGTTAAATTAGGGCCATAAAATTTAGTTTACTTTCTTTGGGGCTAATTTAATAGTCTCGTAAACTCGGGTTACTTAATAGTAATCAATATAGTTAAGTGAAATAGATTGATTAAGGTTTGAAGGTTGATAAATTTTAATTAATATTGATTGATTACAAATTTTTAAATTAGATTAATGTTTTTGGATTTTTTAAATCCATTATTAAATTATTTTAATTATTTAAATTCCTTAATTAATGGAGTACAAAATAAACTTTTAGATTCAAAGAGATTTTTGGAGTTTTGATATTTTTCTTAAATATTATACCTTATTGTGAGAAATTAGGCTTTGAGTTCGTTATATTTAGAGTTTTCTAGAATTAGTTATAATTTTTTAAAATTTAATAATTATTTGAATTTTTGGAAATTACTTATTTGGAGGGCTTTTTGAGGATTTTGCTTCAAATAAACTCCCAACTCATTGAAATCAACTCTATAGGTTAGTAATGATCTAAGGAGAGATTCTCAAGTATTTGGAAATTTTTTGGAATTTATAATTATTTTTAATTAATTAAATATTAAATTTTAATTAAAATTAAATTAAAATTAAATTTGATGTCAAATCAAAGAGGTTTTATTTTATTAAGTTAGAAATGAAATTCTAGTTAGTTTGATGTATTATTTATATTTTTTAGATTTATTTTTTGTTTTCTTATAATTTTTGGAAGTTTTTAATATTTAATTAAAGAATTAATTAATTAAATATCTTAATGATTTTTAAAAATCATTGAATATTTTTCTATGGGTTGTATGTGTCACTAAGTTTAAGTGGTTTAAATTTCATATCAATAAGATGTGTATCCTAATTTTTAAAATTAATCTAATTTTTTTGTTAAAATGTCTTTAATTATTATCCTTAATGATGTCACTAAGTTAAGTAGGATGAAATCAATGTTTTGCAAACCATTGACATACATATATAAAAACATGCACAATCACACTCAAGTTCTTAAATTTAGGAGAGTCTAGGCTAAGTGGTGTGTGCATCTTAAGCATGTAAGGATTAAACACTAATTAATATGACTAATAATTTGATTAGTGAAATATTAAAGTATAATTATTCAATAATCCTTCTCCAAGAATTCTTTTCACATACTCAATCTATATTTAAGATTTCAAAGGGATCCTCAACACTTCAGAAATTTAACATATGTGTCATTTTAAAATTATATATATATATAAGAGTTGAAGCTTCAAAAAATAAAATCAAGGTCATCTAAGCTCTGATTTTAGCAAGCTTATATTCAAATTAAACATCTCAAAGAGACGAACCCAATCACACCAAATTCGGACCAATCCGAACCCCAATGGTCCCAAATAAATAAACCAAAGCCAAATTAGATGACCAAATGATATACAAATATGACATTCTTATAGTTGAATCAAGCAGCTTGACGAGATGAATCTAACGAGCCTAAAATCACTATTTGATGACATCTCTAAGGCCATTAAATACTTAATAAATGCTCTATGATCAAGTGGATCACTATGAGTCATCCAATGGAACACTCCTAAAATGCCCTTGATTCCATATGTACCAAATCCCTACATGAGGTCATAATTGGATACCCATTGGGTATGCATGTTTTACTCGGACGAGCTTCGCCCACCTACACCCACCCATGTTGACTTTCGGAATTTCGTACCCACCTATACCCACCCACTTTCCATGTTTTTTGAACACAGTCTGCCACGGACTGATTGGCCTTGAGGCTTGTTGTCATTTGTTATGATGGCAAACTTTCAAGTTTGCATATCAAAATTTATCATACTCGTAGCGTGGTTAAGTGCTAAACAATACTTAGTGATGATTGCAATAGTATAAGTAAGATATACAATGAATAGCAATGTAAATCAATTTATTCCTCGATGTTTAGTACCCACCCATATTGGGTATGGGTGGGTATGGGTATGGGTACCCAATGCAGGGCTCTGATATGTACTAGGCATGCCACTCTAAAAAAATTATAAATAGGCATCTCATTCTTCACATGAGGAAGAAAGAAGGAGAAAACTTGAGAGCTTTCATGCCACCGATAACCGCCAGATCTCTTCCCAACCACCAACTGTTTCCAAACTTCTACTCGTTCGTTGGTCAACACCAGATCTCTTTCTGATTACCAACCGTCGTTGTACTTTTATCCGTTTGTTGGTTGCCACAGAATTTCTTCCTGATCATCAACTGTCTGTAGACTTCTGTCCGTTTGCTGATTGTATCTGGGTCTCCAACTATTGTTGTATATTTGTGGAATATTCTCTGGTATTCAATCTACATCAATAGTACACATGAAATTTTGTCCATTTCCAATTCATTGTATTCTTATTGTCCTTTACTTGAAGGACATATCAAATTATGTAATCTATTCAAATATTAGTGAAATCTTTTCAACTGGGCAAGACTCCGTAGTTTTAAAAGTTATGCCAATAATTAATGAAATTAAAAAGATAAATATATATAGATATTAAAATTTTGGATATTATTCGTCTAAATCACAAAATAAAATAACATAAAATAAAACTAGTACAACCCATATTTCTTAAAATTATGATGCTACGCCTTTACCAAATCGGCTCTTAGCCTGGGCGGGCCTTTATTGCTCAAAAGCTCTGCCTTCTTCACGAAGACATTGCCGCCTCAATTTCTCAGTCCAATTTGGAGAAAATGATCTTGCTTTAGAGAAAGCTAAAAGGAAGCAATGATGCACGGCCCGGCGATAAACGGAGAGCCTTCGAAGAAGAAGGTATTGCTTTGCATAAAACGTCCGGCGATAATCTGTATGCGTGGGTTACATTTTTTTCTGATTTCTTGAACAAAGTTTTTGCCAGATAGTTCATGCTTATATTCGGTGTATTATAAGCATATTGTTTGTTTGCGGTATCCTAATCACATTGTGCAGTGGCACCATAGTTTGAAAACCTAGCTCCAAAATCGCCCCACAGGTATCCTTAATATGGTTTTTCTTCCTCGTTCCATATTTAAGCTGCTCTTGATTGGTTTAAGCAGTTCTAGGGCATTCTATTGCATACTACTCCATGGAGTAGTACAGTTACATATGGCAAACTTTTTGGGCAATCACTGTCTAATAGAGTTTTTATGTTGAAAATGTTGCAATTAAAATGCCTTCGGTTAATTATTTTTATGGTAAATCAAGTGTAGAATTGAATTGTGCAGTAGATTATAGATGCTTAATATGATCGATAATTTTGGATATTTGTTTTTGCTTCAGGTTAAGGTCTCCTTCAAAGTTATTAAATCTCTTACACTTGATGTTTTAAGCTCTGACACAATTGGGAGTATCAAAGACAAGATCTACAGGATTGAAGGGACTTCAGTCAACCAACAAGAGCTCTTTTTTGCAGGGAATCATCTAGAAGATACCAAAGCACTATCTGATTACATTGTTTCCACTGATTCTGATTCCACCATAGATGTTTGGGTTGAAGGAAGAATGCCAATTTCCATTAAAATCCCATCAATGGAGAAAACATTACCTCTTAATGTGAAGTTTGTGGAAACAGTTAAGAAACTGAAAGTCATGATTCAGGATGAGGTGGGAATTCCTTCAGATCAGCAACTTATTATTTTTTGTGGCAAAACACTCAAAGATGATGAGTTATTAGTTGCTTGTGGTATCATAAAGGATTCTACAGTTTATGTCATGTTGAATCCATTAGCTGAGCTTCTCCTCTATGTCCACATGGCTTGTGACAATGCCTTCAGTCTTGAAGTAAAGGCAGGATATACCATTAGCGATGTCAAGGTCATTGTTGAGAGTTTAAGAGGAATTCCTGCTAGTCAAATAAAAGTTTTTCATGATGAAGTTGAGCTTCAGGATAGCTTCACCTTATCATTTTACAAAATAAAGCACCGATCTGTTCTACATCTACAAGCTCCAATACAAATATTTGTAAAAATTGTGAATGGAAAGACCATAACTATCACAGCTGAAGCTAGCGATACCATTGCAATTATCATCACAAAGATTGCAAGCAAGACGGGTTTTAAATGCACGAATTTGAAGCTCTTCTATGCTGGAATGGACTTCAGGATCAAAATACTCTTTCATTCTATGGTATGAAAAGGGAATCAACAATCTATCTACGTTGAATCAACAATTTATATGCCGGCTCGAACATTCTATGATTGTTGAAACAAGTGGTGCTTTTGGTGGATGATTCAGAACTAATCTCTTTATATGATAGTTGCATGTTAAATTGAGTGACAAATTTCTCACTTATTTTTATGTGTGGCAATATCGTGACTTCATTTCAATTGTTCTAAATTACTGAACTATTTTGAATGCTGGTGTTGATAATTTATAGGGATAAGTACTTTATATTGATTTCTTTGCAATTTAAGCTGCAGCTATTGATTAAAATTCATCCTTCTTCATGCGGGTTGCCAGGGAAATAAATTGAATATGATAATCAAAGAAGTATGTCCACAAGGAATGAGAACTAAGGCCTTCAGATGCAAGGCTGAAAAAACTTAAATTTTGCATGAGCAGATTCATTTTTTCAATTAAGCGTGCATATTGGAATCTTAGGGTCATTGTGTTGGTGAAATAGGAGTTACTTCTTTGACTCCTTATTTTGAGAGAAGTAATGTTATGAATCTTTGATGCATTAGAAAAATATTTATGGCTGCTTTGGGATTATGAGAAATTTTAAAATTAATGTAAGGCAACTTCGGTGATGATTTAAAAATTATTTTTGCTTAGTGATGGGAAAGAATTGAATAGATTTTAAATTTGTTGGAGTGGTAGCGAAAGATTTACTGTTGAAGAAAGGTTAAGGAAAAGACTTGGCCAATTTCAAAATTGTTAATAGATTTTTGGTAGATCAATTTTTTTACTGGAATAGGGTGAGGATCTTCAAATCATTAGTTAATTAATGAATGTAATTTTAGATCAATTGAATTTATGAATGAAAGGTTTTGAAATTTTTTGTGGACTGCTCAAAACAGATGAATAATAGGAGTTGAGATTTTATGAAAAGATTATAGTTTAATGTGGGTAGATATGAATAGGGTGTCAATTTTTGAAATAACCAGGCAAATTTGGTTTCGAGTCGACCCGTTTAACTAACATGTCAGGTTCGAGTTCTAATTCTCGAACCATATGAAAAATTGGGTCGGGTCTGGACCTGGAAATGACCCGCATGCAACCCACATGAAGAAGGAGGATTTTAAATCAATGGCAACATCTTAAGTTGCAAAGAAATCAATATAGAGTAGTAAATATGTTCAAATTTCATAAAATTTAGCTCTATAAATTATCAAACACTTACATTCATAATTGTTTAGTAATTATGAACATTTGAATTAAAGTCACGAAGTTGTCACCTATAAAAATAAGTGAGAGTCTGCCACTCAATTTAACATACAACTATCATATGAAGAGATTAGTTTTGAATCATCCACAAACAGTACTAATTGTTTCAGCTATCATAGACTGCTTGAGCTGGTAGATGGAATGTTGATTCAGTCTAGAATATAGATTATCGATTCTCTCTTAAATACCATACAATGCAACCATCTTCTGATCTTGAAGTAACTTTCTAGCATACATGGTCTTTAAATTCTAGCTTTTAAAATCCGTCTTGCTTACATCTTGGAGATGATATTGACAATGGTATTGCTAGCTTCAGTTGTGATAGTTATGGCCTTTCCAATCAATATTTTGACAAATATCTATATTGGAGCTTGTAGATGTAAAACAGATTAGTACTTTATTTTATAGAATGATAATGCAAAGCTATCGTGAAGCTCAACTTCATCATGAAAATTTTTTATCTTACTAGTAGGAATTCCTCTTCAACTCTCAACAATGACCTTCACATCCCTAATGGTATATCCTGCCATTACTTCAAGACTAAAGGCATTATTACAAACCAACGCTAATTTCTCATGGTATTTCGTCTCTTTCTTGTATCTCAAGAACTTCGTTCATTTTGCAGAGGTATAAAATTTTTTTTGCAAGTTTTCTTTTGGTTCGCCCTTCGTGAGAAAGATGATTTTTTTTTTTATTTTTTCTTTGTTCTATTCGTGAGTAAAATGATGGTGTGGAACGAGAACAGAGCTTATGCCTTGTGAGCTGCTCATGAGCTTGCATCGGTCGCCTTGAGCTGAGTTCGCCCATGTCATTTGAACTCGAGTTTGAGCTCACGATTTGACCAACGAGTCTAGCTCGAGTTCTTAACTCGAGATCTATTCGACTCATTTACATCCCTAGTGGAGGTTGAAGTTTAAGTAATGACATTAGCCTTGGCTTAGATATGCGAGCATCAAGGCAGTGGATAAAGCGACAAACTTGACGCCTTAAGGCCGACACAATGAGCGACATATGATAGCTGTGAGAAGTTTGGCGTAGCCTGGGCACAAACATTCAGGGTTGACGGATGCTAGCGAAATCATTGTGTTGAGTTCGAAGATAGATTGTAATAGAGAAGTGAAGAAGAGGTGTTATTTATGTTATTATTTTAAAGATTTATGGGAAATGAGGAGAGTGAAATTTAAGTTTTAACTATATAAATCTCATAATTTTGAGAGCTATATATGTTAATCATTCTACATTTTTAATTATATTATATTTTATGAGCTTTTTTTCAACAATATTTCAAGTACTATCTATCACTTAAGTAATTTAATAAAAAATAATTTAATTTTAATAAAAAACTTGTGTTTACAAAGAGTTAGTAGTACTAATTTTTGAATTGATTTGCAAATCAACAATAATTAAAACTTGTGAACTAAAATATTCATCTTCTCCTGCATTCTAAATCCCCTACTGCTATGAGTTGCCCATATAAAAATTTGGAACTTTTCATTAAGAAATTCAATTGATCTAAAATGACCTTCATTAATTAGCTAATGATTTGAAGATCTTCATCTCATTCCAATACAAAAAAACTCCAACTATGACCACAAAGAAGGCAGTCAAAATTCTATCAAAATTTTTGAAATTTATCAATCTTTCCCCTAACCTTCTATCAACTATAAATCTTTCACTACCACTCCAAAAACTTTGAAATCTATTTAAATCCTTCTAGCATTGAGCACTTTTTTTAATCTTCACTTAAGTTGCCATACTTGTTTTTTTCAAATTCCTCATAATTTCAAAGCAATGCTAAATATTTTTGTAATGCATCAAAGATACATAACATTACTTCTCCCAAAAAAAGGGGTCAAAGGAGTAACTTCTATTTCATCTGTACAATGTCATCATGATACACATAAGCATGTTTAATTTAAACAAATGAATCAATCTCAGGTGGAATTTATGTTTCCAACCTTGCATTTGAGGGCCTTAGTTCTCATTCCTAGTGAAAATACTTGTTTGATCATCATTTTCAGCTCAGTTCCTTGGCAACCCACATGAAGAAGGCTGATTTTTAATCAATGGAGGCATCATGAGTTGAAACGAAATGAGTATAAAGTACTAAATATGCTCAGAGTTTATATAATTTAGCCCTATAAATTTAGCAACATCAACATTCCTAATTGTTTAGTAATTTATAACAATTGAATTCAAGTCAAGATGTGATCACCCAAAAAAGGAAGTGAGAAACTGCCACACAATTTCACTTGCAAATTTTACATATAGAGAATAGTTTTGAATCATCCACCAACAGTAGTACTTGCATAATTCAACTATCATAGAATTTTCAAGCTAGTAGATTGATTGCTAACTCAACTTTGGTAGATTTCTAATTACCTATGAATTCCATAGAATGCTAAAGTATTCTGATCTAGAAGAAACTTTTCAGCATACAAGAGCATTAAATTCTGGCTTTGGAAACTCGTCTTGGTTGTAATCTTGGTGATGATAATGGTGATGATATTGCTAACTATGTTGTGATTATGGTGATGATAATAATGATGGTATCTTGGAAGGACCATAACTATCACAGCTGAAGCTAACGATACCATTGCCATTATCATCATCAAGATTGCAAACAATATGGTTTTTAAAAGTTAGAATTTGAAGTTCATGTATGCTGAAAAAATACTTTAGAATTAGAAGACTTGCATTCTATGGTATTAAGAGAATCAACAGTCTATCTATGCTTAATCAACAATCCATCTATTGGATCCAACATTCAATGCTAGCTAAATCAAGAACCAGTATTGTGTATGATTCAAAACTAATATCTTCTTATGATAATTGAATGATAAATTGTGTCGTAGAATTCTTACATACTTTTTATTGGCGACAACATCGTGACTTAAATTCAATCGTTCTAAATTACTAAGCAATTTTGAATGACAATGTTGATAATTCATCGTGTTGCATTTTTTTAATGGAATAGGGTGAGGACTTTTAGATCTTTTGTTAATTAATGAAGGTGATTTTAGATCAATTGAATTTGTGAATGAAAAATTCTAAATTTTTATGTGGACTACTCTTAGCAGGGCAATAGGAGTTGAGATTTGTGTAAATTTTATAGCCCAATGTGGGTCGGTAAGTTGTTTGAATTGAGATGTTAGAAAGGTAGTGGGGATTGTGGATGCAGGAGAAAATGATATGTTTGAGTTCACAATTTAAATTAATTTACAAATCAATTAAAAAATAAACACAACTTACTCTCAATAGACATAAATTTTTATAAAAAATTTTTTTTTTTTTCACTAATTAAAAATTTATAAAAATAGTACTTGGAATATTATAAAAATAATAATTAGAAAAATTTCATAAAAATATACTAAAATTTCCTTTAAAATTAGTTCATAGCCAAAATGAAAAAGTTGCTTTGAGAATTGAAAATAGTAGGTTGGCCTAAAAGTTCTCTTGTAATTTGTGTAATTGATATGAAATACTATTTAGTAATTTGGCCTGATTTTATTTTCAGATGTGCAAAAGAGACTCACTTTTTTCTATTTTAATTAATTTTCTCAAATTGACATTAAATTTATTTTAAAACTTGGAAGAAAAAAATATTTAAAAAATAACTTAATGCATTTTTAATATAGTAAAATTACGAAAAAAAAACATTCATTGTCAGCTATTCAATGATCAAGGTTGTGAGTCAGCTGGGCAAGGTTGTGAGTCTAGCTGACTCACAACCTTGATAAATTAATGTGATGTAAGGGGCGGTAAGCTTGCTTTAGGTGTTGGTATTGATTGTGATGAGGCTTTGAGATTTATCAAATTGGTTAAGAATTTGAAGAAAAAATTATTTTCTCCTTGATATTGTATTACAAGCTTTGTACAATATTTATAGATTCAAGATAGTGAAGAAAAAAGAAAATGAAGTATCACGTGTAATGAATATTAATTTAATACATATATTAAATGAAAAGAGATTAAAAAGAAAATAATTTAACACCTGTAATGAATGTCAATTTAATGCATATATTAAATGAAAGGAAATCAAAATAAAAGTGAATTAACACCCGAATGCCAATTTAATGCATGACCAACCAAAAAAATTATATGAAAATAAAGAATTAATTGATTTATTTAATTTTCCAATACCTAAATACTGTATCTAAACAACCCATAACTTTCTGCAATAAATTCAACATTTTACTCTGCCAACCCCCTCTAGGGGTGTAAGTGAGCTAAGCCACCTCAAGCTCGCGAGATAAGCTACCTCAAGCTCGCGAGATAAGCTTATCGGGCCACGAGTTCAACCTCGAGCCTATACTCGAGCTTGTATATTAAACGAGCTTGAGCTCGAGCTCGAGCCTGACTCAACTCGAAAGCTTGTTACGTTGCTCAATTAAATTAAAATATATTTAAAAATTAATTTACATTAGCATTATATAATATATTTTAATAATTTTAAATTAATTCTATATTAAAAAATAAAAATTCTAAAATTAAGAAATCGAGTCAAGCTTGTGCTTTCTAATCAAACCTGAGCAATCGAGTCAAGCTCGAGCCTATAATTTTTTTAACAAGTTGAGCTCAAGCTTAATAAATGAGTTCAAGCTCAATAAGAGCTAAACAAGCTTAACTCAATCACGAAGATACTCGACTTGACTCGACTACTACTGAATTTTTACTTCATCTTCCTGTGCAAGCCCCACGAGACAAAACCCGCCATTTGATTGGCTGCACTCAACCTGTTTTATGTTACACAACTGGAAGGAAATAGAGAAAAGAGAAAGGCAAACTACATATGCATATTATAAATGAATTCCTGTATTCTAATAAATTTTAAAATTTATTTTAATTAATATTTTTTAAACCAATTAGTTCACGAGCTAACCTGTCCAGTCCAGACTAGCTCGAGTTTAGCTCGATAGCTCATTAAACTTAGCTCATGAGTCATTTATTGAGTTGAGTTCGAACCTACTTGACTCACTTACATCCTTACCAACTATATTATTGATAATGATTTTTTTTGTACCATACTTTTATTATATTAAAAATGCATTAGATTATGTTTTAATATTTTGTTTCAAAGTTTTGAAAATTAAATAATTTAATGTGAATTCGAGACAATTAATCAAAATAGAAAAAAAATAGAGTATTTCATATCATTTACACAAAAATTAGAACTATTTTCAACACACAAAGCAACTTCTTCATTTTGGTTATAGACTAATTTGAAAGGAAAAAACGTAGCATCTTTTATAAGCTTTTCTCTTTTTTTATAATATTTGATCTCTTACACTTGATATTTTAAGCTCTGACACAATTGGGAGTATAAAAATTTATGTCTACTAGAGCCCTGTATTGTGTGCCCATACCCACACCCACCCACCTACCCACCCATATCCAATGGGCATGGGTGGGTATTGGTACGCCCATGATCTCGTGAGTGGGTATGGGCGTTACTCAATATCAGGGGACAAATCGATTTACATTACTAATCACCAAATGCATGCAGTATATTACAATAATCCTTGCTACGCAGTGCACAACATTGAACCGCGTCGCGACCACGATAAATTTTGATATGTGGCTTGAAAGTTTGCCGTCAGAGAAAAGGACAAAAAACCTCAAGGCCATTAATCCGTGGCAGATCATTTAAGAGGCGTGGAAAGTGAATGGGTGTGGGTGAGTATGACATCCCGAAAATCACCATAGGTGGGCGTGGGTGGGCAAAGCCTGCTAGCACAGAGCGTGGGTACCCAATTGGTACCCAACCAGGACCCCATGCAGGGCTCTGATGTCTACAAAGAGTTGGTGCTGCTAATTTTTGAATTGATTAGTAAAATAGCTATAATTAAAATTTGTGGGCTCAAACAGAACAATTTCTACTACACCCACAGTCCCCACTACCTTTTTAAATCCCAAACAATTTCATATCCAAATGAGTCAATAATCTGAACCAAACCTGACCCGCACTAAACCCAAGTCATTTCCATATTAGCATTCAATTATCATTAGTTGGTTGACCGAGACCAAAATTTCCATGTCTACAAAGGTTATAATTTTTCATATGGGTCGAGAATTATAACTTGAACTGACACATTTGTTAAGCGAGTTGATTCGAAATCAAAATTTTCAAGTCATGTCAAAAATTGACACTCATATTCATATCTACTCATATTGAGCTATAATATTTTCATAAAATCACAACTCCTATTATTCATCTGCTGTGAGCATACCATATAAAAATTTAAAATTTTTCATTCACAAATTCAATTGATAAAAAATTACCTTCATTAATTAACTAATGATATAAAGATCCTCACCCTATTCAATTTAAAAAAACTAATTTACCAAAAATCTATAAACAATTTTGAAATTAGCCAAATTTTCATCAACCTTACTTCAACATAAATCTATTGCTATCACTCCAACAACTTTGAAATCCATTTAATTATTTCACATCACCAAGCAAAAAATATTTTTAAATCATCACCGAAGTTGCCTTACATTAATTTTCAAAATTTAAAAGTGGCCATAGATATTTTTCTAATGCATCAATGATTAATAACATTACTTATCTCAAAATAAGGAGTGAAAGAAGTAACTCCTATTTCATGCACCAACAGTACCACTTGCTTCAACAATCATGGAAACCTGCAACGTATATCGATTGTTGATGCTCTCTTAATACCATAGAATGCAAGAGTCTTATGATCCTCAAGTAACTTTCCAGCATACATGAGCTTCAAATTCTTTCTTTTAAATTTCATCTTGCTTTTAATCTTGGTGATGATAATGACAATGGTATCGCTAACTTCAGCTATGATATTTATGATCTTTCCCGTCACAAATTTGGCAAATATCTGTATTTGAGCTTGTAGATGTAAAACAGATTGGTGCTTTACTTTGTAGAATGATAAGGTAGAACTATCTTGAAGCTCAACTCCATCATGAAAAACTTTTATCTGACTAGCAGGAATTCCTCTTAAACTCTCAACAATAACCTTGACATCGCTAATGGTATATCCTGCCTTTACTTCAAGACTGAAGGTATTGTCACAAGCCATTTGGACATAGACGAGAAGCTCAGCTAATGGATTCATCATGACATAAACTGTAGAATCCTTTATGATACCACATGCAATTAATAACTGATAATCTTTGAGTGTTTTGCCGCAAAAAATAAGTTGTTGCTGATCTAAAGGAATTCCCACCTCATCCTGAATCATGACTTTCAGTTTATGAACTGTTTCAATATACTTCACATTAAGAGGTAAAGTTTTCTCCATTGATGGGATTTTTATGGAAATTGGCATTCTTCTTTCTACCCAAATATCTATGGTGGAATCAGAAGAATCAGTGGAAACAATGTAATCAGATAGTGCTTTGGTATCTTGTAGAAGATTCCCAGCAAAAAAGAGCTCTTGTTGGTTGATTGAAGTCCCTTCAACCCTGTAGATATTGTCTTTGATACTCCCAATTGAGTCAGAGCTTAAAACATCAAGTGTAAGAGATCTAATATCATTGAAGGAGACCTTAACCTGAAGCAAAAACAAATATCTAAAATTATCGATCATATTAAGCAACTAACTATGTGAAATGAAATTAGTAAAACAGTTCCACTTAATGATTAAAATCCACTGAATAATTAAATTCTATAGTTGATTTACCATATAAATAATCAACCGAAGAGATTTCTACTGCAACATTTTCCACATAAGAACTCTATTCGACAGTGATTTCGCTTGTATACAAGGACAAATACAGGGCAAAAAGAACAAATCAAAAGAAGCATAAATAGGGAAGGAGCAGGAACAACCGGATAAGTTTGTTCAAGAAATCAGAAAAATGTTATGCAAGCATATAGATATGGCAGAACTCAGAAGAAAGTAAGAACATCTAAAACAGGCCATGTTCAGGTAAAGCAGTACCATCTTCTTCGAAGGCTCTTCGGTTTTCGCCGGGCGGTGCGCCGTTGTTTCCATTTAGCTTCTCTAATGCAAGATTTTTTTCTCCAACTGGAATTGAGAATTTGAGGGGTAACTGTATTTGAGTTTCTCAAGGTGCAGCAAAGGCGGATCTTTTGGGCAATAAATGGTATGCCCGCCCAGCTAAGTGCCGTTTGGGAAAAAGTGTATGAAGATACTTAGGATTTAGGGTCTATTAAATTATCTTATTTTATTTTAAAAATTACACATATAATATTTAAAATTTAAATATTTATATATTTAGCTTTTAAGTTTATAACAATTCGAACTCCATACCTCAACCTTGTTTTGCGTCCATCTACCTCGTTTGTTTGCCCCTTTTTTGTGCTTATTCCGTCTGCAAACGGCAACGCAGAAAATTTATTTTTGTTTGAAAAAACTACTTCTTATTACATTCTGAATACCGGTGTTTCACCGAGAAACGTGAAAGTCAAAAATGAGCGCCATTTTGAGAAATGTTCCGCGAACTGCCCTCGTTTTCAGTATTTTACCCTCCCACGACACGCACAAACTCACGTATCCTCTTCACGGCGACATGGCGGCAAGGCTTCAACGAGGAATCGTTTCCCGTTCAAGGGGCCAAAATCATCTCAGAAATTGTTAGAGATTCCTCTACAGCGCCTCCGATCCTCCTTCCTGCTTCGCTCGTTACTGCCTCTGTCGACCGCTTTGTCCTGCAAATACAATTCCAATCCAATTCGCATCCATCCGTTTTTGGCAATATTCGTCATCCACAAGTACCGTTCTTCTTATCTTTCTCCACAAGCACCGTTCTTCTTCCATTTTTCTACCTGTAAATTTTATTATTATTTATAGAATAAAATTTAACAATATATGAAAAAAACGAAACGTAGCATGTCACCGTCTCTGGGAGGTAGGGCGGGAGACGAGAGATTGACGGAGGGTGGAGGCAGGCCAATGCAGTCCAGAGCAAAGAAGGTAGTGGACAAGTATGAAGAAACTGAGGGGGGAATGGGGAAAACAGAGATTGAGACCGAGAAAATTGAAGAAGCAGACGGGGAGGCGAGGTTGATCAGAAATATGGAGGAGAAGGACCTCGACGTGGCGCTGCTGGAGGCGCGAGGAGATGAAAGGGCTGGAGAGAGCGGTAAGCCAGCTATGATGCTTCGAGAAGACAATATCGAGGAGGATCTTCACGAAGCCCTCATCCATCTCTAACGACGAAGATGATGAGCTGGAGAGTGGTCGCTTGGCAGAGATCGGGAACAGGGAACTGGTGTGGACAAGGCTGCTGAAGAATATGATAGGTTTAAATGTCACTGATTTGCCCCTGAATCCATTAAAAAATGTGTTTTACTGAAGTAGATGCTTAATCCAGCAAAAAAAAAAATACTTGCAAAAAATATTAAGTAAATTTGAGTTTAATATAAGGATAGTTTCGTCATTTATGATGAAAAAATTAAAATTGTTAATTGTACCAAACACTACTTATCTATTTTAAAGTTTGAATAAGCATATAAAAAATTATTTAACCAAACAATATTTTGTAATAACTCCATTATATAAAGCGTTATTTTTGAAACTCCGTTTTCTACACAACCACTTTAAAACAAACTTTTTCAAGAACATGGACAAACCAAACAAAGCCCTAGTATGTCATTGCCCTTCCACCATTGGCTTGCTCGCGAACTACGCCTCGTCGCTCATGGTGCAGCCCTTAGCATGATCCTGTTTATCAAGAGACTTGCTATCACAGCACCATCCTAGTTGAGCCATATATGACCAACACTACCACTTGACCTTCTACCTGCACCCAAGCGAGTTCCACCATCTGATCAGAACACTTTACGGCTCGTCGTGACTTCTTAAGGGTTTCATCAAGACATTTAATAAAGTGATATATATATATATATATATATATATATATATATTTGATATATCATAAGAAAATTATCTTGATCATGCACAAATCTTGAAGCAAAATTGAGTTGGAAAATTCAAAGATTAAATTCAGGAGCATATGGACTCCAATTTCAGCGAGCTTATAGTCAAACTGAGCGACTCGGAAACACGAACCCAATGTCACCAAACTCAACCCAATCTGAGCCCAAATGAGTCTGAATCAAAGACCCAAAGCGCTGTTGGGAGATTCGAACCACAATTTGAGTTACCAAACGGTCTCCGATTTTCACGAGCTTATACTCGAATCGAACGTCTCGACAAGACGAATCCAACGAGCCCAAGATCGTCAAATTCCGACTTCATCAAGGCCTTCAAATGTCCAATGAACGGTTCATGATCAAAGGATTCAACATCGGCCGTCCATCCAACCACTCCCAACTTACCCTTGATCCTTCATATATTTACAAGTCATGCCACTCTCAAAAAATTATAAATAGCCCCCCACTCTTCTCATGAGAGGGGAGGAAGAAGAGGAGAAAGAAGGGAGGAATTTGGGAGCTCTCTTGCCACCGACCACCGCCGGAGTTCCTACCGACCACCGCCGGTTTTCCTGCCGACCACCGCCGGAGTTCCTGCCGACCACCGCCGGAGTTCCTACCGACCACCGCCGGTTTTCCTGCCGACCACCGCCGGAGTTCCTGCCGACCACCGCCGGGGTTCCTGCCGACCACCGCCGGAGTTCCTGCCGACCACCGCCGGAGTTCCTGCCGACCACCGCCGGAGTTCCTGCCGACCACCGCCGGAGTTCCTGCCGACCACCGCCGGAGTTCCTGACAACCACCGCCGGGTTTTCTTACCGACCACCGCCGGTTTTCCTGCCAACCATCGTCGGAGTTCCTGCCGACCACCGCCGGGTTTTCTTGCCAACCACTG
This sequence comes from Dendrobium nobile, assembly GCA_022539455.1. Lineage (NCBI taxonomy): Eukaryota > Viridiplantae > Streptophyta > Magnoliopsida > Asparagales > Orchidaceae > Dendrobium > Dendrobium nobile. The sequence continues at coordinate 23,127,757 of CM039725.1, read as the reverse complement.
CCTTTTTTTTTTGGTCGATCCATTAATCATCATCAGATTTTTGTCTGTTATTAACTTATTGTGATTCTAGCATCTCCAAGTAAAGGAGCGAATCAAACGTTGTAACCAATCCAGATATAGTGGAAATTTCTCATCTGGGCCAGGCCCCGTGGTTTTTCCCTTTTCGGGTTTTCCACGTAAAAACGTTCCTGGTGTTTCTCTCCCTTAATTATCTGTTGATGTGCTGGATATACGTATATTGTTAAGACGTTATATTTTTACTCTACCGCTGCGTATATTCTAGTCCGCATCAGTTTGGCGCCGTCTGTGGGAAAGCTTTCCCAATATTTCTTCAATGGCTGATCAAAGTAATACCAACAATAGATTCTCTCGCTCAAATACGCATCGAACTAGATTCCCATCTGGCAATCATGGACGTCGTAATTATCAGAGGGAAGGGCCTTCTTCTTTGGAAAATCGAATTCGTAGGATGGAGGAACAACAGGCAAGGATCCTCGAAATATTGGAGGAGGTAGGCCAGCAAAGGATGCCGTCTCAAAATGATGAACCTTCTCTCCATCATCGCCAACAAAATGATATGGACCAGCAATTTGAAAATGTTCATCAAACTCATGCTCCTCCTCCGCAATATAATCCTGAAATAGATGATGCTGCTAGTTCAACACATCCTGCACCTAGAGCCCATCAGATGCAAAATCTTCAACCTGCTCTAGATACTCCCCGGACCTTTTTACTCTTCACTAATGCGAGAAACAGTTCATTCTTATGCTGACTTAATTCACAGAGTAGAAGCACAAATTACTGCTGATGAGGCTATTAATGCTCATCGAAAACAATTTGAACAGCCTTCTAATAAGAGAAAGAATGGCCACGAAGCTGGAGCTGGAGCCCAAAAGTCTCAAAAGAAGAATCAAGATCTTCCACCACGACCCCCTCAGCAAAATCGGGATTACAGGCCAAAGAAGGAGTACACTCCGTTGAATACAACTCGTGTTAATATTCTTATGGCTATACAACATGAGCAAACTATTAAATGGCCCCAACCGCTAAAGCCAAATTCTGGAAATCAAGATTATTATTGTCATTTTCATCGAAGTCGCGGGCATACAACTGAAGCTTGTAGACAATTGAAGGAAGAAATTGAAAGGCTAATTCAACAGGGATATCTTCGTCAATTCACTCAAAATCCACCTGTACAAAATGAGGCTAATCCTGCTGGGGGGCAGAATCAGCAACAACAAAATCAACAGCAACAAAGGCATCAGCATACAAACCGCCAGATAGTTGGAGAAATTGAAACTATTGCAGGAGGACCATTAATATCCTCTCAAGTCTTACTCACCAGCCCGGAGGAATCAACTCTAAAGAAGGCACGATTTGATCACTCCATCATATTTGGGGATTCTGACTTAGAAGGAATTCATACTCCGCACCAAGACCCACTTGTCATTAATGCTGGTATTGGAGATCCATGTTACAACGTTAAAAGAATCTTAATTGATAATGGGAGTTCTGTTGATGTCCTTTTTTACTCAACTTTTCTTAGTATGGGGTTGGCTAGAGAGAAGCTTCAACCTGCCGCTGGACCATTGTATGGATTTGACAATCGTCCAGTGGGAGTGGAAGGAACAATTACGCTCCCTGTCACAATGGGGGAATTTCCTCGACAAGTTACTCATTCAGTTCAATTTATTGTGGTTAAGTCAGAATCGGCATATAATGCTATTTTTGGACGACCTTTGCAATCAATTTTTAAAGCTATCGCTTCAGTGCCTCATCTGAAGATGAAATTTCCAACTCCAGCAGGGATTGGAGAAGTGCGAGGAAATCAACAGGAAGCACAATCTTGCTATCTCAGACAAGCTCAACCTCGCCCATATGTTACTTTAAGCATTGAAAATTTTGATCTGCAAAATGAAGATGTCCTTTATAGAGCTTCCCCAGTAGAGGATTTAATTTGTGTCTCTATATCAGAAGAAGATCCACTCAGAACGGTGCAGATCGGGTCTTTACTTTCTGATGAAGAAAAAATACAATATACAGATTTTTTACGAACAAATCAAGATATTTTTGCATGGAATTCAGCAGATATGCCTGGAATTGACCCACATATTATTATGCATTCTCTCAGGATAAATCATACGTTTAAACCAATCATCCAAAAGAAGAGAAATTTTGCACCAGATCGGCAAAAAGCTATAGAGCAAGAAGTAGATAAGCTTTTGAAAGCTGAATTCATAAGAGAAGCATATTATCCAACTTGGCTTGCAAATGTCGTAATGGTTAAAAAAGCAAGTGGGGCATTGAGGATGTGCGTAGATTACACAGATCTCAATAAGGCTTGCCCAAAGGATAGTTTCCCGCTTCCTCGTATTGATCAATTAGTTGATGCAACATCTGGACATCAAATGTTAAGTTTTATGGATGCATACTCTGGATATAATCAGATAAGAATGGATCCTGCAGATGAGGAAGCAACTGCTTTTAAAACTGATAAGGGGCTATATTGCTATAAGGTCATGCCTTTTGGGCTCAAGAATGCTGGGGCGACTTATCAACGCCTCATGAATAAAGTTTTTAAAGATCTCATAGGTTGTTTAATGGAGGTATATATAGATGATATGTTGGTTAAAACTCTTGAAAGGACAAAACATATTTTTGATCTGGAGCGATGCTTTAGCCTCCTTCGACATTACAACATACGACTCAACCCTGCAAAATGTGCTTTTGGAGTCACATCTGGAAAATTCTTGGGATTCATGGTTACTCATAGAGGTATAGAAGCTAACCCTGAAAAAATCAAAGCTTTGAGAGATATGGTGCCCCCAAGAAATATAAAAGAAGTTCAACGTCTGAATGGAAGAATAGCTGCCTTATCTCGTTTCTTGGCCCGTTCAGGAGATAAATATTTGCCTTTCTTCAAAATACTAAGAAATGCCCGAAATAAAGGATTTCAATGGACAGATGAATGTCAAGCAGCTTTTGAACAACTTCAAACTTATTTGGCTTCACCCCCTCTTCTGTCAAAACCAATTCAAGGAGAAAGGTTATATTTATATCTGGCTGTTTCTTCAAATGCCATATGCTCAGTGCTAGTCCGAGAAGAAAATGCTATTCAACGACCAGTATATTATGTCAGTAAAATTCTTTCTGAGACTGAAGGACGCTACCCATTAGCCGACAAGACAGCTTTGACATTAGTATTTTCTGCTAGAAAATTAAGGCTATATTTTCAAGCTCATACAATTGGGGTTTACACAAATCTTCCATTACGAAGCATCCTTCAAAAACCTGAAGCTTCAGGAAGGTTAATCAAATGGTCAATAGAACTGGGAGAGTTTGACATCCACTTCTTACCCAGACCAGATATCAAATCACAAGTCTTGGCAGATTTTGTGGTCGAATGTACTGTTCCGATTTCCGATGAAACACCAATCCAGCTTTTCTCTTCTCCTTGTTGGACATTATATGTTGATGGAGCTTCTGGAAGCTCTGGGGCTGGGGCTGGAATTTTGTTAATCTCTCCTCATCATACCACTATTGAATATGGGTGCGTCTAAAATTTCCTGCAACTAATAATGTCGCTGAGTATGAAGCTCTTATTGCCGGGCTGAGGCTAGCTATAGAATGTGAAGTGCAAAATTTAATTGTACATTCTGACTCGCAACTTGTAGTCTCTCAAGTAAGAGGAGAATTTGAGGCTCAAAATCCACAATTATCACAATATTGTGAAATGGCGAAGTCACTTCTCACCCTCATAGAGAAATTTGAAATTATTCACATACCTCGGGAACAAAATACTCGTGCAGATACTCTTTCGAAACTCGCAACATCACTAACCGGTGACCTTTTCAAGAGAAAATATATCGAAGAAGTACACTTTCCTAGCATCGAAGGACCATGGGTTATACAATCAATCGACAAGACGAAAGAGCTTTCTTGGATTGATCCTATACTATCTTTCCTACAAGAAGGAGTGCTACCTGAAGATCCAACAATTGCAATACGACTCCGAAGGCAAGCAGCTAACTTTACTGTCATTGGTGGAGAATTATATAAACGAGCCTTCAGCGGGCCATATCTTAAATGCCTTCCGCCTTCAGAGGCCGATTATGCATTACGAGAAGTTCATTCAGGTATATGCGGGGAACATCTTGGAGGAAGAGCATTGGCCAACAAAATCCTAAGACAAGGATTCTACTAGCCGACAATAAAGCAGGATGCACTGGAGTTCACTCAGAAGTGTAATAATTGTCAATTACACTCCAATCTCACTCATTTACCAGCCACTGAACTTTCGACGTTTCAAAGCCCATAGCCTTTCGCTCAATGGGGGATCGATATAATGGGACCTTTTCCAATAGCTACCGGACAGCGAAAATTTATCATCTTGACAGTGGACTACTTCACAAAGTGGGTGGAGGCCGAAGCCCTTGCAAAAATTACAGAAGCAAATGCAAAACAATTTGTATGGAAGAATATTATTTGTCGTTTTGGCATTCCGGCAAAAATTATCACTGATAATGGAACCCAATTCACTGGAAAAAATTTTACAACATTTTGCAAAGAACTCCATATACAGCTGGTGCATACAGCTGTGGCTCATCCTCAAGCAAATGGACAGACGGAGGTTACAAATCGGACTATACTTAAAGGACTAAAAACACGTCTTGAAAAGGCTGGGGGGCAATGGGCTGATGAGCTCCCAAATGTTTTTTGGGCTTACCGCACTACTACTAGAACTCCAACAGGAGAAACTCCATACAACCTCTGCTTTGGCACAGAAGCAATCATCCCGGTTGATATTGGAGTCCCAAGCCTCAGGGTTCAGACTTTCAACTTTAACAATAACGAAGAAAAACTCCGAGACAATTTGGATTTTCTTCCCGAGACAAGAGACATGGCATCCCTTAAAATTGCGGCATATCATCAACGAATAGCTCGCCATTACAATCGAAAGGTGAAACCCCGATGCATCTCAGTTGGAGATCTAGTTCTGCGAAGTCTTGAAGCAGCTGGAAAGGGCCCCCAACGTAACAAGCTATCACCATTATGGGAAGGCCCTTATATGGTGGCATCCATGGTCAAACCTGGAACATTCAAGTTAAAAGATGGGGACGGAAAAATGCTGCCCCGTACTTGGAATATTGGAAATCTCCGCAAATATTATCAGTAAAACTATTTTCAAATTGAACTATTATGTAGCCTTTCTATTTCCATCATGAAATTTTGTACTGTCTTTTATATAGTAAAACTTTGCTTGATCATTATCATTTATGTCATCTTCTTTAAACAGAAGAATATAAGTGATCCTAAAATAAAACATTAAGCATAGCATTGATTTGAGAAAAACACAATATTCATTGTATCTCAATCAACGGACGATCAATCCCAGGGGGATTCGATCCAACCTCATCCACACAAGTTAATGTCATCAAGCGATGCTTTGACAACACAACTTTGGATAGGTTTAATATCCTAAGGGGATATATATCATCATTTTCAAATTTTGACGATCAATCCCGGGGGGATTCGATCAAACCTCATCCACACAAGTTAATGTCATCAAGCGATGCTTTGACAACACAACTTTGGATATGTTTAATATCCTAAGAGGATATATATCATCATTTTCAAATTTTTATGATCAATCTTATAGGGATTTGATCCAACCTCATCCACACAGGTAAATGTCTTCAAGCAGTAATTTAACAACACAACCTTGGATAGGTTAAACATCCTAAAAGGATGTCTTTTATTTCTTTCAAATCAATAATAATAATAAAATATTTTTCACTATTAAACTAAATAAATCATAAATTCTTAAGAGAATTTAAAACTTTAATATTTCATAAAATTAATATATAAACCAGAGTATACATCTCTAGAAACAAAATGGATATATAAAAATCTCTAAGAAAATAGATGAAATACAACCACTAATAAACATCTTATGCAATATCATCATCATCGCTGAAAAGAACATTTTCTAGTTCACTTTCAATATCTTCATCGCTCGAGTCTGGAAAAGAATCCTCAGATGCTTGACTTGGGTTAAGCCCTTCAATATCAACCCCAGTCTTACGGTTAACCAACCGAACACCTTTCAGGAAACCACGAGTAAAGCCTTCTTCGAGATTCTGACGCTCCAGATCCTTTACTTCAATATCAAATAATTTTTCATAAGCTTCTTGAGCACGACTTTGAATCTCTTGATGATAAATTGCAGACTTCTTGAATTCTTCAATGGCCTTCAATGATGTGGCTTCAATATCCAAAGTGATCGTTTCTTTTTGTTGAAGATGATCTTGTAACTTCTTGTTCTTTTTCTCAAGAGCTTTCTTCTCTAATGCAAGCATTTTCAAAGCTTCTTTTTGCTGGTTAATTTCTGCATGAGCCTCAATCAACTCATGGCGAGAAATGTCAGCTTCTCGATTTTGGAAAGAGAGAGAGGTGGATATTGTTGCCAATTCAGTTCTACATTCTGTCAATTGGCTCTCCAATGATGATATTTTTTTAATCTTTGCATCCAATCTTCGTTTATACTCTCCTTGTAAATATTTAACTTTTACAAATTCATCATTCCAATTATCCAAAATTGATTCAAATCGGGATTCCATGTCTATCTTTTGAATCATATACAATAAGAAATTTAATTATGTTAAAAAAAATGATTGGGCAAATATATAAAAAAAAGGGGGAAAGATATTGAAATTACTGACGATTTCTTTAGCATGTCGTCGCCCGCTACAAGTATGCTTCAATACATCTTCTGGTATATGTATTCTTGAAGATCGAGCTTTAATATCCGAATCAAGATAAATTGCATCGATAGTCAGGAAATGTGCAGCTTCCTTGCTTCTCTCATCATCTCCTGATGGAATTGCTTTATCATTTATTTTTCTCTTCTTTAGGGAGGAGAAATCGGTTACTTCTGAAGGATGGCTTGCTGAACGCTTAGGAACAGTAGGATTTGTTTCTCGAACCTTCTTAGATTTTTTCAACCGAATTGCATGGGATCTTCCTGCCTGAATGGAAAGGCCAACTTTAAAAAGAGATTCCTCTGTCACACATCGACTAATATAACGTAGTTCCTGTTGAAGACTTTCCGCATCAGGAAAATTTAAAATTCTCAAAATATCTTCTTCTCCTACATGTAAAGAGCTTGGCAACTCTTTTAATTTATCCCATTTTTCAGGAAGGCCCCACTCATTCTTCACAAAAAAGAATGAGTTACACCAATTCTTTGAAGGGTCCCTCGTTACAAAATCCAACCATTTCTTATTGGCTCGACATGAAATCCGACCATAAGAATCACTTGTAAATTTACATATTTTGGATAAATATTCTACGGTTAGTGTTGCTTTACGTTCCCTAAAAAATACTATCAAGCCCATTATAATTGTCATTGCTCTACATAAAAATTGGGGTAATGCAACACCACATGCTTTGAAAATTTCGAGTAACTCGGGTGCTGGAGGAAACCTCAAACCAGCACGCATCGTCATTTCATATACTGCTACAAATCCTTGTGGGGGAGCATGTGCCCTGTCGGTTCTCTTTGGAGCAATAATCAACACCTCATTCGGCACATGAAATTTCTTGCGAATTGCTGCTAAGCTATCGGACGTAATGATGGATGCGACATCATCAGATCTCCTCCTATCACCATCATTAGCAGAATGAATAATTCTCGAGGCATCTGTCAATCCTTCACCTAAAGAAATTTAGTTTTTGATAAGATATCAAAACTCTTGTGCAAAGAAAGTCAAAATATTATTACCAGAAGTATTCTCTGGATTTTTGAACGAAGTCCTCTTTGATTTTGTATCCAAGGATCTTCGTTGATTGTTAAATATGGGATTGTCGGCCATATTTGTCTCCAAATTTGAAAAAGACTAACAAATGCCAACGCCCTCCAAGCTACCAATCCAAAGAAAATTTTGGACCGGCACAAGAGAGCTAGGCTTTGATCGCCACCAATGTTCGCTTTGATCTCCACCTACACTCCCCGAGCTACCAATCCAGAGGAATGCTAGGACCGGCACAAGAGAGTAAGGTTTTGATCGCCGCTGACAATCTCCGAGCTATCAATCCAAAAGGAGGGCTTGGAATGACACAAGAGATTGTGATTTCCTCCACCTCCTAAAGGGGTATTTATAGGAAGAAAGGTGGGGTAGATGAAAAGTCATTCCATAAAATTCTTAAAAAAATTTTATTAGAATTTGAAAGGTTAAAGTTAAATGTAAAATGAAATAATAATAATTACAGTTATATATGTATATAGACGGCACTGTGCCGAAACCTTGAATAACGGCCCGAAGGCCAAACGTCAATGCTATACACGTTATAACCCCATCCAATATTGAATTAGCCTGAAACAGTTTAGCATTAATTAATAACTTCATAAAGTTATAATAAATATAATAGCAGAAGTTATAATCTCCATTTTATCAATAGTAGCACAAAATATATATAATCTTATTATAAACTTATCTATATAAAGTAAGTACAAATCAACGAAAACACTAGATATAATTCATAGTATTATTTGATCTAAAGACATAGGATATTATTCGTAATATTTTATTACAGATATTTTGGTATATATAATTTACTCATTAGAAGTATAATAATAACCAATTAAGTAAAAATGAGGCAAAAGTCTCAATTTATCATACGTTTAACATAATAATAATAATTATCATTCAGAAGAAGCTCATAAAGGTACAAATATATATTTTCGGACTTATGGAGCATTGACGTCCGAAAATGGGGGGCAACTGATATATCATAAGAAAATTATCTTGATCATGCACAAATCTTGAAGCAAAATTGAGTTGGAAACTTCAAAGATTAAATTCAGGAGCATATGGACTCCAATTTCAGCGAGCTTATAGTCAAACTGAGCGACTCGGAAACACGAACCCAATGACACCAAACTCAACCCAATCCGAGCCCAAATGAGTCTGAATCAAAGACCCAAAGCGCTGTTGGGAGATTCGAACCACAATTTGAGTTACCAAACGGTCTCCGATTTTCACGAGCTTATACTCGAATCGAACGTCTCGACAAGACAAATCCAACGAGCCCAAGATCGTCAAATTTCGACTTCATCAAGGCCTTCAAATGTCCAATGAACGGTTCATGATCAAAGGATTCAACATCGGCCGTCCATCCAACCACTCCCAACTTACCCTTGATCCTTCATATATTTACAAGTCATGCCACTCTCAAAAAACTATAAATAGCCCCCCACTCTTCTCATGAGAGGGGAGGAAGAAGAGGAGAAGGAAGGGAGGAATTTGGGAGCTCTCTTGCCACCGACCACCGCCGGAGTTCCTGCCGACCACCGCCGGAGTTCCTGCCGACCACCGCCGGAGTTCCTGCCGACCACCGCCGGAGTTCCTGCCGACCACCGCTGGTTTTCCTGCCGACCACCGCCGGAGTTCCTGCCGACCACCTCCGGAGTTCCTACCAACCACCGCCAGTTTTCCTGCCGACCACCGCCGGAGTTCCTGCCGACCACCGCCGGAGTTCCTGCCGACCACCACCGGAGTTCCTGACAACCATCGCCGGAGTTCCTGCCGACCACCGCCGGAGTTCCTGACAACCACCGCCGGGTTTTTTTACCGACCACCGCCGGTTTTCCTGCCAACCATCGCCGGAGTTCCTGCCGACCACCGCCGGGTTTTCTTGCCAACCACTGCCTTTTTTTTGGTCGATCCATTAATCATCATCAGATTTTTGTCTGTTATTAACTTACTGTAATTCTAGCATCTCCAAGTAAAGGAGCGAATCAAACGTTGTAACCAATCCAGATATAGTGAAAATTTCTCATCTGGGCCAGGCCCCGTGGTTTTTCCCTTTTCGGGTTTTCCACGTAAAAAAGTTCCTGGTGTTTCTCTCCCTTAATTATCTGTTGATGTGCTGGATATACGTATATTGTTAAGACGTTATATTTTTACTCTACCGCTGCGTATATTCTAGTCCGCATCAATATTATTATTATTATTATTATTATTATTATTATTATTATTATTATTATTATTATTATTATTATTATTATTATTATATAAAAGTGGCTTGGGATTACATTTACAGCAAATCTTGATCGTTCATTTATAAATTTTAAATTAATCTACAACATTCATATATATATATATAACTATTCAAATTCTATCTTTTATCACTTCCTATAAAAAATATATTTATTCATTTATTTATTGCCACTAGGGGTGTCAATTTCGGGTCACGGGTCGGGTTCAGGTCGAACCCGGAACTTACCCGGGTTCAAACGGGTCGACCCTAACCCGACCCGGTTAGGTAAACGGGTCGGAAATGCTAACCCGGACCCGACCCGGCGGGTTGCCGGGTTGACCCGACCCGACCCGGGAAAGGCCGAACGCTGGTCGCGCTAGGCGGCGTGGTCGGGAACGGAGCGTACGCGGGGTCGCGTGCGGAGCGGTGTGGTCTGGCGGGGTCGCGTCGCGGAGCCGGAGCGGTCGCTGGGTCGCGCTGCAGGTCGCGGAGCGTCGCGTGCGGGCGGCGTGGTCGGGCGGGGTCGCGTCGCGGAGCGGCGTGTTCGGCGAGGTCGCGTCGCGGGGTCGCAGTCGCGTCGTTGCAGCGGCGTGGTCGGGCGGGGTTGCGTCGCGGGGTCACAGCGGGGTCGCAGTCAAGTCGCGGGGTCGCAGCGCCGCAGCGGGGCAGGTCTGCAGTCCGCACGGTTAGGTTAAAACGGGTTGGCGGGTTGCCTCGGGTCAACCCTAACCCGACCCGTTTTTCAAACGGGTCGATTTTTGGAACCCGACCCCGACCCGTTTTGAAATCGGGTCAGGTCCAACCCGAATTTTTTGGGTCGGGTTCTCGTGTCGTGTCAAATATTGACACCCCTAATTGCCACAATTAATTCTAATATGAACCAATTAATGTCCAATTTCTTATATAACTTTTTAAATTATATCATTTATCACTTCGAATAAAACATATATTTATTCATTTATTTACTGCCACAATTAATTCTAATCAATTAATGCTTGTTTTTACGTGCTAATTTATTTTAAACAAAATAAAGCCCTCCTCAGTTACCTATTATTATTAATGTTTAAATTTTTATTGACATGCAATTAAAAAAAGAACTTATAATTTTCAAGAAAATCTGACTTAAAAAAATAAATAATCTGTTTATTAAACATAATTTAATACCAAAAATGATTCATGAATGATAGAAAATCGATATGATATAAAACTATTTACCTAATCATATAAAACTTATCCTAATGATTATAATTATTTATAATAATAAACTTTTTATCTTACTAATGATAATATAATTAAAATTTATTATTATTATTATTATTATTATTATTTTTTTACAACCAAGACAAATTAAAGAAAAAAGAAAAACCCACAGAAAGCAAAATGACAAAAAAAACAAGCTAAGAAGACGGCTCAGCTAACAGCCAAGGCACCCAGCATCCCGTCAACCCTCACAGACCGTACAGTCAGTGAATCTCGAAATAACCAACCCCAGTCCCTCACCAACGGTTGCCACCAGCCAGGCTGACCGGGACGCGAGCCCCGACCACATCATTGCCCATAGCCACAAAAACCTGCCAATCCAACGATAAAACCAACAAAAACCGAGCATCAGCAATATGAAACAACACCGCTATCGGAAGCTCATCGCCTACGACGGCCCCTCCCCCAAAATTTTCCCCGAGTGGCAACATTTTTATTACAACCAAGCACAAAATCATTGTCAGAAATATTTAAATCAGACTCCGATTCAGGATCCTACGAATCAACCAGCCAATCTCCCTGTTTTCTACTCGTCAAAACAGATGAATTACCCATACAGGTAGCCATCTCATTAACATCTACCTCATTGACTGGCACCACAACCAAGTTGTTGTTTGAAGAAAGCCTTTCCACACTCACCAAATGCATAGACTCATCCACAAGCCCGACACAAACGACAGGTACCCCACCATCAGTACCAGATTCAAAATTCTTCGACACCTGCAAACCTCCATTTTCAACCACACCACCCATAACAGGAGAAATTTCAGAACCCGTTGGCGGTACCGCGACACTAACAGCCTCCAGATGTTCCAAATTACAAGCCGCAAGATCAGAAACATTCAACAAACCATTGCCCGAAGGAAAAAAAGGGGTAGCCTTATGCGACAGAACACAATCACCAGCATCAGCCTTCAAAAAACCCTCTTCACTAGCCAACAACTGGCAATTATTAACACCCACCGATATACCCAAATTAACCGGGACAAGCCCATCAGCCGGCGAATCTCCCTCAGGCTCCACAGTGAGCAAATCCACCCCAACCATCTCAGAATTGACCAAAACATTAGCCACATTTTCCGGAACAGAGGAAATATCCAAACCGTCATTTAACACACCAACAGCCGGTAAAACCTCAACAGGATCAATCACAATACCAGGTTTACCAAAGCTAGAATCGGATTTGCACTTACCAGACACATGCCCTAAACATTTACAAACACTACAAAAATGAGGAAATTCATCAAAAATCACATCCTGAACATAACCTTGAGCTTCAGATCCTAACCAAACTTGCTTCGTATAAGTTTTGGTAATATCAATTTCAACTAAAACACGAGCATTAGACGGACGTGAACCAACCGATGTCGCTTCATCTATTTTTAAAGGTTTGCCAAATAACTCACCAAGACCAAACAGAATCCTTGGCGCAAAGAAATGAGAACGAAGATGAGGAAATGAAATCCAAATCGGGATGATCGGCGACTCAACTCCGATATCTAACGTAGGAGACCATTTCGTTAATTTCATAAAACAATTGAAAACCATGTATGATCGATGGCAAAAAACTCTACAATAGTCTAAATCATTGGATAACTTAATCAAAATGTGAGTAGAATCCAAAACGGTAACAGAAACTTCACCGTTCAACTTCAAATTGAAGAAAAATTTGCGAATCGCGTCAAGAGGGGGACGTTTTGACGGGAAGAAACCAACCAACGAAAACCGAAAAGGAACTGCCAAATCCCTAATTTCCTCATCTGAAACCCAAAGAGAGGGTAGACCACGAAAGGTAGAAGGCCTCAAATCAGGAAAAGAGGAAGACGAGCCAGCTAACGCTTGAAGGAAAGATTTAGAGTGAGAGATCCCCCCGAAAAAACCGGGATCTCTCAACTTGATCGGAGCCATACCGGTAAAACCGGAAGAAAATAAAAACAAACAACCCCCATTAACACAGAGAAGAGAGACGAAAACTTTCCTGAAGAGAAGGACCGGAAACCCCCGCCGGCGGGGGCGAAAGCCGGAGCCCTGGCCGCCAGAGGAGAAGCGCACGAGCTCGAGAGGAGAAAATCTAGGTGGGAGCGATGTTCGATTCACACTTGATGATTTAAAATTAATTAAAATTTATTATATGAATTTTTATTTTTATATTTTTAGTCACGAGCATTTAATGCACTGACATTTTTACTAGTCTATACTACTATATAAGTGTGGCTTGGGAATCCACCCATAGCAAATCTGGATCATTCATCTATAAATTATAAATTAATCTACAACGTTCATTATAAACACTTCATATCCCTAAAAATTAAAAGCTTCATTACAACTTTTCATATACCAAATGAACGGCTAATAGTTAATCTATACTATCTATACTACTATTATAAAAACCGCTTGAATTTCCTTCCAAATCAAAACTTGACCATCTGTTTTATTTCTTATGAAATTATCTTATCCTTTCATTGTATTATAACTAATTAGTAAATCTTAAAATATATAATAAATATAAAAATTAATGCTTGTTAATAAAAATTAATGCTCATTAATATCGCTTGCCCTGAACTTCTTGATCTCTGTCGTTTTATCCGTAGGTTTATTCTTCAATTATTTGAGCCTTCTTGAACTTCTACTAAAATCGTTTGTCTACCTTATGTCTATTTATTCATAGAATTCTATTTTAACCTTTTGTATTCTGGTTTCTCATCCTTAGTCTACTAACATTAAGCACGATTGGTGGAAAGCGAAACAACAAATTCACCCAAAATGCAATCAGGATTCATTCCAATTCCGGCATTCACGGCCATTTTCATTAACCCTTTTTATATCTAACATTCACAATAAATGCTGGAAGAGGAATTGCGATTGTGATTTGCTAGAAGACGAAGAATCGTGCCCAACGATGAATGTATTCCCCTCTTTTATAGTTATCTTCTATTTGTATTTATAGTCGTCGATCATTTTAATTTCTGTAAGGAATGAAAGTTTGGATGTGGTAGGGACTTCATTTATCCATGTATGTCCTAAACCCTAGAATCGCCAATTCACTTCATCATAGTATTAGCAACGTTAGGCGAGGGCACAGACCACAGAGTCGCTTCTCTTTCATTCCTTTTTTTTTTTCTTTTAAATCAACGAGGGTTGAAATGGTAGATCATCAGCTTACAGACGATCAGATCTCCAAGTTCAAGGAGGCTTTCAGCCTCTTCGACGAGGATAGAGACGTTGGCATTACCACTAAGGAGCTTGGAACTATGATGAGATCTTTTGGTCAGAACCCCACCGGGGCAGAGCTATAGAACATGATCAACGAGGTTGATACCGATGGCAATGGAACTAATGATTTCCCTGAATTCCTTTACCTGATAGCTCGCAAGATGAAGCACACCAACTCTGAGGAGGAGCTCAAGGAAGCCTTCCGCGTGTTCGACAAGGATCAAAACGGTTTCATCTCAGCTGCCGAACTTCGCCATGTCATGACTAACCTCAGTGAAAAGCTGACCGATGAGGAGGTTGATGAAATGATTCGCGAAGCTGACGTTGACGAAAACAGTCAGATCAACTATGAAGAATTTGTCAAGATCATGATGGCCAAATGAGAGGAACACATTTTATCTGCATACGATTACTACTTATGAATTTCCCTTCTTATAGGTAGTTTTATTTGCTTAGCTGCAGTAGTTCTTCGGATTAACTATAGTGTGTTTTGTGTTCCGAGTTTGTACTTTAGCTTTGTTTTATTGTGATTTTCTTTGAAATTTTCTGATGTTGATCGATCGTAGTTATCAACTTATACAAAACAAATACTCAGCTTCAAAAATCAACTACTTCTTAAACACTTAACTATTATCACAATATAAAAGTTATTAATGCTACTTCCAAGTCTTCTTATGTTACATTTACTCATTTAAAATAACTTGCTTATTGATTGGTTTATAGCAGCAATAGTTTTAGTTAGTCTACATTAAATAGAAGATTTGTGTTGTTCAAATTATTACAAGTTTTAAATTCAATTCTATTTTACTACTGAAATTGATATTATAATTTGCTTAAGACACGACTCACTAAGAAATTACTATTGCTTTTTTCTTCTTACCTGTAATTCTAAATCATATGGTGTATTTATGTTGATTCTTATGTAATTAATTTAGTTATAGATTATCATATTTTTCCAATTTAGTCTCTCGACTATATAAAATCAATCTCAAATAGTTTCTTGAGTTGAAATTGATGAAAATTGGAATACAAAATCTGATCTCAATTTTGTTTCTCAACTATAAAAATTTGAATGAATTTAGTCCCTAAGGGATCCTCTGGCATCAATTTTGTATGATTGAGGAACTAAATAAAAAAAATGATATGATATATAGAGCTAAATTAGTATAATCGAAGGTCTTCTTTGAGCTTTTTACCTAAAATATATCAAAATGCAGGTGATCATATCAAGGATGGCCATTGAAATCCAAGAAAGACATGTATTAGTTTGAGGGTTTCCTTAGCGCAATTAAGAGATCATCATTTTTGGTTTGGGTGGCCTCATTTTATTTTGCTTCTCATTTGCCTTGTTTCTGATAGTTTTTACGTAATATTTCACTAAGTGAATGCATAAATGATATTTCGAAGTTTTTTCTTATAATTAATCTTATGCTTTGTTTGGCATAGTTATCAAAATGTTATGTATTTTATGATCATATTAAGTTATCATGCTAATGAAGGTATAGAAAATGTTTGTGCAAAATCATACTGTTTATGCATGGTTATCTTATTTGCATTATATATATATACATATATATATATAACACTTAAATTTTATTGTTTACTAAAACATAACACTCTTTTAATAGAAGTTAACAGACTTGATTAAATCCTCAAAGATGGAAAATAACTTGCGACTTGGACTTGGTCAAACAACAAGATGTGGAAGTAACAACAGAATTTTGATGGGAAGGGCATTTGATAGGGCCAACAATGGGTGAAAGAAAAAGAACGAGAATGCGAAAGGGAAGGGGAATCCATTGGTCTCTCCTATTCCCCACCATGGAAAAGATAAAAGATTAGATTCTATTTTCCGATGAACAATCGAACCTATGATGACCAACATTGTGCAAATTTCATCCCCACCTCAGTTCACACTTTATGGGCGGAAGGCGGGAGTGCTCCATTATGTACTTGTTGTCTGCTTAAATAAGATAAAGTTATAAGATGAGCTAAAAATTTTATTTATTGCATGTTATATGATTATATATAAATGCATTGTATTATTGTATATGCCACTAAATGCTCCATTATATACTAATCTCATAATTTGAAATATACTATCTATTATAAAAGGGGGTTGAATTTCCTTTCTCATTTAGTTCTTCTTAAATTATCTTGACCATTCATTATATTATAATTAATTAATAAATCTATACTACTATTATAAAACGGGCTTGAATTTCCTTCCCCATTTAATTCTTCTTAAATTATCTTGGTCATTCATTATATTATAATTAATTAATAAATCAAAAAAATAATACATATATAATTTAATGCTCTTTCTCTCAAATTAAATATTACTATTCAATTAATACTCTCATGCTATTATTAATTAAAAAAAGAGGTTCGGAGGGCTGAGAATTCAATATTAAAACGTCACTTTGATTCTTCATATAATAATTCCCACTCTTTAGCTTTTAAATCATGACCTTTCATTTTTCAAAACTGTTCATAATCCCATGATTCTTCCAGCCATCCATTTGTTTAATTACAATCAATGAATGTACGTTTCCCTTCATAATTATCAAGTTAATTTCTCTTAATCTTTCTCTGCTATATGAGAAGAATCAATCTATTCTGCTTTCGCTCTCGCCTCTTCATCAATTCTCCATCCGTGACTCTTCATTTCTACACTGAATAAATTTGGGAATCCTCAATGGGATGCAAGATATGCACTCACACTGTATCAGTTTACGCATCTGGTATCTACTGCTCATTGGAATCGTAATATAGATGCATTTTTCTGCTTGCTGCAAGAAAAATGGGGAAGGAAATTCAAGCTGTGACTCTTCAAGATTGATCCTATTCTTCTTATATTGTTGATCCTAGTTATATTTTCTCCTAATATTCAAGTTCATTTAGAGCTCATATTAATTCAAATTTGAGCCTAAAGTGTACATGTTCAATTAATTAATTTTTAAATTCTCATTTCAAGCTCCATGTTATGTTCTGATCGAGTTCGAGTCCAAAGGAAGTCCTCCAAATGTTCAAGTAAAGTTCAAGCTAAAAAATGAGCCTCTTCCGTTCGAGTCCCCTATTGTCCTTTGGGTTCAACCAAGTTCAAGCCTTGTTCAAGTCTAAAATTCTTCCTCTTTATTCAAATTATGGTTCAAGTTATATATGTTCATTTTCATTTTTCTATTCAAGTCCTTGTCCTTTTCGGACAAAAATTCGTCCCCTCCCGGCGTCTCCCCCATTTAGGGGAAAACCAAGAGGCAGCCTTCCCCTCGACGCTACGTGAGCGCTTCAGGTAGGTGTCAAAAGACACCGCGGTTGCATTTTTTTTTTTTTTAAATCCCCGCCCGTTACTTGAGCGTTTAAGGGTTTCGAGCACATTTTGAAAAGAGCAAAAATTTCCCCCCTCTCCACTACATGAGCGTTCGGGGGTAATTATTATATTATCCCCCTCGTCGCAAGTGCCGCACCGGTTTCCCTCCTTACTACGCTACGTTAGCGCGTAGGGAGCTTATCGGCTTACTATTCTCATTCATCGTATCACTATACTATTCTCATTCATTTCTAGCACATGCATTTATACTAGTTATACAAAAGTGGCTTGGGATTCCACTCAAATGCAATCCTAGCCTTCTATTTTAATCACTCAAATTAAATCCTAACCTTTCATTTCAATTATTTTAATTCTAATTGATTAATAATTTTACTTTTATTCATATGAAATATACTTTTTATCTTCCAAATAATTAATTATGAGCTGTTATTTATTTTAGCAAGTAATTAATTTGCACTCTTGATCTTCAAATGGCTAATGAAAAGAGCCGAAACACCAATGGTCATTTGGAAGGCCAAAATTTCAGTTTTATAAGAGTCAAAATGTCAACAATGGGAAATTTAAATATATGTGAGGACTTTAGTAAAATTGTAATAGCTTCGTTAGCAATTATAACAGTAATTATAGTAATATGGAATGAGAGCATGTCAAAATCCTTTTTTTATTTGTGTTATATTAATCAAGCAAAGAAGATTTGTGTCCTTGAAGAGTTTTGAATGAATCGCTAAAGATTCTTCGTTGTTCCATCAGAAATAGGAAATCCATCAGGAGCCTTCTCTGGTCAACTTACTAAAGGTAATAAGTAGAATTGTGAACTTTTCCATAATCTAGGCAATCATTTAAGAGCTCCAACATTTCTATGGCGTTTCCATATATAGCTATATCAAATGAAAACAATATGCTAGAAAATTCTTTAATCTCAGGATTCATAGAAAATTGTGAGCATGATTTGGGAGTGAAAAAATTTAGCGTTCATATTGGCTTCTCGGTGTCTATGATTCTTACAAACATATCTTATAACGACATTCTTTTGATTTCTTTTGGTCTCTGACATGTTCGCTGACCATATCGGCGATATAGAGCTCGTCGGCGCCACCCTCCGCAGCTCCTGCTGGTTCACAGTCATTGGCATCACCCTCACGGTATGATCGTATGAGCAGATTAATTATCATCTTTTTTTTTTCATTTTTAAAACACTAAATATTTTCTCCGTGTTAATTCAGGAATCTATTCATCTTGATTAATTTTGTTTAGATTTCTTTCAAAAAATTCAGTTCGAGTAAGGGATTACATGAAGCTGTTGAAGAATCCTCTGATCCATTATTTTTCCTTCAATTTCAAACTCTTTTCAATATTATATATAAAAGGAGTTATTACAATATTTTAAATTAATATCTTCCAGAATATATAGTAAATGCTAAACGCACAGCCTGAACACGTTTTCTAATGGTAGAAACCAAGGAGGAAATGGTTGGAAAGTGAAAGGATTTTATTAGCAGATTTTCTTGACCTTTTGGTTGAAGCTTTAGGCTTTCAATCAAGAGGTTTTTGAATTAGAAATCATTTTGTAATATTGATGGAGAGCTTGACTTTTATTCAAAAGATTTTGAATTACGAATAAATATGTAATGTTTGTAAGTTTGCCATTTAATTTATTCAAAATTTGAAAAAGAAATATTATAAAAAAGGCTTATTGACATTTGTTATACTTTTGAGCAATCATTTTATTATTATTATTATTATATTTTTTTTTGTCACTTCTTTCTGTCTCAATTTATCTATTTTGAAAATTTGCATAAATTTCTTTATGATTAAGTTTTATTAAAATGTATATTTTAAAAAATGTTGATTTATAAACATGATTATTTTACTTTTACTAATAAGCATTCAAAATTTAATATTTTAACTTCACAAAATTACTTGTATTTATTGACCCTGAAACATTGAATTGTATTGGTGATGGTATTTCGGTGGCGGTTGAGGCTTTCCCTATTGTTATTTCGTCCTCTGATGCCATGGTTTCGCCTGGTTTGTTGGATGTGCCTATCGGGTTGGGAGATGTTGTTTTACCTGTTAATGATGTTGGTGTTGTTTCCACCCCAGGGAATGATCCAGTTGATGTCAATGGTAGCAGGAGTTTTGTGCAATGGTGGATATGTATCTGGTGAACCGCTTGTGGCTACTGATTTACCGGTTGTGGATGCTGTTGTTAAGGCAGTGTGTGAGCCGGTGGATAATTTAAGCGGAATTTCAAAGAGCTCTAATCATTTTGTTAATGTTCCGGTTCATATGGTGGATACGATTAATTTGTTGAATTCTTTGAATTCTGGATTTGATATGTCGGATCAGGTGGATTGGTTGCATGGATCCTCTGATGGTGAATTTGGTTCCGAGCATTCGGATTGTGATTTCATGTCGCCGGAATTTTGCGGGGGGGTCTGACCCTGGGAATGATTTCTCTTTGGTTCGTGTTAATCCTGGCCATTCGAAGGTTTCTCGTGGTAGGGGCAGTGGGAGGGGCCGTCGTCTTCGTTGATTACTTGTTTGTTTCTTGTTTTTTTTTTGCTGGGATTATCGGGTTATGACTCTTTTTTCGTCGTCGTTCTCCGATTTGTTTTGGGGCTATGATGTGGCTGGGGCTCATGCCCTCTTCGGTTTGCTGGTGGCAACCTTTGGTGCTTATCATGATTGGTCGAATACTGGACGCTTTTATCACCTCACTGGATGGTCCGTGCGAGCCGTTGGGGCACTGGAGTCTCGACCTGATACTGAGCCCACTATCATTGTAGTTTATCTATTTATTTCTGTTTGGCATTTTCTTGTTGTAACCGTCTATTTTTATCAATAAATTTGTTTTTGTTAAAAAAAAAAGTATTTGAGTAACAAATAGAACATTCAAATAATCTCAGAACTTATGTAGTGTGGATGCAAAATAATGGCAACAAAATTCTCTAAATAATCTTACATGGCTAAAACTCTAAACAATAGTCTTTAATTCATTATTTTACATTCAACAGCGTAGTGTTGGAGGTTTAAATTTTTTACTGTTAATTTTTAATGAAGAGCTAATTATGCAATTGTACACCATTTTTGTTGCTATTCTTCTTCTTCTTATTCTTTTCCTCTATTTGTATGTTGGGTTGAGTGGACTCCTTGAAACACTGTGGTGAAGAATATATTGCAAGATCTTTTATGTTATTGTATCCATCTTATGGTACTATACAGAGCTTGTGTTAATTTTTCTACATCAAAAACTTTAGATGGCAAAATTAGCAGCTCTCTATGTTAAGTACTTGATTCCTAGGCTCTTCGCTAATGGATTCATTTATTGTATCTTGAGAGTTTGTCAAACACAATTTGTTGTGATGGCTTTGATTATGTTTTCAGTTGTTCCACTAATCCTTCATGCTGGCCTTAATGTACTTTTTGGCTAATGTCATTGGCTTTGAATTCAAGGGAACTTTTCTTTATGCACCCATCTCTTTGTGGGTATCTTTCCTTATGTTGGCCATTTATGTTAAATTCTCCACTAATTTTAATTTCACTTGGAGAGGGTTTTCAGTGAAAGCTTTTCGGCATGAAATACGTAGCCTTACGTTGGTTATTCCTTCAACTATAATGGTGTGGTATTTTATATCTATCACTTAAATTCTATTCTAGTTTCAAGGCTTGTATATTTGTTTTTCTGCTTTGAAAATGTTTCTATTTTCAAAGAAAATATTGATCTTTTTTTATTTTGAATGTTCATTTTCCTTGAGTAATTTAGAACATGCTAGCGGGTGGCTTGATTTACTAATGCCTGATCAAAATTTAAGCAGAGAGTTAAGGCCAACCAGCAGGCTCTATCTAGAATAAAAGAAAGAATCAATATTGTTTCAGGATAAAGGAACTAAAAGTTCATTTGGTTGCTTATAAATAGAAAAAGAAAATTTAATGTTTATATATCTATGTTAGTTTAGGGCATGAATGCTTTATTGATCACTTGTATTGTTTTTTGTTTAAATTGAAAAGGAAGTGGACATTTAGTATTAGCATAACATGTTTACATATCTATGTTAGTTTAGGGCACTTCAAACTTTTCTCTATGGCACTTAGATCAAGGTATGCCAATAAAACTGATTATGTGTGTTGTCTTCAAGTCATGATTATCATCTTTGAATTACCTGCCAATCCATTCTGCTAGATCAAAGATTAGTTTTAGTTAACTATTTTAATATATGATTTTATCCTTACTATAATTTTGAGCATTGGGTTTTTTAGTTTTTATTGTTGCCTGCTGGATTGATGCCAAACTCAAAAAGAAAAACTTCACTTATTAACACCGGTTTTAACCGATGCAAAATTTATGTTTTGCAAGCGGTTTCAAAACCGCTTCAAACATGTGACGCGAAAAATATTGTTTTTTGGTAGTGTGCTTTTGATATATATATATATATAAGTCTGTCCATATCCTTTGAATTTGGCAATGAGATTTCTTGTCGAAGACAATTTTTCCACCAATTAAAGTCGCTGCGATAGAGTGTGCCAATTGAAATTATCTCTTTTGGAGGTCTTATTTGTGGCAAATTATCTTTTTGTTGTGTGATTATGCTCTTGAGTTCCTCAAGCAAGCAAGCAAGCCTCGACAAAGATCGTGATGGTCTTTTTTGCTCTGCTAGGGTTTCCGCCGCCTCCTTCCCCGCGACTGTGAGCGATATTTTCCTTTGGATTCTTATGGCTACCTCTAAGCTTAAGGATCCTGGTTTCTTGAATGGGGTCTCTGCTCCCCTCTCCTTCAAAGATGCTGTC
Source organism: Dendrobium nobile (assembly GCA_022539455.1). Taxonomy (NCBI): domain Eukaryota; kingdom Viridiplantae; phylum Streptophyta; class Magnoliopsida; order Asparagales; family Orchidaceae; genus Dendrobium; species Dendrobium nobile. The sequence continues at coordinate 23,105,124 of CM039725.1, read as the reverse complement.
TCTGGTATTTCGCCTTCTTCTTTTCCGGATTTAAGGTTTTCTTCTCATCGTGGTTTGCCGGCTTTACTAATTTCTGAAGAAGAGGTTCGGTCTCTTGCTAAACCTTTCGAATTTTCGTTGGTTGGTCGTTTTCCGGGGAAGAGACCATCGGTTGATGCCATTAGAAAATTTTGCTTTGATTTAAAGCTGATTGGGGATTTCTCTGTCACTGTGCTTAACCAACGCAATGTTTTGATTAAACTTGTGAATGATTTTGATTATTGCAGAATTTTTTCACATAGATCTTACTTTGTTAAAAATTGTTTCATGAAAGTGGTTAAATGGTCTCCCATTTTGGATGTTGAAGTTGATTCCCCTATTGTGCCAATCTGGGTCTCTTTTCCCCTTCTGAGACCTCATTTATTTTCACCTAGGATTCTCTTTGGTTTAGGTTCGCTCTTTGGTCGGCCACTGAAATCCGATTTGGCCACGGCATCTGGCTCTAGGCCGTCTGTGGCTCGTATTTTAGTTGAAATGGATGTCTCCAAAAAACATGTTGATAAGGTTTGGGTTGGTTCCGTTGATTCGGGGTATGCTCAAAATGTTCTGTTTGAGGATATTCCTAGTTTCTGCATGCATTGCAACTCATTAGGTCATTCAAAGGATTCTTGTTCTATTTTACATCCTAACCTTAAGGTGAATAAACTAGTTCCTGTTCAGTGCGGTGTGCCTCTGTCGGAGGTGCCTGTTGTCAACCTTGACTGTTCTAGGGAAGAAAAAAGGGCTGTGGAGACTGGGGTTGTGTCGGAAGCTAAGGTTTTGTCTCCTAATGCTACTCCTTTTATCCCTAATGAGGTTTTGCCGGTGATTGAGGTTGTTGAGCCTCCTAACGTTTCTCTGGGTGATAATTTGGTTGCCCCGATTCTGGATCCTGCTAGCTTAAATGTTGTGTCATTACCCGGAACTTCGGTTTCTCCTTTGCTGGATGTTGGGGGGCACTGTCTTCAGACACAAAATGTGAATGTTATGGCTGACTGTGAGGAGAGTGTGAATATTAATTCGGTCTGCTCAAATAATTTTGTAAATGTACCTGTTAATTTGGTTGGTTCGCAGACTCTGGAAAACCGTGTGGGGAGTTTTCTGGTATTGAATTGAGAAACCAGATGAATTGGCTTGATGTTTCTTCTGAATATGAGTCGGAATTTTCGGATGCTGGTGTTTTGTACCCGAATATTTGTGGTGGATCAGACCCTGGAAATGATTTTACTTTGGTTAGACCAGTTTCTATGGCACCTCGTGGAAGATTCCGTGGCAGGGGACGGCGTAAAAGATAATTTTGTTTGGTTCACCCCGTTTTATGGTTTATTGTGGTATTTTTTGGTGGATTGGGCGATGATGTGGCTGGGGCTCGCACCCCTAGTCTGCTTGTGGTAACCATTGGTTATGAAGCTGTTTCCTTTTGGAGGGTCCCTGCCAGTCTTAGGGGTGCTGGGAGCCTCGGCTGTTCATTTACTGAGCCTTGTATTGACTTTTTTTGTTCACCTTTGGTTGTATTTTCTGCTTTTGCTGTGTTTGTAACTCGGTCTGTAGCTCGCTTATTTATTAATATATTTCTTTTTGTCAAAAAAAAATGCTCTTGAGTTCCTTTGTTTCTGTCACATCTTTGAATTGCAAATTTTCAATGGTTATTTTATGTCATGTCTTGTGGCTTCTAGATCTTTTATATTATATAAATAGATAAATAGTGATGTAAATGAGTTGCATACATATATCTTTCACCTTTTCTCCTCCCCATTCTTTTGGAAAATTATTAGGTCCGGTCGCCGAACCTAAAAATAGGTCCGGACATCCAATTACAACTTGCCACGGGACTGCGCTTTTTGACTGAGCTATTTGACTGTGATTTGATTGTGCTTTACCTATACTTTTACCTGCGCTTTTGACGTGCTTGACTTAAAATTCCGCGGACACGTGTACATTCCACGTGTCAATATTTTATTGGTGTCCAGATCTATCTCTATGTCTGGTGACCGGACCTAATATAGTGGCCTAGTTTCCTCAAACTCCACTAGCACCACCGCTTATGTGCTACTCTCGGTACTATTTATCTCTCCATTTTCTTTCTTTATTCTATTAGCGGCCTTTTTCTCAGTTTATTGCTATTTATGCATTCTATTTTTGTGGATGGCAATAAGATGTCTTGAAAAATAATAAGCTTGTTGCGGACTAGAAAATACGCGGCGATAGAGTTTTAATTCTGCGTCTTAACGTTGTACGTATAACTAGCACACACAGAGAACACAAGATTTTTTACGTGGAAAACCCTAAAAAGGGAAAAAACCACGAGGCCTAGCCCAGTTGAAAATGATTCCACTAGATTTTGAGTTGGTTACAAAGGACTGAATCACCTCCAGGGGTGAACAAATTACAATCAATTACTTAAATAAGACGTCGAGTCCTCGGCAGGACGTAGGGACTGAATGTCGGGCCCGGAGTAGGACGTTGGGTCTTCAGCAGGACGTAGGGACTTTGGCAGGACGTAAGGACTGAACGTCGGGCCTTGAACAAGACGTCGGGTCTTTGGCAGGACGTAGGGACTGAACGTCGGGTCTTAAGGTGGTGGTCCGGCGAGGTCCTGTGGTGGTCCGGCGAGGTTCCTGCGGTGGTCCGGCGGTGGTCCGACGAGATTCCTGCGGTGGTCCGGCGGTGCTCCGACGAGATTCCTGCGGTGGCCCGGCGGTGGTCCGGCGAGGTTCTGCGGTGGTCCGGCGGCTGTCGAGGAGGAATTCCTTCCTTCTCTCTCTCCTTCTCTTCTCTTCTTCTCTCTCTTGCTTAGGATCCTCTCTTGTGAAGAATGAGGGCTCTATTTATAGATTTTCTGGAGTGGCATGGTCCGTAAATAGGTGTGAGATCAAGGGCGAATAGGGAGTGGTCAAATGGACGGCCGATATTGAATCCTACGATCGTGCACCGTTCGTTGGACATTTGAAGGCCTTAATGATGTCGGAATTTAGTGATCTTGGGCTCGTTGGATTCGTCTCGTCGAGCCGTTCGATTCAAGTATAAGCTCGTCAAAATCGGAGACCGTTTGGTAACTCAAATTGCGGTTTGAACCTTCCGACAGCAATTCGAGTCCATGATTCGGACCCATTTGGGCTCGGATTGGGTCGATCTTGGTGTCGTTGGGTTCGTATTTTCGAGACGCTCAGTTTGACTGTAAGCTCGTTGAAATCGGAGTTTGGATGCTCCCGGATTTAATTTTTGAAGTCTCCAACTAGCTTTTGCTTCGAGATTCGTGCCCAATCAAGCTAATTTTGTGATGACGTATCAAAGCTTAATGAATTTGTATTGTCACCAGCTAATACATAAAGATAAACAACCACTACAATTTACATGAGGATATTGATTGTATTTTGGAATGTAAAAAAAATGCAAGAAAACCATTCTATTAAAATGTGTATCATAAATTCATTTTTCTATTACAAATAGATAACCACAACCCATAACATCATCATCTTCAAAGATGAAGAAATTTTGTTGTTTGTTTCAAAAATTCAAATGAGATTTTTAAATATATTATGTGCACTTTGCTTCAAATAGTTCTTAAATCATTTTATGATTAGGAAGTTATATATTTCAAAAGAGATTTTGAATATTTTATCACAATCGTAGTCCCGACCAATTATGTTTTTATTATATGTTCATTTATTTTTAAGATTCTAAAGCGCACGTGTATTTAAATTCGATAAAAGATAAAATTTTTAAAATTTACCTCATATAAAGAGAATAATGTAACATATTGATTACAATTATGATAAAAAAAATCACAAATGAAGTTTAATCTTATCAAATATATTATATTATCAATTTTTTCATTGGTAATTTGATTTTAAAATTATTTGTAGCAATGATTTTATAAAATAAAATATAATGAATAAAAAAATAATTTTCGCTCAAATTTATTCTAAATTTATTATGTTAATTTTATTTATTTATTATTACTGCTTAAAATTTTATTAACATGCAATTAAAAAAAGAACTTTTAACTTTCAAGAAAATTCAACTTAAAAAATAAATAATATGTTTATTAACTTATAAACAGAATTTAATACCAAAATAATTCATAGAGGATAGAAAATTCATATCATATAAAACTATTCACCTAATCACATAAAACTTATCATAATGATTATAATTATTTATAATAATAATTTTTTTCATCTTAATAATGATAAAATAATTAAAATACTTATAATATGAATTTTTATTTTTAAATTTTTAGTCACATGCATTTAATGCTCGGACATTTTTACTAGTAAATAAATATGTCTACCTTAATTTTAAATGCAATGAATGTAAACCCTTTTTAAATAAATAAATAAATAAATAAATAATATATATATATATATATATATATATATATATATATATATATATATATATATATATATATTCAGCCCAAAAATGTTGTTCAAATGTGTTTGGCATAAATTTGTAATAATAATGTTATATTTTCACACCTTTGAAGTATAATAATTAAAAGAAGGATTTGCATACATAACATCGGAAATTATAATATTTCCATATTTGATAGCTAAATTTAATTATTTATGAAATATAACACTTAGCTAAATTTTATCAATGATGTTGACAAAATCCTCGAGGCTAAGAGGACGTCGCAATGGGTTCTCGCGGGATTCTAGGTTTGGCTTGGGTGGAGGTTAGGAGTGCGAACGAGTTAAGTCGACTCAAATCTGTCTTCGTCAACTTTTGAGTTCGAGCAGATTTTTGCGCTCGTTGGAATTTTGAGCCTGAGTTCGATCCGAACGAAACTCAGCTCGAATACTTGACAAGTCACTCAAAATGTAAGTACACAGAACTTGGGTGACTGAAAATTTTCTCATGTTATTTCATCTCTTTCATTTTGCAGATGTATAAACTTTTCTTTTGCAAGTTTTCTTTTGATTCGCCCTTTGTGAGAAAGATGATTTTGCAATTTCGTTTCCTTTGCCCTATTCATAAGAACAGAAAGAGAGCTTACGCCTTGCAAGCTGCTCGCGAGCTCGCATCAGATACCTCGATCCTAGTTTGAGCATATCATTTGAGCTCAAGCTCGAGTTCGAGATCACTATCTGACCAATGAGCTGAGTTTGAGTTAAGCCTGACTCGAGCTCGACTTGACTAGTTTACACCACTAATGGAGGCTGAAGTTTATTTAGTGAAATTAGCCTTGGCTTAGCTAGGAGGGCATCAAGGCAGTGGATAAAGCAGTGAATGTATCTCCTTAAGGTTGACACAACGAGCGACATAGGATAGTTATGTGATAAGGTCGGTGTAGCATAGACATCAACTTTCAAGGCAGACGAATGCTAGTGAAATCAACGTGTTGAGTTTGATGATAGATTGTAATAGAGAAGCAAAGAAGAGGTGTTATTTACATTATTATTTTAAAGATTTATGAGAAATGTGTGAAACAGTGAAATTTAGGCTTTAACTATGTAAATCTCATAAGAGCTATGCATGTTAATCAATCTACTTTTTTGAATTATATTCTATTTTTACGAGCTCTTTTTTCTACAACATTTCAAGTACTAAACATAAGTAATTTAATAATAAAAAAAAAAATTAATGTGTTTACAAAGAGTTAGTATTACTAAATTTTGAATTGATTTGCTAATAAAAAATAATTACAATTTGTGAACTAAAATTTCATCTTCTCCTACATTCTCAGTCCCCAGCTGCTATCGGTTGTCCATATAAAAATTTAAAAATTTTCATTAAAAAATTCAATTGATCTAAAATTACCTTCATTAATTAACTAATATTTTAAAAATCATCAACTTATTCCATAACAAAAAAAAAACTTCAATTATGCCCATAAAGAAGGAACATTCAGTCAAAAATCTATCAAAAATTTTGAAATTGGTCAATTTTTCCCCTAACCTTCTATCAACCATAAATCTTTCACTACTACTCCAACAACTTTGAAATCTATTTAAATCCTTACAAGCATTGAGCAAATTTTTTTTTTAAAATCTTCACTGAAGTTGCCATACATTTTTTTTTTTCAAATTCTAAATAATCTTAAAGCAATCCTAAATGTTTTTGTAATGCATCAAACGTGCATAACATTATTTCTCCCCAAAAATAAGGTCAGATTAGTAACTCCTATTTCATTTGTACAATGTCATCATGATAAATATAAGCATGTTTAATTGAAAAAAATGAATCAGCTCAGGCTGAAATTATGTTTCTCATTCCTCATGGAAACACTTGTTTGATCATCATTTTCAGCTCAGTTCCTTTGCAACACAAATGATGAAGGTTGAATTTTAATCAATGGAGGCATCATGAGTTGAAATGAAATAAGTAAGTACTAAATATGCTCAGAGTTCATATAATTTAGCTCTATAAATTTAGAAACACCAACATTCCTAGTTGTTGTGATAGTTATAGTGATGATAATGGCAATTATATCTTGGAAGGACCATAACTATCACAGCTGAAGCTAGTGATACCATTGCTATTATCATCACCAAGATTGCAAAAAAGACGGGTTTTAAAGGCTAGAATTTGAAATTCATGTCTGCTAGAAAGTTACTTCAAGATCAGAAGACTCTTGCATTCTATAGTATCAAGAGAGAATTAGCAATGTATCTACGCTTAATCAACAATCCATCTACTGGATCTAGCATTCAATGATAGCTGAATCAAGTAACAGTATTGGTGGATGATTCAAAACTAATCTCTTCTTATGAAAATTGCATGATAAATTGTTTTGTAGAATTCTTAAAACTTTTTATGGGCGACAACATCATGACTTAAAATTCAATTGTTCTAAATTATTAAGAAATTATGAATGACAATGTTGATAATTCATCTTGTTGCATTTTTTTAATGGAATAGTGTGAGGACCTTTAGATCTTTTGTTAATTAATGAAGGTGATTTTAGATCAATTGAATCTGTTAATGAGAAGTAAATAGATTTTTGGTAGATCATTTTTTTTAGTGGAATAGGGTGAGGATCTTCATATCATTAGTTCATTAATGAATGTAATTTTAGATCAATTGAATTTGTGAATGAAAGGTTTTAAATTTTTATGAGGATTGCTCAAAACAGATGAACAATAGGAGTTGAGATTTTATGAAAAGATTATAGCTCAAAGTGGGTATATATGAATAGGGTGTCAATTTTTGAAATAACCAGACACATTTGGTATCGAGTCGACCCATATAACAAATAGGTCAGGTTCAAGTTCTAATTCCCGACCCATATGAAAAATTGGGCCGGGTTTGGGTCTTACCTGGAAATGACCCGCATGCAACCCTGCGCGTCAACCAGTCCTTCCTATAACTCAAGTTCGCAGCACTCACATGGCTCACCTGTGCCTACCTCGCATGCATCCCCCCTGCTAGTAGGCCCACACCCACGCTTGCACCCGCTAGCCCACTCAGCCTCACGCTCACTCGCTCATTATCGCACCTGCTCTCTCACTCTCGCGGTTTCTCCTGCGCAGTTGCGCTTACCCCCATGCGCCGCAACCAAAGCTCGACACTCCCTTGCTCTACACTCCCAACAGCTCAATATGTCAGTTGGGTCAGCTCGGGTTTGGGGCTAGTTAGGTCTCGGTTGAGACTTTTAACTCATTTGGATATAAAGTTGTTTAAGATTTTAGAAAGGCAGCGGGGATTGTGAATTTCGGAGAAAATGTTTATCTCTAAGCCCACAAATTTTAATTATAATTAATTTACAAATCAATTTAAAAATTAGAACCATTAACTCTTTGAAGACGTAGATTTTTATACTCCCAATTGTGCCCGAGATTAAAACATCAAGTGTAAGAGATCAAAAGAGATATAAATAGTATTTGGAATATTATGAAAAAAGAAAAAAGCTCATAAAAATATACTAAAAATTTCCTTTCAAATATCAAAATTGAAACAAAATATTAAAAAATAATTTAATTCATTTTTAATATAATAAATTATGGTACAAAACAATAATTATCACTAATATAATTGGTAAGGGCGTATGTAAGTCAAGTAGGCTCGGGCTTAGCTCGATAAATGACTACTGAGCTAATAAGCTAAACTCGAGTCAGTCGAGACTAGACATGTTAGCTCACCAATCAATTAGTTAAAAACTTTTAATTTAAAATAAATTTAAAATATATTAGAATACATTAGTTCATGTATATATTTATTAAAAATATATATTTAAAAATATTTAGATATTTGAGGGGCAATCAGGCCTTAACACAATGATCTTGTGTAGCAATAGTTGCACCCAGGAGAGACACTGAGTGCATCAGTGTTATGAAGCTTGGAAAAATATTGTGCCAAATGATGTTCAAGAGAAACCTTAAGGCATATGTCCAACACCAGCCTTGCACAACCTTCAACTTTCTTGTTTAGCTCTTAATGGGCTCGAGCTCGTTCACTAGGCTTGAGTTTAACTCGTTAAAATTTTTATAGGCTCAAGCTCGACTCGATTGCTTTAACTTATTTAGAAAGCTCAACACGATTTCTTAATTTTAATTTTTTTTTATTTTTAATGTAGAATTAATTTAAAATTATCAAAATATATTATATAATGTAATGTAAATTAATTATTAAATATATTTTAATTTAATCGAGCGGCTTAACGAGCTTTTGAGTTGAGCCATTGAGCTAGAACTCGTGGCTCGATAAGATCGACTCGTGAGCTCGATGTGGCTTGGCTCACTTACACCCCTAGTGGGGGTTGGCTGAGTGAAGGGAAAATGTTGAATTTATTGTATAAAGTTATGGGTTGTTTGGATACAATATTTTGGTATTGAAAAATTAAATATATCAATTAATTCTTTATTTTCATATTTTCTTTCTTTTGGTTTAAACATTAAATTGACATTTATTATGGGCATTAATTCACTGTCCTTTTTATTTCCTTTCATTTAATATAGGCTAATTTTTAGATAGGAACATGTCAATAATGAAAATTAGCAAAATGAACAGATTTATTTAAAAATTTAAGAAGGAGATTTCGGCGCATTTTAAAACGCGTGAAAAAGTTAAGCGCATTAGTAATACTCCATAAAAATAAGTGTATTCCCTGGAGAGAGAAAATGAGAGGAGAGAGGGAGAGAGGGAGAGTGTGGGCGGGGAGAGAGAGTGTGCAGGCACGAAGAGAGAGAGAGAGCGGAATGTGGGTGGGGTTTTATTAAATATTTAATTGTTATTTTAATTAATATATAAATAATAATTAAATATTTAAAACTAGTTAAATATTTAATAATAACTTAAAATATATTTTAACTAATATTTAAAATTGAATAAATATTTTAAATAAATATTTCAAATAAAATTAAAAATAATTATATTATAATTTTTGTTTAAATATAATACAAATATTTATACTTCAAAATTATTGTTTTAAGAAAATATTTATAAAAATTGAAAATTATTTTTCTTCTTTAAAATCTAATTTATTAAAAGATAAATAATTAAATTTATTAAATTTGTGAAAAGATAAATAATTTTAAATTCTTATAAATATTATATTGAAACATAAAAAGCATAATTACATTTAAATAATACAATTTATTATTAAATATTTAAATTATTTAGGTAATATTATAAATATCTAAAAATTATATTAAATACTCATTTTAAAATTTTATTCTAAAGAAAAATTAAAAAATATAAAATATATTTAAAAAGGATAGTATTAAAATCTTTAACTAATATTTTAACTATTTTTAATAATATTATATAAATTTTATTATTTAAATATATTATTTTAATATAATATAAAAATTTATACTTTTTAATATTTAAATACAATATTTTAAAATTTTTATATGTTTAATATTTTGATGAAAATTTTTAGTCAAAAAAGATTAAACATATAAACATTACTTAATAAATAAAAAGCATCAAAGATAAGGTCCTTATAGTAACGCGATGGTTTCTGCTCTGCTAGGGTTTCAACCGACCCTTCTTCTTCGTTGAGATTTGAGGGCTTTCCTCTCCGTTTTGGCTCAGTTATCCTTTTTTTACCTGTTGTCGATGGCTCGCCTTAGCGATCCCAATTTTTTGAGCGAGGCTTCCGCGCCTCTCTCTTTTAAGGAAGCGTTAGCTGGTTCTTCATCCTCTTTCCCTGATTTAAAGGTATCTTCTCATCGTGGCTTGCCGGCTTTGTTTATTTCTGAGGAAGAGGTGCGGTCTCTCGTTGCACCCTTCGAATTTGCTTTAGTTGGCCGATTTCCGGGTAGACGACCTTCGGTCGACGCTATTCGGAAGTTCTGCTTCAATTTAAAGTTGTTAGGTGACTTTTCGGTTACAGTTCTCAATCACCGGAATGTCTTGATCAAATTGGTGAATGATTTTGACTATTGCCGGATGTTTTCTCACAGATCTTATTTTGTTCAAAATTGTTTTATGAAAGTTGTTAAATGGTCTCCAAACTTAGACGTTGAGGTGGATTCTCCTATTGTGCCTATTTGGGTTTCTTTCCCCCTGCTTAGGCCTCATCTATTTTCCCCTAGGATTCTACTTGGTTTAGGTTCAATTTTTGGTCGTCCTCTCAAGTCGGATTTGGCGACTGCTTCTGGATCCCGCCCGTCTATGGCTCGTATTCTTGTTGAAATGGATGTTACCAAGAAACATGCTGAGAAGATATGGGTTGGTTCGGTGGAATCAGGATATATTCAAAATGTAATTTTTTATGACATTCCTCATTTATGTTTACACTGTAATTCCTTGTCATCTTAAGGATTCTTGTCCTACCTTGCATTCCTCTGTTAAAGTTTCTAAAAATGTGGTTGATCCGTGCGGGACAACGGACTTGATTGTCCCTGTTGATGCGAATTTGGATATCCTTGGGGTGGATACTGCTGTGCTGGATGTTGGTCTCAATAATTCGGTTGCTGCTACTACTGTGTTGTCACCTAATGCCTCTCCTTTTATTCCTTCGTTGGACGGTGTTGGTCATATGGTAGGTGGTGTTGCTTTGGTCCCCCCTGTGCAATGTGAGAACTCTTTGTGTGTGGTGGCTCCTTTGATTTTGAATACTATTAATGAGGCTCTGAATCTTGATGTTTCGGCTAATCCTTTGCCTAGTATTGTGCAGGTTTGCATTCCGGTTGCTTTGGTGGAAAATACTGTTGAGAAAGTGCGAGTGGATAACTTAAAAGATAACTCAGAGTGCTCTAATTGTTTAGTCGATGTCCCTGTTAATTTGATCGAGTCACAATATTTGATCAATCGTGTGAGGGAAAATGCGGGAATTGATTTGCGTAACCATATGGATTGGCTAAGTGGATCCTCAGAATTTGAGTCTGAATCCGAGTTTTCGGATTGCGGTTTGGCATCCCAGGACATTTGTGGTGGCTCTGATCCAGGGAATGAATTTGCTATGGTTCGGGATAGACCTGTTTGCTCGGCTGTTTCAAGAGGCCATTTTCATGGAAGGGGACGTAGAAGAAGAGATTTTCTGTGTTCTGTTTCTGTTCCTTTCTTATGCTTCGGTTTTGCTGCTCAGGTTGTTCTGGTCGGATTTTTTGTGGGCAGTGATGTGGCTGGGGCTCGTACCCCCTTTGCCTCGCTGGTGGCAACCTATGGTGTTATTCGTCGAGTTGGTTTGTGGGCACTAAATTCACCTCATTGGACGGTCCGTGCGTGGCTTTGGGGGTGCTGGAAGCCTCGGCCGAGTTCTGAGCCCGTCTTGTACTTTTTGTTTTTCTCCGTCTTTGCTTCTTTTTTATTTTGGGTAGTGGATTGTTGTAACCTCCTCTCCTTATTTTAATATATTGTTTCTTAAAAAAAAATACTTAATAAATAAAAATAATATATAAATTTTATATAAAGGAGAGAACAGCAGAACTTTTATCTTTCTCCAACTTTTTCTCTTTCTCTCTCTGCAACCTTTCTCTCTCTCTTCTCTCAATTCTTAATCCACTTTCTCTTTCGCCACTTGAACACGCCAAAAAATTGGCGTATTTAGAATACGCGAAAAAGCGTGGCGTATTATGAATGCGCAAATTATTTTAGCTAGTTCGTTCTTTTTAAAATTTTAACTAAATCTGCTCCTTTTGTTAATTATTATTATTAATGTACTGCTCTCTAAAAATTAGCCTTTAATATATGTATTAAATTGACATTCATTATAGGTGTTAAATTATTTTCTTATTTTATCTCTTTTCATATAAATATATGTATTAAATTAATATTTATTACACGTGATAATTTATTTTCCTTTTTCTTCAATATTTCGAATCTATAAATATTGTACAAAGCTTGTAATACAAAATCAAGGAGAAATTTTTTTTCTTCAAATTATCTATTTCTATATTGTATCATAGTAGCCCGATATAATCAAGTTTCTTCCTCCTCCCTTGGCTAGCTCCCCATCAACTGTCTCCGCCAACCCCAAAGCTCTTTTTTCCCAAGACATTTCTCTGAAGTTTTTTACCTGTAGCTCGGCTGTAGACGAAGATATGGAGCAAAGGAAGAAGCCATGCCATTTTCTCCTCCACCGTAACGCTTGGTTATAATCTCCATTATCATCACCAAGATGAGTTTCAAACCTTGTATGCTGGAAAGTTTCTTCTGGATCAGAATACTTTAGCATTCTATGGAATTCAGTGGTAAATAGCAATCTAACAACGTTGAGTTAGCAATGAATCTGCTGCTCGAAAATTCTATGATAGTTGAATTATGCAAGTAGTACTGTTGGTGGATGATTCAGAACTATTCTCTGCATATAAAAGTTGCAAGTTAAATTGTGTGGCAGGTTTCTAGCTCACTTCCTTTTTTGGGTGATTGCACCTTGACTTGAATTCAATTGTTATAAATTACTAAACAATTAGGAATGATGATGTTGCTAAATTTATAGGGCTAAATTATATGAACTATGAGCATATTTTGTATTGGAATGAGATGAAGATCCTCAAATCATTAGCTAATTAATGAAGGTAAATTTAGATCAATTGAATTTCTTAATGAAAAGTTCCAAATTTTTATATTGACAACTCATAGCAGTGTAGGAGAAGATGAAAATTTTAGTTCACAAGTTTTAATTATTGTTGATTTGCAAATCAATTCAAAAATTAGTACTACTAACTCTTTCTAAACACATGTTTTTTATTAAACTTAAATTATTTTTTATTAAATTACTTATGTGATAGATATTACTTGAAATATTGTTGAAAAAAAAAAGCTCATAAAATATAATATAATTAAAAATGTAGATTGATTAACATATATAGTTCTCAAAATTATGAGATTTATATAGTTAAAACTTAAATTTCACTCTTTCTCTCATTTCCAATAAATCTTTAAAATAATAACATAAATAACACATCTTCTTCACTTCTCTATTACAATCTATCTTCGAACTCAACACTGATTTCGCTTGCATCCGTCTACCCTGAATGTTTGTGCCCATGCTACGTCGACCTTATCACAGCTATCATATGTCGCTCATTGTGTCGGATTTAAAGCGGCACGTTCGTCACTTTATCCACTGCCTTGATGCCCGCATATCTAAGCCAAGGCTAATGTCATTACTTAAACTTCAACCTCCACTAGGGATGTAAATGAGTCGAGTCGATCTCGAGTTAAGAACTCGAGCTCGACTCGTTGGTCAGATCATGAACTCGAACTCGAGCTCAAATGACATGCCCGAACTCAGCTCAAGGCGACCGATGCAAGCTCTCGAGCAGCTCACAAGGCATAAGCTTTGTTCTAATCATCTTACTCATGAATAGAACAAACAAAAAAAATACAAAATTATCTTTCTCACGAAGGGCGAACCAACAGAAAACTTGCAAAAAAAAATTTATACCTCTGCAAAATGAACGAATCTCTTGAGATACAAGAAAGAGACGAAATACCATGAGAAATTAGCTTTGGCTCGTAATAATGCCTTTAGTCTTGAAGTAATGGCAGGATATACCACTAGGGATGTGAAGGTCATTGTTGAGAGTTGAAGTGGAATTCCTACTAGTAAGATAAAAAATTTTCATGATGAAGTTGAGCTTTAGGATAGCTTTGCATTATCATTCTATAAAATAAAGTACTAATCTGTTTTACATCTACAAGCTCCAATACGGATATTTGTCAAAATATTGATTGGAAAGGCCATACTATCACAACTGAAGCTAGCAATACCATTGTCAATATCATCTCCAAGATGCAAGCAAGACGGATTTTAAAAGCAAGAATTTAAAGCTCATGTATGCTAGAAAGTTACTTCAAGATCATAAGACAATTGCATTCTATGATATTTAAGATAGAATCAATAATCTATATTCTAGACTGAATCAATATTCCATCTACCAGCTTGAGCAGTCTATGATAGCTGAAACAATTAGTACTATTTGTGGATGATTCAAAACTAATCTTTTCATATGATAGTTGCATGTTAAATTGAGTGGCAGACTTCTCACTTATTTTTATAGGTGACAACTTTGTGACTTTAATTCAGATGTTCATAATTACTAAACAATTATGAATGTAAGTGTTTGATAATTTATAGAGCTAAATTTTATGAAATTTGAACATATTTACTATTCTATATTGATTTCTTTGCAACTTAAGCTGTTGCCATTGATTTAAAATCCTCCTTCTTCATGTGGGTTGCATGCGGGTCATTTCCAGGTCCAGACCTGACCCAATTTTTCATATGGTTCGAGAATTAGAACTCAAACCTGACATGTTAGTTAAACGGGTCGACTCGAAACCAAATTTGCTTGGTTATTTCAAAAAATTGACACCCTATTCATATCTACCCACATTAAGCTATAATCTTTTCATAAAATCTCAACTCCTATTATTCATCTGTTTTGAGCAGTCCACAAAAAAATTTAAAAACTTTCATTCATAAATTCAATTGATCTAAAATTACATTCATTAATTAACTAATGATTTGAAGATCCTCACCCTATTCCAGTAAAAAAAATGATCTACCAAAAATCTATTAACAATTTTGAAATTGGCCAAGTTTTTTCCTTAACCTTTCTTCAACAGTCAATCTTTCGCTACCACTCTAACAAATTTAAAATCTATTTAATTCTTTCACATCACGAAGCAAAAATAATTTTTAAATCATCACCGAAGTTGCCTTATATTAATCTCAAAGCAGCCATAAATATTTTTTTAATGCATCAAAGATTCACAACATTACTTCTCTCAAAATAAGGAGTCAAAGAAGCAACTCCTATTTCACCAACACAATTGAAAAAATGAATCTGCTCATGCAAAATTTAAGTTTTTTTCAGCCTTGCATCTGAAGGCCTTAGTTCTCATGCCTTGTGGACATACTTCTTTGATTATCATATTTAATTTATTTCCCTGGCAACCCGCATGAAGAAGGATGATTTTAATCAATAGCTGCAGCTTAAATTGCAAAGAAATCAATATAAAGTACTTAGCCCTATAAATTATCAACACCAGCATTCAAAATAGTTCAGTAATTTAGAACAATAGAAATGAAGTCACGATATTGCCACACATAAAAATAAGTGAGAAGTTTGTCACTCAATTTAACATGCAACTATCATATAAAGAGATTAGTTCTGAATCATCCACCAACAGCACCACTTGTTTCAACAATCATAGAATGTTGGAGCCGGCAGATAAATTGTTGATTCAACGTAGATAGATTGTTGATTCCCTTTTAATACCATAGAACGAAAGAGTCTTTTGATCCTGAAGTACCTTTCCAGCATAGAAGAGCTTCAAATTCTTGCATTTAAAACCCGTCTTGCTTGCAATCTTTGTGATGATAATTGCAATGGTATCGCTAGCTTCAGCTGTGATAGTTATGGTCTTTCCAGTCACAATTTTTACAAATATCTGTATTGGAGCTTGTAGATGTAGAACAGATTGGTGCTTTATTTTGTAGAATGATAAGGTGAAGCTATCCTGAAGCTCAACTTCATCATGAAAAACTTTTACTTGACTAGCAGGAATTCCTCTTAAACTCTCAACAATGACCTTGACATCGCTAATGGTATATCCTGCCTTTACTTCAAGACTGAAGGCATTGTCACAAGCCATGTGGACATAGAGAAGAAGCTCAGTTAATGGATTCAACATGACATAAACTGTAGAATCCTTTATGATACCACAAGCAATTAATAACTCATCATCTTTGAGTGTTTTGCCACAAAAAATAAGAAGTTGCTGATCTGAAGGAATTCCCACCTCATCCTGAATCATGACTTTCAGTTTCTTAACTGTTTCCACAAACTTCACATAAAGAGGTAAAGTTTTCTCCATTGATGGGATTTTAATGGAAATTGGCATTCTTCCTTCTACCAAAACATCTATGGTGGAATCAGAATCAGTGGAAACAATGTAATCAGATAGTGCTTTGGTATCTTCTAGATGATTCCCTGCAAAAAAGAGCTCTTGTTGGTTGACTGAAGTCCCTTCAATCCTGTAGACCTTGTCTTTGATACTCCCAATTGTGTCAGAGCTTAAAACATCAAGTGTAAGAGATCTAATAACATTGAA
The DNA here is from genome assembly GCA_022539455.1 of Dendrobium nobile. Classification (NCBI taxonomy): domain Eukaryota; kingdom Viridiplantae; phylum Streptophyta; class Magnoliopsida; order Asparagales; family Orchidaceae; genus Dendrobium; species Dendrobium nobile. Next base: position 23,088,645 of record CM039725.1, on the reverse strand, counting down.
GGAGACCTTAACCTGAAGCAAAAACAAATATCCAAAATTATCGATCATATTAAGCAACTATAATCTACTGCACAATTCAATTCTACACTTGATTTACCATAAAAATACCGAAGGCATTTTAATTGCAACATTTTCAACATAAAAACTCCCTTTTTTAAAAAAAAAAAATAAAACAGAAATGCATTCATAATAAGAACAGTACAAGGGAAGACCACGAAGGTGGCCACATCAAAAGATTATAGGGAAATGGGAAAACCAAAGCAAAGACCAAATTAGATAAGGGTCGATAAAGTCGGACTCAGACCAGCTTCGGGTTGCCAGGGCGGGGCCATCCACTGGACAAAATAAATCAAAGGGCCAACCAGGTTGCCAACCAACCCTGGCCATCCACAATGCTTGCAGCAACCTGCTTCCTCATCGTCCATATCAGAACCACTTGTACATAACCAATAAACCAACGAAGCCTTCCAGCAATAGACAAACAATTAAAACAACAACCCAAATTCCATACTCAGCGCCCACGTCTGCCTCGGCCACGAGGCCTACCACGGGAAGTAATAGAAACAAGAGGCTGATCGCGCAGCACATTAAAAGAATTCATAGGATCCCCATCACCGATTGAATCCACAGAATCAGAAACAGATTTAGAAGCCGAATCAGAACTCTAATCATGAAGCCAATCCAGGTGAACCCGCAAATCAATGCCTGAATTATCCTTAACATTATACATTAAACCTTGAGGCTCCATAAAAGTGACAGGAACATCAACAAACTCATTATTCACTACTTGAACATTACGAATAGCATTAGAGAAACCAGAATCAACCACCTTACTCACTTCCTCACCTAAAATCTCCACATTAATAGGTTGAACAAGGCAATCCAACGTCTCCGAATTTAAAGAATGATCACCAAAAGCAACAGGGGCCGACCTCATAGATACCAAAGGAACGACCTCAGCACTCAAACAAACACGATTAGCCAAATCCACGGCAGGAAGAGGAGAATTTGCAAGAACCGGAAGTTCCTGCCCAACCCCCCCAATAAACTCACAATCAACATTAGGATCCGCATTAGTAGGCAAAGTATCAGAGAGCAAAACCTCCTCAACAACTCCACCCCCAACAGGTGAAACCACAACCGCAGGAACAACAGGATCACCCAAATCAACATCAATAGAACTCGAGATAACAGTGTCACCCAAATCACCGTTAAGAACCCCAGTGTTACCAATACCATCAATCGACATATGGCCCTCAGTCACAGCCACCTGAGCAACATCAACACAACCCAAATTCCCAACTGTAGGCTCCCCGATAAACGGAACCTCCCGCACCAGCTCCTCAACAGCATTCAACGAATAGACAGCCACAACAGGACAATAATCATTCCTATTAGGAACAGGGAAAGATACAAAAGAAGCAGAAGAACACTCACCCTTCTTATGACCAAGGCGCTTACAAATAACACAAAAATCTGGAAAAACCTCCATATGCACATTTTGAATATATCCCGAATTCTCAGGCCCAATCCAAATTTGAGAAGAGAAGGATTTTGAAATGTCCAACTCCACTAACACACGCGCAAGAGAGGGTCTAGAGCCAACAGATGTAGCATTATCCACCTTCAAGGGACGACCAAACATAGAACCCAAAGCATGGAGAATACGAGGAGAAAACAGATGGGGACGCAGATTCGGAAAGGAGACCCAAATCGGAATGACAGGGGACTCAGAACCAACATCTAAGAGAGGAGACCATTTCGAAAATTTCATGAAACAGTTAAACACCAAGTAAGAACGGTGGGAAAACACACGACTATAATCTAGGTCATTAGAAAGTTTAATCAGAATATGAGTTTGGTCAAGGACCGTAACAGAGAACTCGTAACCCAGTTTCAGCGAGAAGAAGAACTTGCGAATAGCATCAATAGACGGTCTCTTCGTCGGAAAAAAACCAACCAAGGCGAATTGAAAAGGTTCGGCGAGAGCGGTAATTTCCTCCTCCGAAATCCATAAAGATGACAAACCTCGGAAAGAGCCCTTACGAAGTTCAAGAAAACAGCCAGTAGGTGAAGAATTGGAAAGGGCTTCAACAAATGACCGAGACTTAAATGAACCATTCAAAAAACCTAAGTCGGCCACCCGATTTGCCGCCATACCAGCCGGAAAACGACCGTAGAAAACAAAATAAAACAACGAAACCAGCAATAAAACAAAAAGAGACCACAAGAGAACTACAATAGGAAGGAAAATAACCTCCCAGCGACCATCAGCAGCAGCGGAGGCCAACAAAGCCCACCGGGGAAAAAGCTAGGGCAGAGCCCTAGCACAGCGAACGCGGAGCCCTAGCATCGTGAATTTAAGTCTCGGTCGATCAACATAAAAACTCTATTAGACAATGATTGCCCAAAAAGTTTGACATATGTAACTGTACTACTCCATGGAGTAGTATGCTATAGAATGCCCTAGAACTGCTTAAACCAATCAAGAGCAGCTTAAATATGGAACGAGGAAGAAAAACCATATTAAGGATACCTGTGGGGAGATTTTGGAGCTAGGTTTTCAAACTATGGTGCCACTGCACAATGTGATTAGGATACCGCAAACAAACAATATGCTTATAATACACCGAATATAAGCATGAACTATCTGGCTAAAACTTTGTTCATGAAATCAGAAAAAAATGTAACCCACGCATACAGATTATCGCCGGACGTTTTATGCAAAGCAATACCTTCTTCTTCGAAGGCTCTCCGGTTATCGCCGGGCCGTGCATCATTGCTTCCTTTTAGCTTTCTCTAAAGCAAGATCATTTTCTCGAAATTGAGGCGGCAATGTCTTCGTGAAGAAGGCAGAGCTTTTGAGCAATAAAGGCCCGCCCAGGCTATGGGGCTGTTTGGTATCGGATTTATCGTGGGATTTAAGTCGGATTTACGCTAAATCCAGCCAAACGGTTTTTGTGCAAGCGTTAAATCCCGGGATTCCGTAAATCCCGGATTTACGGATTTACGGCTTAAATCCCGGATTTACTAAATCCCTCGGTTAGGTGGATTTAACGGGATTTAACATTAGAAGCGCGCGAAAGGGAGAAAGTTAACTTCACAGCCAGCGAGCTCCTGTTCTTACTTCCGATCAAAATGTCGTAACTTCCCGACAAGAAGGGAAAGTCGTCGAAGGAGCGAAGTCGAACAGCCACGAAGGAACCGAAGTAGCGACGCGCGCAGAATCAACGAAGCCGAAGGAGCGAAGTCGAACAGCCACGAAGGAACCGAAGTAGCGACGCGCGCAATCTGTACACCTGCGAATCAACGAAGCCGAACAGCAACGACAGCAACGACAGCAACGACAACAACGACGAAAGGAAAAGATGAAATACAAACCCTACACGCCTCAAAGTTATTATCGATTAACTTAGGCTTAAGTTTGGTTAGGCTTTTTTACTGCTTTCTAACGGAGTTTTAGTAAAAAAAGTCGTCTCAGACCTTAATTTATATAATTTAAATAAATAATAATTAAATTATTTAATTAAATAATTAATAGTAGAATTAGTGCATAAATTAACTATCTAATTTAACTTAATTGATTAATTAATGATATAATTAGTAATTAATATTAATATAATTAGCTTATTTAATATTTAAAGTCTCAATTTGGTCCATGTTAATTTGTAATTAACTTTGTATTGAATTTTCGGTCATTTTATATGACCTAAAATTGGTTTTATTATGTTTTATGCAATTATCTTAATTTCATAAATATCTCCTTTAAAATTCAACGCATCAAAGTTATTATCGATTAACTTAATTTATATAATTTAAACAAATAATAATTAAGTTAATTAATTAAATAATTAATAGTAGAATTAGTGCATAAATTAATTATCTAATTTAACTTAATTGATTAATTAATGATATAATTAGTAATTGATTAATTAATGATATAATTAGTAACTAAATATTAATATAATTAGCTTATTTAATATTTCAACTCTCATTTTGATCCATGTTAGTTTGTAATTAACTTTTTATTGAATTTTTGGTCATTTTATATGACCTAAAATTAATTTTATTATGTTTTATGCAATGATCTTAATTTCATAAATATCTCCTTTAAACTTAAATCCCTAACAATCATAAATCTTGATATATGTTAACAAACAGTTTCTAAGGATTTAACAAGATTTAACATTTAACATACCAAACAGTTTTTAGGATTTAACACATTTCGGATTTACTAAATCCGGATTTACAGGATTTATTAAATCTCACTAAAGTTAAATCCCACTTATTGCCAAACAGCCCCTAAGAGCCGATTTGGTAAAGGTGTAGTATCATAATTTTAAGAAATATGGGTTGTACTATTTTTATTTTATTTTATTTTGTGATTTAGACGAATAATATCCAAAATTTTAATATCCATATATATTTATCATTTTAATTTCATTAATTATTGGCATAACTTTTAAAATTTTAAATAAAATAAAAAATATTACCTAAAAGTTAAAATTTTATGGGTTGTCCAAATCTTTTCTTGACTTCTTTCTCTTGGGACATTGTTGATTCCTTCGTAGCTTTGTACGCTTTCAATCATGTCACTAACTTTGCATTCGATTGATATCATTTTCACTTTCACTAGGGGTGTCAATTTCGGGTCACGGGTCGGGTTCGGGTCGAACCCGAAACTGCCAGAGTTCAAACGGGTCAGAAATTTGAACCCGGACTCGACCCGGGTAGGTAAACGGGTCGGAAATTCATACCCGAACCCGACCCGGCGGGTTCTCGGGTTGACCCGACCCGACCCGACCCGCACGGCATCGAGCGCGGCACGACGCGAGGCGTTAGTGGTGCAGCGTGGGTTTATCATCGGGCGACGGTGCAGGCGCGGCAACGTGGCAGCGGGCGTGCGAGGCAGCGGGCACCGAGCAGCAGCGCAGGGTAGCAGCGCGCGGTGCTCGGGGCAGCGGGGCAACAGCGCGGGGCTCGCGGGGCAGCGGGCAGCACGGGCAGGGGCAGCGGGCAGCGGGTGGGAAATCCTAATTTTTTTAAAATAAACGGGTTTTCGGGTTGACCCGGCAACCCGACCCGTTTTTTCAAACCTGTCGAATCTGCGAACCCGAACCCGACCCGTTTTTCAAACGGGTCAGGTCCAACCCGGATTTTCCGGGTCGGGTTTTCGTGTCGTGTCAAATATTGACACCCCTAATTTTCACGTTATGCTGATCTTATCATTAACAATAAGATTTGTTGATTCTAGTGAGATCACATCATTGACTTCTATGATTTTCTAGATTTTTTTTTTATTAACGCAAATGAGTGAGTGATATATGATGTAAATAGTGAAGTTTAGTTATTAAATATGTAAATTAATGGTGGATTTTTGAGTAACATGTATATAAATCAGTCTCTTTGTATTAGGAGTTTATATGCATATCACTCAAATCATAGGAATTATATATTTAACACCTAAATATTCACTATTTACACACATAAACTTCTAAAATTAAAAAAAAAAACCCCTCGTCCTATTTGTTAGTTTTCGTCATCAAACTCCATACGTCAACCTTGCTTGCATCCTTCTGACTATGGCCATGATCTAAAAAAACTATTTTATGCATTTTTTTACACATTATTAAGATTTTGTCTTATGTGTATTTCTGTTTCTCTTAGATCCCTTTAATTAATCCTATCAGCCTTTTTTTTTTTAAATAATTTAGGGTCTGCTTCAGGAGTAATTATTGTGTCCGGACACCGAACGTGTCCAGAGGCCAATAATAAAGCGCCACGTCACTTGGGTGCTCGGTACCGAGCACTCGGTATTGCTCGGTATTTGTCCGGATTTCTGATTTTTTGTCCGGATGTAATAACTTTTCCTGCTTCGGACAACTTTGTGATAGCTTTGTTTTCTTAGATCGTAGCTATAGTCCATTTAACTATTGCTTTCTTGTTGATTTCTCGTTGCTTTTTAAAATTTTTTTGATTGAACGGCTGATTTTTTTGTAAGAAAATCTACTAATTTGTGAGAGCTGTAAGAAAGTAGATATCCGATTTTTCAAATAAAAAGAATATTTATAATGCCGCAAAAATTTATTTTTCTCATAATAACTTTAGAACAATTTCTATAAAAAACTATTGCCGCTCTAAGCGGATCCTAATCTTTATGTATACATATCATCTTACTTTTTCGTTCGCTAAAAAATCATAATAAGATGATTATTTTTATCTTAATATGAAAATTTTATAGAATTAAAAAGATAAAATAATTAAACAAGATTTCAAATAAATGGCGAGCAACATTTCATATATTTGAATAACTAAAAAAGAAAAACGAAATAACGAAATAAAGGTTTAAAACATGAGAAAATTTTAGATGAAAATTGATTTAGGTATGTCCAAAAAGGAGAAGCATTGGGTTGCAATATTCTGATTAAAATATGAAATTTTGCTTAGATGAGTTTTTAATTTTTTTTATATAAGTAAAATATATAAATAAATAAATAATTTTTCTAGTTCTTTTATCTCAAGGAAAATTGAATATTTTAAAATTTATCCAAATCAAAATTTGGCCATGATATTCTCACTATTTTTTTAATTTTTTTTCTTTCACAAAATTCATTTCAATAATTTTCAAGAAGATGTTGTTATAGAATTTTTCTTAAATAATAATTAAAGTTACATGGATTGTGTTTTTTTTAACCAATTGGTTGTGATAAAGTCAAGGGTGTAAGCGAGTAGAGTCCGCTCAAGCTAGATTCGGTAATGAAATCAAAAGCTAAGCTTATTAAGATGTGACCTTGAGCTCAAGATTAAATGAACTCGAATTCTAGCTTGAGAAGACTTAGCTTGCAAGCTCATAATACTGAGATTTTTTCTTGATAAAATTAGCTAGTCTTATTTTCCTCGACAAGAGCTGCTAGATCCAAGAAAAACACGTCCCTAAAAAACCTTCCCTTATATTAATAAGGTTGCATGGGTTCCTAGAAAAAAATTAGCAACATCACACCTCATGCCTTCCTTTTCCCCTATGGTATCATGTATGTTGCGAGCTGAAAGATTCATATCGATAGAGTGAAATAATTTTACATCTTTGCAATCTACAAAAACTTAGCACACAAACAGAGGATAAAGTAACACTAGGATTTTTACGTGGACAATTTTGAAAAGGGGAAAAAGTACGGAGTCTTGCCCAGTTGAAAAGATTTCACTAATATTTGAATAGATTACATAATTTGATCTATCCTTCAACTAAAGGACAATAAGAATACAATGAATTGGAAGTGGACCAAATTTCATATGTGTACTATTGATGTAGATTGAATACCAGAGAATATTCCACAAATGTACGTCAACAGTTGGAGACCCCAGATACAATCAGCAAACGGACAGAAGTCTAGAGACAGTCAATGATCAGGAAGAGATCATGTAGCAACCAACAAACGGATAAAAGTACAACGACGGTTGGTTGTCAGAAAGAGATCTGGTGTCGACCAACAAACGAGCAGAAGTTCGGAAACAGTTGATGGTTGGGAAGAGATCCGGCAGTTATCGGTGGCATGAAAGCTCTCAAGTTTTCTCCTTCTTTCTCCCTCATGTGAAGAATGAGAGGTCTATTTATAGTTTTTTAGAGTGGCATGCCTAGTACATATGGAAATCAAGGGCATTTTAGGAGTGTTCCATTAGACGACTCACAGTGACCTACTTGATCATAGAGCATTTATTAAGTATTTAATGGCCTTAGAGATGTCATAATTGAGTGATTTTAGGCTCGTTGGATTCATTTTGTCAAGCTGCTCGATTCAACTATAAGAATTGTTGAAACTTGTTGAATATGAGTTAGGTTGTTAAATCTAAGCTTATATCTCAAAGGCTAATCAAGAGGAGGGGTGAATTGATACTTTTAAAAATTTGCCTCATTTTGAATTTTAAAAGTTCGAAACCGTTATAACAAACTGAGCAGATTATTTTTTGAGTTTTAAAAAATTATTTTTCAACCACATAAAAAATAAAAAGACAAAAATTAAAGCAGTGGAAATTAAAAGACACAAAAATTTATAGTGGTTCGGTCAAACACGACCTACACCCACTCCCTGAAGTCTCGCACTTCAGGTATTGCACTATTACCACTAGTATCTCTCCTTTTTCCCCTATAGCAAGGCGGAGAAGTCTTCACAAAAACTCTCTTCCACCACTAGAACCGTCGTCCTTTTACACCGTCCAAGTGTCGGCAGAGAACCGTCGTCCTTTTACACCCTCCAAGTGTCGGCAGAGAACCATCGGCTATTCACACTCTCCAAGTGTGGGCAAAGAACCTTCGTCCTTTTACACCCTTCAAGTGTAGGTAGAGAACCCTCGGTTGTTCACACTCTCTAAGTGTAGGCAGAGAACCTTCGTCCTTTCATACCCTTCAAGTGTAAGCATAGAACCCTCTGCTTTTCACACTCCTCGAGTGTCGGCAGTGACCGGATCTTCTTGAAAGATCTTCACACTAGAAATCTAGAATAACAAGATAAAAGAGTGAAGTAAATACAAAATACAAACAGAGAACCTTACCCTTGAATGACCAAGTGAGCCCTTCACGCTTCAACAGGAAGAAATCTCTTTCAAACACTCTCTCTTACTCTCCTTTAATTTCCCTTTATCATTCACGAAGATCAAGTGACAAAAAGATTAAATGATAGTCTTAAGTGGACCTTTTATAGAACAGACACAAAAAATCATCCAGAAAATTATATTTTTCAAATTTGACCGTCCATGATCGTCCCATACAATCCAATTTCATACGTACGAATAATTCAAAAACTGTTGCGTACAAACTCATTGTGAATTAGTACAAACTATATTCATACCCGATCATCATCTGTAAGAAATATATTCATCCGATATGAACATAAATTTTTAAAGCGCGTATATACGACGTCTGCATAAAAACACAACAGAGCCCATCAACCCGGTACGATTGAAAAATATCGTCCGTACAAATAGCGTTAGAGGACAATCCAGAGAAGATCGTCTTGGGATGAACTAGAGATATCGTCTGGATGAACAATGTATTTCCTAAATCCAGAGCCGATCGTCTTGGGACGAACAAAAGATTTCATCTGGACGAACAGTGTATTTGCCAAATCCAGAGAAGATCATTCTGGGATGAACGTGAAATATAGTCTAGACGAACATTGTGTTTGCTAAATCCAGAGAAGATCGTCCTAGGACAAACTATACATATCGTCTGGACGAACAGTTCATTTGGCAAATCCAGAGAAGATCATCTTGGGACGAATGTAAAATATCTTCTGGATGAACAGTTCATTTGGCAAATCCAAAGAAGATCGTCCTGGGACGAATGTAAAATATCGTCCGTACGAACTTCACATTTGGAAAAAATAGAGAAGATCGTCCCGGTACGATCATAAAATATCGTCTGTACGATCTATACTTAGAAAATTTTTGCCATTATCTGTTTGTTCCATTGCTCATTGGGGAAAATAACTGATCAGATCATCATGTACGAACGGGTATCGTACAATACGATCAGCTTTAAAAAATTTAAATTTTAAAACACTCCCCCAGTGTGTGTTTGTACTTAACTACTCAATTATAATTATACTCTCTCAAACTCAATAAAATAAAAAATACAGACTTCAATTTACAAAAAACTCTAAGTTGATCTTGATTTGAAGTCTTCAATAATCTGAAGTATGATTTTTCTGAAATGTTAGTACATACAAGAACAAAAATAATTCTTACAAAATATGTTAGGAGAAAATACTTAATCAAAATAATAATATTTGGAATCATTAAAAACATACAAGCTGCAAGAATGTCAAACATGCCAAGCTAAGTAGCAACTATCTCAACAAGAATGTCATATTTTGATATCATTTGGTCATCTAACTAATGCATTGACGCCTTTAATTAGGCTTTGGTTTATTGATTTGGGACCATTGGGGCTCAGATTGGTCTGAATTTGGTGTCATTGGGTTCGTCTCTTTGAGATGTTTAATTTGATATAAGCTTGCAAAAATCAGAGCTTAGATGACCTTGATTTGAATTTTTGAAGCTCCAAACTCTTATTCGGATTGAGATTCATGCATAAACCTTTTTTTTTTAATGTTAAAGCCTGTAAAATCCAAAAATATGTGTTGGAGCCCTTAAATGTTATGGATGCAAAATTATAAATTCAGACAAATTATGCTATGTGAATGCTTCCCTAGTTTTAATGTGGACCTCCCATTAATATCATAGACCAAGTAAAATGTCTTAGAATATGAATATAATATTTCTTGAAGTCAGGGAATCGATTAGAACAAAATTTGTTGAAAAATATTTCTAAAACTTTAAAATTGCCTGAAACTGACTATATAGGTTTTATTTAGCTTCTAAAATGTTAATATTGAGTCTGGAATGTCATAACATGATCCCGAGGACCCAAAAAATGTTAAAATTAAATTTTCCAGGCAAAAATATTTAGGTCAAACGCATTTTGGTGGCTGAACTAGTCAAAGGACCACTGCTAGGGTGCCCACGCGAATACGCTCGCCTATGCGCCCATAAGGGGGTGCTCCCTTATAGGCTTCCATTTTTTATTTTCTTTTTTATCGCCTTTGGCAGTATATTGTAGATTTCATAATTATTTTATTATTTTTAAATAGAAATAATAGATTTTTCCCTGTAAAATTCCAAAAAGAAAAATCTAAAAAATTTTAAGAAAATTTTGGAATATTTATTTTTCTAACCTCTCCACTCACACCTATAAATAACCCCCTTGGGGTGGAGAAAAAGCACAATCACCTCATTTTCTTCTTCTTTTTTCTCTTTTTCTTCTTCTTACATTAGTTACATTTTATTATCTTGGATATGTGACATCTCCTATCAAGCATCAGTGCCCCTCTTTGTGTCAGAGCAGGTCTTGCTTTTCTTCAACTTCTCTTCCTTACTTCTTCTTACATTAGAGACATTTCAATATCTTGGATAGGTGATATCCTCTATCAAGCTCTAGTGCCCCTCTTTATGTAGAAGTCCTGATGGGAGATCATTCTCCCCTCAAAATACCCATAATCAAAGAATATCTTTTACCCCTTGAACAAGAAGAAAGTCCAAAGAGATCTTACAAGGTAGTCAGACTAAGAGGTGGCATCCATAAACACTAGTGATTCTTTAATCATATTCCACAAGAAATTTTATTTTCTCAATGAACTCATGGTAAAGGCTCCTAAAAAATCTAATCGGACATGTTTTCCTCCATTGTGATATTTAACTATTTGCAAAATAAGTTTACGAGTGGGCCTATAATTTCCACTTTCGCCTGAATTAACTGATATTTCAATATTGTTTGGAGTTAGAGTATCTCAATTTTCATATAAAACTATGTCAATCATTATAGGTTTTATTGCTTTCTTTAGAGATCGTGAAGTAGTTTTGACACTACAGTATTTTTCTCGAATGGGTCAATTTATATGTGACATACAAGGTCGTATCATATTTAGGTCTAAATTGTTAGACATCTTAACTAGAGATCCATTAAAGAGTTGGACCAGTATATTTTTCTTTGTGAATACGGACTAGAATCTCATAGAAAAGTGGAAAAAATTAAAGGAGTTATCAGTTCCTCTTCATATTGGAGAAGAAGACATTGAGAGCTCTTAAAATCTATGATATTGAAAGTCTTCTTTATGAGGTACGCTATTATGAAAAATATATAGAAGAAGATTATTTATTCAAAGTTGGTCTATCTCTTCATGCAGAGAAGTTTCAAACAACTATGTTAATGAAATCGAACAAATTTCAAGAGATATCCGCACCCGGACGCCGATCGTAGATCGCGGCCGAATTTTTGCCCAAGCATCATTAGACCACTGGCTGGCTGCCAACTATTGCCAGACTACCGCCAGGCCATCGATCCCTGCCAAACTTCTTACTGACCATGTTTAGATGATCGCCTGGCCCCCGACCATCACTGGACTTCCACCCGATTGGCGACCACCATCGAACTTATGCCCAACCATCATCAGAACACCACCTGGTCGTCGATCGTTATTAGATTACTACCCAACCTTCAACCATCATTGTACTTCTGCTTGACCATCATCGGATCATTGCATATTCGCCAAACTTCTACCCGGTCACTGTTAAATCTCCTCCCGACAGTCGCCGGACCTTCGCCCAACTCTCCAAATGGTTGTAACTCCACTACCTCTAAGTCAAACAATGGGTCAACCTTTATAATTCACTCGAATTTAATGTAATATTTTTACCTGGGCAAGGCCTTATGGTTTTTCCCTCTTTAAGTTTTCTACGTAAAAAAGATCTGGTGTTTTATTGCTCTCTCTCTCTCACATAAAACACCTATTTGTATGTTGGATATCCATGCATCTCTAAGACGAAGAATTTTTTCTTTGCCACCATAAATATTCTAGCATGCCATAGTTTATCATTAGACCGCCACCCAGCTATTGACCTCCGCCACATGCCTACTATCACATGTCGACTACGATCGGTCTATTCCACCACTGTCTCCCACCGACTACTGTCCATATAACTTATGTCGCATGATGATTATAATCCTTCTGACCTCTATCTCCTACTTAATATGGTGCCTTTGACCGTCATTGCCCATCGACTACAGTCCATCTAACCTTCATTGTCCACTGACTACGGTCCCTCCGACCACCATCACCAACCAATTATGGTTCCTTTAACCTGCATTTCCCTCTAACTATGATTCCTCCGACCATCATCACCCGCCGACTACAGTCTCTTTGATCACCAACGCCAATTAATTATGATCCCTTTGATCACTGTCGCCCGCTGACTACTGTCCCTCTGATCACGATCGCCTGGCTGATATTGTCCTTCCGACCCTACGATCTATCCGACCACCATTGCCTACCGACTAAGTTCCCTTCGACCGTCATCGCCCGCCAACTAAAGTCTTTCCAACCACCATCACCCACCGACTATAATCCCTTTGATCTCTATTGCCCAAATATAGCCCTGCCAACCAAATGAACATACTAATATTCTCTTGAGAATGACTCCCTTATCATCGGATTCTTCTAATCCAAACTATGTAACGCGTTCTATATGATACATTGAGCCAATACCACCTCCCGGAATGACACCATTTATGATCAACTACAAACACTAATTGAATCATTTTAACCAGGCCAAGCCCCGTAGTTTTTCACATTTTTATGATTTTCCACGTAAAAATCTTGGTGTCTCTTATGACTCTCAAGATCTTGTTGTCTCTTAAACTTAAAATATCTATTTCTTAGTCTCATGTGTGAAATCAAGAAAAATCCAAAATAAACAATTGTCCACTTTGAAATCTTTTTTTCTCTTTAACTATTTTGCCTACTTTTAATAAATGCGCTTGCTCGAATTCTAAATTTTTTTTTTCATAAATATTATTATACATTATATAATCCTATTTTGTCAACCCTAAAAAAAAAACATTTATTACACGCCGAATTTGACTGAGGTCCTAACTCAAATCAAAATAGATCACGTCACCTATAAATTGTGTATGCATCAAATTGTATGGAAGTGGTATAGGATATGTGTAAAGGCTGATATTAATGGCCTATTATTACATGAGTTGTGTAACCTAACCAATAGGGCAGCTTTCCGTCCCTTTCATTGATATTTTATTCGTGAATGATGACAACATCAACCCAAACATGTCGCTGTTTGCATTCTTCCATGATCCGTCACATGTCTGCCTATGACATAGCCCAATTATATCAACATGGAATTTTAAATCTATAACGTTTTAATTTTTGGTGTTTGAAAAGTTCCAATAATTTGGACAAAACAGGGTGCTAGAAAGCTGTTTTTACAAATTATAATTCACATATAAGTGATAAGCTATAAGATAATTTATTTTGATGAAATTGAGCATCCGGATAAGATGAATATAACGACAATGAGATTTTGTTTGGAACGAATTTCTTGCTGTTTCTTAAAATAGTTTTTCAATAAAATAAATTTAATTTTTTACTAAAAAGCTATTTTAAGTTGTAGTAAGAAAGTCATCCCAAATGAAGTATAAAGCTTCGTTCGAGATTGTTTTCTTACTATTTTCTTACTATTTTCTAATGCAGCTTTCTAGCATAAAAATTTCTGGTTCAACTATTTTCTGAACTAAAATCTGATTTAGAAAGCAGTAAGAAAGTCATCCCAAATAAAATTTAAATTTAATTTGATATGATTTTAAAAGAATCTAAGACTTCATTTGATTGGGATTTTTTATTGCTTCTTAGAGCAGTTTTTAAATACAAAATTTTATTTTTTGTACTAGAATGCTATTTTAAGAAGCAGTAAGAAAGTAATCCCAAACAAAACGTAAATCAAATACTTGAAAAATGATTAAAAAAATTAATGCGTTCATCCCTTAACCAAATCCTATGAATTTTATTCGAAGGTACATTTAAGGATGTAAAATCCAATAAAAATATGTTTCATGATTTTTGATAACATTATCTTTTTAAAAATAATAATATATAATATCCTATTTTAATGTCAAATGACTTTCCAAAATTTATTTTGTAATCCTTCATGTTTGATCTAAAATTGATCAACATAAATCCCTTCAACCCAAATACAATCCGCTAGCACCCCGAATAATCTGAACTCGACTTGATGACCCAATTTGATTAAAAAAAATTATAGCAAGTCAATTATAGAGTTTAGATTAATTGATTAAAAATAAAATGTCATACCAAAAAATTAAAAAAAAAATGAATTAAATGGGTCACTTTTGGGCCCAAATAGGATTCATGGGTTAACACTAACCCAACTCGTTTATTAAGTGGGTCAACTCAAACCAATATTTGTTGGGTTGGACTTCGAACAGATTATTCATCGACACCTCTAATATTCTCTTATATTTTTTAGATATAAAATTTCAAAAATAACGATAATTTAAAATTTAAAATTTAAAATTTTAGGATAAGAGACATTTTATCTCTCCATCTAAATTTCTATATCAAAATAATTTGCTAGAACATAATTTGAAATAGAGCTAGCACAAAATGTGGTAGAAGTACTAAATACTTTCATATTTATTTATATTCATGTAAGATATTAAATTTATAGAAATTAATATTATTAACTCGTTTGATTTTTTTATTAAAAATATGAAGTAAAATTTGTATATATTAATAATAAATTATACATATTTATTTATTTATTTTATATTTAAATATTATCTGTAAATTTACAAAGTTATTTTTTATAATTTATTTAGAAAAAAAAACAATATAAGAAAAACATAATATTAAATATAATTTTTTTGGCTTATTGTAACAATGAAACATGCATAAATAAATAATAATGTTTTTTTAATTCAAGAGAAAATATTTTATTGGTCCAACCATAAAATTTATAAGCCGCCCCTTGGTTTGAACTTTTATTTTATCCAGTGAACGTACGCTCCTCTATATTCGGTTTTAGGCAAAAAAAGCGCCTGTACCGAGTACCAAGTACCGAGTACCGAGTTGTACCGAGTTTTTCAAAAAACTCGGTACAGGCGCTTTTTTGCCTAAACCGAACGTAGAGGAGCGTACATTCACTGGATGTAATAAAAGTTCCCTTGGTTTTGAAATTAAGCCGCTGTTTGAGAAAATTTTTTTATTACTTATTAAAATAATTTTTTTAAATAAAAATTAAAACGGTTTCAAGAAACAACAAAAGAAGCTTTTGGACTTTCATAATTCAAGATTAGGAGAAAGTCAATTATGTGACATATATAGAGTATTTTTTTTCTGAACCTTTACTCTTTCTATTATTTTAATTGACCATCTCAGATTAAAAAAAAAAATATTTCCTTTTACCTTCCATTTTGGACTTTTGGGCAAAATTAAAAAAAAATATATGTTTTAAATCTTAAAAAAAATAAAAAAAAAAGAAACAATCCTAATTGCAATGAGTGTTTAACAGGTTAGGCTTGTGTTCGACCTTAACTTAATCTGATTTGAACACAGGGGAGGGGTTCCCAACTCAACCTATTTAATTAATGGGTCATAAAGGTGTGTCCGACTCGGATGTTTGTATCTAACCCGATAACATGTCTAAGTTAAAAGATAAATTGTAACTTGGTAACTATAGAGTTTAGATTAATTGATCATATCAATAAGTAAACAGATCATAATCAATTCAAAATCGAGTTTGCGCTTACTAATTTTATTAATTCACTGCACTATTTATATTAATTATATATATATATATATATATATATCATAAAAATACCAATATTAAAATTTGCTAATAAAAAAGTGTTATAACTCAAAATTAGAGACTAACACTTTTAAAAATAAATTATTTAATGGAGATTGCAACTTCTACATAATTTAAGAAAAATGGAATTTTAAGGAATTTAGAAGGGTGAGGAAACAATTCTATTGAAGAAAATTAAGAGATTGAATGGAAATGAGGGGTTGAAGTGGAAAGGTATCTTGATGTAATTTGTTTTAGGATGCACTTGAGTGCTCTTGGATTTACGCCGAGATTAGTGCTTGAATATAATATTAAGAAATATAAATTTTAGCATAAATATAAACTCATTTTAACCTATATTTAGTCATGTGAAAATATTTACACAAACTCAAAAAATATAATTTGCAAAGAATACTATATGTAGTAAGAAATAAGGACCTTTCCCACGTTGATTTAAAGCCATTACTAATTTAAATTTGTAATTGTACTTAGTCATCATTCACGCAAGGGTGAAACCAAGAAGAACTTAGGGTGATCAATTGCCCCACCCTTAGCTCTTTTTTTTTTTTTGTCCATAGAAAGAATACGCATTTTTACTATTTTATCCACCTTCAATAAATATTGACACGACCTGAAACTCGACTCAAACCCGACCTGGAAAAATTCGAGTTTCGGTCAACCCGCTTGTGAAACGGGTTGGGTCCGGGTTTGGATTTCCGACCCATTTGAAAACAGGTCGTGCTTGGGTTGACCCAGAAATCCGTGAGTAGACCTGAATTGACCCCTTTGTCACGTTGCTCAAGGTCGCGTCGTAGATGTCACTCAGGGTCGTGTCACATGACTTGTCTCTTAACTCGGTCGCGTTGTAGCCGTCGCTCTTGGTCGTCACCGTTGTCGGCCTGCCGCCGTCCTACAGCTCCTGCATGTGCTGTTATCCTAGTTGAAGCCAACTAATGAGCGAAGTTCGAAGAGCTGAAGAGTGACGCTATCGTCCCACCCACTAGTTGTCGCTGTCGCCTGAGATGTCGCGATCGGCCTGCCTAAGAGCCGAAGACTATCGTCATCCCTCCCTCGCGAGTCGGGTCGGGTCAATCCAGTAACCCGCACGGGTCATGTATGGGTTGACAATTCTGATCTCGTTTGAAAAACCGGGTCAGGCTAGTGTCGACCCATTTAAGGCTGGATTGAGTTCAATCCGAATTCGATCCGTTGATCCAAATATAAACCCCTAACTTTTCTCATCCTCAAAATGGAGATTTATTTGGTTCTTTCACTCCCGAAACAGAGATTGATTTCATCCTTTTCGGAGTGGAACATCTCCATCAATAGTGAAAAGGCTAGTTTTTTTTTTCTTTTTTAAAAAATAAGGGAAGGATTGGTCAACTAAATAATGATAATTGGTGGAAATGTGATTAGAATGATTGGACGATTGGTTGGCAAAAAATAGTGACAATCAATCGAGACATATGGCGTAGAAAGGGGCAATTTTGATCAAGTAGAAGGTGAGAAAATTTGATTAAGTAAGAACATCTAGAAAGAGAAAATTTTGACTAATTACTGACTGACAAGTGACAAATATTATTTATTGATTCCCTATTTGTGACTGATAAATAATGTTCATGATTGATTCTTTAGAAGGAGGGAAATCCAATTAATCGATGTGGGACATGTTGCATCCTGGATTATTCGCGGCGATAGAGAATTATAGAGTTTAACGCCTTAACTTTGTATGAAGATCCATAACACATGCAGATTAACGAGAGGGTGTAGTGTTCATGAGAGACACAAGAGTTTTACATGAAAACTCCTCAAAAGAGAGAAAAACCACGGGGCCTGGCCCAGTTTGAATGAATCCAATATTATTTTCAGCCGATTACAAATGAGACCCTTCCTTGGGTGGAAGGCCTTGGGTTGATGTAACAAATAGTCATCATATTACATGGTGAGAATTTGAAGAATTAGTATTGAAATGTTTGCTTAGCCGGCAGAACTATAGTTGATGGGCGATGGAGGTCAAAAATATGTAGTCTGGTGATGGTGGTCATAAGGACCGTTTTCTAGTGAGACAGGTCAAAAGGACTATAGTCGGCGGGAGACAGTGGTCAGAAAGATCTTTGTCGGGTGAGGAAGGTCAGAAGGACCGTATTCAGTGGGAGATAGTGGTTAGAAAGACTGTTGTCTTGCGATGGAGGTCGGAAGGACCGTAGTAGGCGACAGAGGTTGGAAGGACCGCAGTCGGTAGGCTATGGGGTATGAAAGACCGTTGTCTCGCGGTGGACGTCGGATGGATCATAATAGGCGACGAAGGTCAAAAGGATCATAGTCTACGGGAAACAGGATTTAGAAAGATCGTTGTTTGACAATGGAGGTCGGAAAGACCGTAGTTGGCAAGAGAAAAGGATCTGAAAGACTGTTTTCTGACGATGGATGTCGAAAGGATCGTAGTAGGTGATGAAGGTCGAAAGGACTATAGTCGGCATGAGATAGGGGTCAGAAAAACCATTGTCTAGCGATGGAGGTTGGAAGGAGTACTTTAGTATGCGACAGAGGTTGGAGGATCGTAATCGGTAGGAGATAGGGGTCAGAAAGACTGTTGTCTGGCGATGGAGGTTGGAAGGATTATAATAAGTGACGGAGGTTAGAATGCTCATTGTCGGATAGGGGTCATAAAGACCGTTGCTGGCGATGGAGGTCGGAAGGATCGTAGTAGATGACGGAGGTCGGAAGACCCGTAATCGATAAGAGTTAGAGGTCAGAAAGACCATTGTCTTACGGTGAAGGTCGGAAGGACCATTGTAGGCGATGGAGGTCGGAAGGACTATAGTCGGCAGGAGATAGGGGTTAGAAAGATCGTTATTATAAGGCGATGGTTTGGTGGAACTCTGACTTCTATCGGTGGTCTGGCAAAAGTTCAGGCCTTAGTTGGTGGTCCAGCGGTGGTTTGGCAGAAAACCAGTGTCAAGAGGTGATTTGGCAAAAATCTGGCGTTAGGTGGTGCTACGATGGAACTACAACATTGGGAGATGGTCCGACGAAATTCCTTCATTCGGTGGTGGTCTTGATGGAAGTTCGGTTCCAAGCGGTGGTTCTGCAGAACTCCAGCTTCGGGCGGTGGTGCGGTAGAAGTCTTACACCAGGCGTGGTCCGGTAGAAGTTCGGTGTAGGCATTGGTCTTGTTGGTAGTCCAATGTCAGGCGGTGGTCCGACGAAACTCCTATGTCAGGTGGTGGTCTGGTAGAACTCCGACTCGGACGATGGTCTGGCAGAATCCTTCATCAAGCGGTGGTCTGACGATGGTTTGGCAGAACTCTGGAGTCAGGCAGTGGTCTGGTGGAACTCCAGCATTATGCGGTGGTCTGGCAGAACTCATCTATTAGGCGGTGGTCTGTTAGAACTCTAATGTCAAACGGTGGTGCGGCGGAACTCTGGCGTCCGGAGGTGGTCCTAACGAAAGTTTGGCATCATGTGGTGGTCTGGTTGAACTCTTGCGTTGGATGGTGGTCCGAGGAAAGTCTGGCATCAGGCGGTGGTCCTGATAGAATTCAAGTGTCAAACGGTGGTACGACAGAAGTCCTGCGTCAAGCGGTGGTCCTGACGGAAGTCCAGCGTCAGGCGGTGGTCCTAGGGAACTCCTGCGTAAGGTTGTGGTATGACAGAACTTTAGTGTCAGGCGGTGGTGCGCAGAAGTTCAACATTAAGCGGTGGTCCTGATGAAATTCTAGTGTCAGGAGATGGTCCTGATGGAATTTCGGTGTTAGGCGGTGGTCCGGTGGAACTTCTGCGTCAGGTGGTGGTCCAGTAGAACTCCAGTGCAGGTAGTGGTTTTGACAAAAGTTCGGTGTTAGGTGGTGGTCCGGTGGAAGTGCGGCATCAAGCGGTGGTCCTTACAGAAGTCTAGCGTCAGGCAATGGCCCTGCGGAACTCTTATGTCAGGTGGTGGTATGGCAGAACTCTGGCATCATGCGGTGGTATGGCAGAAGTCCAGGTAGTGGTCAAGGAGGAGCAAGGAGGAAAGAGCGATCTCCGATCTCTCTCTTGATTTCTTGCTTGAGGTCCCCTTTTCATAAGAAGTAGGGGTCCTTTTTATAGATTTTTTAGAGTGACATGGCTTATAAATTAGTGGAAGATCAAGAGTAAGTTGGGAGTGATTTGGATGAACGACCGATGTTAAATCCCTTGATGTGTACCATTTACTAGGCCTTTTAATGTCTTATTGATATCAAAATTTTGCGATTTTGGGCTCGTTGGATTTGTCTCGTCAAGGTGCTATATTTGTTTATAATATAAGCATGTCACGTTTGGAAATCATTTGGTAATCCAAATTGTGGTTTCAACCTTCCAACAGTGCTATTGGTCCTTGATTTGGACCCATTTGGACTCAGATTGACTTTAATTTGGTGTCGTTGGATTTGTATTTTTGAGACATTCAGTTTGACTATAAGTTTGTTAAAATTGGAGTTTGGATGGTCCCAATTTTAATTTTGGAAGTTTCCAACTTGATTTTGCCTCAAGATTCGTGCCCGACAAGATAATTTTTTATGATGTATCAGGACAAAAATTAATAGAGGCATATTCTATAGAAGAAGGAAATCCAAGCTTTAGAGAGTTTTGGAAGATCACAAGCAATGCATGAAAAATAGCATGAAAGTAAATGGATAACAACTTCACCTTCATTGAAGAATAGGCGACACTTTCAAATTTTTTACTAGAAAGCTACTTTAAGAAGCAATAAAAAAAAGTAATCCCAAGCGAAGCCTAAGCCTCATTTAAAAAAAAAAAAAAACTTGACACAAAGATGGATTTGAAGAAAAAGAGAATAATCACAAATTGTATATAAAAAATAGTGCCTTATACTCTAAATTTTCATGGCTACATAGGATTTACATCATTAAAAAAAATTGTACAATTCTTCGAAAATCTTTTCTCGCTTCCTCTCTTAATGCCAAGTTATTTATCATTGAAGGAAGAAGAAAATTGAAGAGAAATGTTTGGATGAGGTCTAATGCACTATATGCAATAATAATTAAAGAGATTTAAGAATTTTCTTTCAAATCATTCCAAATGAAAATGATGGAATACTTTCTTCAAGTGCAGTGGGTGCTGGAAAATTTAAATCACTTGATCTTCACTTGTAAAATCTCTAGCCAAAACTCTGATACCAATTGATGAAATAACGTTTTGTAATTGAAGAATTTTGGAAGAAAGCACAAGCGAAACAAGAGAACCAAGGATAGCCACCTCACTCTCATTAAAGGATGGGTATCACTCTCAACATCACCAAACCAAAATATCAAATTTGCCACCAAACTAAGTTTGGAGAAAAGGAGAGATATTTTAACATTTATTTTGAAAGTAATATCCTGCATCTAAGATTTTTATGGTTATACATTGGCCTTATATCTTGAAGGAAATTAATAAACACAAAAATGTAAATATGGCTATACATTCAATGTAAATCTTTTGATATTTTGGACTTAATTTTGATATTTTTAGAGGCCAAGACAATATTTGAAGCCAGAATTCTTAATAAAATTTTCTCCCATTAGTGCAACGACTTGAAGGATGACTTAAATAATAATTAAGGATATTTTATTTGATTGGTGAGGTTCATTTTGATGTCTATGAAGTAGTTGTCTCATAATGTTTTAAAATTTTAATTTTATGGAAAAAAACTTTAAGACTCAAAAAAAAATATATAAAAAAAATTTGACTTTAAAAATAGGGAGATAAATAATAAATCAATAGAAAATAACTACCAAAAAATAGGATTTGGCAGCAATTCTTAGATGATACAACAGAAGTTTTAAGTCTTAAAATTTTACTTGCAACAATGTTAAAATTGTTGCAAGACAGCTATAGATGCTATCTATTATGGTCTTTTAGCAGCAGTTCAAGATCATTGGAGAAGAGAATTCATAGCGCTCTTTCAAGCAACGGTTTAAACCGCTACAATAATTGTCGACTATTTATACCACCGTAAAAGTAAGAATCTTGCGAACCGTAAAAGTAAGAATCTTGTCGCAGTTTAAATTGTAGCAAGAAGGCCAATAGGGGTTGGAGTGAATCATTTAAACACTAGAAACAATTATTACCACTTTGGCAGAATGCTCAAGCAATGGATGCACACTGTTCATGGTTAAGTATCTTTGTAGAATATGTACTTGTACTTATAAAAAGCTTTCAAAATTGCAACTGATCAGTACATTCACACACTTAGGAAGAGTTTAAGATGACATAAAGAGCAAGCCAAAACTTAATAGGTTCATACACTTAGGCTTCGTTTGAGACGGCTTTTTTATTGCTTTTTAAAATGGAGTTTTAATACAACTCCGTTTTATGAAGCAATAAAAAAGTCGTCCCAAACGAAGTCTTAGGCTTCATTTGGGACAAGCATTTGGCCACTATTTTTGGCAGCTTTTAATAAGTTTTTGTGCTAAAAAATTGTAGCAGAACAATCATACAAAATTTGTACCATAATATGAGATAAACCAGCATGCATATTTTTTAAAATATGAAATGCAAAAAAATTAATAATAATAATAATAACTCAACAACAATTTACATGAAGAAAAATAGAATTTGAACAAAATAAAGTTGTTAAATTACTTTTGTCTGTTATTACTTATCAAAATATTCTAAAAGACAAGTGGTTCTTTGGAAAATTCCTAAACTTTCTCTCTCAAAATGTCAATGTTATGAAGAATGATTATTGCCTCCATTTTAATAATGAATAAATTATCAATTAATAACATTACAATCACTTAAATTATAATATAAATTTGTGAGTTATAAATGCATGAGTCATATGCCAATTTCTTGGAGGTGGCGAATGCATACAAAATTGTTACATAAATTTTCTCATCCTAACTCATAATAAACTCACACACCTTATCTCATATTGTGATGAATGCACCACTTCTTTCAGTCTTACAGATTGAGTAAAGCTACTATCTCCACTATGACATGCAGTCACTCGACCGTTAGGAGACCAATCAGGATGCACCACATCACTTGATACACAGTGGTATATAATAAAAATACATAGTAAATGTGTGACATACAATCATCCAACACGGCCATTCAACCACCACTACCATCATCGGCAGCTGTATCTACCACTCATTTCAAAGAAAAGTAACATGTTGTGGTGACTTTAATCCATTACATTCATACTCTTCAAGGGTGTTCAAGGCTCATAACAATTTTCATCCTATAGTGTCAGTCCTTCCTCAATTGGAAGTTCAGAAGATTAATTGTGTCTAAATTAGAAGAAATGTTGCTATTATTAAATTAAATAATTATATTAGTGATTGAAGATAAGTTAGTGTAACATTACTCTTCTTAGCCTAGCATCCTCAATGATCACTAGTCATCTTTGTGCATCTAATTGATCCTCTATAATTGTAGTCTATAATTAATAGAATATATATAAATAAAATAAAATTACTTAGTTAATATATATATATATATATATATATATATATATATATATATATATATATAATATATATATATATATATATCTTGTTTGAGCACGAATCTCAAAACAAAGTTAAGTTGGAAACTTCCGAAATTAAAATTGGGACCATATGAACTTCGATTTCAGTAAACTTATAGTAGAACTGACCGTCTCAAAAATACAAACCCAACGACGCCAAATTCGACTCAATCTGAGCCAAATGGGTCCAAATCAAGGACCTGAAACACAGTTGGAAGGTTCAAACCACAGTTTGGTTTACTAAACAATTTCCAAACGTGACATTCTTATAATCAAATTAAGTGACTTGACGAGACGAATCCAACGAGACCAAGATCGCTAAATTCTGATATCATTAAGACATTTAAATGCCCAATAAATGGTTCACAATCAAAGGATTCATCATCGGTCGTCCATTCAAACCACTCATAATTTACCCTTGATCCTCCTCCTATCTATGAGTCATGCTACTCTTAGAAATCTATAAATATACCCATCATTTATCATGAAAAGAGGCCCCAAGGGCCTTCTCCTAAAGAAGGGTCTTATTTGTAATCGACTGCAAATACTAGTGGATTCCTTTAAACTGGGGCAGGCCTCGTGAAATTTTCCCCTTTTTTAGGGGTTTCCACATAAAAACTTTGGTGTTTCTTATCAATACTACACCATCTCTTTTATATGTATGCATGTTGGATCTTCGTACAATACTAAGATGTTAAACTTTACATTTCTCTATCGCCGTGAATACTCCAGGACCCAACAGTTTAGCGCCGTCCGTGAGAATGTAATTCCCGGCTGAGGGGCAACTTTTGCTCCAACCTTAATAGGCCATTCATGTCAACTTCTTTACATCATCTATTGATGCATTAATTTCATGGGAATCAGATGCAGACTAGGGGGAAACCTTGACTACAACTATGGTATAGAAGATTCCTTCAACACTTTCAATATCCAAGACGATATCTAGGGATCATAAAGCTTCTCACAAATGCAACAATGCTTCCAATAAATTGCAAGCTTCATACAATTCATAATTGAACTTCTACTCCTTGGACAGGGACTTAATCTTAACCTCAAAAAGACAGTGATGGTCTAAAGATAGACCATTCTTCACCCTTGATTCAGGATACACGAGACATTCTCCCCCTCCCAATCAAGGCAAAATCAATCCCAGGGGGATTCAATTCGACCTCTTCCATACATGATAACATCATCAAACACTACTCTGACATATAATCTCGGATAGGTCATACAACCTTAATGGATTCTCTTGACCTCTTCCACATAGGTTAACATCATCGAGTAACGCTCTGACATACAACCTCTGATAAGTCATACATCCTCAGTGGATTCTCTCGACCTC
The DNA here is from genome assembly GCA_022539455.1 of Dendrobium nobile. Taxonomy (NCBI): domain Eukaryota; kingdom Viridiplantae; phylum Streptophyta; class Magnoliopsida; order Asparagales; family Orchidaceae; genus Dendrobium; species Dendrobium nobile. Next base: position 23,063,593 of record CM039725.1, on the reverse strand, counting down.
TTCCACATAGGTTAACGTCATCGAGCGACACTCTAACATACAACCTCAGATAGATTATACATCCTCAGTAAATTCTCTCGACCTCTTTCTTACAGGTTAATGTCATCGAGCAACGCTCTGACATACAATCTTAGATAGGTCATACATTGTTAGTGGATTCCCTCGACCTCTTCTATATAGGTTAATGTCATCGAGCAACGCTTTGATGTATAACCTCGGATATGTTATACATCCTCAGTGGATTCTCTTGACCTCTTCCATATATGTTAATGTCATCAAGCAATGCTCTGACATACAACATGGGATAGGTTATACACCCTTAGTGGATTTTTTCAACCTTTTCCACAGAAGTTGACATCATTGAGTAATGCTCTAATAAATAACCTTGGACAGGTCATACATCTTCAGTAGATTCTCTCGACCTCTTTCATATATGTCAACATCATCGAGAAATACTCTGAGTGGAAAATATTCTCTCTAAAAAGATTCCATGAAAGTAAGTGGTTGATAAAATCATCACTCATATAATGATCTTAATAGACTAAAAGTCTCAAAAAGTATGGGGGAAAATATATCAAAGCATGTCATCAACCAACAAGCAACTTAAAAAAGGTCAAATAGTCTTGGCGGATTCTATTGACTTCTTCTCTACTACACATTAAAGCATCTCCTACAACTTCTTCTTCAAAAAAAAAAAAAATTATGACATAACCATCATCAGGTTTCGACTTAATTGATAATGTTAGTGTGTCATCAGACTAATGATAAGCGATCATCAGCTTCTCGCTCGACTAATATTAGTAGCACACCGTCAAACTATCTCCTTCAGCTTTCCACCCGGCATCAGACCGACGCCGAACTTCCATCCATCTCCAAACTCCCCCCCCCCCTCCAAGTCATTGGACTTCTACCCATAGCCAGCCTTTCATCGCTGCACGACGTCAAACTTCTGCCCATCACCGAACTTTTGTCGGACTTCTACCCAACATTGGATCTCCATGCGATGATGAACTTCTGCCCGTCGCTAGACTTTAGTCAAACGTCTATCCTACACAGAATCTCCACCTATCGTTAGACTTCTGCCCGAAACTGAATCTCCACTCATCATCAGACTTCTGTCGAACACTAAATCTATACCCATCGCTGGATTTCTGCCCATTGTCATACTTTCATTGGACTTTTACCCGATGCCGAATCTCCACCCGTCATCGGACTTTCGTTAGACTTCTACCCGATGCTAAATCTCCACCCGTCGATGGACTTCTGTCCGTCATTGGACTTTCATCGGACTTCTACCTGACGTCAAACTTTTGTCCATCATCGAACTTCTGTCCGTCGCTAGACTTTCGTCGAACTTCTACTCGACGCCAAATCTCTTCCCGTCGTTGGACTTCTACTTGTCATTAGACTTTCGTCAGACTTCTACTCGTCGCTGAATCTCTACCCGTCGACGGACTTCTTTCAATCCCTGGACTTTTTTTGAACTTCTACCTAATGCCAAATCTCCACCCATCGTCGGACTTCTGCTCGTAGCTAGACTTTCGTTGTACTTCTACCTGATGCTGAACTTCCGTCCATCGTTGGACTTCTGCCCATCGCCAGACTTCTACCTGACGTAGAATCTACACCCGTCGCCGGACTTCTGCCCATCGTCAGACTTTCGTCCGACTTCTACCCGATGCTGAATCTCCACCCGTCGCCAGACTTTCATCAGACTTCTACCCGATAGTGAATCTCCACTCGTTGCCAGACTTCTGCCCGTCGTGAGCATGAGGAATTTATAGGAAAAAGAGGAAATAACATGAGCTAGTAGGGAGTTAATGGGGGGAAGGGGAAACAACCATTATTGATTTAATGGATAAGGAGAAGAGGTGGCAGTTATTAGGAATTAGTGGGGAAGAAGAAGAAATAGCAATTAGTGTAAGAATTAATGGAGGGAATGAGAAAAGACATCAACCATTAGGATTTAATGGGTGGTTACAAAATGGAAGGAGCCATTAGGAATTAATGGGGAAGGGGAAAAGACAACAACCATTAGGAATTAATGGGGAAGGGGAAAATGCAATAATTAAACTATTAAAGTGGAGCTAACAGAGAGGGGAATAAGAAGAGACATCAACCCTTGGGGAAATAAATGGGAAAGAGGAAAAGGTGGAGGGAATACCAAGAGGCAAAAAAGTGGGGGTTGGTCTGCCATGGAAGGAGAGGAAGGGTGGGCTTGCAGGTGAGTGGGAATGGAAGAGAGGGGAGGTGGCTCGGTTGTATGGGAAAACAAGGAATTTCGGCCAGTTGTTTGGAAGAGGGGGAAGGTTCAGTTGGCTAATTTGAGAGGGAAGAAGGGATCGACTGGTTGTTTTTTAAGGGGGGTTGGAGGGCTTGAGAGCTAATGGAGGAAGATGGAGGAGTAGGGAGAGAAGATAGAGTCAAGAACCTTGTCACGACGCTAGTTGTTGGGTGTTGCATTGCGCTACTCCTAGGAACTTCACTCTTCTCTCAAGAAGACTCAAACATACACAATTCAAAAAAATTGAAGTTTAATTCATAATAATCATCATCTTCCTACAATAGCCAAGAGCTTCAATATATAGGCCACAAAATTCGAACTTCTTAAAAAATTAAAATGTCCCATGGGCTACAACACTCATATAACTCAACATAAGGGTAAACTAAAAAATACTCTCAAAATAAAATACAATAATAAATAAAATGTAGAAAATAAACTATAAATAAAGAGTCCTAATCGTAGCCGTCGATCTACGGCTCCTCCTATAGTAAACGCACCAGGTTTTTCTACCGATATCCTTATCAATATATCTATTTGACTCTTACAATGAAATTTATGATATTTCAATTTGAGTTTTCTAAGATCTTGAATGTATACAATAATCTCCATTTGTAAAGAGAAAATAAACTATCATATTCTAACTTTTTTCTAGTATGAATCAAATATAAGAAAACTAAATTATATTAAAGTTGATCAAGTTTTATACCAATAACACTATTAGCCTAATAACATTTGAATAACACGAATCAAAATAATTTAGAAGAATTGATCTCAATAATATTATTTATTCAGCCAAAATAATTAAAATATACAATATCAGTAGTGTTAACAATACCATAATTTTGAATTTTCTTATTATCATCATGAGCTTATGTGTGAAAAATATATCCATTAATATAGAATACTTTATACCTTCATGCAATTCTACTAGGATCCCAAGCAAGCGCCTTAATTTCATCAAATATTGATAAATCATTATTATTCATGACCTACATAAAATATTTTCTACAACAACAATAATATGAAGCTTTTATTACACTACGTGGGTTCGACTACATTAATAATTATTTACTATTGTGTCATGTTAAGAGTCAAAATCTCATTTAAATTTAATAAAAAAATCATTTTTAATATTTTCTAACTAAGATTATTTACTATTACATAAAAACTCTCTTGTTACAAAATCAAAGAATGATTTAAATAATGAATTAATATGATAAAAAAATTATATATATAAATTTTTTTAAATTTTGTAAGAATGTAATAACTAGCTTTTTTAATTTTACAAAAAAAATTCTTTTTTAGATTGTCATATTAATCCAGCTCATTTTTTAAAAATACCCTGTCTGATATAAATGTAAATTAAATTTTATTACTTTTACCAAATTCGTAAATAACACAAGTGATTGTGCCAATATGCAAAACCCTCGATCGTTAGTTGTAGGCTTGTAGCAGAAAAGAAAAATGCAATGCCGGCTTTACTACTTCCAACCATTCCACGGGGAGCTTATAAAAAAGCTCAAAGAGCCTCTTTTTTCGTTCTGAGGTCGAGATGGAAGAACAGAAGAAGGGAAGCAAGCAGGGTCATCCTCTTCTGAGAGGTGGGAGGAAGAAGGAAAGGTACAGCCATGGCTTCTCTTCTTCTCAGATGAAAGTCCTCACTGCCATGTGCGAGGCTTTTATTCCTTCTCTTTGCTTAGAGGAAGTCAACCTGAGCAATGGCAAGGAGGACCCACCAAGCAAGGATCTTAGAAACTTCTTTATGGCTTCTGGGTCTCAATACCCTATTCCAGATGAGGCTAGTTTGATCTTCTCTTCTCTTTTCTGATCTGATTTTTCTGTTTTGTTGTGTTAATTCTTGTCTGTTTAGCTATTGCTTTGAATCTGTGTGTTACTTCGATCTTTCTTGTTTTAACTTATGAAATTTCCCCTATTTTGATTAAAGAAATAATCTTTATGTACTCCGGGGAAGAAAATTGAGATGAAGCTGAGATATTTGAAGGGATTTTTGCTCTATTCAGAGAAAAATGTGTGTTTTTTTTATGTTGGAGAGATATAAAGTAGAAACTTAGTTTCCTTTGATTATTATTTAAATTTTTTACTTGATTTTATGCTATTTTACCACAGTACTGTAGAAAGGATATTGAGATATTTGAAGTAATTGCTGTACCATACAAGGAAAAGATGAGTTTTATTGCAAATTTTGCTGAGGATGAAAGTACAAACCTAAATTCCTTTCGATAATTATGTATGTGAGGGGACCCTCTTCCTTAATTTTTTTAGTGTTCTTTGTTAGGCTTTTGCTTCTTTTTTCAGATAAATATTCATTAGGGAGCCACTAATAAAATGCTAATCAGCAGTTCTATCACTAACTTCGAAATCTTAAAATTACCCCAATAGTTAGGATAAAGCAATGATGATGATGATTTTTTTGTTTTTCTTTACTTAATCTGAATTATCTTACACTAATCCCCAGTTCTGTCTTTGCTATATTCATGTTTTCTTTAATGAATACTGCTATTTGATGAAGATACACTTGCCCTTTAGTTTAGATTCTCTTCCCTTAAATCCAAAAATCTGGTTAGAATCTACTGTTTTAAATCGATCATCCATACCAGAAGGCTCCAAATCTCATTCGGACAGAGAGCTCCACCGACTTGAGCCTTTAAGTGCTTTGCCCACCTCCCCGAGAAAGAGAAAGAAGATTTCTACAGATTTCACAGGCGGGGAATTGGTCCCCTCAAGTGCTTAATGAGTAACCTTTTTTCATTATTTTGTATTGGGTTTTTTTGCGTAATACAAACCAATAAAGAGAGGGGTTTCTTTCTTTTTGTTTCCGGTTGCGGCTTATTTTGGGGTGTTTTTCTAGTTCTTTCCCTCCCCTTTTGTCTCTCGAGAGTGGAAGTTTTTCCCCCACAAGCTTGTGTCTCTCCGTGTATCTTTCTTTTTCAATTCTAATATATTCGTGTTTAAAAAAATAATAATAATAATCCATGTACTTTGATTTCTTGCATTTCATCAACTTTTCCATATTATTTGTCACTCTTCCTGAACAGGTTGCAGACCTCATGCTGCAGAGAAGCCAGAAGGAGGCTGCTCTTCTAATTAGAGTTGTTCTATGGATATTGGCATTCAGGCTTGGTACACTTCTACTTTGCGGTTCTTCGAGTTTTTGCCAAAGATTCCCCTTCATCAACAAATTCTCAGATATGACGACAGAAAAGAGGGAAGAGGTCCTCAACAAATGGAGCAGGGAGAGAGTTTACATACCTTTGAGGATGGTATTTCTGATGGTGAAGTTATTTTGCAACTACATATTCTACTCTATGGTAATTTTTCCTTTAGATTTTGTATCTCTAGAAATGACACATGTATTGATACTTCAATTGAGATCTATGTTAAAAATAGCGTATGACAAATTTTATGCTAGGGAAAAATCAACTCATATATTAAACTCTGAAGTAGCTGCAAAAGAGATTAAACAGAACAAAAAGATAATATGAAAATTTATAATGTCGATTTAAGTTAGTATATCTATAGGAGAAGAGAGAGGATTTCATCCACTAGAAAAGAAATCACAATCATGATGTTCAATAAAGGACACTGAGCAGCTATTCCCATAACCCAAGGACACCCTGATACAAAAAAAATAAGAACAAAAGATACCCCAAGCCTCTCAAGACAAGTAATAGAAAAGAAATCAAAATAGACAACTAAGAAAAAATGATTAAAATACTAAAAAATTCTAAACTTCATAATTAAAAAAAAAAAGTTTTTATTAGCGTATTGGTAAAATCAAAGTTAGAGAGACTTGAAAGAAAATGAAGTGTGGAAAAACTGTTAGAACTGATGATATTCCAATAGAGGTGTGAAAATACCTAGGAGAAGAAGAAATTTCTTATATTACTAAACTTTTTAATATTATTTTGAAGACAAAAAAAATGCCAAATGAATGGAGAATAAGTATGGTGTTTCTTATTTTTAAGAATAAAGGTGATGCACAAGATTGTGCGAATTATAGATGAATTAATTAATGTGTCATACATTAAAATTATGGGAGAGAGTTATGAAGCATAGGTGACGACGTGATACTAATGTTTCTCAAAATCAATTGGAATTCATATCGGGTAGGTGCACTGTGGAAGCTATACATTTATTGAGATGTTTGAAGGAGAAGTATAGAGAGAATAAGGAGGATCTTCATACGATATTGATTGATTTAGAGAAAACATATGATAAAGTTTCAAGAGTAGTGCTATGGAGAGCTCTAGAAAAGAAAGGGGTTAATAATTATATTCAAGTCATTAAAGATTTGTATGTAGGAGCTATTACTTGTGTTCAAACACAAGGTGGTTCGACCAAGTATTTTCCTATTTCTATGGGTTTACATCAAGGATTAGTCTTAATCCCATATCTTTTTGCTTTAGCCATGGATGTTCTCTAGACATTTACAAGAGGTTGTACCCTGGTGTATGCTTTTTGCTGAAGATATTTTTTCTTGTTGACATGATTAGAGAGGGAGTTGAAGGTATACTTGAATTATGGAGGTTAACCTTAGAGTATAAAGTTTTTCGTTTGAGTAGATCTAAAACTGAATATATGAAGTGTAATTTTAATAGTAGTAGTTCTAGTGGTGAATTTGTGATTTTGGCAATCAAGTCAGTAATAAGAGTACACATTTTAGATATATTGGGTCTATTGTTCATAGTGATGGTGAAATAGAAGTGAATACTATTAGCAGTTTTAAAGTTGGATGGTTGAAGTGGAGGAATGCATCGGGCTTATTGTGTGATAAAAAAAGTCCCCCTCAAACTTAAGGGAAAATTCTATAAGATGGTGGTGAGACTTGCAATGCTTTATGATGCAAAATGTTGGCCATTAAAAGAGAAAAATAATATTAAGTTAAGTGTTGTAGAGATGAGGATGCTCAAGTGGATGAGTGACTTTACTCTTAAAATATACGAAAATGTAGGAGTAGCTCCAGTGAAAGTTATGATAAGAGAGTGTCACCTTAGATGATTTGGTCACATAAAACGGCGGTCTTCCGATAGGAAGGTAGTTGTATTTGATTTGGCTTATGTTAAGAAAGGCGGAGGTAGATTTAAAAAGACTTGGTTAGAAAATATTAGAAATGACCTATCTTTATTAGATTTAAATGAGAATTTGACTCTTAACAGGACATAATGAAGAAAAATGATTCATGTAGCCTACCCCATATAGTTGGATAAAGGTTTGATGTTGTTGTTATTGTTGTTGTTGGAAGTTAAAAAAAAAAGTACCATCAGTTCATTGAAATAATACTTTGAACGAATGTTAAGCCAATATAAATGGAAGTCTACTTATCTCATAATTAAAACTTAGTTATTTCTTTAGTTCATAGGAAAATTAAAGTTTGTTGATTTGTTCCAAAACTTCTGAAAAATTGTTCTTCTTATGTCTGTCCTCTCAATATCTTTAGACTAATGAAGGTTCAGAGAATCCATCATGGAAAGCAATTGGATACAGCACCTCGGTTGATGAAAAACCGCAGAAGTCACAAAAAGAAAGACCTCTTGATAAGGGAATTGTAGAAACTGCATATCTTAATGATTCAACGTTAATCACTTCTCTCTCTGAAAAAGGCTTAGAAGTGGTAACTGACCCTCTCCAAAAACAACATGTAGTAAAATGTGATGCAGTCATCGTCGGCTCTGGCTGTGGTGGCGGAGTTGCTGCCGCCGTTCTGGCTAGCTCGGGCTACAAAGTTATTGTCGTCGAGAAAGGCAACTACTTCACTTCTGAAGACTACACCAATTTAGAAGCCCCGTCTATGGATCAAATGTATGAATCTGGAGGAACTCTTGGGACTCTCAATACGAATATGATGATTTTATCCGGTTCAACTGTTGGAGGAGGCTCAGCTGTGAACTGGTCAGCCTGCATCAAGACACCAGATCATGTCCTCAATGAATGGGCGCAAGAACACAAATTACCCATCTTTCAGAGCCCGGACTACCACTCAGCAATGAACAAAGTCTGTGAAAGAATTGGAATTACTGAGAACTGCACAGAAGAAGGATTTCAGAACAAAGTTCTTCGAAAAGGATGTCAAAAGCTTGGCCTTGAGGTGGATTATGTGGCTCGAAATTCATCGGACAGTCACTATTGTGGTACTTGCGGCTATGGATGCAAAAGCGGCGATAAGCGTGGAACTGATACGACGTGGCTTGTTGATTCTGTGAACAATGGTGCTGTGATATTAACTGGTTGCAAAGCTGAGAAATTTATATTTGAAAACAATCAGTCAGCTGAGAGGAAGAAGAAGAAGAACAAATGTTTGGGACTGATAGCCAGATCTTCAAGCAAGAATATCATCAATAGTATCAGAATCCAAGCCAAGGTGACAGTATCGGCTTGCGGATCTCTCCAAACGCCTCCTCTTATGATTGCAAGCGGGCTTCAGAACCCTAACATAGGAAAGAATCTACATCTTCATCCAGTTGGCCTCGTTTGGGGCTATTTTCCGGAATCAGTTCACGACCTCAAAGGAAAGAAGTTTGAAGGAGGCATCATCACATCCATGCACAAGACAAAGGGTAGTAGGGTGATCATCGAAACTCCGGCAATGGGCCCGTCCGGCTTCTCTACACTTGTCCCATGGATCTCCGGCCTTGACATGAAGGAGAGAATGGTGAAGTACGGCCGCACGGCCCACCTGTTTGCTCTCGTGCGAGACCGAGGTTCGGGAACCGTGCAGGAGGAAGGGAGGATTAAGTATCGGTTCGATCCTCGCGACAAGGAGGAGATAACAGAAGGTTTGAGGAAGGCGTTGAGGATTCTGGTCGGCGCAGGCGCGGTGGAGGTCGGGACGCATCGGAGCGACGGACAAAGATTCAAGTGTTCAGGGATCAGTGATGGAGAGCTTCAGGAGTTCTTGGATGATGTGTGTGCGAACGAAGGACCACAATCTAAAGCAGAGATGTGGACAATGTACTGTTCTGCGCATCAAATGGGGAGCTGCAGGATGGGAGTGAGTGAAGAAGAGGGTGGAGTTGATGAGAGAGGGGAGAGTTGGGAGGCGGAGGGCCTCTTCGTCTGTGATGGGAGTCTTCTTCCTACTGCTGTGGGAGTGAATCCGATGATCACCATACAGACTACTGCGTACTGCATCTCCAAAGGAATTTCAGATTATTTGAGCAAATATTGACATGGAAATGGAGCAATTTGATGAAGATCTTCCATGAGACTATGATCAGTGCTTGTTACAATATTTGAAGATGCTACAGTTATGTTGTCTACTGATTTTTATGTGATATATGAAATAAAATTATCAATTTCTTACATAATCAGTAAGTTTATGTGTTCGCAATTGAACATGAGAGCTTTGTGAGCATGTTTATATTTAAATAAAAATTATTTTATGATGTATGTATAAATTTTTTTTTTTTTTTTAAGTTTTGAAGGAATTGAACGCCTCACGCCGATCGTAGTTTATTAAAAGATGAAATTAGGGCTGCAAAATGAATTGAACCGAGCCGAGTATGTGAGTGTTTATGTTTGAGTTCGTTTATTATTAGCTTATTTAAATTTAATTCGTGTTTGATTTAAGCTTTATTGTTTGTGTTCATGTTTGGTTCGTTTAAAATAATGATGTTCATGTTTGGCTCATGCTCAGTTTGTTTAGTGTTTATCGAGCTTTAAACAAACAAGCTTCAACAAGCTATGTTCGTGAGCATATTGAGCAAATTTTTTACAGTATCAAACAAGGACGTTCATGAACAAATCTAATGAGTATTATTGAGCTGTCAAATGAGCAGAATCATGAATATGTACATACCTAGTATTTTCAAGCTACCAAATAAGCTCGTTCACAAACAAAGGATTTATGATTCATTTTATATTTGTTCATGAACATCTTAAACAAACAATCTAGCAAACATTGATAAATGTGAAATGTCTATTGTTCATGAATAAATTCATTCTATTGAAAGTATAAAATAAAGTGAGATTAAATTTCTAATAAAAGCAAATGTTTATTTAAAATGAAAATATTATTATTCTATATTAATATATTTATCGAACTTATTCACGAGTTCTAAATCGAACACGTATCAAGCTTCTTATTGAACTTGTTCACGAGCTACAAATGATGTTACTTGTGAACATAAATGAACCGAACACATTAGTGTTCAAGCTTGTTTATTTAAGCATCGAGCCTTAAAAATGTTGTTCAAGTTGTTCGTTTAGTTAGTTAAACGATCACAAATGAATTTTAATCAAACCGAGCAAGGAATGCCTCGTCGAACGTTTGATTCGCTTGCAGTCCTATAGATTGGGGTGAAATAATATTATGATGTAAAACATATTAGGATGGTTAGGTGATTTATAACTATCCTATTTTTTAAATATACAAATTTAAAATTTTTAGGCACATAATATATTTTGTGTGACGATATTCAGACATAATATTATTTAAAAAGAAAAGTCAACATCATATGAATTTGGTGCGACATTATAAAGCATTTGGTCATTTTTTCTCATCATATGAAGCTCGAAAGTCAACATAATTAACACCTTAAATTTTATTTTCTTTTAAAATTAGCATTCTCCTATTTTTATTTCAAAAATTCTCATTAAAATATTAAAATTCATAATAAAATTTTATATGTTTTTTAATCTAATTAAATACCCAACAAACATATAAAATTTTTAGTTTATTTTTTAATGAGTTGTAAATTTATAAATATGATTGATTTTGATGATATGTATTGAAATTTCTAAGAATTTTTTTTTAGATGCCATAACATTAATTTGTTAAAACACACTAAAATTACCTCACACCTTCTCAAAACTATCCAAAAGAGAAATTATAAAAAATCCCTTGACCAAAATAAATATAAATCATCAATGTAGTTGACCATCTCAAACGTAATTTTAAAATTTTTTTATTACATCTTAAAACATAATTTTAAAATTTTTTTATTACATCTTAATACATAATTTTAAAACATAATATTAAAATTTTTGTACTAAAATTCTTTTGAGATGATTTTTTTATTACATCTTAAAACATAATTTTAAAATTTTTGTACTAAAATTCTTTTTTAAAAAGTAACAAAAAGCCATCTCAAACGAAGACTTAGGCTTCGTTTGGGACGACTTTTTTGTTGCTTCTTAAAGTAATTTTATAATATAAAATTTTTAATTTTTGTTCTAAAAAATTGTTTTGAAAACAACAAAAAAGCCATCCCAAACGAAGCCTAACTTTATTTTTTTAAAGGGACATTTAGACTTCATTTGGGACAGCTTTCTTTCTGCTTTTTAAAACTTCCTAATAAAAAAATTAAATTATTTATACTATGAAGCTGGTTTAAGAAGCAGAAAGAAAATCGTCCCAAGCGAAGCCTTAAACCAATTGAAGCAAATTCATACACACATTACATGTAGGGCTGCAAGCGAACCAAACGTTCGACGAGCTACTCGTTGTTCAATTCGATTAAAGCTCGTTTGTGATCGTTTAATTAACTAAACAAACAAACTTGAACAATATTTTAAATACTCGATTCTTAAATAAACAAACTTGAACACTAATGCGTTCAGCTCATTTATGTTCGCGAACAACATCATTTGAAGTTTGTGAACAAGCTCGACATTAAGCTCGATAAGAAGCTCGCTAAAGGCTCGATTCGTGTTCAATTTTGAACTCTGAATAAGCTCGATAAAAATAATTAATATTGGCTATAAAATTAATAAATATAAATAATTATTTCCTTTGTTCCATAGACAATTGCTTTTATTATAAATATGTTTGTTCATAGATATGTTCATGAACGTGTTTGTTTGATAGTTAAAAAAAATTCATTAAATATGTTCGCGAACAAGCTCGATAAGCACTAAACGAACGAACATAAACTGAACATGAACCGAACATGAACACTCGTAAATTTAAATGAACCAAACATGAACACAAACAATAAAGCTCGAACAAACATGAACCAAACATGAACAAGCTGATATTAAATGAACACAAACATGATCACTCACATACTCGGCTCGGCTCAGTTCGTTTGCAGCCCTAATTACATGCGTAAGATTCGAACACAAAATATTTTAGTTGATAATCAAAACTCCCAACCAAAAAATCAAAATGAACTACATATATTCTAACTCTACTTTGTTTTATTAACTGATTCAACGATTTTATTAGTTCATCAAACTAACCAGAGAACCATTGAACTGGCCTGTTCAGTCCAGTCCAATTTTCAAATTTTTTTCTAGATTTTTGCATTCACAAAATAGAGATATCTATTTAGTGAGAAACCTTCTCTAGAAAGTTTTGACTTATTTTTATTCTTAAATGTATTAAAATCTTACGCAGCCTTCATTGGTCAACCTTTACCATTTCCTATACAATAAAAATAACAGAGAAGAACAAATTTACTCCTCACGAAGAAAAGCACATAAAGGGCAACAATTCTCATCAAATTTAGATAAAATAAATCTTGAGAAATATCAGATGCAGGCATTGGTTAAACAAATATTAAGGATAAAATTATAGCACTTATCATCAATTACAATTAAATCATAAATAACAATACATTAATTACAAATACTAAAAAATCTAACATAAAAGGATTGACATTTCTCAAATTTTAGATCAACTCGACTTTAAACAATAAGCAATATAGTAGCAAATATTGCAAGAAATTAGAACATTTTACCAAAATTTCTTTCATAACATTTGCATAGCATACACGAATTACCTGAGGCAAACAAAATGACTAAAAATACTTGATAATATTCAAAAAATCACAGGCTTTGCACTTATCTAATACATCAAGCAAATGGCATTGAGAGCATCATTATTATTTTCTAATAGTACTCACCAAAAGTACTTCCAATGGTGAAAAAACTTGTAACAAGATTTTTATAAGCTAATAACAAAACTAACATCAAATTCTAGCAGCTTGAAAACAAGCCTTTACCCCACTACGTGGGATCGGCTGATCGGCACACGCTGTCAGGTCTCAAATCCTGAAAAACAAAAGTGGAAAGTGAAGACTTGTGTTAGATGGTCGACAACTAGCATAAAATTTATCGAAAAATTATGACAATCTTTTAATACATTGTGTATCAAATTCACTAAATAGATGATACCTCTCTCAACCAACGAATAGAGGAGTTTACTCGGCTGGAAAATTGGAGTGTCAAGCTTTGAAAAATTCCTTCAAGACAGACAAGTCAATTGTAAATATTTTGACTGTGCAACAACTCCATAGCGGCATCCACAACTCCTCGTCCTTCCACATTCATATCAAGGCCAGGCTCTTCAATTTTCCTTAGCAAAAGCCTATCAAGTTCCCCTCTCAATCTCTGATATGAAAAGACAATTAAAGAAAGTTCAGATGATATTGTAGGAGCATGAGATAGATTAATCACTTAAATATTTACAAAGTACAGAAGCAAACATGATTATGAGAAATTTGTGGCAGGGAGCTTTGTGATTTATGATAACAAAACACAAATTGAGGTTAAAGCACCTTTGCAATTGTCTTCATGATTGAACGCAATTTATTTGACAATGAACTCCGATTATATTTTGCAACGACCATGCCTATAATAAGGGTTAAAAGAACAATAAAATTTACAGTGATATTTAACTGGGTTGATGCTGTTAGACCGGTCCTCTATGGACTGGTCCAGCCGGCCCAGTCCCTTGGGCCGATTCAATTTTGCCAAAAGGGGGGGCGGCAAGGGCAATTAGGTCCTTTTGTATTAATTTTGAATTTCATGCATTAAGTAAGGGGGAAAAGCTAGGGTTAGGGAATGTGAAATTTCTGAAAGTTCTCTTGGGTTTCTCTTGTGACGAGGGCTCTAAATTGTTATCTAGAGATTGAGAGAGTGCGATCCTCCTCTCGAATAGAGGATCTCTTGTATCTTTGTTGTTTTTCTTGCATCTACCATTAATATCAAATATTTTTTAGTGTTTTCTCTCAAGTTTCTCTCTGATTTCCGTGTTTTTCCTCTGCTGGCTGCTGTTTTCCTGCTGTAAACAGCAATTTGGCTGCTGTTTTCTACTGATTTGGGCTAGGAAACTATACCTGATAAGTTTCCTATACCAGTGATTGACGAGATGTTGGATGAATTGAGTGGAACAGTAATTTTCAGCAAAATCGACTTGAAATCAGGGTATCATCAGATTCGCATGAAGAAAGAAAATGTGCCCAAGACCGCTTTTAGAACTCATGAGGGCCACTATGAGTTCCTAGTGATGCCCTTTGGCCTCACCAATGCCCCATCCATATTCCAGACACTCATGAATAAGATCTTCAAATAGTATCTCAGGCGATTTGTTTTAGTATTCTTCGATGACATCTTAGTGTATAGCAGAATAGACGAGGAGCATTGGGGGCATTTGAAGGTGTTAGAGATTCTCCAGGAGCACCATTTGAGGGCCAACTTGAAGAAGTGCTGCTTCGCACAAGCCAGTGTGGAGTACTTGGGGCATGTGGTATCCAAGGAAGGGGTAGCAGCAGATTAGTCCAAGATTGAAGCCATGTTAAAGTGGCCACTGCCTAAAAATCTAAAAGAGTTGAGAGGATTCCTAGGGCTTACAGGGTACTACAGAAGATTTGTGAAGGGATACAGCACTATAGCATGGCCACTCACTGAGCAGTTAAAGAAAGATGGGTTCCTATGGGGGGAGGCAGCCACGACAGCATTCGAGAAGTTGAAGAAAGCTATAACCACAGTCCCGATCTTAGCTTTGTCGGATTTTACTCAGGCCCATTGCCTATTTCAAGTCAGGTGTTGACTGCCAGAGCCCGACTGAAATCTGTCTATGAGAGGGAATTAATGCCAATCGTTTTGGCCATCAAAAAGTGGCGCCCCTACTTACTCGGAAGACATTTGATCGTCAGGACCGACCAATGGAGCCTGAAATATTTGTTGGAACAATGCATGGTGACGGAGGAGCATCAGAGGTGGCTATCCAAACTGCTGAGATATGATTTTGAGATTTAGTACAGGCCAGGGGTAGAAAATAAGGCAGCAGATGCCTTGTCCAGGTGCATGGGGGAACTGCAGACAATGACTGTATCAATCCCAATGATGCTAGATTGGGAAGCCATAAAAGAGGAGAGTGTCAGGGACGATGAACTAGGCAAGATCATGGCTGATTTACTAAAAGAAGAGGGCAGCCATCCAGGGTACTCATTGGAGGGGGAGAGATTGTTGTACAAGGGGATGTTTGTGTTGCCCAGAACATCAATTCACATTCCACATTTGCTCCAGGAGTTACATGGGACTGCAGTGGGAGGTCATTCAGGATCGCTAAAGACCTACAGGAGAATGACGGCAGAGCTGTACTAGAAAGGTATGCATAAGGATGTGGAAGAGATGGTATCCAGGTGCGAGGTTTGCCAAATGAATAAGTATCTAGCTATGTCACCAGGGGGGTTACTGCAGCCATTGGCTTTACCAGGTCGAGTCTAGGAGGAGGTATCTATGGACTTCATTGATGGGCTACCCCGCTCTGAGGGATTCACTATGATTTTGTGGTGGGGGATAGATTGAGCAAATATGCTCACTTCATTCCTCTACGCCATCCATACACTGTGGTGACAGTAGCGTCAGCATTCATCAGGGAGAAAGTCAGATTACACGGGGTGTCAGAAGCGATAGTATCAGATAGGGATAAAGTGTTCCTCAAACATTTCTGGAAAGAATTGTTCAGACTGCAGGGGACTGTGCTGAAAAGGAGTACTGCTTATCACCCACAGACGGATGGTCAAACAGAAGTAGTCAACCAGAGCTTGAAGACTTATCTGAGATGCTTTGCGTCAGAGACATCCAAGTTATGGGCTAAATGGCTATCATGGGCCGAGTACTGGTACAATACCTCTTTTCATTCAGCTTCTCAATTGACCCCGTTCAAGGTGTTGTACGGAAGGGATCCGCCCCATTTGGTGCATTTTGGGAGTAGCAGTACTCCAATTTCTTCAGTTGAGGAGCACTTGGAAGAGAGGGATAAGATACTGGAAGAGTTAAAAAAACATCTGTTGAAAGCTCAACAGATTATGAAGAAACAAAATGATGGGCATCGGAGGATATTCAGTTTGAAGTGGGCGAGAGGGTGTTTTTGAAACTTCATCCATATCGACAGAAAATGGTCGCCAACCGGAGGATGAGAAACTTGCTCCAAGATACTTCGGTTCTTATGAAGTGTTGGAGAAAATTGA
Organism: Dendrobium nobile; assembly: GCA_022539455.1. Taxonomy (NCBI): domain Eukaryota; kingdom Viridiplantae; phylum Streptophyta; class Magnoliopsida; order Asparagales; family Orchidaceae; genus Dendrobium; species Dendrobium nobile. The sequence goes on along the minus strand of CM039725.1, from coordinate 23,047,090 downwards.
AGCCGTGGCATATCGTTTGAAGCTACCACCTATGGCGACAATCCACCATGTTTTCTATGTATCCCAGCTGAGGAGAGCCATTGGAGATTATGCTACCAGTTCGGAGTTACCAGGGACATTAACTGATGAGATGGAACTGATATTGGAACCTTTGGAGCTTATGGAGGTGCGTCAGAAAGCAGATGGAGCTACAGAAGTCCTGATCAAATGGAAAAACCTCCCTGACTACGAGGCCACGTGGGAGCCATACGAGCGGATGAAATGACAGTTTCCTGACTTCCACCTTGAGGACAAGGTGGTTCTTTGGGAGGGAGGTAATGTTAGACCGGTTCTCTATGGACCGGTCCAGCCGGCCTAGTCCCTTGGGCCGGTTCAACTTGTTTACAGCAGGAGGGTGCCGGCGGCAACTAGGAGAGAGGAAGGGGTGGGGTCCACTTGATATTCAAATTCAATCTTGGAGCCAAAAGGGGGGGTGGCAAGGGAAATTAGGTCCTTTTGTATTAATTTTGAATTTCATGCATTAAGGGAGAAAAGCTAGGGTTAGGGAATGAAATTTCCGAAAGTTCTCTTGGGTTTCTATTGTGGTGAGGGCTCTAGATTGTTATCTAGTGATTGGGAGAGTGTGATCCTCCTCTCGAATAGAGGATCTCTTGTATCTTTGTTGTTTTTCTTGCATCTACCATTAATATCAAGTATTTTGGAGTGTTTTCTCTCAAGTTTCTCTCTAATTTCCCTGTTTTTCCTTTGTTGGCTGTTGTTTTCCTACTGTAAACAGCAGTTTGGCTGCTGTTTTCTACTGATTTGGGCTAGGAAATACTTGATTTCCAGTATTTCCTATCAGATACCTTTGATCCAAACATAAGCTCCTCAAATAGTTAGAAAATTCCTTTAGTTACTATTTATGTAACTAGTGTTTTTAAAGTGCTACGCGCAATATGATATGAAAGAATTTCTTTTTATTGCTAACCGTAAAGTGATACTTTTACTGGCAAAAACATTCATAAGTTGTACATCATAAATATCATGGTTTAAAAAGATGTTTGAGACGCACGCCTTGAGGTGTGCCCCAATTCAAGGCATAGTTGGACGCCTCGAGGCTTAAGCCTCGGTGGATTGGTCGAGGCTTACTATTTTCTTCATGAAGTCGTACACCTTGAGGCGTAATGCCTCGAGGCAGGGCTGTCTCAATCAATTTTATTTTATTTTAGTTTAGAAGAGTCAAGAGCGCTTATTAGATTTAGAGCTCAGTCAATTCGAAACAGTTGTTCCAATCTTCACCCCCTTTTGCAGCTCGCAACGAGGGAAATGCTCTAGGCTTTGTGTGCACTGCTTCAGCCTCACTTTCTTCAGCTTCGACTACTTCGGCCTCGCTTTGTGTCTGGACACGTTCTTCGTGACGAAGTAATGATCCATGTTCCCTTTCGAGCATGTGTAGTCTTCAACAGCTTCGTGAGAAACAATCAAAAAATTTACGACATGCATTTCTTACATGAAAAATTTATGTTGATTAGATCAGCTTAATGTATATTTGTTAAAGTTTAACAATGTCAACTTACGCTACTGCTTTTTCTAATTTAGGTCAAGCCGAAAATAATCAGTTGGTCAACACAAATAATTCATTTTCATAGTTTTTTAGCACCAAGGTATAAATTATATTTTTATAGCATTCTTCTCTATGAATACACAACTTTTAGCTGTCATGGCTCTTTAATTGCAATGACACATTTTGTAAAGAATCTCACCAATAATAATTCTTTTTCATTTGAATCGTATTTGCTATATCTTTCAATTTTTTAAGATTTATATGATTGAATTGCCTTCATAGTAAGATCTTTTTTAAAATTTATTTGATTGAATCATATGGGGGAGTCATTTAGACAGGCTAAAAATGGGTTGATGGAGAAAATAATTATTTTTGTGAGTATTTATTTTGAATCTTGTATTCTAATAATATTTATCTTTAAACAAGAAAATATTCCTATCACAATAGGAAAATATTCATATCACCATGCCAAAAAAAAAAAACTATGGGTCTTCAAGAGAGTGCTCTTATAAAGACTAACAAAACACAGCCAAATAGTCCTCTGTAGGGTTGCTTGGAGCCTTGGATACTCGTGACATTAGCCAGATCATTACAGCAGCATCAACAGTGTTATCATGAGCACATATCAATGAAACCATTTTGCAAAAAAAGACCACTAAATACAATGATGTATGCTTTGACAATGGTGCGAATGCAACCAAGATTTTAAAAGGTGAAATCGGTAATCAAGACATTTTTTCTTAAGCGAGGCGAGGCGTAAGCCTCGAGGCGTAAGCCTCAAAACGATTAAAATAAATTAATTTAAAATTATAAATAATGACAAAAAATAACAAAGTATTATGTCAACTATGAATTTGAAGATTGGTTTTAAGATAATATTACTGGAATACAAGATTTAAAATAAACTCACTTAAAAATAAAACATCCCCTTAGGATCAAGACCCAAAACAGGCTGATCATCACTTTGATTGTCTTCAGAAGAATCTTCATAATTAATGTCAAAGTCATCCTCAAACTCTTCTTCATCTATAATATTTTTTACTTTCTCCTATATCAGTTAATATTTCATTAGCTCTAAAATGAAATAATAGTAGCATACAAAATAATTCATTATATTTAAGAATACCTTTGAATTTTTTTGAAGCTCCAATCTCAATTTGTTTCCTTCTTTTATATATTTGAGTAGTTGTTTCATTGTCTTCTTCATTGATATGAGTTTCTCCTTCTGCTTCAACTTCAGAAACATCAGCATTCTTAGGAGTAACACATTCATCATCAGATTGTAACTCATTAACAAGCAAATGGTCAATTTCATTCTCAATATTTCTTTGATTCTGCAATTTGAGATGTTTATCTTTCAATTTTTTATTAAACATAACATAAATTAGTTTATTCATTCGATCTGCCGCCAATCAATTTCTTCTCTTTGTATAAATTTAATTGAAGACACTCCAATTACGCCGCATGCAGAAGCCGAACACGTTAGGCAAAGAACTTTAACTGCAAAAGCTTTCAATTCAGAAACATCATCTCCAAACTGAGCCCACCAACGTTCTACATGAATACAAACATAGTATTTTATGAATATTGGTTGAAGTAGAAGACTTGAACATAAATATTAACATTAAAATTATAAATACACAAACTATAAACATCCAGTAAAGGTGAGGCCTCTGCTCCATTAACATTCTCCCTGTAGCTTTGTATGCACTTGCATTATCAGTAACAACCTGTACTACTAAATCATCTCCCACTTCCTCCACAACTTCATCCAACATTTCAAACAATAATTGTGCATCCTTTATAAAGCTTGAAGCATCTACTGATTTGAGAAAAACTGTTCCATATGGATTGTTGACTAAGAAATTAATGATACTTCTGTGTCGAATATCTGACCAACCATCTGACTAAGCAACGCCCTATAGGGGTTTCCGGGGGCAGCGCCCCCGGAACAAAATTTTATTATAAGAGTAATTTTGAAATTCTGCTTATTGTATATGCTCAATACTGAGCGATACCAAGCATATACTGCTTGGTACCGAGCAGTACTAGCTCGATACCAAGCATGTACCTAGTGGTACCGAGCATGTACTTGCTCTGTACCGAGCGGTACCGAGCATGTACCGAGCATGAACGGAGCAGTACCGAGCATGTACCGAGCTGTACCGAGCATGTACCAAGCGGTATCGAGCATGTACCGAGCGGTACCGAGCATGAACGGAGTAGTACCGCTCCATTCATGCTTTCGTTACTGCACGTCAAAATCAAGGCCCACAACACCGCTCACCTGCTCTTCCGACCTAACCGAGGCCTGAACATTTCCTGCACTCACAACTTCGGCTTCATTTCATGCTTTCGAAACTGTTATTGCTTTTGGCTTTGTTTCCTGCGTCGTCTCCTTCCGACTTTGTCTCCTGCACTCACGGCTTCGTCTCCTTCCCTCGCGGCTTCGTCTCTTTCCCTCACAGCTTCGTCTCTTTCCCTCACGGCTTCGCCTCCAGTTTGCCTTTCAATTCTCATAGGAAGCCCTAATCCTATACGCGAACACGAATCAGCTGCATCGTATTTACATATATACCAAAGAAAAAATTTCAAGGCGGTGCCTTGTACTGCCTCGAGGCGTTACGCTCTGATGCGTACGCCTCGTGCGAAAAAATTGTAGGCTTCGCTGGATGGTTCGAGACGTAAACCCCGATACGCATGACTTCCACCTCGACTTGAGGTGCGACTCAATACGGACGCCTCGTCTGCTTTTTTAATGGTTGACTACAACTAGAAGGTTGGAGACAAAACGAGGTGATGAAGTTGTTGATGATGCATTGGCTATGGCAACAAAAGAGTATGAGATGTGTGAGAGAGGATGTTGTTGGAGGAATCAATAATAGTGACTAAGGTGCAAACGATTGTATTCCAAATTATTTGTGAATATAGTGCTCTTGTTTGACTTCTTCAAATACAAGACGGACATGAGGCAATTTCAAAAAAAAATAAAATTATATATAATGAGCCAAACATGATAGTATTATTCTATTCATCTATTAACCAATAAATAATTGTTAAAAATATTACTAATATTGGGCATTTTTTGAAATGAATGCATTACATGGTCTAAGTGAAACAAAAATGTGCAAGGACCATTTTAGAGATGCTTGGGTGCAGTATTAAATAAGCAAGAATTCCAACATTATGGGTGGATGTGAGCAAAGAAGATAATTCATAAAATTAGAATTATGACAAAAATTTGAAATATTTGTACTCTTATAGTCAATTTAATGGAGTTATTAGATATTCTGATCAATAAGAAGATAAATATTCTATGTATAAAGGAAACCAAATAGATGGAAAAAAACTAAGGAGATTAACAATTTAGGATTTAAAATATGGTATTCAGGTAAGTGTTGTATCAAAAATAATGTAGGTGCAATTATATATAAGAGTTTGAAGGATTATGTTATAAAAAATTAATAGAATTGGATATAGAATTATAACTTTAAAGATTATTGTTGGTACTAAGATTATTAATGCTATAAGTGCTTATGTTCTTCAAGTAGATTCGGATGTCTTTGAAAATAACAATTTTGAATGATTTAGAAGAATTAATATAAACTATACATTTTTAAGAAAGGGTTTTTATTAGATGAGATTTAAACGATTATGTTGGTAGAGTAGTAGAAGATTTTAAAAACATCCATGTTGGCTATAAGTTTGAGTATATTAATGAAGGTTATACGACCATATTAAATTTCGCACTAGTTTAAAATTTTGTAATTATTAATACTTTATTAAAAAAAATGGTGAACATCTCATCACTTCTAAGAATAGACATAGAAAAACTCAAATTGATTATTTTCTTATACATAAAATAGAGCATTTAGATTACAAAGATTGCAAAGTCATTTTGAGTAAAAATTTATGTACTCAACATTGCTTATTAATATAAGACTTTAAAATGAAAGGATGAAAAATAAAAAATAAAGTATTATATTACCCTATGATTAATTGAGGCATTTAAAAACAGTTAACAAAAATATTTTTAGAGTAAGATTCAAGTTTTTAAGATTTGAGTTGATCATAAGAAAACTAATGTTAAATGAAAAAAAAAACTAGTGATATTAAGTATGTTGCAAAATAAGTGCTTGGAAAATCAAAAGAAAAAGCTCCTAATAATAAAAATAGATAGTGGTGGAATCAAAATATGCAAGAAAAGATAAAAAATAAAAAACTTTATCATAAAAACTAATTTAGATATAAAAGTTCAGAAAATTGGGAAAAATATAAAGGAACTCGTAGAAAATTTAAGAAAGCAATATGCGATGCAAAGAATTTAGTTTTTAGTGATTTATATAATAGATTAGATGCTACTGAGGGCGAAAGATGTAGGCATAAGTTAATCAAACAAAGAGAAATGAGAAGGATATAGTTCAAGTAAAGTGCATTAGGGATGAAGATCAAAAAGTATTTTTCTTAGAAAAAGATATTCAATATAGGTGGATGAGATATTTTGATAAGTTTTTTCAATGAAGAATGTGAGAATACAATTGAGTTTACTAACCCTAGCAACCTAAAATAAAAATAGGAATTTTTATGTTTATCATTATATTAGCAAGATTGAAATTGGAAAGACTTAAAAAAAATGAACTGTGAAAAAATACTTGACCCCGATGATATTCCAATAAATGGAAATGCTTAGGAGATCAATTAATATTTTAGCTTACTAAATTTTTTAATATTATTTTGAAGCCTAAAAAGATGTCATATGAGTAGAGAAGTGTGTTGGTTCCTATTTTTTTAAGAATAAATGTGATGGACAAGATTGTGCGAATTATAGATGAATTAAATTAATATGTCATCCTTTATTGACCTAAATATTAGTGTCAGTATCGAGTCGACCATGAACAATAAGTTTCAAAAGTGAAGCACGACATTGCGCGAAACTCAACCAACGCGTGTTGACCAAAAACCTAAATTGTCGAAACATATTCCATTCACAAAATAAACAGCACCAGGGCATTCGAGGTAGCTACAACAACAACAACACCCATATTGATCAGGGTTATTGATCAACAAAAAAATTTTGCACGCACGGAACGAAGCAAAATTGACATGGGCAAAACGATGATGATTTGCCAAGCAGATCGAGGCACAATTAATATACATAAATATTTTCAATTTAATATTTATTTTAGGCATTTAAAAAATGAGAGAGGAAAAAAACCTAATTATAAATAACCTAATAATCTTAAAATCCCTCTTTCTACCCCACTCAACTCACTCCTCACTCCCCCAGCCTCTGACCCAAATCACGCACAAAACTGAACGCAACCCTCTCTCCTTCGTCTCTCGCATGCATGCCCGACACCGCATACCTAAAATCCCCGCCGACCATCTCCCAATCGTCAAACCCGCCGGCCAACCCTAGCCACCGCCTCAATTTCTCTAGCTAACAGCCACCACTTCCTCTCCCTCTTCTTCTTCTTATCCTTTTCCTCCTCTTTCTTCTTTTTCTTCTTCTCCTCCTCTTTTCCTCTTGCCTTCTTCTCCAAGCCCTAGCATCATCATCATCTTCCTCCACCAAATCCTAACCTTAGCCCTCACCTCCTCTTTCTCTCTCTAAAATCTGAGAGAAAAAGATAGATTTCTCTCTAACTTCATCTCTTTAACCTCAAAAAGGAGAGAATACTTGTGTGACGACTCACCTCGTTGTCTTGCCATCACCGTCGTTGCCGTGCACTTTGAGGTATAACCCTGACCTGACACTAGTGCTATTTTATGAGTTACAGCATGTGAAACTAAGCTCGTGACAGCCTTTCTTGGCAAGCGGGGAAACACTGCCTTGTATAAAACTAAGTATTCGTAATTGTCTTTTTTGGCAGGTGGAGAAACGCTGGCTTGCATAAACTTAAGTACCTGTGACCTCCTTTTTTGACAGATAAGAAAATACTGCTTTGCATGAAACTAAATACCCGTAACTGTCTTTCTTGACAAGCGAGGAAAAAAGATATGAGCAAACAAAATATCAAATGTGAAACTAAGATAACGTGGATTTGAATGATGAGTGATGATAATAATGCTAATGATAAAAGAAACTTATAAAATATTTAAAAAAAAAAAAATGCAAATGCATTCACCTGAATGAGTTGTCTCACACTCTTGGGTGCAGAGAAATGCAAGTAACCTCCTAGCATTTCAATGCCCTCGCCAGTTGTGCTAGGAGTTAAGCTACCTCCAAAGAGGAGTAGAGCATAATCTGAAATATTTGTCGAATCCCTAATAAAAATAGATGTAGTTTTAACTTTTTCACTATACGCCATATAAGGCAAGGGAAAAGAGTGGATCCTTGCATTCACGGAGGAAGGATGGATTTCCACTTTTCCCACATCTTTACTGTAGAATGCTGTCCTTTTCCCTCTCCTTTTGCAATGAATGACATTCGGATAGAGTCCAGCACACAAAATGGCACGAATCATCTCTATATCACCTCCATAAAGATTATATGCCTGAAAACAAGTATATTAGAATGCATTAACATCAAAAGATTACAACAATGCATTAAAAATTAGTGATGTTAAACAATGATGATAAACAAGAATTGCTTTAAGAAATTAGTAAAATGTGAACTTTGCTTGGCTAAATATAAATGGATGCTTCTTCAAGTTAGATCTTAGGAAAATTTCATGAAAGGACTAAGTAACGGCAAGCGATTACAATTGAGATTACTAGGATACTTGCAAAATAACAACAATAAATAAATGAGTAAAGCAAATGGCAAGTTAACAAAGTCTACATTTTAATAATTAGATCATTCACCTTGGGATCCCTCAATCACACTCTTGATAGTGATTGGCTTAGCGAAAGAATGTTGCAAGCAAACTTAGATATGCCACTAGAAGGCACGCGATGCTTAGGGTGCTAGTCGCCAGGGAAGGAGTCGGAGTTGGAGGAACGGGTGGGCGTCCGGTGACCTTCCACTCTCCCGTAGGTCGTTGTTCGTCAATGACATCCGCTAGATGGAAGAGAATACAGTCGACGTATTCCTCGACGGTGTGATCGAATCCAAATCCAAGGTCAAAGAAAGAGAATTGGATGGCGTCGATCTCCCCTTGAAAATTGAACACAAAACAGTGATCAATTTCCGGATCCTCTATACATGCTTGCCGTGAGAGATGTGAGAGCACAAGTGAGGAGAAGAGTGAGAGGAGGTGGCGGGTGGAGAGGGAGGCCGGTGGTTTGAGTAGAGGGAAGGAGGTTGGGACGGCTTCAGGAAATGGGGGGGGGGGGGTGGTCCGGCTAGGGTTGAGTTAGCAAAAGTTGGAATTAGATAATTTGAATTTAATTTCATATTAAGTAAAATTGGAGGGAATCACTTTGAAATTAAATTCAAATTTCAAATAAGGCTTGGGCTTTGATGAGAAAATAGTAAAGAGGGGGAGAGGAGAGGGGCCAGCGGCATCTAGTGAGAGGGAGAGTTTTGGGGGGAGTTTTAATGCTTCCTAAATGAGTTAGCTAATTAAGGAATATGAATAATAAATCTCATCTAATTTAAACTTGAATAAGAATTGGAGTAAAAAACTTTCTATAATTAGAAATGGCAAATAAGATAAGTAATGAATGAGGATTTTGAATTTTGAAATTCAAAATTCATGCAAGCTTTCGGAGAGGCCGGCGGCTAGAAGGGCCAAAGGGGAGGGGGCGGCTATGTGGGGTGGCCGGCGGGTGGCTGGGTTAGGGAGGCCGGCGGTGGGGAGAAGGGTTTCGGGTATGGGGAAATTAAGGGAGAGGGTGGTGGTAGGGAGGAGAAGGAGAAGTTAGAAATAGATAAATCAAAGACTACCTGAGAGCTCGGAATCAACCGGCGGCTGTCGGGTATTGCATATCCCTCTCCTAGGGTTCTCTCCACTCAAGAGCTCACAGCTTGAGACAAAGAAAAATCTGAAATTTTACTCAATAATCATCATCCATTACAATGCAAGAGGCCTCCTATAAATATGCTCAAATGAAAGAAAACAGAAAAGACTAAAGTGCCCTCGGGCTACAACATAGACTCACTTCTCCATAGAGGTAAAATGGGAAAACTCAAATGCAACATAAAACATAAAACATAAAATACATCAAAAATACACTCTGAATCGTAGCCATCGATCCACGACTTCGTCGACAATACACATGTCAAAATCTCTCACTGATGTCCTCATCAATTAGATATTACAACAATGCGTTAAAACATCAGAGGCTGTATTTGTTTTTCTAAGGGTGTGTTTGCATGTATAGAAAAAGCAGCTCACAAAACAATGTTTAGTTAAACAAATGCGTTGGTTAACATAATCCAGAAAATAACATTTATTCTTGCATCCTTCAATTGAGCAGCTGCTTAAAATTAAAAAAAGAAAAAAGAAAAGTTATACATGTTAAATTATTGAATATTGAACTTAAAGTTGATTCAAACAAAAAACTAGCATTTTTGATAATCACGCTTTTAGAATATTTAGAATAAAAAATTATAAACCATAATATCAGATTTGTCACATGAAATTACCAACTATACGTATATCAAAGGTTTAGATCAATATATATTTTCTGTATTTATGGTAATTGTTTTTTATATTAAACTCCAGAAAAACTTGTTCAAAAGGGTGGCACAAGAATTACAAAATTTTATGTATATTTTTAGGGTAGATGACAAGATTGAGGAAACTCAGTATGAAGAAAAATGTTAAGGAGCTGAAAAGTGGAATATAAGCTGGCACTATCATTTCAATAAAAGCTTAAATCTTGAAGATAGTCATACTCAGCTGCTAACAACTACCGTGCATTTCTATAAAATATGTCATTTTGTACACAAAAAACCGTCTAGATATTATATTAAACCCAACTGGATTCATGTAAATTCAACTTTCAAGAAATAAGCAAGTCATTATTGATAGCCATATTCTAAGCCACAAATCTCCCTACAAAAAAGAGAGGACCTCCTTTTCAAAAATCCACCACATACCTTAACCTTAAAGCCTATCATATATATATATATATATATATATATATAAACACCGCTACTACATAATTAACATTAATTCAGTTGTAGCAAGCAACTTGTAACAATTCATTTTAAAAACTGCTTATTAAAACCAAACGAAGAAATATGTGACCTCAATTGCAAGGATTAAGACAATGCAATGCAGGTATAAAAGAATCATCTTCTGAGAAAATGGAATATACTGAAATAAATCACTAAATTACAAAAACACAACACCTTGATTCCTTTAGCTTTGTTGAAAAAACCAATGCCAGATAATAGATCAAGAAATTGGCTTCGCATGTCATCCATCATTTGCAATGTCATTGGTGATAGAAAATTCTCCCAACAAAAAGCACGTTCTTGTTTACCTCGCTTTGCATCTTTCCATGCATCAAAAGCCTTAAGAAGAGCAATGTGATCACTGTAAAATAAGTAAACAATTAACTTTTCATAAACATATAGCTAATGAAAATCAAAAATTTTTCCATGATCTTGGGTCAATTGCGACACATTTTCAAATAACTCATGATTTGATATTTCTGCACCAAAACTGCAGGAAAAAGTAAATGATGTCACATATAATACATTTTGCAGAATATATAGTTATGCGAGGGGGCCCACCTTGTGAGGCGAGGGGGCCCACCTTGTGAGGCCCAAGGGAGCTATTACTCATTATGTAAAGAGGAAGAATCAAGAGGGAGAGGGAGTTGTTCAGGAAATTTACTAATTAAGGAGAAATTATTAAGAATGTTCATAATCAATGGGGAGTTATTTAGAAAAGTATCATAATTGTATTTATGTTATTTAGGAAGTGTTTAATTGTTTAGGAAGGTTTTCTAAAATATATTAAATTGTTTAGGATGATTTTCTAAATCATGTTTAATTGTTTAGGAAGATTTCCTAAATCATGTTTAATTGTTTAGGAAGCTTTCCTAAAATATATTTAATTGTTTAGGACAGTTCTATCTGTGTTATTGTGGCTAGGGCTATTTAAGAGATAGTTTTGATTAAGGTTAGGCATCATGATATTGCTGAATTTATTTTCCTAATGTTTGTTGTGAGTTTCTAACGGTGTCTAGGGTTTGTGGGAGAGCCAATCTACCTCTTAAAGAGTGGATCAATTGTACCTTCATTATCTTTTGAAGAGATAATTAAAAAAAAAAATCAGCCCTATCTTTGTGTTCCAACAATGTTCTTCTCTTTTGTTTGTTATTTTTACTTCCAAGACACATCAAATTGTTATCATAACACTTTTTTTGGGACCTATGACAGTAAAGAAGGTGGAGGTATTGGAACAGAAGATGGAGCAAATCAAATCCGATGTGGAGAAGAAGTTCTCAACCATGGAAGGATTACATCTATAGAAAGCCGATTGGGAAGGGTGTTGACGCACTTTTTCATATCGACCCGACCCCGATCGAGCCCGACTAGGCTCGATCGTGCTCAATCGACCCAATCGATCGTCGTTGAGGCAAAATTGTCACAAATTAAACCCGATTTAATTAATTAAATCCAATTTAATTTAATTAAAATCAAATCAATCCAAATCAAATCCAATCGAGCCTCGTCGAGCCAAATTCGATGTGATTCGACACAATTCGGCGTCGATTCAAGCTTAATTTCATAAAATTAACTTGATCGGACCCACTCGAACCCAAACCGATTCAAATCGGTTTGAGTTGAGTCCGATTTGGATTCAATTTCAGCCTTAATTTATCAATTGGGGCTAAATTGACTTCCCAAAATCAGATTTCTTGATCTAGGGCTAAGATTTCCTCTCAAATCCCACCAAACTTTATGTCAAATCCCATCAGAAAATCTACTCAAGTAGATTTTTCTTTGTTTCACGCAAAGAGGAGCCTGGTTGGGGGCATTATGGGCGGCAAAACCTGCTGTTTTCGGGGGCCTGGAAGCAAAAAAAAACGAGCGGCTCCCACAGGGATATACGCCGATCCCAGACAGAGCGTTCGGCTCTGCTTGTACGTGTCCCAGGCGAAGCGAAAGAGGGAGAGGGAGAGCCGAATGTCCGACCATCCTAGACATAGCGGAAAGGGGAGGGGGAGCATTCGGCTCCCCCGTTTCATCCATCCCAGGCCGAAGGCGGAGCGGAACAGAGACCCAAGTGGATCTCTGCGTACGTTTCTTGACCCCGCCCAAGTGAGAAGAAGAGGTGGTGGGTTTTCTTCATGCAACCGAGTCAAGAGTGAAGGCTGGCCGAACCTATATGTACTCCCTTGATGCTGTTTTCTTCTTTCTTGGACCAAAAGAGGAAAGTCCTTCATGTTTCCTTCCATCTCTTCAAGTGGAAGAGCAAAGACCTGCTCTTTTCCTCTTCTCAAGCAAAAGGGGAAGTGTTGGAGGATAGTAGAGAGACTTGGGGAGCTGTCCACTTGCTGTGAAGACTTCTCCTTCCTCCCGAATAAACTCCGGCGACCTCAAAACATCAAAACCTGCTGTTTGGGACGTTTGGACAGCAAGCAATCACTTCCGGGAGCCTTCCAAACATTGAAAGCTGCTGTTTGGAGCGTTCTTGGACAGCAAATCCACCCTCCGGAAAGGCTTGGACAGCGACGGCAACCTCCGGAAAGGCTTGGACAGCAGTCTTCTTCCTTGGGAACATCTTGGACTGCACATAGAACTTGGATTGGAGCTTGGCAAAGGCTTGGACAGCAAACTAGGAGCTTGGACAGCGGCTTGGACTACAATTTGGAGCGCTAGGACAACCCGAGTGAGGTAGAATCCTAAAACTTAGTGAAACCTAGGGTCCCCCAAGGCCGTTGATGGTGGTTGACGTCCCCAAACCATAGGTCCCTTAGAAACTTCATTGGTTTGCTTTCCCTAAACCTATGTGCGCTGCCCTCTCCGCAAAACAACAGAAATCCGGTGATTTCCGTTTGTTTACTCTCTTGTGAGAGCCAAAGAGGCATGCCATATGTGTAGGGTGGTCGGAATTGTATCCGACAATCTCTCAAATGCATGTAATAGCATTCATATTGTGTTCAAACCGTCGCCTATAACAAACCTAGGCTTCGTCGTCATAGCACCCAAATTTGGAAGCTATGCATTTGGCCAAATCAATTGCATGTTGCTTAGAATTTAGATTGCGCCAAAATTGATCTAAATAAAATAGTGTAGGTCTCTTTCTCTAAGGGTTGCATGCTTTTAAAATTATTGGGAGATTGCTAAGCATATTAATTTAATTTGTAGGGCAAACTTGGGGTAGATGTGGGTTTCCAAAGACCCATAAGCCATCACTTATGTGTTCTTGAATTACTTCAATATGCTTTGCTTCTCTTAATTCTCATGAATAAGAATGATGGTGAATGATCCTCTAGCATGCAAACTATCCAATTTTTGTGTCATAGAAAAATTGATATAAACTTTGGAAAGTTTGCATGTAGGAATTGATAGTCTCTACAAGTTAGTGAATGTGAATGTGTTTGGTTGGAAACAATATCACTAACAACCGATCTTTGTGGGGTTTCTCATAGATCCTCAAAGGTCTATGTTGTAGACCACACAATGGCTATGATCAACCAAATTCATGATTGATCTTTTCACTAAATTTAGAGCACACAAGTGATAGCCATTGTTGATTTACATCCACCACATTTGGGATTTGAAAATTAACCAAATTGGCTTATCTAACCTTGAAGTGGGCTTGAGATATGACATGGGCCCTCAAAGGCCCATAAGCCTTCATACTTAAGTTTACCTAACTCCATTTGTGTGAGTTTCCAAATTCAATCATTGAATGAAATGATCAAAATCCTTAGAGATTGGAACCTCACATCAATGTTTTAATAAATCAAATCCTATCAAAACGGATCTTTAGGACCTTCCTAGAAAACCTCCAATTACATTCATGAGAAAATTGATTGAATTGTTCTTAGAGACTTTAGGTGTGTTTTCATGTCTTGACATAAGTCAAAATCGTGTTTCCTAGATCTCTTGCTAAGATAACTAAACTTCCAAGTTTCTAAATCATGCCAAAATTGGTTTGAAAATTTCCCTAAAGCCTTAGGAAATCAATTCTTCCCTCTCCTAATTGAGTCCAAAACACTCTAAAGGGCGTAGGGAAATCCCTTTCAAATGTGCATCTCCTCTTTCCATGAGTCCAAAACATTCATGGGGAGATGGAGAATTCTCTTGCGTGCATAATGCTTGGAGCGTTCTCAAAGCTCCAAGTTTTAGATTTCTTGAATCATTTGCAACTTGGAACCAACTTCCAAGTTCTTTCATTTCTTTTGTTGGAGCATAAAACCAACAAATCATATTCTTCTTTCAACCCCAAAGTTATAGGAAGTTTATCAAATCATTTATTCATTGGAACACAAACTAATAAATAATCCTCTTGACATGGGATTCAAATCCTGGTCTTCCTCATTTGCTTAGCCCAAAGTTGAGCATAAGTTTCATTGAGTACCAAATGCTCAAAGAAACTTCACTATTTACTTAGCCTAAATCAAGTAAGTGATCCTCCCTAATCTCCAACTTACAATTCATAAGTTTCATTTCATTCCTCCTTTCCTACAACTCAAAAGTTGTAGGAAACTAACTCATTCTCTAAAAACTCCAAATTATGAGAATGTGCGTGCCCTCTTTGAACACCAAATGTTCAAAGAATGTTCATGGGGTTGTAGCTTCGAAGTTGCATCCCTTCTCCTTCATCCCTCCAATCCAAATTGGAGGAATGAATCCCCCCTCTATGGACAACAAATGTTCAGAGGACTTTCACCGATTTGCAACCTCTAAGTTGTATTTCCCTCATTCCCTACAAGTCAAGATTGTAGGAGAGTATTTAAATCCTTTATTCATGCTCCCAAACCCAAATTGGGAGGATGAATCACCACTTTGGACATCAAGCGTTCAAAGAAAACCCTCCAATTTGCAACCTATAAGTTGCACTTTGGGCTACTTCTTTTTCTACAAGCCTAAATTGTAGAAAATCTCCAAATTCCCCTTCATTTGCCTAGCTTCAAATTAGGCAAATAAATTTGTTTCTTTGAACATCAAAAGTTTAAGGAACATTCATGGATTTGCAACCCACAAGTTGCATGTTCTTTCCCTCATTTCTACAACTCAAAAGTTGTAGGAATTCCTCTCATCCTATTGACTCAAATTGGATGGGTGAATGTCCCTTTCTTTGAACACTAAATGTTCAAAGAAAATTCTCCACTTTGCAACCTTCAAGTTGCATTTCTCTCTTTCTTCTCTACAAACCAAATTTGTAGAGAAATTTCCTTTCTTTCTACAACTCAAAAGTTGTATGAAAATCTCATTCATTCAACCCATGTTGAGTGAACTAGACACTTGAAAATCATCTATTTGTTGAATCAAAATCAACAAGTAGTCCAACCCAAAAAAATCATTTATTTGTTGAACCAAACTCAACAAATAATTCCATGTTAAGCAAAGGAGTCAAACTCCTAGCTTGCTCTCAACTCTCCTCCAACTCCAAAGTTGTAGGAGATTTCCCCTCTCTTTAGCTCCAAAAGTTAGAGAGATTCTCCAACATTTAGCCCAAAAGCTAAATATTGGATTCCATTCCCCCCCTTAGCTCCAAAAGCTAAGGAGAATTCCACATGTAGCCCAAAAGCTACATGTTGGACACCTTTCTTAGATCCAAAATCTAAGTAATCTCTTTCATTCAACTCAAATTGAGTGATCTTTCCTATGACATTTAAAATGTTAAACCCATAGATGTCCCTTAGGAGTTATCCTTTCTGTTGAAGTTCATCCTAACTTATTTGATGAACATCTTCGGGATGCCTACATCATTGTGCCTACATTTTCGGGATGCCTACATCATTGTGCCTAAGTAATCTGCGGGATGCCTACATCATTGTGTCTTAGGATTCATAAGTAACAGGCTTGCCCAAAAGCAAGTAGTGGTTACTTTATGGGTTCTTCATAACCCTCCTAAACATGAAACACTTAAAAATCAAATAAAATCTTTAAGTCACAAACAACTTAAAGTGAAATCACCCTTGGATAAAGATTAAACATCTTCATTCTAAAATAAAATCAAACACCCTTAGTGTGACATACTACACAAGCCTCACACACTTAGGTGCATAACCCCTTAGGCATGCTAGGATTAGGATTTTTTCTTTTCTGCGCATGTGTTTGATGTTGTGGAGTGATTGTCTATTGGATTGTCTGCGTTGTGGGTACTTGCCCTTAAGTGGATAGTGTAGAAATATACATGTTCTTCTTGCAGGTGGCCATATCTAAAAGGGGGCGCTCATAAATAATAAACTGCTTGCATGAGAGGTGATGCTTAAAACCCCCCAAAGATGTGGCCAATAGGGTAAAAGCATGTGTTTGACACTCTAAGCGCTAAACAAAATTATGGATGTTATGCTTTATTATATAAACTGCTTCTAATCCACCGCAGGTTTGAGTCTCTTTTCTTTTCAAACATGTATTTGATAGAATTGTATTTGTATCAAACTTGTGGGGGTTTGGAGCAAAAGAATGAAGTGGACTAGAAGGATGTACCTGTCAAAGGTGAAGCTCAATATCCATTCAAAAGTCAAGAGCCTGAAGAACACCCCATAAGTAGAGTTTATAATTTTGACTGGGTAGTATAATGACAGGCAACTCAGCTGTCAAACCTGTTTGTAATAACTCGGACTCTATTTACATTCCCTGTACTTTATTTATAAATAAAAGCATGTTTGATTGTTTACCTGATTGTGCAATAGAAATGCATCTTTTTCCTATGTTTCTTTCTTTGTTTTTGCTTGGGTGTGGCTTGGACTGTTAGATACAGTAGGCTCTTAGGACAAATTAAGATTTCTACCTATTAAAACATAATCAATCTAAAAATTGATTTAAGCTTCACGATTTTCTAACAAATAAGAAAGTCTTGCATGGCTCCATTCAAGGAGCTAAGTTTTCTAAAAATTAAAACAATCATGCATAGCCCAAGTGTGTTGCATATAGAAAGCCCTCACATAAGGATTAGATAACGAAAAATCTTTTTTCTTTGTGAGTCAGCATATGCATACCCACATACTTAGGCATATTGGCCTCAAAGTCAAGTTATAAGCCCTACCTTCTAAAAAACAACCATCCACTCTACATTTACATTGAGACCTGAATACATGATTTTAAAAGCGATTAGGAGGGTTTAGCTGGTAGTCCCTTCCAGGCGGGACAGTAAATCCATATGTCGGGCAGATTATGCCTCATGTGAGTATAATTTGTAAGTCCCTTTTGCACTCGTTAGATTTAGGTTCGAGGCACTACCTATCGGTAGTCCTTACCTTAGTCTTAGGGTCCGAGGAATGGGTTGATTCCAAATCACCCTATAAGCCCTCATCTTTCGGGCAATTCCTCCAATAAGCGTTGTTGGGATGTAAGCCCCAATCTTCTAATAAAAATATCAACTTAAACCAAAATTAGATTACTTTAATGTAAAGCCCAACATATGATAGTTTGAGCACTCCTGAGTTTCCCTCAGAATCAAGTGCTCCTACTTCACTTCCTTTGGCCCTCATTCCAAAAAATCTAATTTCTAAGTTGATCAACTCCTCTTTGAAATTCCTAAAAGCTGAAAACCCTTTAACTAAGACTTTCATGGAGTTTTAAAACAAAAAAAAAAACAAACTTTAGCCAATGTCTAAAATGACTTCCAAACAAGCAAAATCACTAATTTAATCAAAAGTCTTCCCAAGCCAAAACTTGGGATGTAATTAATCATAGGGGCTTGCCCTCATGGGACGTCTGTACTCCAGAAATAAAATAAACCCCATTCGACCAAACATCGAGTGGAGGAATCTCTGTTTCAAATTGTAAATTTTATCATTGAATCCATAAGGAAATGATATTTTTACCCTTCGGGGTAATATGTCATGTTCTTATGCCGTACTCGATGATAAAATATGCAATCCATTTGAGGAAACAAAAATTCTCCAACAAAGGGTGGAGGAGATGTTAAGGAAGCTCATAGAAATGCAATCCGAAACTTTACCTACGGTTATGATTGCTAAACCTAACCAAGACTTGATCGGAATTCCCTTGGCCGAATCTAAGGGAAAGGAGATCGGGATGAGTTTGATGAGGAAGGATCAAGAGGGGTTAGATGAGGGAGGATCGGGAGGTGGAAATTTTGGGGGAAGAATAGGAGAAGCCGCCTTTGGAGCCACTTCCAACGAGGGGAAAAGTTAAAGGACAAGGATTTTTGGTAGAGCTGCAATGTTTGGAAGAAGTAGAGGATAGGGACTTCTCACCACCTACATTGGAAGAATAGGACAAAATATTGTGAGCTTATATATAGTTTATGTGCAGATTCAAACAAGCATCCATTGGCACTTCGCCAAGAGGTATTTCAAAAGGGGGACAAACAATATTTGTTGGGCCTAAGAACTAAGGATCCAAAAATTAGACAACGGGTCTTCTTACTTTGCAATAATTTTTTTGAGAAAATACCATTCCTCAGAATTTTAAAGAAGAATGGGCTTCTTGAGGATGATATCGCTGCTCCTCTGCGGAGTGGCACTGTTAAGGTTTTTAATCAGCCCTGAATTGAAGCTTCTATTGATGGTGATGGACTTGTTGAGGTAAGGAATGAAATAAAGATGTTGACATTTTTTTTTGTCGACTCGAGTCAGATAAAGTAAAATCGGACCCAATCGAATTCGATTTGACCCGATCCACTCAATCGAGCATCGTCGAACCTAATTGACCTCGATCGGACCTAAATCGAGTCCAACTAAACTTAATTAAATCCAATTAAAATCAAATCGATCAAGATCGACCCAAATCGAACCCAAATCAGCCTCATCGAGCCTTGTCAAACCAAATTTGACTCAATTCGGTGCTGATTCGGGCTCACTTTAATCAAATTGACTCAATCATACCCACTCGGACTTGAATCGACCCAAATCGATCCAAATCAAATCCAATTCGGGCTCAATTTTAGCCAAATTGATCAAATCCAAGCTCATCTGACTTTCCCAAATCATGAAATCAAATGATGGCCTCGATCTCCTTGATTTCGACTATCTGCATGCGCTACTTCTCGTGAAATCTCGCAAGCAATCAAGCAGGATATCTGATATGCAAAATC
This sequence comes from Dendrobium nobile, assembly GCA_022539455.1. Classification (NCBI taxonomy): domain Eukaryota; kingdom Viridiplantae; phylum Streptophyta; class Magnoliopsida; order Asparagales; family Orchidaceae; genus Dendrobium; species Dendrobium nobile. The sequence continues at coordinate 23,027,458 of CM039725.1, read as the reverse complement.
CTATAGCAAAGACCCTCTTAAACCCCGGTCAAAATTAGTATTGGGAGGATACGATAAGTCTCAGACTTTTTATAATGGAGAAGAATATTTAAGGCTAAGAACCAGTGATCGTGTTACATCTCATAAAGAGAAAATAAATAGAGAATATTCTTTTAAAAGATAAAATGACAACTATTTAAGCAAGCACTTAATGCTAGTCTTGAATTATCAGAGTGTAAAAGACCCGAAGAAGATGATCAGTATGATAATCCAAATTATTGCCCGTATCACCGAGTTATCAACCACCCTATTGAAGATTGTTATCTCTTCAAAGACTGGCTTGAAAAGAAATACGGAGATGGTGAATTCACGTTATCAAATAGCATTTTAGTTCACCCAAAAAAAGAATCTGTAAAAGTGATTGTCTTCTTTTATATCATAAATTAAGAAAGATGAGAAAATGAAGGGAAAATGATGTCAGAAAAAGAGGAATGACAGACCGCAATCTCCAAGAAAATAATAAAGATGATTAAACAACTGGAAGGAGTCCCTTGTATAAAATAGAAATCATCTACGGAACCAGTACTTGAATTGAAAGAAAATCCAAATTTTGATGCATCTAGTTCCAAGTCATCAACTTGGAGGTGTCCAATACGAAGCAGTTCTATAAGACATCCCCCAAGAAGTCCAATAACTCAAGTAAGCACAGCAAGCAAAAAAAGAAGACAATTGTACTTCAGAAGATCATTAATAATTTGGAAGATTATCATCAAACATTGAGGCGACCAATAACACTTGCAGATTTTATGTCTAAGCTTCAAATAGATCAATTGGAAGTGGAAGATGAAGAATCACTCCACGTAGAAACATGTCAAGTCATCTTAGTGGCATCGAATGCATACAAAGAAATTATTTCAAAAATCACGATAAGGGTCATACGACAATGTCTCCTACAAAAATAAATAAATAAAGATGAGCATGAAAGTATTGTATCAATAAAAAATGGATTTAGTGATAAAATAATATCTAAGTTATATCTGATGGTGCTACAAATAGATAATAACTCAGAAAAATAGTTGTTTTCCAAGCAATGATGAGTCAAATCAACAAAAACTTCACGAATGGAGCGTGTAAAGCTGAATGAAGACTCTAAACATGCAACAAAAACTTCATCAGATGAGGCTGAGTCGAATGAGGAGACTCAAATACAGTTGAGAAGTGGTAAGGTGCTTCCACCGCCAATAAAAAAAGGAATTACCAAGCAAAGATAAGATAAAAGATATAATCATCAACGAGGAAATCATCCATAAAAATCATAAGAAGAAATATGATACAAATAAAGGGGTATAGTATAATATCATTTTCCATTTAAGAAAAATTTCAGCATAGCTCAGAATCTATGAAACTCTTTTAATGTCAAAAGATCTTCGAGAAATCTTGATACAGGCTCAAAAGAATCCAGAGAGATATGAACCATATTTCGCAGAAAGATGTTTGAACAAAATTTTTCATATTAGAAATGAACATGTTGTTACATTCTCTGAAGAAGATCTCATGTTGAGGACTACAGAACATAATCGTCCTTTATATGTCTTGGCAGAAAGTGATGGCATCATAATAAAACAATTCTCCCCGGGTCGTCAATAAACCTCATGAGTTTGTGCACACTAAGGTCATTATCCCTTGATATTCAACATCTTGGGCCAGATAAACTTATGCAAATAAAGGGGTATAGTATAATATCATTTTCCATTTAAGAAAAATTTCAGCATAGCTCAGAATCTATGAAACTCTTTTAATGTCAAAAGATCTTCGAGAAATCTTAATACAAGCTCAAAAGAATCCAGAGAGATATGAACCATATTTCGCAGAAAGATGTTTGAACAAAATTTTTCATATTAGAAATGAACATGTTGTTACATTCTCTGAAGAAGAACTCATGTTGAGGACTACAGAACATAATCGTCCTTTATATGTCTTGGCAGAAAGTGATGGCATCATAATAAAACAATTCTCCCCGGGTCGTCAATAAACCTCATGAGTTTGTGCACACTAAGATCATTATCCCTTGATATTCAACATCTTGGGCCAGATAAACTTATGGTGCACGACTTTAACGAGAAAAGACAAAAAACTATAAGATCATTTGTTCTTCCCCTAAAATTTGGAGAACTATGCACAGAAGCCAAATTCCATATTATCGATGCGAACACTTCATTCAAGACACTCTTGGGTAGACCTTGGCTCCATGAGAATGATTTTATTCCATCAACTATGCACCAATGCATGGAATATCTAAAGGATGGAGAAAAGTTCTGAATTTTTAGAGATTTACAAGCCTTCACAGTCCACAAAGTGAAAATTTATGATGATGCAAAATACTTCATTCCAAATGAAGTAAAACCGATAAAATCTTCTGAAACTAAAGCATCGACCTCAAGGAGTACGAAACAACCCAAACAAGTCGAGAAAAAGGAGTTGGGAAGAAAGAGCATGACATCAAATATTCCTAAAATGGCTAATACATTGCCTAAATCAAATAAAATTGTACTTCATTTAAGAAGTGACACAGAGGAAGATGATGATATCTCAAATACCTACAAGTCTAATCATACAAATACCGGGCAATATATCATTTCAAGAAAAATGAGCAATATGCCATTATAGAAAATACTTTTGTAGTTACATTGATCCCTCCACAACATTTCAGAGAAATCGTATCCCGCGAGGTTCATAATATTAAAGAACTTAAAATATTTTATGTACCACCCCTACGCGGAAGTAGCAGACCGGGAAGCTTATTTTATAAATTTGAAGAATATCAAGAAGACAATCTCGATTGGCCTAAGAATTTCAATAAAAACGCAGCGATAATTCCTATAGAAATGCCGAGATATTGTCCCAAAAGGATTCATCAAATAATATAAAAAACTTGAATTCATAATATGCTTACTTGGCGACAAGCACGTTTTTTTCAAAGAATGTGATGTCAAGAATTATCAAAGATGGGTAGTCGTGATACAAAAGACCTTAGATTTATCGTAGCAGAAAATGCTCAAAAAAATGCATGTTATGCGAAAAATGACAAATATCCGACTACTGAAACACAAATACAAATAAAGAGAAAGATATGGAAGTTAAACCTACACTAAAAGAACTTGAAGATGGTGGACAGACCGCTACCATGGAATAGCTGAAGGAAATAAACTTGGAAACTGATGAAGACCCTCGCCCGACCTTTATTAGTGCTCTTCTCTCCAAGAATAACGTTGAAAAGATGAAAGCATCACTCAATGAATTCAGGGACTGCTTTGCTTGAACATATAATGAAATGTCATGTTTATCCCCTTATAGTTATTCATAAATTAGCCATCAAATTAGGTGCAATACCTGTTAAGCAAACTCCAAGGAGGATAAGACTAGAAATTAAAGAGCAGGTGATTGTAGAAACTAAGAAGCTTATCAAAGCATATTTCATTTGAGAAAAGAAATATACTAATTGGATAACCAATATTGTCCCAATAAAAAAGAAGAACGGACAAATTCATATATACATCGACTTTCGAGATCTTAACAAGGCGTGTCTAAAATACGACTTTCTACTTTTAATATCAGAATTGGTGGTTGACAATACGTTCAACTATGATATATTCTCATCTATGGATGGACCATTAAAATATAATCAAATCAAAATGACACCTGAAGATGAAAAGCATACTTCTTTCAGGACTCCTATTAGCATATTTTGTTATGCAGTTATGCCTTTGACTTGAAGAATGCTGGAGCTACATACCAAAGGGCTATGATGCATATATTTGATGACCTTATCCACCAGAAGGTTGAATGCTATGTGGATGATCTGGTTGTCAAAAGTATCGATCAAAAAGATCTGCTTGAAGATTTAAGAATTATGTTTGAAAGGATTAAAAAATTCAATCTCAAAATGAACCCACTCAAATGTACTTTCAGAGTTTTCTCAGCAAAGTTTTTTGGGTACATTGTACGACATAAATGGATTGAGGTTGATCCTAATAAAGTCAAGACAATTATAGAAATGCCGCCTCTAAAAAGTCTCCGTCAACTTCGTTCTTTACAAGGGAAACTTGCATTTATACGACGATTTATCTCAAATCTATCAGGCAGATGACAATAATATGCAAAGCTAATTAAAAAGAATGTTCATTTTAAATGAGATGATGAATGTCAAGAAGCTTTCGATAGTTTTAAGAGATACCTATTAAGCCCACTTATTCTTGCAGCACCAATTCAAGTGAAGTCTCTTATCCTATACACTGCAGCGTTGGAAGAGTCCCTTGGAGCATTGCTAGCTCAACACAACAAAGAAAGCAAAGAAAATGGACTCTACTATATTAGTCGAAGGCTGATTGGAGAAGAAATATGTTACTCTCCAATTAAGAAGCATTGTCAAGCGTTGATTTTTGTTGTCCAAGAAACTCTGATATTACATGATGTCTCATAAAATTACACTGATATCAAAGATCAATCTGCTGAAGTTCTTGATGATAAGACCAATATTGGCAGGTCGCCTAGCCAGATTGGCAGTGATAATTCTGCAGTTTGATATCACGTATGGTCCACAAAAAGTGATAAAAGGACAAGTTTTAGTAGATTTTTTTGCCACACATCCCATTCCAATAGACTCACTTGCAGATTTTGACGGTGCATCACACGTTCATTACAAAACGGGTATAATATGAGTCCTATTCCTTATGATTCATGTTATCCTTCATGATCGCACGTTTTTCTTTTACTTTTTTAAGTATCTCTGTATTCATGAAGTATGTAACTCAAAAACACTTATGGAAACAAGAAGCAGAATATTGCATAATATTTTCTAAGTGCAGGCCGCTGCAGCCTCCAAATATTCGTTGTTTGTGATATGACCCAACTAAATAAAGAAAAAAAAAACTAAATGTATTTATGCTACAAACAAGAAACATCATGTGATGGTCGATTTGAAGGAGGATAAAAGATTTGCTACATGCAAAATCAAAAAGCAGTATTGCATTAATCAGCAATTTGAAATTAAAACAAAAATAAGCAAATGACACATAAATCTATAATGCTTATTCTACTTATTTAGCAATTTGTTTTAGGTGTCCAACTTTGGAGACACTGAACATTCTAGCATAATATTGAGGTTAACCTGCAAGTATCTCTAGCAAAGGATCTTTTAGCATCATCAGCTTCCTCCTTCCTACTTACAGGAAGGACAAAGGGATCACGGTACGCAAGAGCAGAAGCGATTGTCAATGCTGGATCTAGGCACTGGAATATAGATCCCATTAGCAACATCTTTCCAATATTTGGGTCCAATGGTAGAGTGCAAAGATGACGCCCTGTTTACATAGCATTCAAAAAAGCACATCAATGTCAGGACAAGCAGTTCATCTGATAAAGCAGCCTCCAAAGTAATCATGAAACCAACAAAGTGCATATAAAGTAACAAAAAAATATTAAGCATGCATGTGTACCAAGAGGAGTGAGATCCTCTCTTTCATCTAATGCCCCTATTGTCCTGAGAAGTTCAAGTGCATTATTAACAGCAAGTGGATCTGGTGGTTGTAATGCCTTGGCTAGAAATGTTGCGACTGACCCAAGTTGTAAGCTTTTGATAGCTAGGCAAAGTTCTTGCAAAGGAGTTCGAAGAATTTCTGGTAACTGATATTGTGGCATTGCATCATGAATAAGCTTTGGGTACAGCCTATAACAAACTCCAGATTGAACACGGCCTGCACGACCTCTTCTCTGTATAAAGGGCACATTATTTAATTATCAAATATTAACAATATATAGACGGATTACCTTTTGAGTTAAATAAATGATGTACCTGATGGGCTGAAGCTTTTGATATCCACGATGGGAACAAGCAAGCTAGCTTATTAAGAGCATCATAGCTGGTTTGTTTTGCCTTTCCACAATCTATGACATAGACGACATCATCAACAGTGATACTGCTTTCTGCTATATTTGTTGCTAGAATGATCTTTCTGAAATTTGATAGGAAACAAACAAGAAAAGGATTAAAATGGTCATTTGACTCTTTATAAAAAAATTAAAACGATCCCCAACTATATTAAAGGACCATTTTGATCCATCAACTCTTTAAAGAGGAATAAAAATAATTCCACAATGAAATTATTTTGGTTCATTTTTAAGAATTTGATGGATCAAAATGATCATTTAATATAGTTGGGGATCATTTTAGTTTCATAAGAAGTTAAGGGACCATTTTGATCCTTTTCCTAGAAACAAACAAATACCATTGTTATTTCGCTGAAGAACCTTTGTATCGAAGTTTGAAAGAACATTAAGCCATAAACATATCTTAGTTAAGTGCACAAAATCACCCCAACTGGGGAAGTAACTAGGCTGCACTTTAGATATGAAATCAGTAAAGAGTTTACCCAGTTAGCAGAATAAAACAAGGCTTTAGTCTTCCATCTTCCAAAAAAGCTTTTGCATGACTTAATCATATTCAATTGAATTATTCATATATTAAAGACTTGTAACTTCAATTATTTCAGTGCAACACTAGCTTTTATGAAATAAATCTCATCATCTCACATCCTAAAGTCGTCCATAAAGATAAATTGAGTTTTAAACTTAACTTTCTTCATAACACAATGACCAAAAGTTGCCTTACCTTTTCTATTTTACGCAACTTAGTGTTGAGATCTGCCACCTAAGAATTAATCTCTTGGAAAAGGGGTGGACAGAAGGTAATACAAACAGCAGTTGTGCAAATAGGTTTAACGCCCATGCACACTAGCTGGATAAAAGATAGAATGATGATTCTTAAAACAAGCCCCAAATGGTGGGATAAGGCTAATGAAGATGATTATGAATTAACCATTTCTCACTCTACATTTCATAAAAAGGAAAATATAAGTAAAAGTCTTAATTTGTAAGATATACAATTGTCCATACACAGCAGTTAGATGGTCTTCATTAATATAATTTTGAGTTATTCCACAGAGGTTGAGTTCAAGAATTGATGTTGCCAACATCAAGCATTAAGCTGAGATTTATTCGATCAATGCCAAGGTTTCTAGAATTGATGCATTTATATTTTGTCTTATTTTATTTTGATGTAATGTGAACAATATTAGTTGTGTTTTATGTTTTTTTTAAAAGCTATCTAATGATGGAGAACATCCAATGATCATGGTAGGATGTGCTTGGGCATGGCAAGGCTTGGGTTTGCTTGCATTTGGGTCCTTCTTGTCCTTTGGGCAGTTAGTTGTATTTCGGTTTGGGCCTTGGCTGCTCTTGGGTAGGGCTTTGGCTGCTTGGTTTTGAGCTTAAAAAGTTTGGTTCTACTTGGTGCTAGCTCATTAATACTTGAGTTGAAGTTTAGCACATTATTTGGAGGAGTAATTGCACTTTCTAGCTCATAAATTCATAAAGGTATGTGGAGTGGAGCTTGTCTCTCCCTATTCTTGTGTCTCTTTGGTTTCTTCCTTGTGAGTCAATGCTATGGGCTGATTGTCTTTTCGTTTCTTCTCCCTGGATGCTTTTCTGTGACCCCTCTGCCCCGTTTCCTGTGTTGGCTCCTCAGGTCCCTCTCTGGTTGCTTTCCCGTGACTTGCTGGCTGGGTTTCTCGTGGCTTTTCTTCCTGTTTTCTGTGTAGAATTTGGGGGTTGTTGTAATGTCTTTTGGCCTTTCATTTCCCCAAACCTGATTGGTTTTGGTTGGAGGTGGAATGGCTGTTTAGCTTCTTTCTTTTGCTTATAAATTGGAGATGTTTTGAAAAGGAAAAGGTTGTTGAATATTTGAGCAAAGTCTTTACTAAAAACCTGAGGGTTTCTTCTCTTGGAAAAGCTTGAGAGCTTGTTCTACCCCCTTTCCTCCTCTCTATTTCGTCTTGGCTTCTAATCTCTTCTTCTCTACGCAAGTGATGCTATCAAGAAATTCTGTACTTTTATTTTATCTGCACAATAGTATATTTTGTTTTCTATTTTATTTTCTTTTCTTTTTTAGCTATCCAATGATGGGAAAGCATCCAATGATCATGGTACATTGTGCATAAGGCTTGGTAGACCTTTGGTTTGCTGGCTTGATTGGTCCGTGGCTGCTGGTGGTTCTCGGTTGGCTGTTTTGGAGCATTCGATATTGAGCTGGCTAAGTTGCTTGAGCTGAAGTTTAGTAGCTCATTAATATCCAAAAAGGTACCTCATTATGAAGCTTACTTTTGGAGTGGCCTTGTCCCTTCCCCTTCCCCTTTCTTCTTGTCTCTTGGGAAACCGTGGCTTGCTTTTTAATGGAGGCTGAATTCTATGCATTAAAATAAAGAAAGGTGCTGTTTTTCATGTTGGCCTCTTGGGATTTCACGGCTGGCTTCTGTTTTCCGTGCCTGGGCTCCTTTCCCGTGGCCTTGGCTCTTTGGTCCGTGCGGTTCCCTCGTCTCCCGTGACTGCCTCTTTGGTTCCTGGTTTGGGTGATTATCCGTGAGCATGGGGGGAAGATTTCTATGCTTATAATGCTTTGGTTCTTATGGAAATTAAAGTCATGTGACTCTTGGCATTCCTCTCTCTTGCCTACATATATGAGAAGATGTTGTGAAGAAAAGGGAGTTGATATTTGTGAGCATATTTGCTATTAACCTGCGGGTTTATTCAGAAATCCTGCGGGCTCTTTCCACCCTTCTTTTCTCATCCCCTTCGGAAATCCTGCGGGCTCTTTCCACCCTTTCTTCTCGGGCTTCTAATCTCTTCGTCTCTCCGCAAGTGCCACTCCATCTGTATCCTTCTTCTCAACAGTGAAGCAACTTTAGGGTGTCTTGTCTTGGTTGATTTGGAAGCATTTGGGACAGTCTTGCAGTGGTGGACCATCGGTTTGCTAGTCTTATGCACTTCTTTATTTAATCTACTATTCGACGTATGTGAGGAACCCGCTCTGACGGTTGTCTGAGGATAGCGTTTTTTTTTTATTTTTTTAAATCTCCTAGTATTTCTTGTTGTGTTTGTCCAGTTTTAGTTATCTGCTTTTATTTTAATAAAGTTTGTTTTAAGTTCTACTCATTGTGTCAGTTTTCCTCTTGTTTGTCTACATCAATTTGGTATCAGAGCAAGTTCGTCTTTTTTTTTTTGTTTGTAGGAATCTTTCTCTTTTGTGTTAAAAAAAATGGCTAATGAACAAGGGAATTGGCAACAAGTGATGCAACAATTAAATGCTTTGCAACATCAAATTAATACGGTAGCTGAGGCCATTGCTAATCTAAATGTCAATCAAGCTAACATTAATCTTAGCATAATATCTTCTGGGAGTGAAGAGGAAGAACCTAGAAATCGAAATAGGCGACAAAGAAATTGGGATCACGGAATTAAAATCGACGTTCATAATTTTGAAAGAAAATTGCAACCTGAACAATTCATAGAATGGGTAGAAAAATTGGATCAATTTTTTGAATGGAAAGAAATTCCAGATAATCGAAAGGTTAAATTTACAAGTTTGAAACTAACGGGACATGCATTAACTTGGTGGAAAAACTTACAAAACAACAGATTAAGAAGAGGCAAAGAAAAAGTCCAAAATTGGGAAATAATGAATGAGAAAATGAAAGGAAAATTCTTGCCAACTGATCATGCTCGAACAATATTCAAAGATCAACTCAATTTGCATCATATCATTAAAACTGACGAGGCTTATCGTATGACTTTAAAATTGGAAAAGCAACATCAAAAGGAAAAGGGTGACAATAAAATCGTGGAAATGTATAAACGTCGTTCAACTAGCAGGATTAAATCTCAATCTCAAACTTCTGGGGGAACATCAGGTCTAGAGATTAAAGCTTTTGAAAGTCAAAATCAAGAAAAAGGAAAAAGAGTAGCAGAAAATAAACCGTCTGAACAATCTAAGCAAATTGGACCTTGTTACAAATGTGGGTTATATGGTCACTTGTCAGCTACTTGCAGAAAGAATAATCCTCCACGAACTAATTTCATAGAAGGTGAAAATGAGATAGAAGAAGAGGAGGAGAATGAAATAGAATCTGAAAATGAAGCTGAATTAGAAAAATTTGATTTAGAAGGAGAAGAAAGTGAAGAGTCTTTGGTAATTCGACAAGTTCTAACAACAACAATTGACAAAGGGGATAGATGGCTAAGAGGAAATATATTCAAAATAACTTGCACCATCGAAGGAAAAATCTGTACCCTTATGATAGATAGTGGAAGTTCTGGAAATTTTGTTTCTCAAAAATTGATCGACAAACTTAAACTCAAATCAAAACCACTTGCTAAATCCTATAAGATCTCTTGGTTTAAAGAAGGGGGTGAGGTTCCAATCACTAAACAATGTACTGTCAATTTATCAATTGGGGGATCATTTAAAGATCAAATTGTTTGTGATATTGTGCCGCTTGAAATTTGTCATATTTTGCTAGGACGACCTTGGCAGTACGACAACAAAACTGTTCACAATAGAGAGAAAAACACATATACTTTGATGAAAAAAATAAGGAGTTTACTCTTCATCCACAAAAGAATGTGCCGGATTCACCCGTTAAGAAAAACACAGTTGCCAAAATTACTTCTCCTGAATTGCTTTTAAATGCTAATGATTTGAAACATTTTGAGGTTGCCTATTTGGTTTTGGGAAAAGAATCTGATACTGTTCCTAAGAAAATGCAAGCTTTATTGGATGAGTTTTCTGATATAACTCCTAATGATTTGCCAATTGGATTACCTCCTATGCGACAAAATCATATTGACTTGATTCCTGAAGCTTTTTTGCCTAACCTTCCTCATTATAGGATGAGTCCAACTGAACATGATGAATTTTTTAAACAAGCATCTAAATTGTTAAAAAAGAGCTTGATTCAAGAAAGTTTGAGTCCCTGTGTTGTGCCTGCTTTACTTACTCCTAAAAAAGATAGAACATGGAGGATGTGTGTGGATAGTAGGGCAATAAATAAAATCACCATTAAATATCGATTTCCAAAACTAGATGACATGCTTGATATGCTGAGTGATGTCTTTTGGTCTTTCAAATGCTTCGAGTACTTTTATGAGAACTATGAATCATATTTTGAAACCTCTCATTGGAAAGTTTGTTATTTTAAAGAGATTGTTCGTTTTCTTGGTGTCACTCGTACATTTACTTCTGATCGGGATACTAGAATTTTAAGTCACTTTTGGAAAACTCTGTGGGCTAAGTTCGGCACTTCTCTTCAGTTTAGTAGTGCTTATCTTCCTCAAACCGATGAACAAACTGAAATTGTCAATCAAAGATTTATAAATAATTTCAGTTCTCTGATTGCTCCTATTACTGATTGTTTGAAAAAGGGAATTTTTAGGTGGACACTTGAAATTATTAAGACAAAAATGAGTCCATCTCCCATTCTTAGATTGCCAAATTTTGAAATCATTTTTGAAGTTGATTGCGATGCCTCACATATTGGTATTGGTGCTGTTTTAAGTCATGAAGGAAAACCTATTGCATATTTTAGTGAAAAGCTAAATGAAGTTCGATCTCGATATTCTACTTATGATTTGAAATTTTATGCTATTGTCCAAGCTTTGAAATTTTGGAGATGCTATCTAGTTCAACGAGAATTTATTTTGAACACTGATCATGAAGCTTTAAGATTTTTGGGATCACAAAAAAATCTGAACAAAAGACACGCTAAATGGGTTTCTTTTTTACAAGAATACACTTTTCATATCAAACATAAAACTGGAGTTTTGAATAAAGTTGCTGATGCTTTAAGCCGAAGATCTCATTTGTTAATAACTGTTTTTCCGACTGTTACTTCTTTTGATTTTTTGAAGGACACTTATGCAAATGATTATGATTTTAAAAACATTTGGAATGCTTGTTATGCTTCTGGAACTGATCCTTCTGCTCAATTTGTTATACATCAAGGTTTTTTGTTCAAAGGAACTAGACTTTGCATATCTAAAAGTTCTTTAAGAGAACAACTTGTGAAAGAATTGCATAGTGGAGGTTTGGGAGGACATTTTGGGCAAGGGAAAACAATTGCTTTAGTTGAAGAAAAATATTTCTGGCCTCACATGAGAAAAGATATTGCTAAACTGGTAAAACAATGTAAGATATGTCAAGCTTTTAAAGGAACTACACAAAATTATGGTTTGTATACTCCTTTACCTATTCCTAACAAACCTTGGGAGGATATTTCTATGGATTTTATTTTGGGTTTGCCGGTGACTTTTCGAAAATATGATTCTGTTTTTGTGGTGGTGGATCGATTCAGTAAAATGGCACATTTTATTCCTTGCAAGAAAACTTCTGATGCTTCTTACATTGCTGATTTGTTTTTTAAAGAAATCGTTCGTCTGCATGGTATTCCCCGTACTTTTACTTCTGATCGTGACACTAGATTTTTAAGTCATTTTTAGAGAACTTTATGGACAAACTTGGAACTACTCTTCAGTTTAGCAGTGCATATCATCCTCAAACTGATGGGCAAACTGAAGTAGTAAATCGAAGTTTGGGAAATTTGTCAAGGTGCCTTGCTGGAGAAAAACCGTCTCAATGGGATTGAGTGTTACCACAAGCTGAATTTGCATACAATAATTCTGTTAATCGTTCTACTGAGAAAACTCCATTTGAAATCATTTATGGGCAGCCTATTCCTCATATTTTGGATAGAAACTCTTTATCTCTTCCTAAAAAAACTAGTGCAGAAGCTTTTGAAACATTTGAACATATAAAAACTGTCCAACAACAGGTTTTTGAAAAACTTAAAAAGGTTACTGCTGAGTATAAATCTGCTGCTGATAAACATCGAAAAGAAATAAATTTCAATGAAGGTGACTAAGTGATGGCTTATTTTTGTCGCCAAATGTTTCCTGTTGGTACTTTTAAAAAGCTAAGTCGAAAGAAATTTGGCCCCTTTCGTGTGATAAAAAAATTAGGTGCTAATGCCTATCTGCTAGATTTACCAAATACTGTTGGCACTTCACCTGTTTTTAATGTTTCTGACCTATCTTTGTATGAAGGAGATTCTGACGATTTTGTAGATATTGAAACTTTACCACTCTCTGCTCCTTTGGTAAAGTCTGAAGATCAAATCGAAGATGTTATTGATGTGAAAGCTATTAAGACAAGGCATGGAGAGCACAAAAAGTTTTTGGTCAAATGGAGCAATCGGCCATTGACTGATTGTACCTGGATTGATGCTGCTGAACTAAAAAAGAAAAATTTGGAGCTTTATAAACGATTTGCTAATATGTTCTCATCAGGAGATGAGAATTTTCCACCAGGGGAGAATTAATGCTATCAAGAAATTCTGTACTTTTATTTTATTTGGACAATAGTATATTTTGTTTTCTATTTTATTTTCTTTTCTTTTTTAGCTATCCAATGATGGGAAAGCATCCAATGATCATGGTAGATTGTGCATAAGGCTTGGTAGACCTTTGGTTTGCTGGCTTGATTGGTCCGTGGCTGCTGGTGGTTCTCGGTTGGCTGTTTTGGAGCATTCGATATTGAGTTGGTTCTCTAAGTTGCTTGAGCTGAAGTTTAGTAGCTCATTAATATCCAAAAAGGTACCTCATTATAAAGCTTACTTTTGGAGTGGCCTTGTCCCTTCCCCTTCCCCTTTCTTCTTGTCTCTTGGGAAACCGTGGCTTGCTTTTTAATGGTGGCTGAATTCTATGCATTAAAATAAAGAAAGGTGCTGTTTTTCGTGTTGGCCTCTTGGGATTTCACGGCTGGCTTCTGTTTTCCGTGCCTGGGCTCCTTTCCCGTGGCCTTGGCTCTTTGGTCCGTGCGGTTCCCTCGTCACCCGTGACTGCCTCTTTGGTTCCTGATTTGGGTGATTATCCGTGTGCATGGGGGGAAGATTTCTATGCTTATAATGCTTTGGTTCTTATGGAAATTAAAGTCATGTGACTCTCGGCATTCCTCTCTCTTGCCTATATATATGAGAAGATGTTGTGAAGAAAAGGGAGTTGATATTTGTGAGCATATTTGTTATTAACCTGCGGGTTTATTCGGAAATCCTGCGGGCTCTTTCCACCCTTCTTTTCTCATCCCCTCCGGAAATCCTGCGGGCTCTTTCCACCCTTTCTTCTCGAGCTTCTAATCTCTTCGTCTCTCCGCAAGTGTCACTCCATCTGTATCCTTCTTCTCAACAGTGAAGCAACTTTAGGGCGTCTTGTCTTGGTTGATTTGGAAGCATTTGGGACAGTCTTGCAATGGTGGACCATCGGTTTGCTAGTCTTATGTACTTCTTTATTTAATCTACTATTCGATGTATGTGAGGAACCCGCTCTGACGTTTGTCTGAGGATAGCGTTTTTTTTTTCCTTTAAATCTCCTAGTATTTCTTGTTGTATTTGTCCAGTTTTAATTGTCTGCTTTTATTTTAATAAAGTTTGTTTTAAGTTCTACTCATTGTGTCAGTTTTCCTCTTATTTGTCTACATCAGCAAGTTCCACTCCACCTGTATCCTTCTTCTTGAAGCATTTGGAAGTTGTTTGTTGGCTGATTTTGGGAGACATTTGCAGGAGTAGGTAGGAGTAGGTAGGACATTGGACCCCTTTACAATGGTGGACCCTCGGTTTGCAAGCATAAGCACTATTTTCATATTTTTTCTACTCTCGTTGCATGTGAGGAAACCGCTTGCCGGTTGTCTTGAGGATAACATTTTTATATTATTATTTTGTTTCGTTTGATTTGACTTTTCGTTTGTCCTGATGTTTGTTTGGATGTTTGCAAGTTAAAGTGAATCGAGTTTGATTTTATATTGTCCTTATGTTCTCCAACTTGGCTTTTCTTTTTAGTTTGCTTACATCAAGTTTGGTATCAGAGCAAGTTAGAATATCCTTGGTTGGTTAATCTTTTTCTTTTGAAATCTAAGATGACTAATAATCCGAGGGATTAGCAAAATATAATACAACAGTTAACGGATTTGCAAAATCAGATGAAAGAAATGACTAACACTCTTGCTAATCTAAACGTTAACCAACATAATGTCCAAATATCTGAAAGCGAAGAAGTCCCTAGGAACCAAAATAGGCGACAACGAAATTGGAATTTTGGGATTAAAATAGATGTTCACAACTTAGAGGGAAAATTACAACCTGATCTATTCCTCGAATGAATAGAAAAAATGGATCAATTCTTTGATTGGAAAGAAATTCCCGAAAACATAAAAGTGAAATTTGCAGGTTTAAAACTCAATGGTCATGCTCTTACGTGGTGGAAAAACTTACAAAACAATAGACTTAGACGTGGGAAAGAGAAAATACAAAATTGGAAATGAATGAAAGAAAAAATAAGGGGAAATTTCTTATCATCTAATCATGCACGAACACTCTTTCAAGAATTTAATAATTTGCAACAAGGAACTCAATTTGTGGAAGAATACACTGAAATGTTTTACAAACTTCAATCAATAAATGATTTAGATGAGTCTGAAGTGAAAACTATCTCAAGGTATATCAACGGTCTTAAGTGGACAATCTAGGATCAACTGAATTTGCATCATGTAATTAAAATCGACGAGGCATACCGTATGGCATTAAAACTTGAAAGGCAACATCAAAGAGAAAGGGGTCACAACAAGATAACGGAAACATATAAACGACGATCAACTGGCAGGGTTAAAAATTAATCTTAAACTTCTGTGGGAACATCAGGTGCGAAACTTAAGTCTTTTGAAAATCAAAATGCGGATAAAGAAAAGGGAATTATGGGATCAAAACCTTCTGAACAACCTAGATTAATTGGGTCATGCTATAAATGTGGGCTTTATGGTTATCTTTCTGCAGCTTATAGAAAAAATAACCCACCAAGAAACAATTTCATTGAAAACCATGAAGAAATAGATGAAGAAAAAGAAAACGAATCTAAACCTAAAAAATGACAATGAATTAGAGAAAGTTGATGTTGAGAGAGATGAAGGTGAAGAGCTTTTGGTAATACGACTAGTCTTAACAACTAAAATTGACAACGGGGATAGGTGGCTTAGGAGAAACATATTCAAGACAACTTGCACGGTCGAAGAAAAAATTTGCACTCTTATGATAGATAATGGGAGTTCTGGAAATTTTGTTTCTCAAAAAATGGCTGACAAGCTTAAGATAAAATCCAAACCACTTGTCAAATCTTATAAAATCTCTTGGTTTAAGGAGTGGGGTGAGGTTACAATCATAAAGCAATGTGTTGTCAACTTAACAAATGGGGGCTATTTTAAGGATCAAGTTATTTGCGATGTCGTGCCTCTTGAAGTCTGTCATATTTTGTTGGGTCGATCTTGACAATTTGATCACAAAATCATTCACAACGGAGAAAAGAACACTTATACTTTGATTCAAAGCAATAAGGAATTCACTCTCTATCCTCAAAAATATGTGCCTGATTCGCCTGCTAAAAATAACAAGGTTGTCAAAATAAACGCTCCTGAACTGCTTTTGAATGCAAATGATTTGAAACACTTTGAGGTAGCTTACTTTGTTTTGGGAAAGGAAACTGATTCTATTATTTAAATTCCTAAAAAAATTCAGCCTTTAATTAATGAGTTTTCTGATATATCACTTGGGGAATTGCCTATAGATTTGTCATCGATGAGAGATATTCAACATCATATTGATTTAATACCTGGAGCCACTTTACCTAACCTTCCTCAATACAGAATGTCTCCAACTGAGCATGCTGAACTTTTTTAGCAAGTGACTGATTTGTTAGAAAAAGGTTTGATAAAAGAAAGCTTAAGTACCTGTGTTGTGCCTGCTTTATTAACTCCAAAAAAAATAGAACGTAGAGAATGTGTGTGGATAGTAGGCCAATAAATAAAATCACCATTAAATATAGATTTCATAGTCCTAGACTAGATGACATGCTGGATATGTTAAGCAGTGCAAAAATCAATTCCAAAATTGATTTGAGAAGTGGGTATCACCAAATTAGAATAAGACATAGGGATGAATGGAAAATTGCCTTTAAAATTAAAGAAGGTTTGTATGAATGGCTTGTGATGCCTTTTGGGCTTTCGAATGCTCCGGGCACTTTTATGAGAACTATGAATCATGTTTTGAGACCTTTTATAAGAAAGTTTGTTGTGGTTTATTTTGACGATATTTTGATGTATTCATCCTTCTGAGCACTTTAATCATTTGAGGCAAGTGTTGCAAACTCTAAGGGAACAAAAGCTATACATCAATCTTAAAAAATGTTCCTTCATGACTTCGAGTTTAATATTTTTGAGTTTTATTATTTCTACTGAGGGGATAAAAGTTGATCCAATAAAAATTGAGGCAATTCAAAGTTGGCCCACTCCTAAAAATATAAGTGAAGTGAGAGAATTTCATGGATTGGCTACTTTTTATCTAAGGTTTATTAAGAACTTCAGTTCTCTGATTGCTCCTATTACTGATTGTTTGAAAAATGGGATATTTAGGTGGACACTTCAGGCAGAGCAAACTTTTGAAATCATTAAGGCAAAAATGAGTCAAGCTCCCATTCTTAGCTTGACAAATTTTGAAAACATTTTTGAAGTTGATTGTAATGCTTCTCATGTTGGTATTGGTGTTGTGCTTAGTCAAGAGGAAAAACCTATGGCTTTGTTGACCTCGTTTTTCGCTCGAGCACTTTCGATCAATTTAATCGAACCTCGTCGAACCAAATTCAAGCTCGAGTCGACTCGAATCGAGTTCAATTTGATCCGGATCGTCTTTGATTTTATTTGATCAAATCATTTGAGCCCAAATCTGATTAAAATCAAATCAATTTAATTTAGATAAATTCCAATTGACTTTTGCTTTCGTTTGAATCAATTCCTAAATCCGGTAATCAAATTCGACGGCTCCGATTTTTCCAAATCAAAAGTCGACCGTTGCGCTATTCAGTCGCACTGAGTAACTTGGCACTCTCTCTCTCGGGCTCTCGTGGAAAAAGCCCTAGAAAAATCCCAATCCCTTTCCTCCTCTCTCTCTCCGGCACGACCCTCTTGGAGTCGGCTTCCCTACCTCCGTCTCCTCTCTGCTCGGACGACACCAGGAGGCCGAAGGCCTCCCTCTAGTTCAAAAAAAAACTAGAGAAGCCAAAGGATTTCGCTGCTTCTCTCTCTCCCTCTTCGATCCTCTCTAGTTCGCGGAAGCAAGGAGGATCCCATCACGCTCTCCCTCTCAATCTCTCGTCTCCGAACTCTCAGCCCCCTTTGACGCTCAAGCTCTCTCTCCCGCTCGGACCCGCGCCCTCTCTCTCCCTCTCCCTCTCTGTGTTCGTGAAACCCCAGCCCGACGCCGGTCTCCCTGTTCGCAGAACCCCAGCCCGACGCCCTCCGTTCGTGAGCCCCGATCGACGCCGCCTCAAGTCTCCGAACCCGACACCTTGCTCCCGTCCGGAATAGCCCAGACGAACAATCCGGCTCCGACCTACAGATCTCGTCGACCGACTTTTAGCTCTACTCGTCTAGTTCCGATCATCTGCTTGACTTTAAATTCGCAGAACTTATATAGCCCGATCCTTAGCGCTGTTGGTTCTTAACTCCGACCAGATCTCACACGCGAGGTCCTCTCACATACAGGTATTTCATCATCTCCCTCTCGTCTTCTCTTATTTGCACATAATAATTTTTTTTTTCTTGCATAAGCTTTCTACTCTCTACTAGCCACTCATGAGGCCTGCAACCCATCACATCTCTTCATGACCTAACATCCCTCTCCGTTTCACTCTTCATCCCTTACTGTCTACTTCTTTCCATGAAAGCTCCCAAGTCAATCGGCCCTTATTGCTTACAAACTGGACTTCACGGACTTCCTTCCTCCCTCCTCGACATTGAATCTTTTACCAAGGAATTAGAAATATTTGTATTCACTTACTTTATTTTAATTGATTGTCCTCTGCTGCTATCATCAAGAATTCCATTTAAAGATATATGGTTGTATGCGTAGCTTTGAAGCAGCTTTCTTTTTTTTTTTTTTCATATCATTTAATTCTTGTGAATCACTGCTTATAGCTAGCAATTATTTCATGGGTTTGGCCGAATGTCTATGTGATTAAATCTTCCATATATGTCATTTGGCATTTAATGGGATCTGAGCCATGTCGAGGTAGTCATTATTTATTTATTTAACATTATCATTATCATTTTGACACCTCTCATATGCTTTAATATAAAGTCTTTGCTGCAAAGTTATATATTAGACCTTAATATTGAGTTAGAATCAAATGAAAGCAAAATTTCTTCTTTTTTTTTTAGTTTCCCGTCCCATGTTCTTTTGTCAGTAAAAAAAATATATGAAATGCGTGATTCCCTATAAATTTATTAAATGCTTATTTTGATTTCCTTGTAGGTTATATCATGCTTATTAGTAGCATATAAGATGTTTGTATAAATGCCCCTTAAAAAGCGATATAAATTTTGATATAAAAAAAAATGTAGACTATTCATGTCCATGTCCCATTTCATTCAAAACTGAGATGACAAAAAGCTTATTTTGATATTTTGGACAAAAAAGGATAACAATAGCAGCTTTCGATTTCTATATGCCTACTAAATGATTACTTTAACAACTTCTCCATGGCCATAAATAATTATGCTGTGATGATCAGGTTTTGTCTTGAGAAGGTATATTCATACCATAGTGATAGCCAATAAGAACTACTACTATGATTCCTTGTATAAGTTTTTCATGAAAATCAATATCATGTGGTGTAAAGATTGCTAGTCATGCTAACGAGCTTTCATATATTTTCTTTCTCGATAGCAAGCTTTCATGAGGCTTTTACGAAATACTTTGTAGAGTGATTAGAGAGTTAATTTATGTGTATTTGAATGGGGATATTATCGTACTCCATGCAAATGTGTACAAGGGTATCGACTTGGGTAAAGTCGTTACACTCATTCATGCTTATATCAAGTCTACATCATGTTTTGCATTATCTGGTGGATTGTTCTCTTTATAAGTTTATCAATGTAAGCATGTGTAGTAAAGTTTAGTTGTAATTTCACTGGTGTGAATTGTAGGGAGTTGTTTTACCCTTTATCAAAGCATGCATGCAAGGCATTTGTAGCGATGCTTGCTAGGAAAGGTTACATGTTTTGTGTCATCCTTTTCTATCTCGAAGTGAATAAAATATATGAAAGTTGGGTAGTCATTTTTCATATGTTTTGCCAAGATGATTTAGTTAATTTTGTTGTTTCCCTTCCCTTTCTTTTATATATATGCATTTATAAGTTTTGTTTATGAAAGGAAGTTTTGAGCCTTTGGAAAGGTTTGAAATAGAAATTTGCTAAAAGAAAGGGGTTCTAACTCATGTTTGCTTTCTTGTATTTGATTAAACAACAAAGAAATTTTCTATCTAATTCTGCTCAAAGTTTGGGAGTATGTGTGGTGGGTCCATTAGCATTTATTTCTTGAAGTTTGATAAGTGGCTAAATCATATTAAAGTGATGAGTGCAGTTTTTCACTGTTTTCATGTGCCGAATCGCTTTGAGAGCGAATCGAGTGCAGTTTTTCACTGTTTTCATGTGCCGAATCGCTTTGAGAGCGAATCGAGTGCAGTTTTTCACTGTTTTCATGTGCCGAATCGCTTTGGGAGCGAATAGAGTGCTGTTTTTCACTGTTTTCATGCATCAGATTGTTTTGGGAGCAAGTCGAGTGCAGTTTTTTACTGTTTTGGGGCTTCCGAATTGTTTTGGGAATAAATTATGAGCAATTTTCTCGCTGTCTCGTGCTCCAAGCTATTTCAAAATGAGGTATATGCAAATTTATGTTCATCATATGGTCTTTTGAAGTTCTTTTGAGATGAACGAGCTCCCATAAAATTTTCTTTCTGTCATTTCCCCTAAGCCTAAAAAAAAAACGAGTGTGAGGCTCATTATCCTATTCTTGTGATGAATTCATTTGGGGAATGATAACGAATTTGTAGAAATTCCTTTTAGTATGGGAAATAATTGTTATATCGTGATAATTCATGCTCCAAATATTCTACCAAATGTCTCAATGAAGTGGGTAGTGTATTTGATTTTTTTTAAGGTTAGATATGTTATATGAGGCTTTTTATTTTAACTTTTAAAAAAAAAATGAGTATGTTTTTCCTGATTTTCAACGTTGGTTAGATATAACAAGGTAAAGCAATGTATTGTTTGCTAAAACAAATATGAATGGATTAATGGTTATTTCTTTTAGAATCAGTGGAAGTTTTAAGTTTGCTGTTGTTGGAAGCTTGTGAGCTGTCATCCTCGGCCCCTTTCCTTTTTATTATTTTTAACAAATAAGCACTTGAAGTAGCTTTCTATTACATATTTGCTGAAAGATTAATAGAGACTGATTATTGAAGTGATTAGTCCTCAGATTTTCTCATTTCTCTAATAAGTTTCCTTTATATGGCTTTAGTAATGAAAAGGGATGAGTTGGCATCAAATTTTATATCTTATATAGTCATGTTTTGGTTGAGCTTCGATATTAAATAATTCAATTTGTTTGCTTGTCATGTAACTATAACTGTCATTACCATCTATGCATGGTTTCATTGTGATAATCTTGGTAGGGACATAAAGTAATTTAATACATGTTTGGCAAGGGCATTGGTAAGTTCCAAACGCATATTTTTCTGTATTTTTGCTTACGATGAGTTGATTAAGGAGAAGCTTGAGAGCTCTTACACAATTTATTATATGCATTCATGGCCCTGTTAGATGAAAGTTTATGTGAAGTAATTTGTAATGTTTCATACGATTATCTGAAAAGAAAGTGACATTGTCTCTTTTACATACTTTCTTTTTTAATGAAATCTTGAACAATGTGAGATGTTGGAATATCACATTAGTTGGGTTATTGTTGATGAATAAATTTTGGGAAGCATTTATTTAGCTTGGGCATTAAAATGAAGAGGGCTTTATGAATCGATTCATGTTGAAAAAGCATTATGATTTGCTTTATATTATGAAGTTAGGTTTATTATAATGTTCTTTCATCGTTTCTTTACGAGTACTTATATTTATTGAAAAGATTTGATTGAAAGTTTTGCGAATTGTTTTACATCGAGAGGCTTTATCGAAAATGTTTGTGAATGTTTTTGACGAGGGCTCTACAATGAGGGGTTTCTATAA
Organism: Dendrobium nobile; assembly: GCA_022539455.1. Classification (NCBI taxonomy): domain Eukaryota; kingdom Viridiplantae; phylum Streptophyta; class Magnoliopsida; order Asparagales; family Orchidaceae; genus Dendrobium; species Dendrobium nobile. The sequence continues at coordinate 23,005,428 of CM039725.1, read as the reverse complement.
AATCTTCTCGTTGAAAAGCTTTGGGTTTTTTTTTCTACCCCACTCCAAATGAAAGGAGACACTTGATTATAGGTTGTTGGGTAGGATTTTATGTCAAAAGGGGAAATTTTGGTGGAAGATTTTGTAGAGATTTTGTAGAGTTTTGGTGTCAAATTACAATAAAAAAAAGAGATTTTTGGTAGATTTTCTCCTTGTAGAATTTTGTGTAGTAGCCCATTTGGAAGGTCCTTGTAAATTATTTTGAGGAGTATAATTTGATGATTGGACTTGTTTAGTAGGGTCCCTTAGTGTCTTTTGGGAATGATTAGTGCTTTATCATGTGGGTTAGGTTCTCCTAGTAGTCCCTTCTAAAAATGAGTGTTTGGATTTGAAGCTTTAGGAGCTTTATGTTAGAAGTCTTTATTGTCTTTTGGAGCAAGGCAGGCCCTGCTTATTTGAGCTCTCCCTTTAGTGTTAGTTTCTAAAATATGGAATTTTAGATAGACATGAAACAAAAGAGATTCTAGTTTTAAGGTTGATTTTGGAGCTCTGTTTCCCTTAATTGCTTAGGGCTCCTTTTGTGGGGTGTTGTAGGTAGAGGTCCCAAATATATCAAGTGCCTTATTTGGATTGTGGGAACATTAAAGGGCATTGTTAATGTTGTTTTAGGACATACTTGACTTCACAGAAGTATGCCCAATAACTACAATGCCTACATTCCTTTTATTTCTGATTTTCATTCTTTTTTAATTCTACTGCTTTGCTATAGATTCTTAAGTTTAGTAACACATGTACGAATATCCTAAGGGTTAGAAAACAAAACTTCATTTCGTTTCCTACAACTTTAGTGACACTTAAGGACAAAAATTAAGGACCGAGTCTTAGAAAACATAGACTTAGGATGCATGCTCCCTGTAGGGTAGAGACATCAAATGCAAACTTAGTGACACACTTTCCTAAGTTTAGTTTTCCTTAATCCACTAATAATCAACCATCCATTTATAACTTAACTCTTAAAATGTGTCAAAAATTCTCAATTCTTAATTAAGTTATTATTAACATTATAACCATTAAATTGCAAACCTAAAATGCAGAATCTAAATCAAATTTAACTAATTTAATAATCAACCCTTAATCAATCTAAAATCTAAAAGATGTAGACTTAAAATTAGGAGGCTCAAACCTAAACTAAAATTTCTTAGGATAAAAGACTCTTAAAAAATATCAAACTTTAGATTAATCTTTAAAATCAATCAACCAATTTGATTAATAAATTCCTTAATCTACCTTTCTTTTCTAATTTATAACCAACTAATAATTGAACAAAGTTGATTATCACTGGGTAACCCAGGCCTACGAAGCTATTAAGTTAGCCCCAAGGAGGGTGAAATAAACCTCACGGCCTCGGTGTGAAACAAAGGTGGTAATCAATCAAACACTAAAAAATAAAATATCTAAAATCAATCCTAAAATATTAATATTTGAACTTCAATCAAAAACCTCCTTTTGGCCTTTAACAAATTGAATGCAAATAATTTCAACTAAATTACCCTACATAGGATCTATCAAAAACTGCACAGCCTACACACACCTTAGACCGGTTTGATTAGGACACTACTTCTAGTCCTAGGTTAGGCTTACATTTTCTTTTGCTATTCAGTATTTACTACCTATACATGTTCTATAAATGCAATTCTTAAATTTCCTATCAGTTATATTATTTTATTTATCTGCATTTCTTTTCTGAACGGCATCTACGCTTATATATATGTTTTCTTTTGTCTTACTTTGCGAGGTACATCCGGTGTTGCATTGTCAATGATCAAGCGGCGTCAATTGCTTATAAGCTTTTAAGTGGCAGCGCCACAGCAGGTACATTGGGTCTTGCACGATCAGGGATCAACGAACCATTTACTTGCTTGGAGCTATTAAGTGGCTGCGCCACGGTCAGGTATGACTTCTGCAACTTAAACTCTTAATTACATATCGGAACTGCTACACTCCACACACATATTGTTGATAGATATTCTAGTATGTTTAGGTAGTCAGCCATAGGTTAGTGCACTGACGAAGCTTTGGCCCTATAGGTCAAAGCTTTTCCCCCTTCTGTGAGCCCTAGAGACCATTAGGGTCATTTAGGCCTGTAGAGTAGGCCACCCATTATGACGATTGGCATCGTTGTTTTCCCACACGAAGTGGGCATCGTTGTTTTTCTGCTAGGATTTTGACCTTTTTCGGTTTTGGGTGCGATCCCCCCCCTTCCCTTTTTTTTATTTGAGCCTTAGAGACCATTAGGGTCATTTAGGCCTGTCGAGTAGGCCACCTATTTATGCCATTGGGCATCGCTGTTTTCCCACACGAAGTGGGCATGACTATGATGATTTTCTGTGCGGGTATCTTGCCTGAAAGGTACCCTTAGGGTGTGTTTATTTATTTTTTTCTGTACTATGGATGTCATGCATACATCTGTTCTTACACACTTTTCTCCACTACGCACTTTACATACATACATTGCATTAGTGGACCTAAGGATCTTTCTTACTCATGCATTTGTTTCATGCATCATACAACGCTAGATTTACTCATTTGCATATTACAGAGTTTCAAATCCTTGCTTCTTTAGGATAGAGCCCTCCCATCTTGCATACAAATAGGACGGTTGGTTGTGCCTAGGATTTTAGCTGGCTTCCTGTTTCAGGCAAGGGATAAGTCCAGATTGTATTAGTTAGGTCGTAGATGTTGGTATCGTATGTACGATACTACATCTTTTATAGATTTAGGGTCTAAAGGCTAGTGGTACGAGTGTACCACGTTATGCCTTATCGGTGGGTAAGCCTTCCTTTCTTTCGGAGGCTCTAAATCCTACCCATCTGCGTCACACAGATGACGCCACCTCCTTCTCTCCCTTGTGTATGTTTGAGTGCTTTGTCTCTTCTTTTTTTTTTTTTTTCAGTTTTCACTTCCTCGAGCCGACCGAATGACGACTGAACCACGTGTGATTGATTGAACCAATTTGGGATCTTCTTATTTGATTAGGAAAGCCTAGAATATCCCCTTGCACTAAACCCATTAGAGAAGATAATCTAATATCCCTAATCGAGAGTTTTCTTAGACCGAGGTCTAAGATGTAATTAACTACGGGGGCTTGCGCCCGTAGGAAACCGATCCCCACAATCAAATAAACCCTATTCGATGCTGATGTATCAAATAGGGGAAATCTCGTGAACTTTTGGGTTATAGATATTATTATCCATCGAGGTTGGTAGGTGAAAGCCGCTATCCTCCATGGCTAATCGTATCTATAACTCCATCTGCTCTTCCATCGGCCTGCTTGTGTCGATTGTAAAGGCCTACGACCATTTTGTCCTACGGGACAGTGTGATCGTACTCTTTGCATTCGAACCACACGAGCAGAATCCTTTCGGAGACCCACAGATTTCTGGCGACCACGGTGGGACAGGTTTCTCTCTCCATCTTTGGATGTTATATTATCTTTTCTTGTGTGCACTCCGGGTTTAGTGCTCCTTAGATTAGGTTCGTCCTACTCTTATATAGGGTCCTTTTCTTAGTTAGGTTCCCTTCTTGGCTAGGGTTTCCCCTAACTTTGGTCCCTTCTCCTCCGGCCTTTTAGGCTATTTTGTGCCTTATCAAATTCTCTTCTTTCTGTCGGGTTTCTGAGTTTGCTCAGCTTTCTCACCCCAAGATCGCCGAACAGACCCCGGCACCTTCCTACCTTTCGTAGGTACTTGATACCTAAGGGTGAATTAGTTGTTGATAGTAGTTCAGACGAGGAAGGAGACTTCCGACGTCAGACTACTAGCAAGCAATCTATTCCCCATAAGATGTGCGGAATTAGAGTCGATGATTCCCATCAAAAATCTTATGACATTTCTTCCACTAGTGTTTGTTGTTCGCTACAGACTAACGAACCTTCCTACCTCTAAATATTCCTCTATAATTGTATTCCTTGAAAGGAATCTTTTTACTTTTCGGCAGTCTGTGTGGCCACGACGATTTGTCCTCTACCACACGATGTTCGCTTCGAAGAGTATAAGGCTATCCTTAAAGGTGATACGCTTAGATGTTGTAGGGATACTTGTCCTTATATTTGTGCATACAAATTATTTTGGTGCTAGCACAAAACCTTTTGATTTGTCCCTCCTTTGCGAAAGATTGTTCTACCCAATTTCACTTGTCACCTTCAAGTGTGGTCTGGGATATCAAAACCAATAATTTAAATTCACTTTTTGTAGGTGATACTGGGTCCATCCCCACCTGTGATAGTCAGTGTGGTGATGTTGATCCAATGTCCCTATTTGAATCCTTTTTTTTTCTATCTATCATTATACGATCGATGTTCTTACCCAGTTTCGCTTGTCACTCCAAGCATGGTCTGGGATACCAAAACCAATAATTCAAACCCCCTTTTAAGAGGTGATACTGGGTCCATACCCACCTAAGTTAATCAGGTGTGGTTATGTTGATCCAATGTCCCTAATTCTAATCTACTTTCTATAGGTGATACTGGGTCCATGCCAACCTGTGATAGTCAGGTGTGGTGTGGTAGATCCAATATCCCTAATTCCAGCCCACTTTCTATAGGTGATACTGGGTCCATGCCCACCTATGTTAGTCAGGTGTGATGATGTTGATCCAATGTCCCTAATTCAAATATATTTTCTAGAGGTGATACTGAGTCCATGCCCACCTATGATAGTCAGTGTGGTGATGTTGATCCAATGTCCCTATATAAGTTTCCTTCTCTTATCAGTCATGATACGATAGTTGTTCTTTTTCTGCCACTTGTATATATCCCTCTGTATAGATATAACTCCAAAGGGTCTCTTCTATTTTTCGACAGTCCGTGGACACGACGATTTGTCCTCTACCACGTGAGGTTCGTCATGCAAAATATGAGATTATCCTTAGTAGTTGTATGTAAATACACCGTAGGGGTGTTTGTACTCGCATTCATGCCCACCAATCTCTCTGGTGTTGTGGCATGAAATCTTTCTCTTCAATCCCCTTCGAGGTTGACTTTCTCCAGTTTCACTTGTCACTTTCAAGTGTGGTCTGAGATATCAAAACTACTAACTTGAACTCCTATGGAATGTGATACTGGGTCCATCCTTGATCTATATTAGTCAAATATAGTGATGTTGATCCATTGTCATTATGTGAATTTCTCCACAAATTTTATTGTAATATCTGTGCTTCCCAGTTTCATTCATACAAGTTGAATGTGGCCTGGGTTATCAAAGCCAATGTCTTATTCCTTTATAGATCCTGTAGATAATTTTTCTCTCCCCAGTTTCATTCATGAGTTGAATATGGTTTGGGTTATCAAAGCCAACTTTTTTTCCCTCTCTTTATGTTCCAGTATACTTAATCTATAACTATGAATATAATTTGAAAAAAAAAATGATGTTAAAAGAGAGGGAAGTTCTTAGCTGAGTAGAATCGGTTGCCCTTGTCACAAGTGGAACCCGGTTCTACACTTCAAGAGCCCAAAGTCCCTCCAAATTCTATTCGTTTTCTCTCTTTAAAGCATTTTAATGATTGCTTAGGAGATGATTGTGTCCATTTCTTCTATTATGGTCACTTATAACGGAGATATTTTTCCTCCTTCACTCGTGATGTAGTACATCTTACTCTAGATGTTAACATTACTTCTTTGTGGATTTTGATTTTCTGGTAGAAAGTCAATCCCCTACTCTCTTTAGCAATATAATTTCCCATGGAGAGCTTACTCTTAGCTACAAGGGTGGTCCTTTTGGATGTCCTAATATTGTTTCTACCTCTCACAGGGTCCCAACAGTAAGTATGGGTGTTACCACTGTGATTCCTTTAATAATCATTGATCTTTGATGTGATTGTGATTCTTAGTGGCAAGTGTCCCTTCGCCACTTCTATTATGCCTTCTTTAGCCTGAGACTATTCTTCCCATTCGGCTGTTTGTATGCTTCTCCTTTTCTTAGAGAGATATACATTAGTCGATGATTTATTATTGTTGTATGGTTTCATTTTTCCTAAAGAAATTCTACTTGTATTTGGATTACTCATGGCCACGACGATTTGTCCTCTACCATGTGGTAACTAAAGTATAAGTTTGAGATTTCTTGGATAATGAATTACCTACCTCTTTTATTTTCTCACAGCACCACGCACATACGTGTTGGGGAGTTGTTGAGTTTCTTGTCCTCTTCTTATCGCCCCGACATACTCCCCGGGCGATAGTAGAGTGTTTCTTGTCCTCTTCTTATCGCCTTGGTAGCTGCACCAGGTGGTAGTTGAGTGTTCCTTTAGTAATCATTAATCCTTGATATGATGGCTGTTGTTCTTAGTGGCAAGTGTCTCCCCTTGCCACTTCTATTGCTATTCCTTTAATATGAAATTATTCATTCTACTCGGCTGTTTGTATGTTCCTCTTTTTGGGGAGACATACATCAGTCAGTTGTTTCATGTTGTACATGATTTCAGTTTACCTAAGAAAATTCTTCTTATATTTGAATTACTCATGGCCACGACGATTTGTCCTCTACCATGTGGTAACTAAAATATGAGTTTGAGATTCCTTAGATGAAGAATTACATACTTCTTTGGTTTTCTCACAACACCACGCACATGAGCGTTGGGTGGTTGTTGAGCCCTTTCCTCTTTTTATCGTCGCGGCATATGCGCCCGGCGATATTAGAGTGTGGTTCTTTCCTCTTCTTATCGTCGTGGCATATGCGCCCGGCGGCATTAGAGTGTAGAGTTCCCTTTTCTGGTTGAGAGAGCCCGACAGAGTCCCTGGGAGGCATTCCTCACCACCCTTGCCTCTTTTGATCGTCGCGGCATATGCGCCCGGCGGTATTAGAGTGCTGTTGTTTTCCTCTTTTTTATCGTCGCGGCATATGCGCCCGGCGATATTAGAGTGCTGTTCTTTTCCTCTTTTTTATCGTCGCGGCATATGCGCCCGGCGATATTAGAGTGTTCTTTCCTCTTCTGATCGCCGCGGCATATGCGCCCGACGATAGTAGAGTGTTCTTTCCTCTTTTTATCGCCGCGGCATATGCGCCCGACGATATTAGAGTGTGGTTCTTTCCTCTTCTTATCGTCGCGGCATATGCGCCCGGCGGCATTAGAGTGTAGAGTTCCCTTTTCTGGTTGAGAGAGCCCGACAGAGTCCCTGGAAGGCATTCCTCACCACCCCTTCCTCTTCTGATCGTCGCGGCATATGCGCCCGGCGGTATTAGAGTGTTCTTTCCTCTTCTGATCGCCGCGGCATAAGCGCCCGGCGGTATTAGAGTGTTCTCTCCTCTTCTCATCGTCGCGGCATATGCGCCCGGCGGTATTAGAGTGTTGTTCTCTTCCTCTTCTGATCGTCGCGGCATATGCGCCCGGCGGTATTAGAGTGTTCTTTCCTCTTCTTATCGTCGCGGCATATGCGCCCGAGGGTACTAGAGTGTTCTTTTCCTCTTCTCATCGCCGCGGCATATGCGCCCGGTGATAGTTGAGTGTTCCTTTGATAATCATGATCTTTGATATGGTTGTTATTTTTAGTGGCAAGTGTATTCTCTCGCCACTCCCATTGATCTTTCCTTAATATGAGATTATCCTTTCTACTCAACTGTTTGTATGTTCCTCTTTTTAGAGAGATATACATCAGTCGATTGCTTCATGTTATATGATTTCAATTTTACCCTAAGAAGTCCTACTTATGTTTTGATTACTCATGGCCACGACGATTTGTCCTCTACCATGTGGTAACTAAAATATGAATTAGAGATTTCTTAGATGATTACTCACTTCTCTTTCCCTCGCAGCACTACGCACATGTGCGTTGGGTGGTTGTAGAGGTGACTTTCACTCTTTGTTTTACCGTTTCGAATAAGGTCAGGCAGACATTGAGTCATCCTCATTCACTGTTGCGATCTGGTCAGGTGAATGTTGGATTTTGTCTTTTGTTCTGCTGTTGCGATCTGGTCAGGCAGACATTAGACCTTTTGGGAAGCTCTTTATTCGCTGTTGCGAATATGGTCAGGCGGATATTGAGCTATTCTCATTCGCCGTTGCGAATATGGTCAGGCGAATGCTGAACTCCCTTTCTCTTTCACCCTTTTGTCTCGCTGTTGCGATCTGGTCAGGCAGACATTGGGTTGTCCTCTTTCACTGTTGTGATCTGGTCAAGTGAATGTTGGACTTGCTTCTTTTGTCCCACCATTGCGATTTTGGTCAGGTGGACATTAGACTTTTGGGAGGGCTCATTATTCGCTGTTGCGAATATGGTCAGGTGGATTTTGAGCCATTCTCATTCGCTGTTGCGATCTGGTCAGGCGAATGTTGAACTCCCCTTTCTGGTTGGGTGCCCGACAGAGTCCCTGGGAGGCATACTTCACCACCTCTTCATTCCCCCTGTTTTATTTCCTGTTTGGGGGTTGTTGAGTTTTCTTCTGATTCTTTGTTCCGCCGTTTTGAATAAGGTCAGGCAGACATTGAGTCATCCTCATTCACTGTTGCGATCTGGTCAGGTGAATGTTGGATTTTTGGTCTTTCGTTCCACTGTTGCGATTTTGGTCAGGTGGACATTAGACCTTTTGGGAAGCTCTTTATTCGTTGTTTCGAATATGGTCAGATGAATATTGAGCTGTTCTCATTCGCTGTTGCAATCTGGTCAGGCGAATGTTGAACCCCCTTTCTCTCACCCTTTGTCTCGCTGTTGCGATCTGGTCAGGCAGACATCGGGTCGTCCTCATTCACTGTTGCGATCTGGTCAGGTGAATGTTGGACTTTGTCTTTTGTCCTGCTGTTTCGATCTGGTCAGGCGGACATTAGACCTTTTTTTTGGGAAGCTCATTATTCGCTGTTGCGAACATGGTCAGGTGGATATTGAGCTGTTCTCATTTGCTGTTGCGAATATGATCAGGCAAATGTAGAACTCCCTTCTTCTTTTTCTACTCACGTTCACTGTTTCGATCTGGTCAGGTGAGCATTGAGTCTTTCCCCATTCACTGTTTCGATCTGGTCAGGTGAATGTGGGATTTTTCTTTTCCCTTCCGTTCTGCTGTTTCGATCTGGTCAGGCAGATGGTTGGTTCTTTCTTCGCTCTTGTTCACTGTTTCGATCTGGTCAGGTGAGCATTGAGTCTTTCCCCATTCACTGTTTCGATCTGGTCAGGTGAATGTGGGATTTTTCTTTTCTCCTGCCGTTCTGCTGTTTCGATCTGATCAGGCAGACGGTTGGTTCTTTTCTTTTTTCTACTCATGTTCACTGTTTCGATCCGGTCAGGTGAGCATTGAGTCTTTCTCCATTCACTGTTTCGATCCGGTCAGGTGAGCATTGAGTCTTTCTCCATTCACTGTTTCGATCTGGTCAGGTGAATGTGAGATCTTTCTTTTCCCTTCCGCTCTGCTGTTTCGATCTGGTCAGGCAGACGGTTGGTTGTTCTCTTTTTCTCTTCTTTTCCCCATTCACTATTTTGATCTGGTCAGGTGAATGTAAGTTTTTTCTTGTCCCTTCTATTCTGCTGTTTCGATCTGGTCAGGCAGACAGATGATTTCTCCGTATTTGATTACTCTCCCCTTGTTGATGTCGTTCCATTAGTTGACCCTAGAGTTGTATCATTCCTAGAGATAAGGAGGTCAACACCAACACGTACGGTTCACCCATTGTTCACCGCACATGTTGGGGGTCCGTTTGTTGACCTCGTTTTTCGCTCGAGCACTTTCGATCAATTTAATCGAACCTCGTCGAACCAAATTCAAGCTCGAGTCGACTCGAATCGAGTTCAATTTGATCCGGATCGTCTTTGATTTTATTTGATCAAATCATTTGAGCCCAAATCTGATTAAAATCAAATCAATTTAATTTAGATAAATTCCAATTGACTTTTGCTTTCGTTTGAATCAATTCCTAAATCCGGTAATCAAATTCGACGGCTCCGATTTTTCCAAATCAAAAGTCGACCGTTGCGCTATTCAGTCGCACTGAGTAACTTGGCACTCTCTCTCTCGGGCTCTCGTGGAAAAAGCCCTAGAAAAATCCCAATCCCTTTCCTCCTCTCTCTCTCCGGCACGACCCTCTTGGAGTCGGCTTCCCTACCTCCGTCTCCTCTCTGCTCGGACGACACCAGGAGGCCGAAGGCCTCCCTCTAGTTCAAAAAAAAACTAGAGAAGCCAAAGGATTTCGCTGCTTCTCTCTCTCCCTCTTCGATCCTCTCTAGTTCGCGGAAGCAAGGAGGATCCCATCACGCTCTCCCTCTCAATCTCTCGTCTCCGAACTCTCAGCCCCCTTTGACGCTCAAGCTCTCTCTCCCGCTCGGACCCGCGCCCTCTCTCTCCCTCTCCCTCTCTGTGTTCGTGAAACCCCAGCCCGACGCCGGTCTCCCTGTTCGCAGAACCCCAGCCCGACGCCCTCCGTTCGTGAGCCCCGATCGACGCCGCCTCAAGTCTCCGAACCCGACACCTTGCTCCCGTCCGGAATAGCCCAGACGAACAATCCGGCTCCGACCTACAGATCTCGTCGACCGACTTTTAGCTCTACTCGTCTAGTTCCGATCATCTGCTTGACTTTAAATTCGCAGAACTTATATAGCCCGATCCTTAGCGCTGTTGGTTCTTAACTCCGACCAGATCTCACACGCGAGGTCCTCTCACATACAGGTATTTCATCATCTCCCTCTCGTCTTCTCTTATTTGCACATAATAATTTTTTTTTTCTTGCATAAGCTTTCTACTCTCTACTAGCCACTCATGAGGCCTGCAACCCATCACATCTCTTCATGACCTAACATCCCTCTCCGTTTCACTCTTCATCCCTTACTGTCTACTTCTTTCCATGAAAGCTCCCAAGTCAATCGGCCCTTATTGCTTACAAACTGGACTTCACGGACTTCCTTCCTCCCTCCTCGACATTGAATCTTTTACCAAGGAATTAGAAATATTTGTATTCACTTACTTTATTTTAATTGATTGTCCTCTGCTGCTATCATCAAGAATTCCATTTAAAGATATATGGTTGTATGCGTAGCTTTGAAGCAGCTTTCTTTTTTTTTTCATATCATTTAATTCTTGTGAATCACTGCTTATAGCTAGCAATTATTTCATGGGTTTGGCCGAATGTCTATGTGATTAAATCTTCCATATATGTCATTTGGCATTTAATGGGATCTGAGCCATGTCGAGGTAGTCATTATTTATTTATTTAACATTATCATTATCATTTTGACACCTCTCATATGCTTTAATATAAAGTCTTTGCTGCAAAGTTATATATTAGACCTTAATATTGAGTTAGAATCAAATGAAAGCAAAATTTCTTCTTTTTTTTTTAGTTTCCCGTCCCATGTTCTTTTGTCAGTAAAAAAAATATATGAAATGCGTGATTCCCTATAAATTTATTAAATGCTTATTTTGATTTCCTTGTAGGTTATATCATGCTTATTAGTAGCATATAAGATGTTTGTATAAATGCCCCTTAAAAAGCGATATAAATTTTGATATAAAAAAAAATGTAGACTATTCATGTCCATGTCCCATTTCATTCAAAACTGAGATGACAAAAAGCTTATTTTGATATTTTGGACAAAAAAGGATAACAATAGCAGCTTTCGATTTCTATATGCCTACTAAATGATTACTTTAACAACTTCTCCATGGCCATAAATAATTATGCTGTGATGATCAGGTTTTGTCTTGAGAAGGTATATTCATACCATAGTGATAGCCAATAAGAACTACTACTATGATTCCTTGTATAAGTTTTTCATGAAAATCAATATCATGTGGTGTAAAGATTGCTAGTCATGCTAACGAGCTTTCATATATTTTCTTTCTCGATAGCAAGCTTTCATGAGGCTTTTACGAAATACTTTGTAGAGTGATTAGAGAGTTAATTTATGTGTATTTGAATGGGGATATTATCGTACTCCATGCAAATGTGTACAAGGGTATCGACTTGGGTAAAGTCGTTACACTCATTCATGCTTATATCAAGTCTACATCATGTTTTGCATTATCTGGTGGATTGTTCTCTTTATAAGTTTATCAATGTAAGCATGTGTAGTAAAGTTTAGTTGTAATTTCACTGGTGTGAATTGTAGGGAGTTGTTTTACCCTTTATCAAAGCATGCATGCAAGGCATTTGTAGCGATGCTTGCTAGGAAAGGTTACATGTTTTGTGTCATCCTTTTCTATCTCGAAGTGAATAAAATATATGAAAGTTGGGTAGTCATTTTTCATATGTTTTGCCAAGATGATTTAGTTAATTTTGTTGTTTCCCTTCCCTTTCTTTTATATATATGCATTTATAAGTTTTGTTTATGAAAGGAAGTTTTGAGCCTTTGGAAAGGTTTGAAATAGAAATTTGCTAAAAGAAAGGGGTTCTAACTCATGTTTGCTTTCTTGTATTTGATTAAACAACAAAGAAATTTTCTATCTAATTCTGCTCAAAGTTTGGGAGTATGTGTGGTGGGTCCATTAGCATTTGTTTCTTGAAGTTTGATAAGTGGCTAAATCATATTAAAGTGATGAGTGCAGTTTTTCACTGTTTTCATGTGCCGAATCGCTTTGAGAGCGAATCGAGTGCAGTTTTTCACTGTTTTCATGTGCCGAATCGCTTTGAGAGCGAATCGAGTGCAGTTTTTCACTGTTTTCATGTGCCGAATCGCTTTGGGAGCGAATAGAGTGCTGTTTTTCACTGTTTTCATGCATCAGATTGTTTTGGGAGCAAGTCGAGTGCAGTTTTTTTACTGTTTTGGGGCTTCCGAATTGTTTTGGGAATAAATTATGAGCAATTTTCTCGCTGTCTCGTGCTCCAAGCTATTTCAAAATGAGGTATATGCAAATTTATGTTCATCATATGGTCTTTTGAAGTTCTTTTGAGATGAACGAGCTCCCATAAAATTTTCTTTCTGTCATTTCCCCTAAGCCTAAAAAAAAAACGAGTGTGAGGCTCATTATCCTATTCTTGTGATGAATTCATTTGGGGAATGATAACGAATTTGTAGAAATTCCTTTTAGTATGGGAAATAATTGTTATATCGTGATAATTCATGCTCCAAATATTCTACCAAATGTCTCAATGAAGTGGGTAGTGTATTTGATTTTTTTTAAGGTTAGATATGTTATATGAGGCTTTTTATTTTAACTTTTAAAAAAAAAATGAGTATGTTTTTCCTGATTTTCAACGTTGGTTAGATATAACAAGGTAAAGCAATGTATTGTTTGCTAAAACAAATATGAATGGATTAATGGTTATTTCTTTTAGAATCAGTGGAAGTTTTAAGTTTGCTGTTGTTGGAAGCTTGTGAGCTGTCATCCTCGGCCCCTTTCCTTTTTATTATTTTTAACAAATAAGCACTTGAAGTAGCTTTCTATTACATATTTGCTGAAAGATTAATAGAGACTGATTATTGAAGTGATTAGTCCTCAGATTTTCTCATTTCTCTAATAAGTTTCCTTTATATGGCTTTAGTAATGAAAAGGGATGAGTTGGCATCAAATTTTATATCTTATATAGTCATGTTTTGGTTGAGCTTCGATATTAAATAATTCAATTTGTTTGCTTGTCATGTAACTATAACTGTCATTACCATCTATGCATGGTTTCATTGTGATAATCTTGGTAGGGACATAAAGTAATTTAATACATGTTTGGCAAGGGCATTGGTAAGTTCCAAACGCATATTTTTCTGTATTTTTGCTTACGATGAGTTGATTAAGGAGAAGCTTGAGAGCTCTTACACAATTTATTATATGCATTCATGGCCCTGTTAGATGAAAGTTTATGTGAAGTAATTTGTAATGTTTCATACGATTATCTGAAAAGAAAGTGACATTGTCTCTTTTACATACTTTCTTTTTTAATGAAATCTTGAACAATGTGAGATGTTGGAATATCACATTAGTTGGGTTATTGTTGATGAATAAATTTTGGGAAGCATTTATTTAGCTTGGGCATTAAAATGAAGAGGGCTTTATGAATCGATTCATGTTGAAAAAGCATTATGATTTGCTTTATATTATGAAGTTAGGTTTATTATAATGTTCTTTCATCGTTTCTTTACGAGTACTTATATTTATTGAAAAGATTTGATTGAAAGTTTTGCGAATTGTTTTACATCGAGAGGCTTTATCGAAAATGTTTGTGAATGTTTTGTGACGAGGGCTCTACAATGAGGGGTTTCTATAAAATCTTCTCGTTGAAAAGCTTTGGGTTTTTTTTTCTACCCCACTCCAAATGAAAGGAGACACTTGATTATAGGTTGTTGGGTAGGATTTTATGTCAAAAGGGGAAATTTTGGTGGAAGATTTTGTAGAGATTTTGTAGAGTTTTGGTGTCAAATTACAATAAAAAAAAGAGATTTTTGGTAGATTTTCTCCTTGTAGAATTTTGTGTAGTAGCCCATTTGGAAGGTCCTTGTAAATTATTTTGAGGAGTATAATTTGATGATTGGACTTGTTTAGTAGGGTCCCTTAGTGTCTTTTGGGAATGATTAGTGCTTTATCATGTGGGTTAGGTTCTCCTAGTAGTCCCTTCTAAAAATGAGTGTTTGGATTTGAAGCTTTAGGAGCTTTATGTTAGAAGTCTTTATTGTCTTTTGGAGCAAGGCAGGCCCTGCTTATTTGAGCTCTCCCTTTAGTGTTAGTTTCTAAAATATGGAATTTTAGATAGACATGAAACAAAAGAGATTCTAGTTTTAAGGTTGATTTTGGAGCTCTGTTTCCCTTAATTGCTTAGGGCTCCTTTTGTGGGGTGTTGTAGGTAGAGGTCCCAAATATATCAAGTGCCTTATTTGGATTGTGGGAACATTAAAGGGCATTGTTAATGTTGTTTTAGGACATACTTGACTTCACAGAAGTATGCCCAATAACTACAATGCCTACATTCCTTTTATTTCTGATTTTCATTCTTTTTTAATTCTACTGCTTTGCTATAGATTCTTAAGTTTAGTAACACATGTACGAATATCCTAAGGGTTAGAAAACAAAACTTCATTTCGTTTCCTACAACTTTAGTGACACTTAAGGACAAAAATTAAGGACCGAGTCTTAGAAAACATAGACTTAGGATGCATGCTCCCTGTAGGGTAGAGACATCAAATGCAAACTTAGTGACACACTTTCCTAAGTTTAGTTTTCCTTAATCCACTAATAATCAACCATCCATTTATAACTTAACTCTTAAAATGTGTCAAAAATTCTCAATTCTTAATTAAGTTATTATTAACATTATAACCATTAAATTGCAAACCTAAAATGCAGAATCTAAATCAAATTTAACTAATTTAATAATCAACCCTTAATCAATCTAAAATCTAAAAGATGTAGACTTAAAATTAGGAGGCTCAAACCTAAACTAAAATTTCTTAGGATAAAAGACTCTTAAAAAATATCAAACTTTAGATTAATCTTTAAAATCAATCAACCAATTTGATTAATAAATTCCTTAATCTACCTTTCTTTTCTAATTTATAACCAACTAATAATTGAACAAAGTTGATTATCACTGGGTAACCCAGGCCTACGAAGCTATTAAGTTAGCCCCAAGGAGGGTGAAATAAACCTCACGGCCTCGGTGTGAAACAAAGGTGGTAATCAATCAAACACTAAAAAATAAAATATCTAAAATCAATCCTAAAATATTAATATTTGAACTTCAATCAAAAACCTCCTTTTGGCCTTTAACAAATTGAATGCAAATAATTTCAACTAAATTACCCTACATAGGATCTATCAAAAACTGCACAGCCTACACACACCTTAGACCGGTTTGATTAGGACACTACTTCTAGTCCTAGGTTAGGCTTACATTTTCTTTTGCTATTCAGTATTTACTACCTATACATGTTCTATAAATGCAATTCTTAAATTTCCTATCAGTTATATTATTTTATTTATCTGCATTTCTTTTCTGAACGGCATCTACGCTTATATATATGTTTTCTTTTGTCTTACTTTGCGAGGTACATCCGGTGTTGCATTGTCAATGATCAAGCGGCGTCAATTGCTTATAAGCTTTTAAGTGGCAGCGCCACAGCAGGTACATTGGGTCTTGCACGATCAGGGATCAACGAACCATTTACTTGCTTGGAGCTATTAAGTGGCTGCGCCACGGTCAGGTATGACTTCTGCAACTTAAACTCTTAATTACATATCGGAACTGCTACACTCCACACACATATTGTTGATAGATATTCTAGTATGTTTAGGTAGTCAGCCATAGGTTAGTGCACTGACGAAGCTTTGGCCCTATAGGTCAAAGCTTTTCCCCCTTCTGTGAGCCCTAGAGACCATTAGGGTCATTTAGGCCTGTAGAGTAGGCCACCCATTATGACGATTGGCATCGTTGTTTTCCCACACGAAGTGGGCATCGTTGTTTTTCTGCTAGGATTTTGACCTTTTTCGGTTTTGGGTGCGATCCCCCCCCCTTCCCTTTTTTTTATTTGAGCCTTAGAGACCATTAGGGTCATTTAGGCCTGTCGAGTAGGCCACCTATTTATGCCATTGGGCATCGCTGTTTTCCCACACGAAGTGGGCATGACTATGATGATTTTCTGTGCGGGTATCTTGCCTGAAAGGTACCCTTAGGGTGTGTTTATTTATTTTTTTCTGTACTATGGATGTCATGCATACATCTGTTCTTACACACTTTTCTCCACTACGCACTTTACATACATACATTGCATTAGTGGACCTAAGGATCTTTCTTACTCATGCATTTGTTTCATGCATCATACAACGCTAGATTTACTCATTTGCATATTACAGAGTTTCAAATCCTTGCTTCTTTAGGATAGAGCCCTCCCATCTTGCATACATATAGGACGGTTGGTTGTGCCTAGGATTTTAGCTGGCTTCCTGTTTCAGGCAAGGGATAAGTCCAGATTGTATTAGTTAGGTCGTAGATGTTGGTATCGTATGTACGATACTACATCTTTTATAGATTTAGGGTCTAAAGGCTAGTGGTACGAGTGTACCACGTTATGCCTTATCGGTGGGTAAGCCTTCCTTTCTTTCGGAGGCTCTAAATCCTACCCATCTGCGTCACACAGATGACGCCACCTCCTTCTCTCCCTTGTGTATGTTTGAGTGCTTTGTCTCTTCTTTTTTTTTTTTTTTCAGTTTTCACTTCCTCGAGCCGACCGAATGACGACTGAACCACGTGTGATTGATTGAACCAATTTGGGATCTTCTTATTTGATTAGGAAAGCCTAGAATATCCCCTTGCACTAAACCCATTAGAGAAGATAATCTAATATCCCTAATCGAGAGTTTTCTTAGACCGAGGTCTAAGATGTAATTAACTACGGGGGCTTGCGCCCGTAGGAAACCGATCCCCACAATCAAATAAACCCTATTCGATGCTGATGTATCAAATAGGGGAAATCTCGTGAACTTTTGGGTTATAGATATTATTATCCATCGAGGTTGGTAGGTGAAAGCCGCTATCCTCCATGGCTAATCGTATCTATAACTCCATCTGCTCTTCCATCGGCCTGCTTGTGTCGATTGTAAAGGCCTATGACCATTTTGTCCTACGGGACAGTGTGATCGTACTCTTTGCATTCGAACCACACGAGCAGAATCCTTTCGGAGACCCACAGGCTTATCTTAGTGAAAAACTAAATGATGCTCGATCCAAATATTCTGCTTATGACCCGAAATTTTATGCTATTGTTCAAGCTTTGAAATTCTGGAGATGTTATTTGATTCAACGAAAATTTGTTTTAAATACTGATCATAAAGCATTACGTTTTTTGGGCTCTCAAAAAAATTTGAATAAAAGGCATGCTAAGTGGGTTTCTTTTTTGCAATAGTATATTTTTCATATCAAACATAAAATTGGTGTGTTAAACAAGGTAGCTAATGCTTTAAGCAGGAGATCTCATTTGTTGGTAACTATTTATCTAACTATCACTTCTTTTAATTTATAAAAGATACTTATGCGAGTGATCCTGATTTTAAGAGTATTTGAGATTCTTGTCTTGCTTCTATAACTGATCCTTCTGCTCAGTTTGTTATTCATCAAGGGTTTTTGTTTAAGGGATCTAGATTTTGCATAACGAAAAATTCTTTAAGAGAGCAACTTGTGCATGAACTTCATAGTGGGGGATTGAGTGGACATTTTGGGCAAGGAAAAACTGTTGCTTTGGTTGAGGAAAAATATTCCTGGCCTCATATGGGAAAACAAATTGCTAAGCTGGTAAAACAATGTAAAATATGTCAGGATTTTAAGAGAACTTCTCAAAATACTAGTTTGTATATTCCTCTGCCTATTCCAAATAAACCTTAGGAGAATATCTCTATAGATTTTGTTTTGGGGTTGTCTGTTACTGTTAGAAAATTTGATTTTATTTTTGTGGTTGTGGATCGCTTTAGCAAAATGGCACATTTTATTCCTTGCAAGAAAACTTCTGATGCATCGTATATTGCTGACTTGTTATTTAAACAAATTGTTCGTCTTCATGGTATTCCTCGCACTTTTACTTCTGATAGAGATACTAGATTTTTGAGTCATTTTTGGAGAACTTTGGATAAAATTAGGAACTATTCTTCAATTTAGCAGTGCATATCATCCACAAACTGATGGGCAAACAGAAGTTATCAATCGAAGTTTAAGAAATTTACTAAGATGCCTTGCTGGAGAAAAATCATCCTAATGGGATTTGATTTTGCCCCAAGCTGAATTTGCATACAATAATTTTGTTAATCGCTCTACTAGTAAAATTCCATTTGAAATCATTTATGGTCAGCCTATATATCACATTTTAGATAGAAATTATTTGCCTTTGCCAAATAAAATTAGTGTTGAAGCTTCTGAAACTTTTGACCATATCAAAACTGTCCAAACAGCAAGTCTTTGAAAAACTCCGAATGGCTAATATTAAATACAAATCTGATGCTAATAAACATTGAAGGGAAGTTTATTTCAAAGAGGGAGATTTGGTTATGGCATACTTTCGTCGCCAATGATTTCCTATTGGCACTTTTGGAAAATTAAGCAGGAAGAAATTTGGGCATTTTCGTGTTCTAAAAAAATTGGGCTCAAAAGCTTATCTCTTGGATCTACCTATTACTGTTGGCACTTCTCCTGTGTTTAATGTTTCTGACATTTCTTTGCATGAAAGAAATTCTGAAGATCATGTGGAAATTAAAACTTTTGACACTCTCCACTTCAGTTTTAAATAATGATGAACAAGTTGAAGATGTTATTGATGTCAAAATTACTAAAACTAGGCATGGCGAACACATGAGGTTTTTGGCAAAATGGAAGAATCGTCCTTTGACAGACTATACTTGGATGGATGCCAATGAGTTAAAAAAAAAGTCATCCGAATCTTTATAAAAAGATTGTGAAAGCTTTCTCATCAGAAGATCAGATTCTCCTACAAGGGGGGAATTAATGCATTTATATTGTCTTATTTTATTTTGATGTAATGTGAACAATATTAGTTGTGTTTTATATTTTTTTATAAAAGCTATCCAATGAAGGAGAACATCTAATGATCATGGTAGGATGTGCTTGGCCATGGCAAGGCTTGGGTTTGCTTGCATTTGGGTCCTTGTCCTTTGGGTTGTCTGCTGTATTTCGATTTGGGCCTTGGCTGCTCTCGGGTTAGGCTTTGGCTGCTTGGTTTTGAGCTTAAAAAGTTGGGTTCCACTTGGTGCTAGCTCATTAATGCTTGAGCTGAAGTTTAGCTCATTATTTGGAGGAGTAATTGCACTTCCTAGCTCATAAATTCATAAAGGTATGTGGAGTGGAGCTTGTCTCTTCCTATTCTTGTGTCTCTTTGATTTCTTCCTTGTGAGTCAATGTTATGGGCTGGTTGTCTTTTCGTTTCTTCTCCCTGGCTGCTTTCCCGTGACCCCTCTACCCCGTTTCCTGTGTTGGCTCCTCAGGTCCCTCTCTGGCACCTCACGCCCGTGGCTTTTTTTCCTGTTTTCTGTGCAGAATTTAGGGGTTGTTGTGGTGTCTTTTGACCTTTCATTTCCCCAAACCTCATTGGTTTTGGTTGGAGGTGGAATGGTTGTTTAGCTTCTTTCTTTTGCTTATAAATTGGAGATGTTTTGAGAAGGAAAAGGTTGTTGAATATTTGAGCAAAGTCTCTACTAAAAACCTGAGGGTTTCTTCTCTTGGAAAAGCTTGAGAGCTTGTTCCACCCCCTTTACTCCTCTATTTCGTCTTGGCTTCTAATCTCTTCTTCTCTATGCAAGTTCCACTCCACCTGTATCCTTCTTCTTGAGCATTTGGAAGTTGTTTGTTGGATGATTTTGGGAGACATTTGTCGGAGGAGTTTGATGGGACATTGGACCCTTTTGCAGTGGTAGCCCTCGGCTTGCAAGCCTAAATACTATTTTCATATATTTTCCTACTCTCGTTGCATGTGAAAAAACCGCTTGCCAGTTGTCCTGAAAATAGCATTTTTATGTTATTATTTTGTTTCGTTTGATTTGACTTTTCATTTGTCCGGATAATTGTTTGAATGTTTGCAAGTTAAAGTGAATCGAGTTTGGTTTTATATTGTCCTTGTGTTCTCCAACTTGACTTTTCTTTCTAGTTTGCTTACATCACAGCAGTTAGATGGTCTTCATAAATATAATTTTGAGTTACTCCACAAAGGTGGAGTTCAAGAATTGATGTTGCCAATATCAAGCATTAAGCTGAGATTTATTCGATCAATGCCAAGGTTTCTAGAATCGTTTCAGCTTTATAGAAGAGATAAAATTCATAGAGACAGAGTATTACAGTTATATAATTTTAAAATAGTAAAGTGACATGATCCTTCTTTAACATTTAAAGTTTACCAAAAAAAGCAATGCAGTAAGTAGATGCATAAACAATCTGAAAAAATTAAATCATAAAGCAAGATTGTTGAACGTCATAAATTCTTAATCACTTCTATATGATGCATAAATAAGTACAAGAAGATAACTTGTAGAGGAAGAACTTGCCTCATATTCCTTTGTGGCCTATCAAATATTTCACGCTGATTAACTGTTGGCATGGAACCATGCAATGGAAGAACTAGAAATTTGCTAGGATCACCAAGAAAAGAGTTTGCTTTAATCTTGTCAAGCAATTTTGATATCTCATCCCATCCAGTAAGGAACACAAGGATTGCTCCATCACCTTCATATCGACAAATATACTCAACTGTTGCTTCAACCTTAAATGATCAAACAAAAGAAAACCAAATGAATTTTGCAACTAGAAGCACAGCAACTAAACAAATGGCATGTAAGTTGATGCACTACACCAAAATAATTCAACTCTTAGGCTATTCTGTTTTTTGCAAGGTAACGATATTTCTCTTCTAAGTAAAACAAATATTTTCCCACTGTGAATCATAGGGGAATGTGGATGCATGCATGGAAATTTGCACCGGTTTAATGCTCAATTGCTCATGGCATGGCTACGCTTCACTTTAAAATAAAACAAATATCATCCCAATAAAATGAATCATTATGGGGAATGTATGCAATGTTATATGCGTGAATGGATAAAGATGGATACAGATGAACAGACCTGGCTTATGCATGGGCCTGTGCATATGTATTGACAGTAGTAAAGAAAGAGAAATGGAGAGAATAAACTAAAATAACAATTTTAATAAATATCAACTCACAAGACCCAAATCAAGCAACGAGCCAGACCACGCCTCAAGAGAATGCCTTGTGGACATGCTATAATTTTTATAACAGCTATCAATTTCAACATCCTACAAAGGAGAAGAAAGAACAAACAAAACACGCATAAGAACTCAGTTGAAATAGGATTTTATAATGCTACACAATGCATTTGCGCCAGTTTAATCTTGGCATATTACCAAGCCATACATCTTACCTTTAAGTCCTTACCTCAAACATTTCAGTCAAAGGGTCATTTTTGCTCACAGCCTGCCTCCTCCTAGAATTTCCTTGAAAATTACCAAACTCGGATCTAATCTGGAAACGAGTTTTCTCCAGGATGTCTTCAAGGAAAATTTCTTCTACAGGAAAAGTAAAACCCTGGAAAACACCCAATAAGACATTCGTGATGGCCAGAATCCAGAAAAATCAAAAGTGAGGTTTCTTAATTTGTAATAAAGGCTAGTTAGAATACCGGAATATGAATTACAGGTGAGTTTCCAAAATATTTTGAGAAGAATTCAGCATTTATTGTAGCACTCATCAAAATTAATCGAAGGTCTGGACGCCGAGGAAGAAGATCACGCAAAATAATGATGAGAAAATCCTCATTCATGCCTCTTTCATGAATTTCATCAACTATCAGATGACTAACTCCTCCTAAATCAGGCTCTTGGACCTGTTATCACAAAGTCAATTTTAGGCTTCAAAAAAAGTTTAAGCCATAAAGATAGCAAAATCTCTCACATTTAATAACATGCAAACATTTAATAACATGCAAACATAATTAGGAGGTTAGAGATACACTGAAGTATCAAGAATAGACCAATAATAATAATAATAATAATCAATTATCATTCTAATTATTATTATCATCATCATCAATTAACATGTTTAATTCAGAACGAAAAGATTAATTGGTGCTAAGAGGAAGATTAAGAAAGTCATACTACTAGAACTAAAAAAAGAATGAACTTTGCCTTGATAGACACAGGTTAATGCAACTTTGAATCAATGTGACAACAAGCAATGAAATCCATTTATGATTTATTTGCAAGTACCCGTCCATCAATAGTTTCAAAATGAACCAAAAAACTTTAAAAATTGAACCCAAAAGCTACAAACAGCTAAAAAGAAAAACTGTCACCAGAAGACTGTCATTATTAGATAGCCGTTATTGCTCATAGAAACAGCCACCTTCCCTTAAGCCTCCTGAATGTGACAAGAACCTCGGAAGCATTTTTTTTCTTGGAGGTAGATTAGAGTTTTCACAACCAAATTTTTCCTAATGTTATGTCAGAGTTTATGTAGATCAAAGGTAAAGACTTTCTACAGGTACAAACTCCCTTCCACTAACAGAAGAATACGCTTGAATAAAAAGAGGTTGCAAACTCCATTTTAGGTTCAAATTTAATATCCAGGTTTCAAGTTAACTCAATAGGGAATAATTGGGTGGATAGAGGTAAAATTATTGAAGATCTTATGGTTCCATTATTGATGAGGACATCGACAGACGCTACCGACATGTTTATCGCCGGCGAAACCGCAGATCGACGGCCACGATTCAGCGCCTCTACTTCTAGATGTCATTTTGTATTTTTTATTGTCTTGTTTTATTGCTTTCCCATTTTACCCCTGTGGGGAGTTATGTCTTATTGTAGCCCAAGGGGCATTTGAGTACTTTTATTTCTTTATGTTTGAAGACCTATTTATAGGGGTCTCATGCTTTGTAATAGACTAATGAATGTTTGAATGAAATTATGTTATTTGTCTTCTTCTTCTTGCATGAGGGCTAGGGAAGGGAGATAGCTCAAGAGGAGCAAACCGCAATACCCGCCAATCGTTAGAAGAGTCCTCGATTCGTGATCACTTCTTCTATCATCTCAATTGTCTTTGCATCCATATTATTTTCTCCCCACTACCACCCGCTGAATTTCTCCCAAAGCCTTGTGCCGCCGCCTCCATAAGAGCCCACCGCCCGCCAAATCCACAGCCACGGTCGGCCACTTGCCGGCGAGGCCTCTTGGCCGTCCGATCCTTCTCTCCGTATGCTTCAATTTTGATTTTCGAAATTCAATTTTCAAATACTTTCCTAATTTGCAAATTCCAATTTAGGAAAGTTTTGAATGAGTTTCAATTTCAAATTACAATTAGATCGGAGTTTTTTTTTTTTATATATATTTTGTTTCCACGTCAGCATCCTATTTGGAAACCCATCCACATGGATTTCCCTCTCTCCTCCCTATACATGCCGCCGGCCTCCTATAAGGGGAAACTCCATTAATTGCGTAGTTAATACTTGGACCGTTTGGAATCCTCATTTGAATCCTGAAATTTTTCCCTCCCTAATTACTTAAAACTGAAATTAATTTCAGTTTTAAGTTTTCAAATCCCCTCCTCACCTCAAGGATGCCGCCGGCCACCCCATTGATGACCCCCCTTAATGGCTCTTTAATTCCCCTTAATTAGATTTGAAATTTGAAAAGAATTTCAAATATCTCCCTCCTAAATTACTAAAACCTGAAATCAATTTCAGGTTTGAGAAGTCTCTTGCAAACCCACACCTCACCGAGTTTCCCCCTCCTCCTCTTGCACCCGCCGACTTCCTCCTCTCTCTTTGAGAGTCCCGCCGGCCTCATCCCCTCTCTCCCACCTTACCAAGCGCAAGAGCTCTCCTTCTCCACCGATTCTTCATTTCTTCCCAAGAAAGATCCTACTACACCAAGCATGCATGGCGGATCCCGAGCTTGAGTGGGGTCTTGTCTTCAACGCCGACGGGAGCATCAACATCCTACGATCACCTTGTTTTGACGTAGGATTTGAAGACGAGACCACCGTAGAAGAGTACTTGGAGAGAGTCGTCCCGATCCTTGCAAGCATCTACGACCGTCAATTTTCAAAGCACACGTGGAGCCTTGACGGTCACCTACGACATCCATCCCCACCGGCTGCTCTTCCTCCGACGAAGTTCTTCGGTGCCCTTTCTCTAGTGGTAACTTCCTTCATCGCTTGGATCTTCTATCTCCACCAAAAGTCCACCAATCTTTGAGTGATAGGTGAAATTCTCGTTGTTAAACGTTGGGTTTTGTTACTTGTACTCCGCATTTAATTCCCTTGGATTTTTGAATGAACTATTTTGGTTAATCTCAAGTGCATCTCTTTGGCCTAAGCAAGTTGATATTTTCAAATTCCTAACTCAACTTTTATGTGCTAGTTTTAAATTCATAAGGAGCAACACTTTAATCGTTTCTTTTAAATTTCTAAACAAACTCCTCGTAGTTTCACATCATATTTGGTATCAGAGCATGGCTAGCATGCTTTGATCATGCTAGATGCATCCTAGGTGTCTCCTTTAGATTGTCTTTAATTGTTGCATGCATAACATCATCTAAACTAGTTTAACCTACTGTTTTCTTTTGCTGTCCTTAGATTCCTGCATTAGAATTTTCATATTTCATGCTCGTAATTAAGTGATCAAGTGCTGCCATCATTACTTTCACATACATAATAGTCTAGGCCACCTACGCACTTGCTGTCCACTGTTTTTCTGCACTTAGTTTCACCCTTAGAGTGAGTTTCAGGTTGTGTTAGGTTGCTGTCCACCATTTCCTGCAGCGGTTAAGCACCCGTTAGTGACCCTAAATTCGTTGTTTAGGTGCTGGCTTCACTCTAAAACATTGCCTAGACAATTAGGTGACTTCACCCATCATTGTGTTTGCTGTCCAGCACTTTACAGCTGCTGTAATTGCAATTTCAGCAAGCATTTTAGGGAGTCTAGCTGCTGCCTTGGACCTAGAAACCTTCCTAGTGATCCCTAGAACCCAACCATGGATCCCACTCATATTCAAGCAACCTTAGACATGATTGTAGGACAGTTGGGCACAATGTCGCAGCAAATTAGAGACACCCAAACGAGTGTTGCGGACCTTAAGCGTCATACTGGAGAGAGACTTGACAACATTGAACGGATCGGACACCCGGCTATCTACACGCCATCTAGACCTCAATCACCTTATGGCGAAGATGCCCGAACCGAGTACGGACCTCCTAGGGATTACTACCGACCCAACCACCGACCCCATCAAGAACCGGTAGGTCGTGACGCGCCTTGGAGAGACAATGACACCCAGCTCCTTAAGAGCATTAAAATAGATGCCCCGACTTTTGACGGAACGTTAGAACCCCAGGTTTTCCTCGATTGGATTAAAGGGATGGACAGTTACTTTAAATGGTATAACATTTCGAAAGAGAAGAAAGTTAGGTTCGCCGAGATGAAATTGACGGGTAGAGCCAACCAATACTGGACTAACGTGGAGCACATGAGAGAGACCCGAGGAGAATACCCCATAGCTGACTGGGGAGCGATGAAGCAAGAATTGAAAAGGAAATACCTTCCTCCCTCGTACTACCCAAGACTCCTAGATCGTTGGAATAGGCTAACCCAAGGAAGTAAGCCCGTTAAGGAATACATCTCCAAGTTTGATGATTTCCTAATTCGTTGTAATGGGGAGGAGACCACCACTCCCACACAACTTCTGTCCATGTTTAGAGCCGGACTGAGAGAAGACCTTAGGAATGAGCTCTTTGCTCGAGGAATAACCACGTACGAAGCTGCCTGTAGTCTTGTACTAGACTTGGAAGAGTCTAGAAACCACACCACCAGGACCCAAGACTCTAGACCGAACCCTTTTAAGTCTTCCTCTAGCCAACCGTACAACAAACCCACTGGACCCTCTGGTAGTCGGCCTGCTCCTAACCAAGCCCAACCTCGATCAGACTATAAAGGGAAAACACCATAACGAGAGACACCCAAAACCACTGCCGGCACTAAGTGTTTTAGATGCCATGGGTACGGACACATTGCTTCTCAGTGCTCCAGCCCATTTAAGGTCACTATAATTGAGGAAGTGACGGAGGAAGAGAATGAACCAGAGACTGACTTGGTCCACCATATGGACGACGATGAGGCGTCTTTCGACGAAGAAGATACTGCTGTTGCTCACTGCCTTCAAAAGATGAACTACTTAGATCTGCAGGTTGTTAGGTGTGCCTTTTCCCAACCTAAACCTAGCGACGACTGGCGAAGGACCTCGATCTTCTACACTTTCACTAAGATTGGAGACAAAAACTGCAAGGTCATAATAGACAGTGGAAGTTGCATTAACGCTGTATCTTCAGCCATGATTTCGAAACTGCAATTGAGGACCACCCCACACCCGAACCCCTACAAAGTTGCTTGGATAAACTCGACCACCTTGGAAGTAAAAGATAGGAGTCTGGTTCCTATTGAGTTCGTGGGATACAAGGAGAAAATCTGGTGTGATGTTTTGACAATGGATGTGGGTCAAATCATCCTTGGCCGCCCTTGGTTGTTCGACAACGATGTACACATTTATGGACGATCAAACACCTGTGTGTTTGAACACGAGGGCAAGAAGATCAAACTGTTACCCACTCAACCTAAGTCTACTAAAGAAGAAGTTAAGCCCAACTCCCTGAAACCCAACACGGGCGTGAACTTGATAACTGCTAAGGACCTAGGTATGGAACTGGAGTCGGGAGCCCCTCTTTACGTGCTAGTAGGCCGAGAAATAAGTGTAGACCAAGAAGAACCGATTCCCGAAGAAGTTAAACCCCTGTTGGAGACTTTTTCTGATGTCTTTCCTGACGATTTACCCAACCAACTGCCACCTCTAAGGGACATTCAACATGCCATAGACCTAGTGCCCGGAGCGTCCTTACCAAACCTACCCCATTACCGGATGAACCCTACTGAACATGAGGAGCTCAAGAGACAAGTGGATGAATTGTTACAGCGAGAGTTCATTAAGGAGAGCCTTAGTCCGTGTGCAGTTCCTGCCCTTCTTACCCCTAAGAAGGATGGGACGTGGAGAATGTGCGTTGATAGCCGTGCTATCAACAAAATCACCGTCAAGTACCACTTCCCAATCCCTCGGTTAGATGACATGTTGGACATGATGACCGGAGCCACCCTATTTTCCAAGATCGATCTTAAGAGTGGCTATCACCAAATTAGGATCCGTCCGGGGGATGAATGGAAAACCGCGTTCAAGACCAAAGATGGGTTGTATGAATGGACAGTAATGCCTTTTGGATTGAGTAACGCGCCTAGCACTTTCATGAGAGTAATGACTCAGATCCTTAAGCCTTTACTTGGGAAATTTGTTGTAGTATACTTCGATGACATTCTGATCTACAGTCGTTCGGTGGAATAACACTTGAATCACCTACAACAAGTCTGTAAAATTCTGAAGAAAGAACAAATGTATGCCAACCCTAAGAAATGCACGTTCCTCACGAATCAAGTAACTTTTCTTGGGTTTATAATTTCTTCCCACGGCATATCTACCGACCCCGAAAAGGTGCGAGCAATCAACGAGTGGCCTATACCAAAGAATATTAGAGATGTCAGGAGTTTTCACGGATTGGACACGTTTTATAGGAGATTTATCAGGAACTTTAGCACCATCGTGGGTCCCATAACTGATTGTTTAAAGAAAGGAGATTTTGTCTGGACGACATCTGCCACCAAGGCTTTTGAGGAAATAAAAAGGAAAATGGTTGAAGCACCAGTCATGCGTTTACCCGACTTTTCGAAAGTTTTTGAAGTAACCTGCGACGCATCTGGTATAGGAATAGGAGTATTATCCCAAGAAGGACACCCGGTTGCCTACTTCAGTGAGAAATTAAATGACATCAGGCAACGATACTCCACCTACGATAAGGAATTCTACGCCATAATTCAATCCCTCAGGTATTGGAGACATTACCTGCTTCCCCAAGAATTCGTTATCTTCTCTGACCACGAAGCTTTACGATATATCAATTCACAGAAGAAACTGAATGCCCGACACGGAAGATGGGTTGAATTCCTTCAAGAATACACTTACACCATTAGGCACAAAGCTGGTTATGAAAACAAGGCTGCGGATGCACTAAGTCGTAGAATGAAGGTGACGCGTGAGATGAGGACTGAAGTGATTGGTTTCAAGCAAGTTAAAGAAAACTATTCTAACTGCCCCGATTTTGGAGAAACCTACTCCAAGCTAACAACTGGAGACGAGCGTATCATAGGAGATTTTATACTGGAAGATGGGTACCTGTTTAAGGCTCAAAAACTGTGCATTCCCACAACTTCACTGCGAGAATTCCTTGTGTGGGAATTACATGCTGGAGGTCTAGCGGGTCACTTTGGTCAAGCCAAGACCATTGCAGCGGTTGAGAATCGTTTTTACTGGCCAAGCCTTAAGAAGGACGTTAGCAGATTAGTAAGGCGGTGTCACACCTGTCAGCTGGCCAAACAACGAAAACAAAACACCGGCCTTTACACACCCCTCCCCGTGCCTAACCAACCTTGGCAGGACGTCAGCATGGACTTTGTTTTAGGGCTACCCAAGACCGTTAGGAAACATGACTCAGTCTGTGTAGTTGTCGATAGATTTTCTAAGATGGCCCATTTTCTCCCTTGCTCCAAGACTTTCGACGCCTCTAGAGTAGCCAAACTGTACTTTGATGAAATTGTGAGACTTCACGGGCTGCCTAAAACCATAGTTTCGGACCGAGATGTGAAATTTACTAGTTATTTTTGGAAGACCTTGTGGCATAAAATGGGGACCAAACTGCAATTCTCTACCGCCTTTCACCCCCAAACAGACGGTCAAACGAAAGTCGTGAATAGGAGTCTAGGAAATCTGTTAAGGACCTTGGTTGGAGAAAACATTAAGGACTGGGACTCTAAGTTGCCTATAGCTGAATTTGCCTACAATAACTCTGTGAATCGAACTACGGGTCTTAGCCCTGCTGAAATAGTGTACGGGTACCTCCCCAACCAACCCATCGACCTGATTCCCATGAGCACTAGAGTTAGAACATCTGAGTCAGCATCATCATATGCATCGCATCTACAGGAGTTACATAAAGAAATTAAAAAGAAAATTGAAAAAAGTAATGCAACTTATAAATTTATGGCTGACCATAAAAGAAGAGCTAAGGAATTTGAAATTGGAGACTTTGTGATGGTTCGGATCCGTCCGGAGCGTTTTCCTCCTGGATCCGCAAAGAAGCTGCATGCGAGAAGCGCCGGACCGTTCAAGATAATTTCAAAGGTGAATGACAATGCTTACGTACTAGACCTTCCCGAAGGTTTCAACATTAACCCCACCTTTAACATAGAAGATTTAGTAACCTTCGAGGGACCAGAATTTAACCCCTGCAATCCACTTACAAATGAGCCTTGTGAGACCATACCTGGTGAGATCCCCAACCTTCCTCCACTCCCAAAATTACCACCCTTACCCAATGCGGAGATAGTTGAATCCATATTAGATGATGAGATCATTACTACGAGAGGAGGCGGACGTCGAAGGTACTTAGTCCACTGGAAAGGGACCCCGGCGACGGAGGATACGTGGGTTGACCGAGAGGAGCTGCAGAGTCTAGACCCAGACCTTCTAGAGTGGTACGAGAGCTCTAGAGACACTCACTCGACGGGGTCGAGTTTTCTCCCACCTGGGGAGAATGATGAGGACATCGACAGACGCTACCGACATGTTTATCGCCGGCGAAACCGCAGATCGACGGCCACGATTCAGCGCCTAGCTTTACTTCTAGATGTCATTTTGTATTTTTTATTATTGTCTTGTTTTACTGCTTTCCCATTTTACCCCTGTGGGGAGTTATGTCTTATTGTAGCCCAAGGGGCATTTGAGTACTTTTATTTCTTTATGTTTGAAGACCTATTTATAAGGGTCTCATGCTTTGTAATAGACTAATGAATGTTTGAATGAAATTATGTTATTTGTCTTCTTCTTCTTGCATGAGGGCTAGGGAAGGGAGATAGCTCAAGAGGAGCAAACCGCAATACCCGCCAATCGTTAGAAGAGTCCTCGATTCGTGATCACTTCTTCTATCATCTCAATTGTCTTTGCATCCATATTATTTTCTCCCCACTAACACCCGCTGAATTTCTCCCAAAGCCTTGTGCCGCCGCCTCCATAAGAGCCCACCGCCGGCCAAATCCACAGCCACAGTCGGCCACTTGCCGGCGAGGCCTCTTGGCCGTCCGATCCTTCTCTCCGTATGCTTCAATTTTGATTTTCGAAATTCAATTTTCAAATACTTTCCTAATTTGCAAATTCCAATTTAGGAAAGTTTTGAATGAGTTTCAATTTCAAATTACAATTAGATCGGAGTTTTTTTTTTATATATATTTTGTTTCCACGTCAGCATCCTATTTGGAAACCCATCCACATGGATTCCCTCTCTCCTCCCTATACATGCCGTCGGCCTCCTATAAGGGGAAACTCCATTAATTGCGTAGTTAATACTTGGACCGTTTGGAATCCTCATTTGAATCCTGAAATTTTTCCCTCCCTAATTACTTAAAACTGAAATTAATTTCAGTTTTAAGTTTTCAAATCCCCTCCTCACCTCAAGGATGCCGCCGGCCACCCCATTGATGACCCCCCTTAATGGCTCTTTAATTCCCCTTAATTAGATTTGAAATTTGAAAAGAATTTCAAATATCTCCCTCCTAAATTACTAAAACCTGAAATCAATTTCAGGTTTGAGAAGTCTCTTGCAAACCCACACCTCACCGAGTTTCCCCCTCCTCCTCTTGCACCCGCCGACTTCCTCCTCTCTTTGAGAGTCCCGCCGGCCTCATCCACTCTCTCCCACCTTACCAAGCGCAAGAGCTCTCCTTCTCCACCGATTCTTCATTTCTTCCCAAGAAAGATCCTACTACACCAAGCATGCATGGCGGATCCCGAGCTTGAGTGGAGACATGTCTTCAACGCCGACGGGAGCATCAACATCCTACGATCACCTTGTTTTGACGTAGGATTTGAAGACGAGACCACCGTAGAAGAGTACTTGGAGAGAGTTGTCCCGATCCTTGCAAGCATCTACGACTGTCAATTTTCAAAGCACACGTGGAGCCTTGACGGTCACCTACGACATCCATCCCCACCGGCTACTCTTCCTCCGACGAAGTTCTTCGGCGCCCTTTCTCTAGTGGTAACTTCCTTCATCGCTTGGATCTTCTATCTCCGCCAAAAGTCCACCAATCTTTGAGTGATAGGTGAAATTCTCGTTGTTAAACGTTGGGTTTTGTTACTTGTACTCCGCATTTAATTCCCTTGGATTTTTGAATGAACTATTTTGGTTAATCTCAAGTGCATCTCTTTGGCCTAAGCAAGTTGATATTTTCAAATTCCTAACTCAACTTTTATGTGCTAGTTTTAAATTCATAAGGAGCAACACTTTAATCGTTTCTTTTAAATTTCTAAACAAACTCCTCGTAGTTTCACATCAATTATATTGGGTATACAAATGGATACAATCTGCTAACATTGGAGAAATTCTAGTAATATCATCTAGAGGGCCAAATTAGCAAACTATGGATTGTCTCCTCTCAAGTATCTCAAGCAAGCTTGTGTGGAAGTCTATGTCAAAGACGTACTAATGAGGATATCAGGCCTTGGAAAGTCTACCAGAGGCGGGGCCGACGATCTACGGCCACGATCACGCCGATTTATTTTAAGTTATTTTATGTATTTTGATTTATTTATGTACTTTTCCAATTTTACCCTCACTTGAGGGAAGAGATTTTCGTAACCCCAAGGGGTACTTTTGTCTTTTATTTTATTCTTGTATTTGGGGGACTATTTATATCCTTCTATGCTTATGTTGGGGAATGAATTATTATTATGAAAATTTCGGCATCCTTGTGTTTTTTGTGAGAGCTTAGAGTTCTTGGAGAAAAATCCCTAGGTGAGGGAATGGATCACCCACCAACCGCAAGAAGCGTCTGGGCTCGTGGTCTATCTTTCTCTTCCCCTCCCTTCCTCCTCCATTAAACTGCCGGCCTCCCCACCAAATTCCCCCTCCAACTGCGGGCCACTGTTGACGTTTATTTTCACAATCGAGCATGAACCAACCTCGATCGAACGTCGTAGAACCAAAATCGGCCCAAATTAAACCCCAATTTAATTAATTAAATTCGATTTAATTTAATTAAAATCAAATAAATCCAAATCGAACCCCGTCGAGCCCAATTTGACGCAATTCGGCACATATTCAAATTCAATTTCGCAAAATTAGCTTGATCGGACCCAAACCGACCCAAATTGGTTTGAGTCGAGTCCAATTTGGGCTCAATTTCAGCCATAATTGATTGATTTGGGCTAAATTAAATACCTAAATCTGAAATTGAAGTCAAGGGTTCAGATTTCATCTGAAATCTCATTCAATTTCATGTTAAAATCCCTCATTTCACATGTGTGATGCCTGATCGGGGCATTTGGGCGGCGGCCTCTCTGGCTCATGTGCGTCCCAAATAAGGCAAAAGAGGGAGAGCCGAATGGCTCTCCTGTGTTCTTTGTATTTCCCGTCCTAGACAGAGCAGGAGGAGGCAGAGGCGGGGAGCTCTTCCCGCGAGCTCATCCAAACCACCGGCTCCTCAAGCGATGGCCCTCCAGGCCATCGTCTCCAAGCGATCGAGAGAGACAAAGAGGGAATGAGAGGTGTTCGTGTGAGCTTCTACAAGCCGGTCGAACCTGCAGGTGTTCCTTGCTACTATTTTCTTCTTTCTTAGACCAGAAGAGGGAAGTTTCTTTCTATTTTCCTCCATTTCTTCAAGTGGAAGAGCATAAGCCTGCTCTTTTCCTCTTCTTAAGCAAAAAGGGGAGTGTTGGAGGATAGTAGAGATACTTGGAGGCTGTCTACTTGCTACGAAGACTTCTACTTCCTTCCAAATCAACTCCGGCAACCTTAAAATAGCGAGGACGGCGGGTTGTAGGCTGTTTGGAAGTTTCCAAACAGCAAGAGAAGCCTTCAAAACCTCCCAAATAGCAGTTTGGAGGCTTGGGAACGTCTTGGACAGCAAAGGAGGCTAGCGGCAGCGACGTCCGGAACGGATTGGACAGCGGTCTTCTTCCTCGGGAACGTCTTGGACAGCAGCTTGGAGCCTTCAAAAGAGCTTGGACAGCATTTGGAGCTTGGATTGGAGCGCTTGGACTAACGTTTTAAAATGTGAAATCTGGAATCGAGACGTTTTGGCTAAGCTAGGCGAGGCGTAAGCCTCGAGGCGGATCGAGGCATAAGCCTCAAAAATGATAAAAATAAAGTAATTTAAAATTATGAATAATGACAAAAAATAACAAAATATTATGTCAATTATGAATTTGATGATTTATGCTAAGATAATATTAGTATATTACTGGAACAGAAGATTTAAAATAAACTCACTTAGAAATAAAACATCCCTTTAAGATCAAGACCCAATGCAGGCTTATCATCACATTGATTGTCTACAGAAAAATCTTCATAATTAATGTCAAAATCAACATCAAACTCTTCTTCATCTATAATATTTTTTTCCTTTATCCCCTATATCATAATATTTCATTAGCTCTAGAATGAAACAATAATAGCATAAAAATAATTCATTATATTTAAGAATATCTTTGAATTTTTTTGAAGCTCCAATCTCACTTTGTTTCTTTCTTTTATATATATGAGTAGGGCTGCAAACGAACCGAGCCGAGTTGAGTATGTGAGTGTTTATGTTTGTGTTCATTTAATATCAGCTTGTTCAAGTTTGGTTCAAGTTTGTTCGAGCTTTATTATTTGTGTTCATGTTTGGTTCATTTAAATTAATGAGTGTTCATGTTTGATTCATGTTCAGTTCATGTTCGTTTGTTTAATGCTTATCGAGCTTTAAACAAACAAACATGAACGAGCTATAAACGAGCTCTACTTTTAGATGTTCATTAACTTAACAAACGAGCTTTATCGAGTTTCCTAACAAACGATTACATCGAGCATATTCACGAACATATTTAACAAATTTTTTTTAACTATCAAACAAACATGTTCATGAACATGTATATGAACAAACACATTTATAATATTTATTTACCTTAAATTTTATTATTTAACAATAATCATATCAATATATTATAATAAATATAAAATATTTATATTATTTATATTTATTAATTCTATAATCAAATATTAATTATTTTTATTGAGCTTATTCACGAGTTCAAAATCTCACACGAATCGAGCTTTTATCGAGCTTAATGTCGAGCTTGTTCACGAACTTCAAATGAAGTTGTTCGCGAACATAAATGAGTCGAACGCATTAGTGTTCAAATTTGTTTATTTAAGAATCGAGTATTTAAAATATTGTTCAAGTTTGTTTGTTTAGTTAATTAAACGATCACAAACGAGCTTTAATCGAACTGAACAACGAGTAGCTCGTCGAACGTTTGGTTCGCTTGCAGCCCTATACATGAGTAGTTAATTCATTGTCTTCATTGACATTGGTTTCTGCTTCTGTTTCAACTTCAGAAACATCAACATTATTAGGAGTAACTCATTCATCATCAGATTATAAATCATCAACAAGTAAAAAGTCAATTTCATTATCAATGCTTCCTTGCTTCTGTAATTTGAGAAGTCTATCTTTCAGTTTTTTGTTAAACATAACATAAACTAGTTTGTTCATTCGATCTGTCGTCAATCGATTTCTTCTCTTAGTATGAATTTGATTGAAGATGCTCTAATTACGCTCGCATGCAGAAGCCGAACATGTTAGGCTAAGAATTTTAACTTCAAAAGCTTTCAATTCAGGAACATCATCTCCAAACTGACTCCACCAACGTTCTACATGAAAATGAATAGCATTTTATGAATATTTATTGAAGTAGAAAACTTGAACATAAATATTAAAATTATAATTATAAATATACTAGGAGATCGTGTTTTGTAGCATGCTTGTGCTGCTCTAAATTCAAATATTCTCTTCTTCAAATGAAATTCCTCAAGTTGATCATTCACTTTGAGGTAGTCTTCTTCAGAAATTAGTCTGTCCATACATGCATACAAATCAGTTTTCACCTCTTTATCAACATGAAAGTTTTTATCATAATGAAATTGAGGGTTTAAATAATATACAACGGCATGTAAGTGTTGGTGTAATTGACGATCCCACTTTACATCTATAATATCTCATATTTCTTTGTAGGCACTTTCTTGATCTCTCAAATCTTTTGCAATATTATTTTTAACCCTATTCATTGCTTTATAAATAAATCTCATAGCCGGGACCCTCTCACCATCAACCATTCTAAGCACCTTAACTAATGGTGCTGTTGTCTTCAAAGTATAATTTGTACTGCGCCAAAATGAATCATCTTTCATAACAAATTTTTTTACCTATTTTCCTTCTTGTTTTTTTGCCCATGAACTTTTATCACATTCTTCAGAAACAAACATAGCTTCCAAAGGTTGCCTTTAACTCCTTGAATCTCTGCAATATTAAATATGCAGTAACAAATCTCGTAACAGCAGGTCTAATAATTTTCTTGTCAGTGAATTTTCTCATTAAATTGAGTACCCAAGAATGATTGTATATGAATTTACTAACGAATTTGGCCTTCAATAGGGCTGATTGATGATGAGGCAACTGTCCCAACCTCTCAAGCATTAAATCAATGCAATGTGCAGCACAAGGAGTCCAGTGAATGTGAGGCCTCTTCTCCATTAGCATTCTCCATGCAGCTTTATATGCACTTGCATTATCAGTAACTTGTACTACTAAAGCATCACCCACTTCTTGACGCCACTAGTTATACGTTTCTCATAGAAATTACATTTCATATAAACATATCCCTTCTTTGCACTTTCGCCTGATACTTCAACTTGAGTTTCATATTTACATGCAGGATCTTTCCTTCTTGTGCCACTAGACATGCTAATAATTTATAGAAATAATTAATCAACATCAAATTATTGATATATACAATATTTTTATTTATTCACAGGCAAAGAAATCACAACACAAAATCAACAATATGATAGATTTTAACAATTATTTGTACTACCAATAATAAGACAACATGAATACAATAATATATCGGTCTACCGGGGGTCTAAGGGGGCGCTGACCCCTAGCAGGGTTCGACCTGCGGGGTTTTACGGGGGCAGAGCCCCCGGAACAAAATTTTATTGTAAGAGTAATTTTGAAATTCTTCTTATTTTTAAAGTTTGTAGGTTGTTTGTATGGAAAGATATTGAGCGGTACCGATCATGTACCGCCCGGTACCGATCATGTAGATGTACCGCCCGGTACCGATCATGTACTGCTCGGTACCGAGCATGTACCGCTCGGTACCGAGTGATACTGGCTCGGTACCAAGCATGTACCTAGTGGCACCGTTCAGTTCCGAGCATATACTTGCTCGGTACCGAGCGGTACTGGCTCGGTACCGAGCATGTACTTAGCGGTACCGAGCATGTACTGAGCGGTACCGAGCATATACATGCTCGGTACCGAGCATGTACCTAGCGATACCTAACAGTACTGAGCATGTACTGAGCAGATGAATGAAAGAAAGCTGAATCAGGAGTTATTCAAGCTTTCGTTACTGCACATCAAAGTCAAGGCCCACAACACCGCTCACCTGCTCTTCCGACCTAACCGAGGCCTAAACGTTTCCTGCACTCACAACTTTGGCTTCGTTTCCTGCATCGTCTCCTACCGACTTCGTCTCCTGCACTCACGGCTTCGTCTCCTTCCCTCACGGCTACGCCTCCAGTTCACCTTTCAATTCTCACAGGAAGCCCTAATCCTATACGCGAACACGAATCAGCTGTGTCGTATTTACATATATACCAATGAAAAAATTTTGAGATGGTGCCTCGTACTGCCTCGCGTCGTTACGCTCTGATGCATACACCTCGTGCGAAAAAATTGTAGGCTTCGCTGGATGGTTTGAGGCGTAAGCTCCGATACGCATGACTTCCGCCTCGACTTGAGGCGCGACTCAATGCGGACACCTCGTCCGCTTTTTTAATGGTTGGCTTGGACAGCCCGGTTGAGGTAAAACCTTGAAAACTTAGGAAAAGGACTAAGCCCCACCCCCCCCCCCCCCCCCCTCCCAACAAAAAAAAAAGTCGTGGTTGTATGGTTGACGTCTCCAAGCCCTAGGTCCTTTAGAAACATAATTTTTATATCCCGAAATCCCATGCTCGTTGTCCTCCTCGCAAAACAGTGAAAGTTTGGTGACTTTCACTTCTTTACTATCTTGTGAGAGTCAATGGGACATGCCGACACGCGTAGGGTTGTCAGATTGGTGTTCGGCGACCTTCCAATGCATGTCAAGCACACATGTTGTGTCCAATCCGTCACCTACAATCATGCCCTAGGGTAGACGCTATCATTTGATCTCAAAGTCAATGATGATGCATAGGTTTGCATTGTCATTAGTTGCATGCACTTCTCATTTAAATGCATTGTCATGACAAAATTGACGCCCAAATTTAGGAGAGTTTGCATGCATTGACTGGAGCTACTCCAACCTTTTCATGTATATACTCTCTTTACATTCTATCTCTAAGTATAAAGCCACTCATCCACCTAAACAAACTTGAGTTAACTGTGGAAAGAAAATATTAAAATTCAATCTATTTTTAACAAGTTATTTATACATCAAGAAAACAATAATACTACTGCAAATATGAAGACATTTTCTATCAACTAAATTTCCATTTCTTGCTAGAAGCATCATAACATGCTCCAAGATGTCCCCAGCACCACACACTCTCTCTCTCTCTCTCGCCTCATCTCTCTTTATAGATGAAGGTAAATCACGCTCTCCAAGAATATTAGGGAAATTATTGTTTCAAATGATTGTTGAGAGAAGAATATTGAACTATTTCGCTGCACAAGGGAAATAAGCAGATGTTAGTTGGCACAACAGATGTGTTTATATCTTTGATGTATTAATTTTCTATACAAAAATCTTGACGTTAAATGATATGGTAAAGTTGTTCAGAACAGAAATAATTCAACATATTGATTGTTGTATTGAAACTTATAAGGTTTGCATATAGAATATGAAGTACATTTACTTTCTCATACATTCAAAAAACATCCAAGCAAAACGCAGTACACTATCTATCTAATACCAAAGATTCAAAAGAAGCACGCAAACTTGTCACGAATAGATAATACTTACAAGAGAAAAAGAGTGGAAGCAATTAAGCATTTCATAATCTCCTTGTTAAGTTGAGTTAATTATTTTAATGCTATGGGACTGAAGCATATGAATGCTAGATTATTGCTAATATATTTCCATCTATTGTAGGCATTCTTTTCATCAGTTTAACTAACATTCTTAAAAGTGCGATTCAAGATGCAGATGTTACAAAAGAGATGCTAGTGAGCAATCCATGTGAATCTCATGACCGGCAAACACAATTTGTACCACACAAGTGATTCACTTATGTGTGTGGGCGACAGTGACATGTGGTTACTAAACAAGGATGATGAGAAGGTCTTGAAATTAGAAATTTTGAAAAATCCAAAGAGAGAAAAAAAATTATTGAATCTTGCACTAATATCGATTGATGGAGGTGGTCATAGAGGAAAGAAGAGAAACTCCATGTAAACAACTTTGGAGCAATCCGCACATACACCTTTGATCATGAGATAACACTCAAATAGGCCTAAAAATAATTTAATTTATTTGATAATTAATAGTCAAAATATATTATTAACATAAGCCATGAATCACTACTCATATAA
This sequence comes from Dendrobium nobile, assembly GCA_022539455.1. Classification (NCBI taxonomy): domain Eukaryota; kingdom Viridiplantae; phylum Streptophyta; class Magnoliopsida; order Asparagales; family Orchidaceae; genus Dendrobium; species Dendrobium nobile. The sequence goes on along the minus strand of CM039725.1, from coordinate 22,966,221 downwards.
ATATGGTTACAAATATAAGTTCACATAAATCGAAATCAAGTCTAATCCAACACAAAACGAAATGATATTTAATAATTAAAATTTAACCCTTAAGTTATCAGAAAGAAGGATATTCATCCTAATTAAAAATAAAATAAACTTAATGAAACATAAATTCTAATTATTTGCAATAAAAATGAATTAGATGTTTATTAAGCATCTTCATTTAGTCTAGTTCCTTACACAAAGACCCAACCTAACTTCAATAGACTCCCATCATTAATTATCTTATAAACCGTAGTTGCATTGATTTCTATCCCTGAAAATAATAGCATCCATTTTCTCCAAGAGAAATAGTTATTGAACAAAAGATAAACCGAAGAAAAACAAAAAGGCTTTTGATTGCATAAATCAACATTCAAGTAAAAATAAAAGATGCCATTACCAATCTTCGCAATAACACGCCAGTTGTACAAAAGAGAAGTCGGGTTTGTGCAGAACGCTTAGCTTCTAGGCGGATCTGGAAACCAACAGTTTCCCCAAGATTTTCTCCCCTTTCAGAAGCAACTCTCATTGCTACAGATATAGCAGATATACGACGTGGTTGAGTGCATATTATATTGCAGTCTGCACCATTAAGATTTGCTATTTCCTTCTCCAATATAAATTGTGGTAGCTGTGTGGTTTTGCCACAACCAGTCTCTCCAGAGACAACTAGAACCTGTATACCAGAAAGAAAATTAACAGGAACATCAAGTGCGAAATATGGAATCTCCTAGAGTATCCAAATCAATAGTGAATATAACAAAAACCGTTAAAATAATTTATTTCATCAATAAAAGAGGTTTAAAAACCATAAAAATAATTTGAAATGAAGAATTGAGATTCATTAAAGATAATAATCATCACATTAGCCTTATGCCATCTACTTTGGATCAGCTTCTAAATCACTGATTTCCATTCGTGCGTATAAAACGCTATATATGTCGTAAATTATGGTATATCTGTTGCATAATTTCTTGCCAAATTACCTTAAGTGCAATCGTTTTCCTTCCTATTCCTTTATTCAAAATAAGATAGGAAGAAAGGAATGCACCAATATTAAACTAAATCATACCCAAAAGAAGCTGGATTAAAAGAGAATGTATAACAAACATGGCAAAGTATAGTCTTCTAAGGACAACTCAACAAAAGGGAGAGAATTGATGAATGCTAATAAGGGGAATAACCCTAACCAGATCATGAATAGAGAAAAATGAATTAGTAACTCTGAAAGAAAATTTCCTTGAAAACATTAAACCCACCGGAAATTATAGTAGGCTATCCAGATCATTCTGAACTGTAACTTAACTCCTTAAACAGATATTTGGCATCAATTTTTAAAATTCAGCAGGATAAATGCCAAATTGGTAAAGGATCAATTTTCCGACAACTTGAAAGCTACACGCAGGAAAATGGCTTACTCTCAATAAAAAGGAATGAAATTGAAGCATCGTATTTAAAGCAAATGAAGCTACCAGCAATATAGTTAAAGAAATGAATTAACAATTAAGAAAGAGAATATTTCCTTGAAAAGAAAAAACAACCCAAGAAGAACCATACTAGGCTATATAGATCCTTATGAACTGAAACTTCATTTCTTATATAACAAACATCAAATTTAGGGAATGGCGGCAGGGAAAACGTAAATGGGGAAAGGGATCAATTTTTCATATAGTCGGAAGCTTTGTTAAGGCAAGCAAAACATGGAACAAAGATAACCATTCAACTAGTGAAATGGGTCAGAAAGAAACAAAGGAAACGGGTGAGAAAACACTATGGAGAAATGGACTAAAATCAATAGTTAAACTTACACCATTCCCTATTGCAGAAGAAAACACTTTCATTTCTAAAGAACAACTTCTAAGCTGCATAATTTTCGAAAATTAAGCCCGTTGTAAAGTTGATATCTTATATTTTGATTAAAGTTCATTGAATTTTTATCACATCCTATACTCAAGGTTGATAATAGGTACATGAGTAATCCAATCTCAAGACGATCCAACCTTGCCTGGCTCAAGATTGTCTCAAAATAAATTGGTCAACTGTTGATTTGAATCAAACCCCAAGTTTGAAAATTATTCCGAAAAACTCAAAACTCGCTTAATAATCGCTAAAATTTCAATCAACTTGAAATTGAAACTTTTTTGCTCCCACTCAAAGATTACTCGCTTAAAATTAATTCAATTTAACTCAAAATCAACTCGATATACATATATATATATATATATATATATATATATATATATATATATATATATATACATATTAAATACATATATAAAGATTTAGCAATTAAAATTACAGATCGAATTAGCTCAAAATCAACTCTAAATCAATCATTTTCATCTTGACTCAAACTCGGCTTGAGTTGAAATCATAATCTTCAATTTTGGGTTAGGTCGGCTCGACTATATAGCACCCCTGGACTTAGCTATCAGTCGGTTCAACTATTATTTAATTAAGTACCAAGACCACACCAAGATACATTATGAAATCAAGAAATAAGAAGGGTGACATGAATGAAAGAAGTTTGATACCACAAAAATAAATAAATAAATACCTGGTTGCATGACACAGATTTTAAAAAATCGTCTTTAAACTTGTATGCTGGCAGTTTTTCCCTAAAAGACTGCATAGCTTTTGCACTGCAAGTTGCCTGAAAAGAACAACCAATCATTGAATTTTGGTACAAAATCAACCTTAACATAGTAATAACGTAACCAAGAAGTCTTGGAGGATTACTTGTAAAACTTTCCCACATGTGATTAGAAATGACTAAGCATTTAGGACTAACAAAAGTTACCTTCTTAGAAATCTGTAGGTCTCTAAGTTCAACACTGAACTTCTCCTTGGCAGAATCAGGCTGTCTTTCTTTAATCAATTCAGATTTAGAAGCAACAGTATCGGATGAATATTCTTTTATTGACTCAGTGGATGAAATCCAAGAATCATGTTTTCTTGTTTGGCTGGAAGTACTGCAAGAATCACTTATGGTCCCTGCCTCTTTTGATTTTGCAAGGAGACTTTCAACTTTTCTCTCAGTTTCTACAGACATGACAATCTGCAGAGAGAATAATTTAAGAAAAAATAAGGTATAGAAAATTGCATGAGAACATAGAGCATACTGCCAGATGTCATCATCGCTACCTCTTTCTGCGTTGATCCATGCCGCTCATCTAGATCGGCCCGATAATCTGGTAACGGAACTTTGCTGAAAACTAGTGACTTCCCTTTGTTGTAAGCATGGCTTTGTTACCAATAAAAAGCAGAAAAATGTAGATAAACATCAAGCATCTTAAAAGAAAGTTTAGCAATTACTTGATAAAAGAAAGATTGAAGATGCATTGGGACTAAGCTGTCTATAGCTACTATAAAACACCATGAAAATGATAATGTCGACAGAAAATAAAGGAGAAGGAATGAAACAACCTAAAATAGACCTGCAAATTTGTATAAAGTATCAAGAACTGCAGTTATATATTTAGATCAAATATGCAAACATAATATATTTTGGTGGTCCCCTGAAGGACGAAATAAACTGCCATATAAACTTACAAATAAAGGTCATGCCGATGAGCCATATCTTCAAGAGTAAGTTGTCCTTCACGCCCAAAATTACGGTTAACAATTAGCTCCTGCTGACAACCATCATTCAACTGCTGCAGTTTAGTTTGCCATTCATTTGGATCCAACTTTTCCACCTGAAAATAAAAATTAAAAAAAAAATAAAACAATATTTACAAGTTCAAAGTTTATATATATCTGGATCACAGCGTCAAAAGCAGATTCTCTATGATTCCCTAAAGCAGCAAAAGAGTAAAAGATCATAGCAAAATAACAAAAAAAATAGCAAGAAAAAAACACTTATAAGTACTCTGATCAGCAACTCAAGATACTTCAATAGTTTAGACCCAAGAAAGGTATGCTTTTTCAATATCAGGATTAAGGACATTATAAGTGCTACAATAGGAGGTTTGGGTTACTAGTAAAACGGTTATATGCTTCAACAACTTCCTATTGGAGAATTTCTCTTCTCTGTCCTTCCATATAAATAAAGGTGGAATAAACTGCCATTTTAAGTTTGGCATGGAGAACCACTGTAAAAATAGTGCATTTATGACTCGCTTTCAATTTTAGCCTTTAAGAGAACATGTTTGTAGTAGAATCAAGATCACAATACCAAATTCCAGTTCTAAATATGATCGAGGACCTTCCACAATAAATAGTAAATAAAAAAGCAGCTATATTTTGCAGATTAAGATGGTCCAAAACAGAATAAAAGAAGTCCAAAACAATATAAAATCATCACTGCCGGGTAGCTGCTGGAAACCTGTAGCACCTGAAAAAAAAAATTGACAGCCTCCCCTCTATTTGAGGGATTTTCACCCTAAACTCTAAACCTATACAAAAAACAATAACCACAATTTTGGGCAACACGCCACTATAATCCATCACAGCAATTATCACAAATATTTTTTAGAACACGTGTGTCAATCTTAACAAGTGTACATGCTATACTTTCGAACAAGTATATTTTACTTGAATTAAAATGCATTGCCTGCCTCTACCTTTATTAACATAAGTTTAATCTAATACCTCAACTTTCCTTACCGAGTCATCAGAAGGCCTCCGTTTAATGCGACAAAACCATGTAAAGCGACTCTCTCTAATCTTATCTTCCACTAGAGCTACTCCAACCTTATCACGTATATTCTCACTTCGTATCCTATCTCTAAGGGTTAAGCCACTCATCCTTCTCTTTTACTGAACATGATTCGGCACCATAAAGCATTGCAGATCTCACCACCATCTTATAGAATTTTTACTAAAGTTTGAGGGGGACTATTCTATCACACAATAACAAGCCCGATTCATTCCTCAATTTCAACCATCCAACTTGAATTGTGCTGATAATATCCCCTTCTATTTCATCATCACGCTGAACAAAAGATCCAAGATATCTAAAGCATACACCAAGGTACATCTAAGGCGACACTCTCTAATCTCATCATCCACTGGAGGTACTCCAACATTTTCATTTATATGCTCATTCCATATTCTATCTTTAGGGGTAAAGCCCAAATTAAGTCACAAACCGCTCACTAGGTCTATTGCTACTAAAATTACACCCCATATATTCAGTTTTAGATCTACTCAAGCGAAAACATTTAGACTCTATAGTTGACCTCCATAATTCGAGTTTACCTTCAACTCCTTCTCTAGTCTAGTGAGAACAAAAAGCATACAAGTAAAATATCATCAACAAAAAGCATACAACAAGGTACATTCTCTCGCAAATGTCTCTCTAGTGAGAACAAAAAACATCCATGACAAAATACATAAAAAAAAATAAAAAAAGCTCACCTCGGAGGCGGCGTCGCGCACAGGAAATAGAAGTTCGTCGGCGGCCTTGCAGTGGGGAGTTCAAGAGCGGCCAGTGTGATCGTCGATGGCCGAAGACAGCTCGGTCGCGCGAGAGGGCGGGCGGAGGAGAGGGGCGAGCGCAGCCGAAGAGAGAGGGATGAGGAGATGAAATGAAATGGGAGACTCGAGTTGGTTAATTTTAGGGCTTTTACCGGCGGCTCAAACCGCCGGTAATTAAATTACTTAACACCAGTGGTTTTAGCCGCCGGTATACCACCGGTACCTTTTAAGGCCGGCGGTTTACCGCCGCTCTTTCCGGCGGCATAAGCTTGCATAACGGCCGGTTAGGCCGCCGGTATTAATTGGCGGCCGAACCGATGGATAAACCGCCGTTAATACCAGCGGCTAGACAACCGCCGGTTCAGGCCACCGGTAATTGATGAATATCCTGTAGTGAGACTCCCATTCAAGACCAGTCCCTGGTTATCAATTAAACCAAACAGTAGTAAAGACTTGACAAGCATGCTGATCAATAAAACAATTATTGTATATTAAATCCTCCTATGTAATCCAAACAATGAGCCAATATCTTGATTTATTGCACGTCAAATGGCAGGTTAAAGAAGGAAAATCCTTCAAAATTACAGCCTATCACCTCCTCCAAAGGATGCATTTAAGAAATATGAATCGAGGAGAGAACTTTAAGGGGCTGTTTGGTATCCTATTTTAAGCAATATTTAAGCAGTATTTAGCTTAAATCCTATCAAACATATTTTTGGTAACTTTAGATTCTATTGTTTTAAAAAACCCATTTCAGCTCCGTTCTCGATTAAACTTGGGATTTGTCAAATCCCATCATTCAAAAGATTTAATAAACTTAAGAATTTCTAACTCTCACGAATCTTAAACCCTGAAACAACTAGCCGCACAGCCTATCAAGATTTAATAATTTGAAATGTCAATTTTCGGTTTTAAATCCTCTCGATGATTTACCGAATATAGATTCACATGATTTGCTAAATGCAACTGAGTTAAATCCTATATGTAGCCAAACAGTACCTTAAGATTCCCATTCCAATTCAACCAACTTGTAATAAGCCTAGACAAGCACGATGATCAGCAAACAAAATATTTTTTGCAAAGTAAAGGCCCCAATGTCATCAAAAAATTAGCCACATTCAATCTATCAAAATATGTTACGCATACAAATTACATGTCAAATAACATAAACCCTAAGAAAGGTGCAATCTTCGAGTGAAACCCAAGCCGAGAAAAAAATAGAGGCGAAAAAGTAGGTAAACACCGGCCCAGCCATTTGGCGGAGACGCTCGGCTCTCCATTGAGGGTCCCACCACCGCTGCTGTCCTCGACCGCCGCCACTGCCACCTCTCCGGCCGCTGCCGCTCCCGCCGCCGCCCCTTCCTCGGCCTCCGCCGCCACCGCCGCCGCGCCGGAAGCCCTGGAAGTTTGCGCGGTACGACATGAATACGTGAGAGCGGGGAGCTTCAATCGCTGAGAAATGGCGATGGCAATTGAAAGACTTGATGGAGCACGAGAAGAAGGAGCGCGCAGTCATAAGCCAAACCGTAATACAGTGGTTAGTGGCGGACTTCGGAGTATTGCCAAACTCCACGATATCGGCGACGCTTTGGCTACATGATTTTTTTTTTTTTTTTTTAATTTGATTATGTCGATGAAATTCTCATTTTTTAAAATTAAATATTTTCTAATAAAATCTTTTAAATCTATCTCTATGTTTTTTAAAGGGGTTTTACATACATAACACTTAAAACTTAACTATTTACTTATATAACACCTAAACTTTAGTATTTACTGTTTAGCCACCCAAAAAGTCTTGCTTACATAAAATATAGCACTCCGTTGCCTCCGTCAAAACCAAACCCTCGATTTCGCGAGACGTCTGCTACGCTCTTGGCCTGTCGCCTCTTGCTTTGAGCGAGGTTCATCTTTGCGCATTGATTTGATCGTGCAGATATGTTTTTTCAATGTCGGATCTGCTTCCCTTCCCGACCTAGGCGATGTTCTTCTCCATGGTCTTTTTTTTTTTTCTTTTTGTCGCCATGTTTTGCATCTAGGTTTATTGTTCTTGTTTTGCATCTAGGTTTACTGTTCTTCTTCCATTTTATTCGTTATCCCCAGTTTATTGTTCTTCTTCCATTTAGGTCGAATATGCTATTCTTCTTCCATCTGATTAGTTAACCCCATTTAGGCATGGATCTGTTGTTCATATTCGCCTATTTTTTTAACCCCATTTAGTTCCTAAACCGCTGTTCATATTCTCCATGTTCTACATCTAGGAGAACTAGTAAGTTGATTTCATATTCACCATATTCGCCTTTTTTTTAACCCCATTTGAAACTGCAAGTTATTTTTTCAAATCAATTTAAAATGTAATCTGTGGCTATATGATTTAGGGGCCCCTATGATTTAATTGACTGTTTTTTACAAATTGGGATTTCTGTAATTGTAGAAACTTTGTGGACTTGCGACATGAGTTCGAACCGCTCCACGCCAACATTGAGAAGTGCGGATAATCCAATATATTGTCGTTGCAATATGCAATGTCAAATCTTTACATGCTACAAAGCTAAAAATCAAGGAAGAAAGTTCTATCGATGCCCCCGAAACAGATCGGAAGACGATTGTAGATTTTTTAAGTGGATTGATGAACAAGAAGATTTTAATCAGGCAAAGAGTGCAAAAGCATCAGAAAATCATTCAAATCATGTCGTCGCGGTTATATCTGAGTTACTTCAAATAAAAATGTTGTTAATTATATTGATTTTGTTTTTTGCTGTTGTCGTCGCCGTCAATTATCTTTCGAGGAGTTGTCAGTGTAAATGAATGTTACTAGTTTCTTTGAAGTTATGTTAATTTAAATGAATGTTACCAGTTTTTGTGCAATGTTATCAGTTTCTGTAACTATAATCTTGTATTTCTAAATGTTTTTGCTGAGGAATGTTACCAGTTTCTTGTGAATCTATGGCGAGACCATGTATCCAAATTTTGGAGTCAATTCATATGTTAAAAACATCACTTAACGTGCAATAAATCGTTAAAAACATTACTGGATCGGCTTAAATTCATACGTTAAATACATCACCTAACTTCAGCTTTTAAATTGATTGTGCAAACTTATGAAGTATATAGGTTATTGTTTACTGGATCGGCCAGATAAACTCGCCAGATTATTGTTTCCTGGATCGGCCAGATGAGTCTACAGCTACGCTACATACTTTCTAAATAAAGCAACCAGATTTCTGGCAGAATTGTTTCATAAAGGATTTCTGGCAGAATTGTTTCATTAAAAAAACTAAAGTTTTAACATTAACACATAAAACAGCAAAGGTTCAGAATTGTTTCATTATAAAAACTCGGATGAAGCAGGCTGAACATTAAACACCATTTGCATCCTGAATTGGTAGCAACCAGCAAAAACAGTAGCAAAAACGAATTGGTTGCAAACAAAATAGCAACCCGGCTGAACTCAGTTGTACCAATTAAGTGGCATCTGTTTGACTATTTGCACGCTGAATTGGTATTTTTCCAAATAAAACAGGCTGAACATTCTCATCATCCAAACTTAAAGGTTCTTTGCAAGTACTTCTATGGTGGCCCCATGAATTGCATCGACCACATCTATGGCTAGTTTTTGCCTTCTTTGCTCCTTCTAATAAGTTTTTAATTCTTCTTTTCTTTTGTCTGCCCCGAGGCCTAATTGATACTGGTGGAGAAACGAATATAGAATCAATAGGTTTGGACCATTGTTCCTTCCCTGGCAGTGTTGAAATAGGTCCTTCATAAGCCATTCTGTACCTACAAAAAATTATTAGTGTTTATGATTTAACTCACATATACAATTAAGCAGTAGAACACTTATATTCAATTAGAGAACATACCTAAAACTGTAATAGTGTTCGTCTACATATGTATGCCACAAATTATGATGATTCGTTCCAACAAATATATGCTTTTTAATATTTTTCCAAAGATGCCTCATACATACTCTGTGCTCGGCGTTAGGAAATACAACCTTAATAGCTTCACCAAGCCCTTTCTCCATATCTGATATGAATGATATATGTTCTATATCCAAAATAAAAGAAGTGGCCAAATTAATCATAAACCACTCCCAACTTTTCTTTGATTCAGACTCAGCAACAGCAAATGCTATAGTGAAGAGACCATTGTTCCCATCCAAACAATTTCCAGAAAGTAGGACACCCAAATATTTTGATTTCAAATGACAAGCATCAAGGCCAATTAAATATCTGCATCCAGCAAGCAATCCATCAATACAGACCTTGAAACTAACAAAGAACCTCTTAAATGAATTGTTTTTGTTGTCACATTGGTATGTTATATGTGAGCCGGGATTTCTATTGATTAATTCTAACTTTAGTACTGGCACCCACTTGTAGTTATCATCTACTGAACCAAACATTTGGTCTCTTGCTAATTCCCTCGAACGTCATATTTTCATGTATGGTAAACATAAACCAAAACTTGTCTCCAGGTTATTAGCAATATCCTTTGGTGTAATCTCAAGGTTTCTTTTCACGATGTCCTTGATTTCTTGAGCAATCCAGCTTGTACTAGCTTGCTTGTTCCCAGCTCTGGTAACCCCTGGGCATAAATGTGTTGGATTCAATTTTCTAACTTCAAAAGAATGACCATCTGAACATACTGAGGCACGTATTCTCCATGGACAACCTCGATATGTACATATTGCAATAACTCTAGATGTGTCACTTGCTTTAATCTTAATAGCATAATTCTGCAAAATTGCATCGATATGAATAGCTTGTTTGAAGCTTGATGCATCCTCGAAACGGGAACCAACACTTAAAGAATTGTTCTCTTCAACTTGAGCTGCAAAGGAACTTTCACACAAACCATCAACTATTATGTCATTATTTGGCCTTATATTCACACTAAAGTTCTGCATATCACTACATTGAGTTTCATCTGTAAAACTAATATCTTCTTCATGATCTTTAACTGCAACCACAACATCAACTCTGTTGCTATCAGATGAACTTATAATCATGTCCATAACATCTGTATCACTCAAAATCAGCATGTAAATTTTAGGTGATGTTCCAGTAATATGATAATATAGGTCGTAGATAGGACCCCTAATCCATGTGCAAAGTGTTTCAGTACGTTCTTTCAATAAAAATAAATTAATATCCCCTCTCTCAACCTTCAAAGTTTTCTGACTTCCACCAACATATTTTTTCCTGCTTTGTCCCTTCACTGTAGTCCAATATCCTCCATATTTGAAGACAATAGAGCACAAATTATTACATTCCATATCTGTAAAAACACTAATTAGAAGACTAAATTATTATAGCAAACAAATAAAACCATTTAATATATAATGTGTTTCATTAAGAAAGCCTAAACTATTACATCAAACAAATAAAACCATTTAATATATAATGTGTTTCATTAAGAAAGCCTACAGCAAGCAAGCAAATAAACTATTACAGTAAGATTAAAAACATTCTCTTCTCTATCTTTCTCCTTCTCTCCCTCTATCTTGTTCTGTTTCGTATATTGCTCTATTTCCATTAATTTCTAGACAAATTTAAATGAGTGAATGCGATTCTATTATACACAATATCTATTACCTGAAGTCAATACAACAGCAACAACTTGTCAACAACTGGAGAAGTGCGGGAAAGAGCCGCTCGAGAGAGTCCGTTGTGGAGATGACGATTGTTGTGCGCAGCTTCAGTTTCCCGCCACTCGAGAGAGTACGTTGTGGAGATGACGATTGTTGTGCGCAGCTTCAGTTCGCAAAATAGTTCGGATGGAATGCGGCGTGGAGAAGACGAGCTGCGGCGTGGAGAGGTGTGATCGGAGTGGCTGGCGCTCGACCGGAATGATTCCCGCGCAAAAGACAGTGTCAGGAGAAAGACGTAACGGAGGTAACGGGAGTGGTAATGTCGATTAACTAATAGTGTTTTGTGTGGCTAAACAGTAAATACTAAACTTTAGGTGTTATATAAGTAAATAGATAAGTTTTAAGTGTTATGTATGTAAAAACCCCTTTTTTAAAACATTTATAGGATCTAATATATCTACTCTCTAGAATCATCAAAAGGCCGACATTAGATTTGACCAAACCATCTGAGGCAATTGTTTTTAATATTAATCTCCAGTAGAGCTACACCAACAATTTTACATATATATTATTTTCACATTCTATTTCTAAATGTAAAGTCCTCATTCACCTGAGCATCCTCATCTCTATAATATTATACTTAATTTTCTATTTCTTTTTTAAAGATCAACATTCTGCATCAAAATATTATAGGTCTCACCATCACCAAAGGACCTACCTTAGTTGGTATATGACTAAACAATATTGGAACATGTTTCACATTATCTTTGATTATGATTCAATTATGAATCTAAGATTACTTAAATTATAATCAAATTCTAAGATGGTTCAATCATAATTTGAATATGGTTCGAACATGGTTCAATCATTATTTGATCACCGTTCAAAGATTATTTGAAATATGATCTAAGATGGTTCGAAGATGATTCAATATTGGTTTGAAGATTGTTCGATCGTAGTTCAAATATAATTCAATCATATTTCAAATAAGGTTTAATTATGATTTGAACATGGTACTTGACGGAGGCTAGGGGTGAGCTAATATGTGACTCGATGAGTTTGAAATATGTTTAGATTTTTTATAAAAAAAAATTAGTAAAAAATCAACTAAATTACATAAGTATATGTGTCGAATCAAGTAATAAAATAAAAGAGTAGAGTGTCGAACCCACAAGAAAGTGTTTTGCTTAATTAAAAGAAGATTTGTATATAGATTGAGTTGTACAGTTTCCAGAGTTGTAAAGAATCATATATGCATGCTTACGTATATACAAGTGGGGCTCCAAAAGATGATATCCCTACCTTTGGGGGATAATCTCTTTTGGAATTTTATAGAAGACTTGGAGCTCGAAGACATTCAGTAGGTATATCTGATTATATATATGATAGGCTTAGAACATGGATTTGTTGTGGTGGAGCTTGATCACCTTTCTTTTCTTCAGAGTCAAAATCTATTGTAAATATTCAAAGTGAATTAATAAAAAATTTTATACACACTGCTTTCCCTTTTATTTACATTGCATACATGCATTACATCATATGGGTGTTAGATTGATTTAATGGGTAGAATTTTTCAAAGTTTTTCTCGGTGTATGAGTTCTGGGCTTTGTAGGAACCCATATAATGGATCTTGGTTGATTCATTATTGGGTACTATATACACAAACATCTTTACCCTGACATGCATACATATATAGATTTTATTTTCTACAACGTATACAAGCCCAGCACACAAGCCTACGACAAGATATGTAAAACCCCTCCGAAGTTGATTTTTTTGAGTGCTGTTAGTCCGGACTAACTGACTTTAGTCCCAGACGAACTAAAGAAAATTGTGAAGAAATCTGCCTGGTTCATCTGGACGATCCTGTAAGGGTCGGGATGATCCGTCGGGATGAAATTCGTCCAGAGAGCAAGTCGTCAAGGGACGAAAACTGTTCACGTCTGGACGAAATGCGTCGAGAGGGCAAATCGTCCCGGAACGAATATGGATCGTCCGAGATGATCTGAATGGATATATATGGGAAAAAGATATTTTTTTGATTCATTTGAAGAGAGAGAAAGAGAAGGCAGGAGAGAGAAAGAGAAGGTAAGAAGAAAAGCTTGATTTCGGAGGCCACGGGGCGATTTTCGTCCGTCATCGTTGTTACAAGATTTGTTTGTCTCGCAGTAAGGACTCCGAATCCTATTTTTGATTTCAAAGATTTCGAGTTTTGATAACTCTGTGCTCAATTTTGTGTTTCCGTTACCGAATAACGCGCATAATTTTGTATTGACGAAAGTTTTACCGCACAACTTTTGATATGTTTCTGATATGATATTTCTACATGATTTGAGTATTTTCTGTAAAGTTTCTACCGGTTATTTTGAGTTCTGTGCGATTTTTATCGAATAAAAAATTATCAGGATGTTGAAAAATGTTGCTTCAGTACGATAAAAGTCTTATATTGTTGTTTTCCATGATCTATGGTAATTTGGTAATTTTTTGAAATTTTGATTTCTGTGTACATTCCATGTACTGCCGTTATGCCGCCGATTTCTCGTACGACTTCTGATTTTCTGAATTGATGATTTGAATGATTGAATATGCATATGAATGTGGATATATGATTGAAAATATATTACTATTACTGAAAGACAAGTGAAGACTGGTTGAACCGTTGGTTGGAGATTGACTTGACCTGTACATGATGGTGGGCCGACAGGCTTTCCTTTAAAAAGGGTTTGGCAATATCCTCTATTGATCATTGATATAACGATTGTGAGCTATAAGAAGATTATTATGCTGACGGTCAAAGAGTGACGACTCTATTATTGAGCCAACGGATATATGGATATATGGATATTTCTACAACAGCACTATGGATATTTCTACAACAACACAATGGATATACAACGATACATCGACTTGAAAAATGTCTAAATAGTCAGTGATTGTACTTGTTCAGTAAGACTACTGTATTGTATTGCATGTGTACAGAATTGTCCTTATGCTCTCATTATGGATTTATTGATTTATTGATTTATTGATATTGACGGATTTATGTGGATTTACGAGTTTATTGTTACTGTATGATTTCATTGATATTCGCATCGTGTCATTGAGCATTGATACTGATACTGATATGGATATCGATATTGCATTGACTTATTGATACTATGGACATGGATACTATTGATTCATTGATATTGATTCATTGATAATATCGCTTCATTGATGCACCATATTGAACTGCTGCATGTGATTCATTGACTGATATGGAATAGGTTTTACTGTATTGATTTGATTTCAACCATTCTTGCGATGTATTGGTTTGATTGTTTATATGATTTCATACCGATTGATATTATTGACCAGAGAGGATTGATTCTATTGATACGATGTTGATTTAACTGATATTATCGAGACGATGATTTTTCTCTATCGATTTGACTGATCGATTTAACTAAGATTCTTCCGAATATAGATTTTTCTATTGTTTATGGATTCTTTCGAGATTTGACGTATGTAATGATTTATTGAACTTTATGGATTTCTTCATATTATTTATCGATTCTTTTGCCGAAGATTATGGATTGTATCGATCATGCATTGATTACTGATTTTTGTATCTGCTGCATAGATTCACTGATCATGTGCAACTGACTATTATGAATTTGATTGATTGACATGCATATTATTTCAGTACCGTGCTTTGATTTCAGTTATAGGCTTTGGTGACCTACTGGGCTTTTTGAAGCTCATTATATGTAGTTAACAATTTTAGGTCAGAGCAAGGGAGCCGGAAGTGATGATTGATCAAGACTGTCGACGAATCCTTTCACTATGGATGCCTGGGATGTCACAAGGTAGTGGGGTGCTCTTATGCTCAGATGATGCTATGCTATTCTAGTTGGGATAAGGCTATTATGCAACCAAAATTTCTTTGAAATTTTTGGCGGTTAGAAAATTTTGTTGGATTAATTAAATAAGATAAAATTTAGAGTTCTTAGTGAGTCTTCTCAATAGTGTCACTTGAACTTAAAGTGAAAATTCATCTTGAGTCACTAATTTGGAGTCTAATTTACTACTTAGAACTCTTATGATACAGCTATTTTGATCCTACATTTCATCTAGGACGATTGCTTGTGAAATAGGATGTTAGCTGGCTACTCATTCCAAGAAGGCATAAACCTCATTGTATCTACACAGCTCCTATTCCTAATAAATAATAAATATGTATATATATGTTAAATACAATTATATTTTTATAAAATCTAATAATATTTTCAAAGGGACAATTGATATTTTCTAATATCAAATGCAAATTTCTTATATGCATAATTTTATTATAAATTTAGAATCTAATCTCCACTTTAATTGAAAATTTTCTCTATAGGAACCCAAGATCCTAATTTAAAATTAACCCTCTCTTAGTTCACTAAGAGAAGGGAAAAATCTATAGATGCTTACTAATGCTTAACCTAAGTCAATTTCATATTTGAAATGATAGGTGAATGTAGATTTTATCCTTGGGAATAATTGTTACATCCCCTATGTTGAGTTTAAATACAAAAAAAAAATTCTCAAATCAATAAAGCGGTGTTAGTTTGTTCTTCCGAATAATTAACACTAATCATGTAAATTTGATTAAAATTTTATTTTAAAGCAAATTGAGTGGTCATCATTACACATACATAACAATTAATTTTGTCCACAAGTGGTTCCACAAAAAGAAGCGTACACATCAAACTCAAAATTTTTAATCTTATAAAGGTGGTTTATAACAATAAAATCAAAAGGGACCCATTTATTCCTCATATAACATTATTTTCTACTACCTATTTTCCATTAGCAAAAAAATTACTGACAACATTTACAATTGCTGCAAAGGGATCCTCATAGAAATGATCTCAACCCCTACTAATAATGATATGTATGATAGGGATACTAGGATTTTAGAAACCTCGCTCAGGAATCAGTTGCTTGCTAACTAATAAATCCATAAACCTTTGCCCCACATCAGCAGAAATGAACTTACTCTTATCACAAAAAAAGGAACATCTATTTTTTCTAAACATCTTTGGAGCCATTGCACACAAGCAAGAAAAAATATAGAGTTTGAGATTAAATAGAGGAATGAAAATGCAATGGAACAAATAGAACAAACAGAATCCTATTTATTAACACTATGAGCATTACGACATTGAAGAAGTCAACATTGTGGTGCTAGTAGATAAAAAATGACAATATTCAAATCAATAAATATTGAGACCGTGCAAGACATGTGGCGCTACGGTGCTTCGTTCATGAAATCAAAGTGTTGCTTTTTGATCCAGCACCCACTATGGTGTTTGACACGTACGAACACTATGATACTGATAAAGACCACCACCGTGGCACTATAATTGAATTCATATTGATTTTGACATTACACCGTGGTGTTGGAGATATCATTATGACGCTCACCAAATCTTAATAACAAAAAATGTTATGATCTGTGTGGTTAATTGACTAAACTGCCACAATAATTGTTGGAATAACTGATTTAACACTATGACATTGTTGGAGAATTTTTGTAGTCCTCAAACGGATTGCATACTTTATGATCGAGTATGTCATAAGAATGATGATATTTACCCTAGAGGGTAAAAATATTATTTCCTTATGGACTCAATTATAAAATTTATAATTTTAAAGAGACATTCCCCTATTCAATGTTTGGTCGAATGGGGTTTCATTTATTTATGGGGTTCATATGTCCCATAGGGGCAAACCCCTATGGTTAATTATATCTCAAGCTTTGATGCTTAAGAATACTTTTGATTAAACTAGGGGTTTCCTTTTCTTTTGAAAGTCATTTTAGACATAGGTTAATTTTTTTTTTTAAGAATCCATGAAAGTCTTACTTAAAGGTCTTGGCCTTTAGGAGATTCAAGAAAAAATGGATCAACTTAGAATCAGATTTTTGGAATGAAAGCCAAAGAAGGTGAAGTAGGAGCACTTGATTCTGAGAAATCTCAGAGATGCTCGTACTATCCTATGTTGGGCTTTACATTTTTTAACTTTAATTTTGTTTAAGTTAATCATTTTAATTAGAAGGACGGGGCTTATATTCAACAACACATGTTGGAGGAATTGTCCGAAAGGTGATGACTTATATGATGATTGGAATCAATTATTTGCCTCGAATCCTAAAACTAAGGTGAGGACTACTGATCGGCAATACCTCAAACCTAAGTCTAACAGAATGCAAAAGGAACTTATAAGCTGCACCTCATATGAGGCATAGCTAGCCCAACCTCTGAATTTATTGTTCTGTCTAGAAAGGAGAACCAACTAGACCCTCCTAATCACTTTTAAAATCATATATTCCAATTTCAATGTATATGAAGAGTGTGAAGGCTATTTTTTTAAGAAGTAGGGCTTATAACTTAGTTTTGAGTCCAAGAAGCCTAGTTATATAAGGTATGTAGAATGCATGCTCAATTTAAGTTTTTTGAAAACTTGGCTCCTTGAAAAGGAGCCATGTAAGTTTCTTTTGTTAGAAAATCGTGGAGCCTAAATTGATTTTAAGTTGTTTAAATTTTAAATGATAGAAATCTTATTTTGTTCTAAGAGCCTACCCCTTCAAAGTCCAGGCCACTCCCAAATAAAATAATCGAAGAAACCTAGGAAAAATATGTTGTTCTATTGCGCACCCAGTAAACAAACAACATATGCATGTAAATCAACCAAAATAAAAAAGCAAGTAATGTCTTACTTATTACAAATAGTTTTGAAAGTTAAGTTGTCTTCCATTATATAACCCAGTTAATATTAAAGACTCTACTTGTGGGGGTCTTCAAACTTTAACTTTCAAATGGATCTTTAGGCTTCTCCTCAAAAGGGGGTACATTTTTTCTCAATCCACCTTCCCTTCTAGTACAAACCCCAAAAGTTTTACATCTTAGATCTAATCAAATACATAATAGAAAATGTAAAAAACTCAAATATACAAAATAGAGTCAGAAGGCGGTTTATATAATATATTATATCCATAAATTCTGTTCAGCATTTCAAGTGTCAAACATCTGCTTCTACCCTATTGGTCATGGCTCTTTAGGGGTTTTAAGCAGTGCCTATAAGAAAACAATATTAAAATAATCATGATTTATTTTACCCCCTCTTGGACAAGGCCACCTGCAAGAAAAACATATATATTTCTACACTAACCACTTAAAGACAAGTGCCCACAATACATACAATCTAAAAGGACATTCACAACAAATCATCAATCACATGCGCACAAAAAGAAAAATCCTAATCCTAACATTCTTAGGGGATTGTGCACCTAAGTGTGTGAGGCTTGTGTGGTATGGCACACTAAGGGTGTTTCACTTAGAGTTTGGATCTAAGAAAAAGGTGTCTAGGATATAGCTTTTGAGCCAATTATCGAAAGATTCTTCCTAGCTTTGTAACTAGAAAGGGGATTTAGGAATTCAATATTTAGCTTTTGGGCTAAATATTGGAGAACTCCCTTAAGCTTTTGGAGCTAAAGAAGGGAGAAATATCCTACAACTTTGGAGTTTGAGGAGAGAGAACCTATAGCTTTTGGGCTAGGATGGGACATATTCTAAGGCCTTTAGAACCTATAAAAGTGAGGGAAGACTAATAGCTTCGAGGCTACAAATCTAAAAAATGTCTCTTTGAATTTTGTATTCAAGGAGTAGAGTTTCATTTGCTTAATTTTGATTAGGCAAACAAAGGTGAGTTACTTATTGATTTTAGTTCAATAGATGAGGAGAATTTGCAACTTTAAGGCTACAAATTAAGAGGAATTATCATAGAACTTTTATGTTCAATGATGAGAATTTAGTTTGTTAGATTTAAATTAAGCAAATATAAGAGAGTGATGTACATATTTGGGCTACCCATCAAGGATTCTTTGGACTTCTTAGGTATCTAAAGAGAAGAATTCACCCAGTTAGGGGTAGGAGTATAAAAGAAAGCTAGGAGTTTGACTCCTTTGCTTGATATGGAATTATTTGTTGAATTTGGTTCAATAAATAAATTATTTGGATCGAACTACTTACTGATATTATCAATAAATAGGTGATTTTTTATAGATTTAATTCACTCAACATGAGTTAAATGAATAAGAGTTTCATACAACTTTCGAGTTATAGAAAGAAAGGAACTTCTCTACAAATTAGGTTTGTAGAGAAGAAAGGGGGAAATGCAACTTAAAGGTTGCAAAGTAAAAGATTTTCTTTGAATATTTGGTGTTCAAAGAAGAGGACATTCACCCATCTGATTTGAGTTAGTGGGATGACAGAAATTCTTATAATTTTTGAGTTGTAGAATGAGAAAAGAAGATGCAACTTTGGGTTGCAAACTTCTGAGTGCTCTTTGAACATTCGATGTTCAAGGAAAGGGGGGTACACTCTCCTACTTTGGGTTTAGGAGAATGAGAAGATTTCTATGACCTTTGAGTTATAGAAAGAGGGAATGAAATATATAATTTATGGGTTACACGTTGGAAGGAATTTCTTGAACATTTGAAGCTTAAAGAGAGATAGCCACTTACTTACTTTATGCTAAGTAAATAGAGATGTTTTTTTTTTTTTTGAATATTTGGTATTCAAAGAAGGAGACATACATTCACTTAATTTGGAATAAAAGAATGGTGGAGCGCCCCCAGGATTTAGATCCTAAGGCTTTGCTTATGTCTTTTTGAGCCCGTTTAGAGGTCATTTGGGCACATCTATATGGGCTTTGAAGGCTACTAGTAAAGAAAGCATTTGTTGGTTTAGTGTTTCCAACAAATGAAATGAAGGAACCTAGAATTGGGTTTTGAATTAAAAGGTTTATGCAATGATGTTGTTGAAGTGTTAAGGGACTTCAAATTATCATGCAAAGAGGAAGAAAGAATGGCTTTTTGCTGATGTATATTTTTTTATGTCTACAAACAAGGGATAGGGAGCTTAGAATTTGTTTCTAAGATCCAACAATTCAGGGAATCACTTAAACACTTGGGGGCTGTTTGGCAACAAGTGGGATTTAACTTTAGTGGGATTTAATAAATCCTGTAAATCCGGATTTAGTAAATCCAAAATGTGTTAAATCCTAAAAACTGTTTGGTATGTTAAATGTTAAATCTTGTTAAATCCTGAGAAACTGTTTGGTAACATATATCAGGATTTATGGCGGTTAGGGATTTAAGTTTAAAGGAGATATTTATGAAATTAAGATCATTGCATAAAACATAATAAAATCAATTTTAGGTCATATAAAATGACCAAAAATTCAATAAAAATTTAATTACAAACTAATATGGACCAAAATGAGAGTTGAAATATTAAATATGCTAATTATATTAATATTTAATTATTAATTATATCATTAATTAATCAATTAAGTTAAATTAGATAATTAATTTATGCACTAATTCTACTATTAATATTTAATTAAATAACTTAATTATTATTTTTTAAATTATATAAATTAAGTTAATGGATAATAGCTTTGAGGCGTCTAGGGTTTGTATTTCATCATTTCTTTTCGTCGTTGCTGTCGTTGCTGTTCGGCTTCGTTGATTCGCAGGAGGTGTACAGATTGCGCGCGTCGCTACTTCGGTTCCTTCGACGACTTTCCCTTCTTGTCGGATCGGAAGTTACGACATTTTGATCGGAAGCAAGAACAGGAGCTCGCTGGCTGTGAAGGTAACTTTCTCCCTTTCGCGTGTTTCTAATGTTAAATCCCGTTAAATCCACCGAACCGAGGGATTTAGTAAATCCGGGATTTAAGCCGTAAATCCGTAAATCCGGGATTTACGGAATCCCGGGATTTAACGCGCGCACAAAAACCGTTTGGCTGGATTTAGCGTAAATCCGACTTAAATCCCAGGATAAATCCGATACCAAACAGCCCATTGGTGTTCAAAGAGAAGATATACATCCTCCCAATTTGGGTTTGAGTACATGAAAACAGATTTGAATATTATCCCACAATCTTGGCTTGTAGGAAAGAGGGAAGGAATTGCAACTTAGAGGTTGCATATTAATGAACATTCCTTGAACGTTTGTTGTTCAAGATAGAACATGCATTCTCCTAGTTTGGGTTTGGGAGAATGTGAAGGGTGGAGTGATTGGAGTTACACGCTTGGCTACAACTTCTCATGAATTTCTTGAAAGTTATTTGGAAACTTTCATGTAAATTCAAAGAAGCAACAAAAAAGAAAAAGGAGGACTTTCCACAGCTTTTGGGCTATGGAAAGTTGAAGAGTTTCCTACAGTTTGACTCGTAGGAAAGGAGGTGAAAAATGCAACTTAGAGGTTGTGAGTTCATAAAGATTCTTTGAATATTTGGTGTTCAAAGAAATGTAAACATTCTCTTAATTTTAAGTCTTAGGAGAATGAGGTAGTCTCTTACAATTTTTGGGTTGTGGTGACTAAGGAAGATTAGGATTTGAATCCTAGATCTAGTAGGAAGGTTTACTTGTTGATTTTGTGCTTCAACAAGTACAATAAGTGAACACAGAATTGGGTTATGAATTCAAGAGCCTTATGCAATGATGTTGTTGAAGTATTAAGGGACTTCAAATCATCACTCAAGGAGGATGAAATGATAGTTTGTCGATTTTATGTTTCAACAAACAAAAGGTGAAGGAACTTGAAATTTGGCTCCAAGTTTAAGAGGCCATAACATATATTTAGGATTTTAGAGAAATCCAAAATATCATGCACAAGGAGGAGAAGATAGTTTTTTATTGATTTTGTGCTTCAACAAACAACTTTAAGCGACTCTAGGATTTGATCCTAGGATTTTCTAATGCTATTTTGGGTCCCTTTAGAGGTCATTTTGGAACCGCTCCACAGACTCAGAGAGCAAAGAGCAAAGATATCATTTGTTGGCTTTGTGTACTAACAAATGAGATGGAGAAAACCTAGAATTTTGTTCTAAGTCCAAGATCATCATGCGATGGTAATATATTGAGATTTTGAAGGATATTTTAAATCATCATGCTTGAGGATGTTTGTTGGATTAGTGTTCCAACAAGGTGAAAAAGCTTGAGATTTGGCTTCAATCTCAAAGATCCATGCACTATAACATTAAGAACCTAGATGAGGTTCCAAAAGTCATGTATGAAAGAGGGGAAGAAAGTTGTTTGTTGATCTTGTCTCAACAAATAAAAAGTGGGTGACTTAGAATTTGTTTCTAAGATTTAACCATCATGTTTGGTTGTAGCCTTTGGAGGCTCCAAATCATCACACATGAGAGAGAGGGGTATTCATTCGTTGATTTTGTGACTCAACAAACGAATGAGGTAGCTTAGGATTTGACCCTAAACTCCAAGTGATTCATGCAATGATATGTTTGGAGACTTGAGAGGTCCCAAATAATCATGCATGCAGGAGGATGTTTGTTGGTTTTGGGGTCCCAACGAAAGATGTAAGAGAACTTGAAATTTGGTTCCAAGCTTCAAATGATTCATGCACTCTAACACTTTGAGCTTTAAGAATGCTCCAAGTATTATGCATGAAACAGGATTGTTCATTTATTAATTTCATGTCTTAACAAATAAATGTTTAGGCTAAGGATTTAGTCCTAAGGTCTTGAAGATTTATGTGGTAGAATAATTTAGAGCTTTGAGGGTGCTCCCAAAATATCACACATGAAGGGGTTGTTTATTGGTTTATAGTCCAACAAAAGAGACGAAAGAACTTGAAAGTTAGTTCCAAGTCGCAAATAATTGATGCAATGGAACATTTGGAGCTTAGAGAAGCTCCAAAATGTCATACATTGAGGTGTATATGTTTGAACTCATGCAACATAAAACTTAGAACTTTGAGAAAGTTCTAGGTGTCAAGTTTGAAGGAAGATATGCATGAGAAAGAAAATTCCCCATTATTCCATGAATGTTTTAGACTCATAGAAAGAAAAGACTAGTTCCTAAAGCTTTAAAAAGTTCTCTAAACCAATTTTGACATGATCTAAGAGACTTGGAAGCTTCTAGGGATGTCCTAAAGATAAATTTGATAAGATCTAAAAGAGACCTAGGAGCATGCATGAAAAAGTTCACCATTTTCTCATTTGAGATGTTTAGATGTTTAAATTGCTCATCATTAATCAACTTGCAAATTTTTTCAAACATGTTTATCAACTTCAATATATATAGTGGAGTATAATCTATGAGCTTTTGAAAATCATAGAGTATTCCATACTTGTTTCAAAAGTATTTATAGATTTGATAAACATGTTAGTAAGTTTGCAAATCTTTAGATATATAGCAATATAAAGCATTCGCTTCTACCCTTATTTTGCAAAATATTGTATACAAACTTTATCAATTATGCTTCCTTTGAGGGATCCCAACATAGACCTTGGGAGGTTAATGAGTGATCTCACGACATAAGATGCTCGCCAAATTGATTAAATTTGCCTCCAAACATTTGCAAAGTTCCACAAAAGTTTACAAGCTTCAACACATAAAGAAACTTTGCATTTGTAAATTACATTTATAATCTAAGCTTTGAAAGAAAGATGCATGCGATCAAATAATTTGAAGCTTGGGAACTTTCTCCTATGTTGATGTATTAGAAGCACGAAGCAAACATCTCCAATCTTAGAGATTTCATAAGTTGAAATGCTCATTTTCTATCATCTCCATGAGCTTCACAAGACACCCAAAATGGATTTTAAGAGCTTCACCAATCCTAAGATTTGCAACGTGAAACTTTGGAGATTCTTGTGAAATCCTATAACAAGTATTCCATAGATTTAAAATCAGGCTAAATACATTTTGCGTATTCATGAAAGTCATGGAGAATCTACAAATTGACAAATATGAAACCCCAAATTTTGTATAAGTTTCATTATGGCCTTTAATAAAAAAAGAAAAGCATGACTTGCAATGCAAAGAAACCTGCACCTCAATATTCATCTTGAGATGAGAAGACATCACCTAGCCTATGGTCATTGATAGGTAACATATTGGGAAGCAAGATGAGTGCTAAAACATGCATTTGAGAAGTGTTATATACCAATCTAACACCCCTACACGCGTTAACATCTTCTTCGGACTCTCACATAAGAACCAACAAATGAAAACCACCAAGTTTTAACAGTTTTGCGAAGCAGACAGCCAATAAGGGATTTTAGAAGAGTACAAATTGAATTTTTCTAAGGACCTAGGGCTTAGTAACGTCAACCACACATCAATGGCTATGGGGCCTTAGGTCTTTTCCTAAGTTTTAGTGTTTTACATCTTTCTGGTTGTCCTAGCGCTCCAGTCCAAGCTCCGATCCAAACTCCAAGTCATTGTCTGAGATGCTTCGAAGGTCGCCGCTGCTGTCCAAGGTGCTTCGAAGGCTCCAAATCGTTGTTTGTAAGGGTTCGAAGCCTTCCCTTGCTATTTGGAAGCTTCCAACAGCTTCTGAATGCTTCGAGATTGCCGGAATTGAAAGAGGAAGGAGAAGAAACATTCCGCCTCCAAAGATTGTAGTAAATAAGAGCTACGATGGTTGTGAAAGGGGTTAGCGACTTTGGATAGGTCGGGCGATTAAGGGAGCTGGACCTCCTGGAAGAATCGGGCGGGAGTTCCACACACGAGGAGGCGCGTACGGGGGAGTTGGTTCCTCCTGGGAGGTTGGCGACACAAAGTGGAGGGTTCTGCTTCTCCTTCTCTTACTCTCTCACTCTCTGGGTCAGGTCGGACAGCACAAGGGTAGCTGAATGAGGCTCCCCCTTCGTCTCCCGCTCTATATCGGACGGACAAATACAAGCAAAGGGACACCAATGCTTACTCGAGTGTTTTTTCCGCAAGATGAGACTTTTGCCACAAGAGATAATAGCCGCTCACGGGAATCAAAATTTGACGAATAACGACCGCAAAATTTAAAAATTAGGGTAAATCCTAGCCGTTGGATGCAGGGATTGATTTGAAAGAGTCAATTGGGCTAATATTGAGCCAAATTGGACTCGATTCATACCAATTTGTGTCGATTCATGTCCGATTAAGGCTAATCAAGTCAATTCTATAAAATTAAACTTGAATCGACGTCGAATTACGTCGAATTTGGCCGACGATGCTCGATTGAGTTTGATTTGTACCGATTTGATTTTAATTTAATTAGATTGAATTTAATTTAATTAAATTAAGGTTAATTTGATGAAATTAAAATTTAATTTCAACAAATTAGTGTCCGATTTTGCTTCGATGGTATTTGATCGAGTTGAACGAGTGTGATCGAGTCTAGTCGGGCTCGATCGGGATCGAGTCGATACAAAAATATTTGTAAACAGACATTTGAAGATGTGGCACCGATGTACTCAATATGATATGCAAGCACCAAAGCATTCAAGAATACAATACTTCGGTAGTTTAATGAAATGATTTTTTTTGAGAGCTCAGCATAGAGACACTAGTTTTGAAGGCCACAGCGCTCAATAAACAAATGTTACGGAGCTTTAAATCCTATTGTTGTAGTGTTGGTTTGATTTTTAACACAATAATTTTTCTCAAGAAGTTAATCATGTCTTAGCCAAAATTACAAATTAATAAGTTTTATAAATAATACACCAAATTTACTTAATAAGGAAGCATAAATTACAAAACATAACAAAAACAAAAATAATAAAGAAGCACCAAACATAACTGGGTTGTCTTCTAATACAGTATTAATTTTATAGTCTTTAGTTAGACTTGTCTATATTTTTCATTTTGATTGGGGTGCATCACTAGCACTCCTTGAGTAATTCCCATTATGATCTTTCTCTTTTTATTTAAGGTTAACTTTAGTATTATTGGATAATGAACCAAGAGATCTACTACTAAATGATATTAGAAGCTGTCTTAACTATGTTTCCAAAAATTTTAATTGAAGCAACATGACTTTGGAATTGAGTTCCTAATTGAATCACTACCTCCTCCAAAGGTATCTTTCAATTCCCAAACTTATTGTTTTGATTAAATCTTGGAGGACAAGAAGGTCTAGGATTTATTATAGATTATTGAGGATTGTTCCAATTTTCTCCTTGATTAGGATATCTTGAATTCCACTGATTATTACCACCAACATTTGTTGACCAACTAAAATTAGAGTGATTTCTCCAACCTAGGTTGTATACAATGACTATAGTATATGTCCCTTTTTGTTATATAGTTTACTGATGTGAATAAAAAGATGTTATTGCTTTCATTTACTATTTATTTGATGATATAAAAATTACTCTGTGTTTATAAATATTGAAAAAAAAAGTCAAATAGATTATGGGTAATAAATCAATTATTTCTCTACATTATATGACCCACCTCAGTATAGCTTTCAAGTTGTGACATCATTAACATGAGAAAATCTATTAATATCATCTTTAAAAAATCGTATAGAAAATGAATATTATTTTTTCCCTATTAGTGTTCACTTTTAAATGACATTTTCATTATTTTGGCGAATTCAACAAAAGTTATGGAATAATTATGCTAGTTATTATATGGATGACTTCAGCATAATAGATTGTCACAACTCAACCCAATATAACCCATTGACAGAATGTGTCATAGCATGTTGGATGGCGACAGAGCAAGCCCAAGTTCTCATTTTGGAAAACTTTTTAGATTCCTTTAATTAGATACAGACAACATAACTACTAATCAACTTTCAATTAATAGAATATATACTCATCTACAAAAAATTTTCTTTCCATTCATTCATCTTCAAAATATAAATACAAGAAAAATCTCTACAATATAGTACATAGCTACAAATAAAAATAATACATAATTGAAAATAAACATGACTATACTAAATCTATAAACCAAAAAATATGTGTAAAACAAAGAGAATCAGGACCTACAACCCTAACTACTCAATTGACTTCTTAACATTTTTTGACCTAA
Source organism: Dendrobium nobile (assembly GCA_022539455.1). Classification (NCBI taxonomy): domain Eukaryota; kingdom Viridiplantae; phylum Streptophyta; class Magnoliopsida; order Asparagales; family Orchidaceae; genus Dendrobium; species Dendrobium nobile. The sequence continues at coordinate 22,939,324 of CM039725.1, read as the reverse complement.
AATGAAATGCAAAATAAGTGTGAGTCAATATACCCACCGATCTAAATTTTTAATAATTAGCCCAACTATGCATTTAATTGAAATTTAAAGCAGTTTATAACCAACTATCATACTAAATAATGAAATGCTATTAGATAATCAAAATTAAATCAACTTTGTATAAAGTATAAAAAAACAACTACTTCATATATTAGAGAAGAGTAATATATTTTCTTTAAAATCTTATACATCCAAACAAAAATAGACATTAAAATTCGGGCCCTTATAACTCTCTATATTAGCACATAAAAAATAAGCTCTTATGACTCCAAAATGCTTAGCATAATATTTATTTAAAAAATTTATCTAGTAGAATTTTGACGCGATGATTTTTTGGGCAGCACTGAGAAAGAGAAATGGATTTTCCATGTTGTATTATGTTTAATGCTTGAAATTTGCTTTCAAACAACTCCAACCTTCACATACATAAGCTACTAAGATAGGGTTAGGGGAAGGAAGGGAGGTAATCATAGATAGGAAGCTTAAAAGAAAGAGAAGAGGGCATAAAGAAGGAAATATAGGGTGTATAAGGGAATATGAGCTATTATGTGTGCAAAAATGGAGAGGGTTTTGGGGATTTTGCACATTTTTCAACCCACTCAACAAGAGCTAGAAATTAGCATCAGTGTATGGGAGGTTGCAGTAAAAAACTCCACTTGATGGACAAATCTCAATTTAGTCATGCATCATTGGAATTTAATAAATGAAACCCTTTGTTTGGATTAAAAAAATTGTTTTAGATGTTTGGATTATTAATTTTTGTCCAAGGATGTTGCAACCAAATGGCTTAGCCGTTGGGTCATTTCAATCATGCCAAGTGACCATTAATGCATCCAAAACATGATAACTTTTCTAATAATTTAGGAGTGAGGAAGAAGAAAAAAAATTTCCACGAGGTTTGTAGTTTTATTTTGGGAGGAATATCATTTTAATGACTTTAAATATAGATATTAAAAAATGATACAATCTATAAATAAATTTAATCATGTTATATATTTATTATAGATTCAAGAATTAAATATATAATTTGAATCTTATAAAATCATGAATAATATATATATATATATATATATATATATATAGAGAGAGAGAGAGAGAGAGAGAGAGAGAGAGAGAGAGAGAGAGAGAGAGAGAGAGAGAGAAGAGAGAGAGAGAGAGAGATAAGAGAGAGGGAGAGAGAGAGAGAGGAGAAATTTCATCCCCCTTGTTTTTTTCTACCATTAGATTAAGGATTTGAATGGCTAATAATATATCCCTTCCTTTATTAACATTGATATTTATGATGTCGAGTCAGTCCACATAAATTAATGAATTTGACCAATCAAAGGGCAATCCCTTAAGCAAAGTTGCAGATGTTACTGATAATCATGAAAAACTTAATAGTTTCATGGACGATGACAACAAAAATATAAAGGGGGAGCCAATAAGGTACAAAGAGGGATAGGGGAAGACAATAAGGTCAAGGCTAAAGGAGGATCACTGATTTTTGAAGTTGAGATCAAAGGCAATGAGGTCAAGCCAAAGAATGGCATTAAGAGAGTTAAAGAGTTTGATTAGTGGTGAAGCAAGTGAATTAAAGGGTGTGAGTTATCCACATATGATTGCGGGTTATTATATATATGGATAACTACTATTATTTGATGTTATGGATGAGAAGGGACATATTGGGCTAGTTATCATTGGATTATGGTCACTACCATTGTCAGTTGTGCAACAAGGCTATTAAAGCATATGTTGCTTCCTAAACATTTTAGAAATAGTGAAAAATGTCACGTTGCCCAACCTCAATGTATTGACAAATAAAAAAATAAATAGAGGAGAATTTCTTTCAAAAATAATTGTGATCATGTATGACACTCATTCACAACTCATCAAAATTTTTAGTTGTTAGTTGACCAATATACCATTACATAGGGTTTAAGGCAAGCATTGTTTTTAAGAGTATTAATTTGATAGCTCTTTTTCTCATTGAACTTGGAAAAAAGTAGGCAAACTTGGTGACTCAACTTGGGAGGCATTAAAAAATATTGTGTTGCCCAACTCTTAAAAAAATGATGTGCTCACATGAAGATAAGGCTAGAGAGGGACCTTTTTAAAATAGCCATTGTTAGTCATTCACAACTCACTATATATATTTGAGTGGTGGACATGGTATTGTACCATTCCCTGAGATTTAGGATGATGTTATTAAAAGCATGCTTTAAGAGCAAAGGAAAACAATGTGTTGACCCTAAGCATGTCTATGAAACACAAGCTTACAACAAAATGTACATTTGGCATCACCTCATTGAGAAGTGAGTATAACTGAATTTAAATAAAACCCTAAATCCAAATTTTATGATTTGGTTCACCATCAATAATTAAGCACTAACATTCCCTTCTCATTACTAGTTCTCATAGTCATTGAGTTATTGGCGTATTACAAATTGGTTCTTTCCTTTCCCACTAGAGCTATTAAATTCAACCAATAAAAGGGCAATTCCTTAAGTGAAATTTTTTGGGGATGTGAAAGTAAATCACTCAACAAAACAAACAATAAAGTAAAAGTAGCGAAAAGTAAATGACACAAAGATTTAATGTGAAAAAATTCGAAATAGGGAAAAAAACTAGAGAGCCACACCACACCAAGAAATACACTATAAAAATTTAGAAAAAAAAAGTACAGTTCTTTCTTCTTTCTCTCTCTCTCTCTCTCCTTCTTTTCTTCTCCTACAATGTTCTCAAGCACAAAACACAAGAGAAAGTCAAATAAATGATACCAATGGACAGCACATTTAAGAAAAATGAGTAAGAAAAACTATCAAGTCTGCCTCGTAAGGGGAGGACCCTTTGCACCCCTCCAACGAGCATGACAAATCGAACTGAGGTCCAAGATAACAGTACTATCCGATTGATCATCCCAATCATATTCCACACCAACTAAAAAAGTTGCATTTGTTACTATTAAATATTCATGTAGCTTGTCACTCAAAATTTTTTCCTAAAAATGCTTTATGATATCACATATTCAATTTCTTCCTTCACATTATCTCCATCCCTCAATCTCTAGTGAGTCACTCAATCTCACTAGCACTTTTAATTCTTAAGCATTCTTTCATCACTTTATTCCTTATATATTTTTTTTCTTTGGCTTTTGAATAATTACTATTGAACGCATTATTGTATTCATTAAAAAAATATTAATAAATATTATTTAATTTGATTAATTAAATGACTATTATATAAAACACAATACATATATATAAAACACTGCTTTTTTACCCCCAAAAAATCATTATGCCTACGTTTTGAAAACACTGATTTTAGTGAACTTATGGTGCTTTTAAAATATTAAAAAAGGGTCATATTTCTACAATTAAATGGTACACGATGACAGCTGCCTACAAAACTATAACATATTTTTCACATAAATATTCCAGAAAATAGAAAATAATGCGAGAGAATTAAGAAAAAAAATCTAATATTATTTTCTAATTCTCTCTACACTCATATATACTATAATTTAATTATTAAAGGATCATGACATACCTACGGTTGAACATTGACACTTCACATTTGATTAGGAGTCCCAGTGAAGGCAAATTATTGCATCCGGTCACCAGACGCGGAGATAGGTCTGGATATTAATAAAATATTATTTTAAATTTAGCATGTCAAAAGCGCAGGTAAAGCACAGATAAAGCGCAGGTAAAGCGCAGGTCAAAGCACAACTAAAGCGCAGGTGACGTGGCAAATTTTTATTGGACGTCCGAACCTATTCTCTTCGTCCGGTGACCTGATGCAATAATTTGCCCCCAGTGAAATAAAAATAGAAAAACAAAAGAAAAAATAATCAAAATGGTTCATTGACTGCTCAAAACAATTCACAATTATATTAAATGATCATTTTGGTCCCTCAAATCAATCAAAATAATCTCATGATAGGACTATTTTAATTCCACTTTAAGAAATTGAATAATCAAAATGATCTTTAAATAAAATTGAAGACTATTTTGATCTTTCATAAAAAATCAGCGAATCATTTTGATTTTTTTCTCTTGAAAAAATTAAGACTATAGATATACAAATCTATACATGTAATATGCTTGACCATAGCAACAGATAGTCCACATAGAATATATCATGAATCACTCCTTTCTAAAAGTATAATATCTATAGAAAAGAGTAGTGTTACGATCTCAAGGTCAGTTGCAGTATCTCTGTAAATTAAAAGAAAACCTTCAGAATTGGCATGGTGTCCACCAACAGCAACATTGACAGAACTACAGTGAGAGCTCTGGGACATGAGAAATTATTATTTGCAGAGTTTGGATGGAAGAACCGTTCGGATTCTATATGAGTAAACAACAAATACACAATAACAAATAAAACTGCATATTTGTTGTATATTTACTGTATACCTTCACAGAATCCGAACGATTCTCCCATCCAGACTCCGCAAGTAATAATCTCACTTGGGACACAGGTCCCTGTTGGCCCATGAAAAATTTGGGTATTATAGTTATCATCATATAAATAAAAATATTCTTAATAAAAGAATTTTCAATCAAAATTTCCAACAAAAGTAGAAAAACAAATTCATATCTAAAAATATCACTATAAAATGAAGCAAACTTATAAAGCATAAACAGATATGGAGGATAAAAGGTTCTGCTCAATCATCAGCAATTCATATTTCATATCATAGAGGAAGATAAATAAAGGATTCAGTATGTGCAGCACTTTATATTGTGTAAATAGAAAGAAGTACACAAAGATTTGAAAGAGAGAACTAATGGGCATAAAATTTGAGAAGTACGTAAAAAGGGAGAATTGATATACAGAACTTTCTTTCACATTTCTCAATCTACATATTAACATTGTATCAAATGATGTCGCTTTAAGGTTAGATGAACAGACCAGCAGTCCAAGAAGCTGTATAATTACATCATTTCTGCATTCCAGAAGTATAAAGGGGTGATCGTTTCTCCTCTCTGATTCATTTCCTCATCATATATTTATCCTCATTCTATCTACGTGTTTCCATTTTCAGTGTGATTATTGCTATCAATATTCTCATTTTGGACAGTTTCATCGACAGAAACGTGATCTTCATAGAGATCCTGATATGGTTCTTCCATTGATAGAGATTTTCGCAGCAATATATTGTATAACATATGCGAATCATTGAGTTCGAATCGATGGTCTGGTTTATGTTGCTGGTTAAATCTGCCTGGAAGCTTAGAACTTGTATTATAGCAAGATTCACACAGATCAAAACCAATTGCTTCTTTGCAATCTTTGCATTTATATCTTTTCCCAATAATAGGGTACATCTGCATACAAAAGATAGTAGATAAATCAAAGGATAATGGTCCCTAAACTTTTCAAGTGTGCTCATTTTGGTCACAAATTTAGTCCCTCAACTCAAAATCTGAACCAAATTGACTCACCATAAACATTGTTGTTTCACTGGACAGAAATTGGAGATGGGAGTTTTATATAAGAACGGGCCAATCTCACTAATTAATACCAATTAAAACTAATAAAATTAATCTTAAAAATCCAAAAACCTCATTGAAAGCTTCTCTCCATAACACTTCTGTCCAAAGTATTTAGAAAGTTGCCGATAGTATCAAATTGGTTGAAATTTAGTAAGAACCAACTTGAACACAAAAAAACAAATCTAAGACAGAAATGGACGCATAAGAACTCTAGGAATTATTTTGATCATTTCTTTTGATGGAAGATAGTTGATCAACCAGAAGGAAATAATCAACTAGGTTAGTGAAAGAAATGCACATGAATGAAACTCACCCCACAAGAATCGCAGCCAACTCCAACATTGGCTTTTGGCAGGTCTTCATCCAGCCAGAGATGGCCACCCTTGCTGATATGGTTGCGGGAAACACCTGCTACACTATAAAAGTCAGCCTCCAGTTATAAGTCCTTGCCCTAATATGGTTAGCGTAAACTGTCTTAAGGATCAGCAGCATGTAGTGATATGTTACTATTAAAGAAACGTTAATAAAGTGTAATTATTTAGGATAATTACAAGCTATTTTACATTAGGAAGGTTATAAAGAACAGAGTAGGGAAATGTAATTGGGAGTAGTTGCTGCTCAATTTATACTAAAAGAAAGTTTGGAGACTAATTTTAAGAAATAGATGAACTATTTAGGTAATTTCAGTGCAGGTACTGATAGCATAAATATAGGAATGACAAAAACTTTACTGATTATAACCACGTTTAATCGATTAATGATCCCAATGTATGTAATGTCAGTTCCTCATGATGAAATAGCTGCTCCTGTGCTTATTTAAATAGGCATAAGCGTGAACTTATTTCAAATTAAAGGAACATTTTCCTCTCATGTTCTATCTTCTACACTTTCTTTAGTTCAAGTCTCCTCAGCTATAAATATGTTCTTTGAAGATTTTTAAATTTTAAGTCATATTAAACTATAACTCTTACTTGGTCATTGTTCCTTCATTACCCTACAGTTCTCACCTAGCGAAAGGACCTCTCCTTTTATAACGGTCTGCATCATGGCGAGCTCCAAATCTAAGACTTGCCCCTAGACTAGATATCACTTAATGTTAGTTGTTAACATTTTTCAGGTTAGTTTAGGTAAATCAAAATGAGTAGAAGGGGAGGAAATGTTTACTGTAGAAGAGGAGCTCCTGAGAAAATATAACTTTATGAATATTACTGATTTTTCAAATTTGATGTTTTAGAGGCTCTTTCAAATGTTAAGGTGATGATAGTTTTAGGAATTAGATATTTTTGACCTACCGTCCGACCATCCGTTCCCGTCTCGCCTACGCAAGCTCACAGGGCCGGGTCGTGACATCAACCACCAGCAGCAGGAAGCATCCGGGCTTGTGGTTATTTTCTCCATCTTTCATCCTCTCCTCTTCCTCCTTCAAGCTGCCGGCCTCCCCACCAAATTCCCCCTCCAACTGCCAACCACAAAGGGCCTTGCCCCTTCCATAGCAGCCTACCCTCTCATCCCACCACTTCCTAGCCGTCGGCCACCTCAAGTCCCCTCTCTAAATCATTGACTAAATCCCACCACCACCTAACCCTAACCCTAACCTAGCTGCCGGCCACCCAATCCCAGTCCCCTTGCCTCCAAAATTCAAACCTCTCATTACTACTTTCCTTTCTCTACACAACCTTATTTGGAAAGCTTTGATTTCAATTATTCAATCAATTTTGAATTTTAAAATACTTCCTACAATAGATTATCTAAAGTTCCTTAAATCAAGTCCAAATCAATTTCAAATTAGAATTGATTTAAATCCTCTTCTCAATTAAAGGTCCTTGATTAGGCAAGCTATAAATTCACCCTCCCTAACGCTATTCCACCTCACCAAGTCGCCGGCTCCTCTCCTTCTATTTCTCTCTCCCACATTAACACCTCTCCTTCTAGGAACATCAATCTAGTCTCTCATTAAGGAATAATTTTCCCTCTTTCCCCTTACTTGAAATTCAAATTTCAAAATACAAAATCCTCTCTCACCCAAATCTCAAATTCAATTTCAGATTTTTGAAAGAAGCTTTCTTCCCTAGTCTTGGTCGACCACCCACCTCCCTTGCCACCACTATTCTTGGCTTGAAGCTTCACCTAAGGAAGGAAAGAGAGAAGAAGTCACACCACTTACCCTCCCACGCATCACAAACTTCTCTACCCATGCATGGCAAATCCGGAACTTAACCACGGCTTCGTTTACGACGATCAAGGCCAAGTTGACATCATCAACTCACCATTCTTCGACATCAATCCAAAGGTTGATCAAACCATAGAAGAGTATGCAGAGAGGATCATCTTCACCCTTGCCGCCGACAACGACGAGCAACTGTCTTCCATCTAGTGGAAGATTACTTCCAAATCCTGAGCAAGGTAAATCTCTCCTTCAAATCTTTTCCCTTTCTAAGTCTTACCTTAACTTGTGGTTTCCATTTATTCATAAAGGTTATGTCATCCCTTCCACTAAGCCTAGTATTTTAAAGAGTAAGTATGTGGATCTATTTTCATAGTGACTAGTCTCATTGTTAACTTAGGAATTTTTTGTTGGAAATCTTTCATGTATGCAATGTTTTGAATCATTGACTATGTTGTGATCCTAACTTCTAGTTGTATGACTTGACCAAAACTAGTCTCATATCTTTCTTGTTTTATTTAATCGATTAATCACTACAAGCATTTTAGTTAATAAAGCTCTCTAAATTAAATTGTGCAACATTCTTTTCTAACATTGCTTAGGCATTTAAGTCATGCATCATTTTTATTATATTTAAATGATATGAAATTGTAATTTTTATTAGGTTAGATTTTGCTTTTTTTTTTTAAATTCTCACTATTTATTCACCTGCATTATATAGTAGATTAAATATATGCTGTAATTTATTAAATGATGAAATTGAGAAATATAAGCAATATAATCTCATATCCACTTGTAGCTACCTAAAATACTCTTCATATTTAAATTTGGAGTTAACTTTAACCCTTATTTTAGGCTTGAGGATTAAATTGACTCAATTTTTAATAGTTGGGGAACTAAATTGGAGCAATGCAAAACTCTAGGACTAAATTAGATATTTATCAATAATCATGAGACTATTTTGAGCTTTTACTCCTAAAAGTATTGATTATATTCAAATTATTTTGCAAATGATGAATTAAATTAGTCTTATGTTTTTTTAAATCTAATTATAAGGCGAAGTCACTTTCATGTGGCAACTATAATGACTGGAGTTGAATTTTCATTTTTCTATCCATCTATTAACCATCTTTTTGTCTCATAGTAATATTGACAAGTGGAACGTGGTGGTCATCGGGTGAGGAAGTGAGGGGAAAATGCCTCACCAAATTTACTATAGTGGGAAAAGAATGGGGTGTAGCCATGGCTGCATTGCTAGCCATGGCCATGGAATACAATCATAATCCATGAGGCATCCACTAATAATGAGGTTGAAGGCACCATCCATCAAAATATTGGAGGATGAAAGTTATGCTACGGAAGAATCTTGGCCATAATGAAAAATGACAGGGGGAATGATCAAAGTGAACAAAGTGATGGAGACAAAGGATAGAATCAGCATGAATCATTGGAAAAAAAATGTAATTGCATACTGCATTCTTGATTAAAGATAAAATACTAAATATGATTTTATAAGTAACTTATCTAATACCCACCAAACATAACCATCTAAGAAATGCCAAGGCATCCTTCATGATTCAAAACCAAGCAACTACTAATACAAGGCTACAACACATATAACCACTCACTGGTAAATGCATGAACAAAATAAATTTGTTGCTAGGCATGGATGTAAAATTTGAAATGCTTCCTTTAAGGCTCCATTTGTTTAACCACTCATTAATTCAAACCATGGTTCTCTCTACTTTTAAATTTTTATACTTCCTTTTATGATGAGGATTCACAAACAAAGGGATGAGAAAATGATGCTTGGCCAAAATTATGATGCCAATTTTGATAGAAGTGACGTTCCAAGAGAGTTGTAACACTCCAAGATCTCGAGGGGAGAAATTTCCTTTCTTTTATGTTTATTATTTTTTCAACTCATTCTATTCATTTTTCTTTCAGTTAACTACCAATAGACATTCATTTACAACAAGATCAATTTTACTTCAAGAGTTGATTAATTTTATTAAAGAAAATAAATAAATAGTTATGCTATAAGTTCAAAAAATAAAAATAATATATACAATAGCCACCACTGGCTACAAAAAATACATATAAATCAGAAAACTTAAAACAAAACTAAAATAATCATTATTAACTAGTCTCAAGCTGAAGGCTCCTTACATTGTCTGAAATCATATAAAAACCACATAATGAACTTAAAAAGCCTAGCAAGTAAACAAAACTTAACACTGCCTTCACAACAAGATAGAAGAATCTATATGCTTGCTCTACTTCTAATCAATATCAATCATCAATTTATGTGTTGGAGAATTTTTGTTGTACTCAAATGGATTGCATACTTTATGATTGAATACGGCATAAGTATGATGATATATTACCCCGAAGGGTAAAAATATTATTTCCTTATGAACTCAATGATAAAATTTACAATTTAGCAGAGATTCCCCCCATTCGATATTTTTGTCGAATGGGGTTTATTTATTTCTAGGATACAGACGTCCCATAGGAGCAAGTCCCTATGGTTAATTACATCTCAAGCTTTGGTGCTTAAGAACACTTTTGATTAAACTAGCGATTTTCTTGTTTTGGAAGTCATTTAGATATTGGCTAAAGTTTGATTTTTAAATCCATGAAAATCTTATCTAAAGGATTGTCCTTTAAGAATTTCATAGGGGGAAAAGATCAACTTACAATCAGATTTTGAAATGAGAGTCAAAGGAGGTGAAGTTGGAGCACTTGATTTTGAGAAATCTCAGAGGTGCTCGAATTATCCTATGTTGGACTTTATATTTTAGAAATCTAATTTTGTTTGAGTTAATCGTTTTGATTGTAAGGTTGGGGCTTACATTCCAATAACATATGTTGGAGGAAATGCCCAGAAGGTGAGAGCTTATAGGGTGATTTGGAATAAATCAATGCCTCGGATCCTAAAACTAAGGTGAAGACTATTGATGAGTAGTACCTCGAACCTAAATCTAACGGAATGCAAAAGGGACTTATAAGCTACACCTCACATGAGGCATAGCCTGCCCGACCTCTGCATTTATTGTACTGCCTGGAAAGGACTACCAGCTAGAACCTCATAGTCACTTTTCAAACCATGTATTCCAGCGTCAATACATATGAAGAGTGGGAAGGCAGTTTTTTTGTTTTAGAAGTAAGGCTTACCAACTTGGCTGTGAGGTTGAGATGTCTATTTATGTGGGGTATGCAGAATGCAGACTCACAAATACAGATTTTTTTGTTATATAGTCCTTAAGTGGGGGCTTTTCTACATTAGACACATTTGGGGGCTATGCATGTTTATTTTAATTTTTGAAAACTTGGCTCCTTGAAGGAGCCATGCAAATTTTCTTGTTAGAAAATTGTGGAGCCTAAATCAATTTTTAGATTGATTATATTTTAATGGGTAGAAAATTTATTTTGTCCTAAGAGCCTACCTCACCAATGTCCAGCCCACACCCAAACAAACAAGAGAAGAAACCTAGGAAAAAAGGCATGCTTTTTAATAAACAATCAATACATGTTTGTATATAAAGCAAAATAAAAATACAAGTAATATCCCAATTATTACTAACAGTTTTGGCAGCTAAGTTGTCTGCCATTATACAACCCAATTAATATATTACAGACTCTATCTATGGAGAGAAAAACACATACTTTGGTGCAAAATAATAAAGAGTTTACTCTTCATCCACAAAAAAATGTGCCAGATTCACCTATTAAAAAAAAAACACAGTTGCCAAAATTACTTCTCCTGAACTGCTTTTAAATGCTAATGATTTGAAACATTCTAAAGTTGTTTATTTGATTTTGGGAAAAGAATCTGATACTACTTTTCATATTCCTAAAGAAATGCAAGCTTTAATGGATGAGTTTTTTGATATAACTCCTGATGAGTTGTCAATTGGGTTGCCTCCCATGCGAAAAATTCAACATCATATTGATTTAATACCTGGAGCTACTTTGCCTAACCTTCCTCACTATAAAATGAGTCCAACTGAGCATGCTGAACTTTTTAAGCAAGTAACTGATTTGTTAAAAAAGGGTTTGATTCAAGAAAGTTTAAGTCCCTGTGTTGTGCCTGCTTTATTAACACCAAAGAAAGATGGAACATGGAGGATGTGTGTGGATAGTAGAGCAATAAACAAAATCACCATTAAATATCGATTTCCAATTCCTAGACTGGATGACATGCTTGATATGCTAAGTGGTGCCAAATTTTTTTCTAAAATTGATTTGAGAAGTGGGTATCATCAAATAAGAAAAAGGCCTGGTGATGAATGGAAAACTGTTTTTAAAACTAAATAGGGTTTGTATGAATGGCTTGTGATGCATTTTGGTCTTTCAAATGCTCCGAATACTTTTATGAGAACTATGAATCATGTTTTGAAATCTCTTATTGGAAAGTTTGTTGTGGTTTATTTCGATGACATTTTGATTTATAGCATTCATCCTTCTGAACACTTAAATCATGTGAAACAAGTGTTGCAAATCTTAAGAGAACAAAGGCTTTTCATCAATCTTAAAAAATGTTCTTTCATGACTTCGAGTTTGACATTTTTGAGTTTTATTGTTTCTGCTAAGAGAATAAAAGTGGATCCGATAAAAATAGAAACGATTCAAAATTGGCCCATTCCTAAAAACATAAGTGAAGTGAGAGGAATTCATGGCTGGCTTCTTTCTATAGAAGATTTATAAAGAACTTCAGTTCTCTAATTGCTCCTATTATTGATTGTTTGAAAAAGTGAATTTTTAGGTGGACACCTCAAGCTGAAAAAACTTTTGAAATTATTAAAGCAAAAATGAGTCAAGCTCCCACTCTTAGCTTGCCAAATTTTGAAAACATTTTTGAAGTTGATTGCGATGCTTCTCATGTTGGTATTGGTGCTGTGCTTAGTCAAGAAGGAAAACCTGTTGCTTACTTTAGTGAAAAACTGAATGAAACTAGATCCAAGTATTCTACTTATGATTTGGAGTTTTATGAAATTGTTCAAGCTTTGAAATTCTGAAGGTATTACTTGATTCAAAAGGAATTTGTTTTAAATACTGATCATGAAACACTTCATTTTTTGGACTCTCAAAAAAATTTAAATAAAAGGCATGTCAAGTGGGTTTCATTTTTGCAAGACTATACTTTTTATATTAAACATAAAACTGGTATTTTGAATAAGGTTGTTGATGCTTTAAGTCGGAGATCTCACTGGTTAATAACTGTTTATCCGACTGTTACTTCTTTTGATTTTTTGAAAGATACTTATGCAAATGATTCTGACTTTAAGAATATTTGGGATTCTTGTTTTACTTCTGTAACTGATCCTTCTGCTCAGTTTGTTATACATCAAGGTTTTTTGTTTAAGGGGTCTAGACTTTGCATAACTAAAAATTCTTTAAGAGAACAACTTGTGAAAGAATTGCATAGTGGAAGTTTGGGTGGACATTTTGGGCAAGGGAAAATAATTGCTTTGGTTGAAGAAAAATATTTTTGGCCTCATATGAGAAAACACATTGCTAAGTTGGTTAAACAATGTAGAATATGTCAGGCTTTCAAAGGAACTTCATAAAATTCTGGCTTGTATACTCCTTTATCTATTCCAAACAAACCTTAGAAGGATATTTCTATTGATTTCATTTTGGGTTTGTCGATTACTATTCGAAAGTTTGATTCTGTTTTTGTGGTGGTAGATCGTTTTAGCAAAATGGCTCATTTTATTCCTTGCAAAAAAACTTCTGATGCTTCTTACATTGCTGAACTGTTTTTCAAAGAAATTGTTCTTCTTCATGGTATTCCTCGTACTTTTACTTCTGATCGAGACACTAGATTTTTGAGTCATTTTTGGAGAACTCTTTGGGTAAAACTTGGGATTACTCTTCAATTTATTAGTGCATATCATCCTCAAAATGATGGGCAAACTGAAGTTGTCAATCGAAGCTTATGAAATTTATTAAGATGTCTTGCTGGAGAAAAAGCATCCCAATGGGATTTAGTCTTACCTCAAGCTGACTTTGCTTACAATAATTATGTTAATCGATCCACTGGCAAAACTCCTTTTGAAATTATTTATGGGCAACGATTCTTCACATTTTAGATAGAAACTGCTTGCCTTTACCTAACAAAACTAGTGCTGAAGCTTTTGAAACATTTGACCACATAAAGACTGACCAACAGCAAGTCCTTGAAAAATTCCATAAGGCTAATGCTAAGTACAAATCTACTGCTGATAAACATGGAAAAGAGGTGAATTTCAATGTGGGTGACTTGGTTATGGCTTACTTTCGTCGGCAACGATTTTCTGTTGGTACTTTTAGAGAGTTAAGCAGAAAGAAATTTCGTCCTTTTCGTGTGCTTCGAAAATTAGGCACTAATGCCTACCTGCTGGTCTACCTATTACTGTTGGCACTTCTCTTGTATTTAATGTTTCTGACCTTTCTTAATATGAATGAAATTCTGACGATTCTGTAGACATTGAAACTTTGCCACTCTCCTCTTCTTTGACAAAATCTGAAGAACAGATTGAAGACATTATTGATGTCAGGGTTTCTAAAACTAGACATGGCGAGCATAAGAGATTCTTGGCAAAATGGAAGAATCATCCTTTGACCGACTGCACTTGGATAAATGCTAGTGAATTAAAGCGACGACATCCTGATCTTTTTCAAAGAGTTACTGAAGCTTTCTCATCCATAGATGAGAATTTTCTACCAGGGGGGAATTGATGCAATCATAATTTCTGTATTTTCATTTTTTGAATATTGAACAATAGTTTTTAATTTAGTTTTATATTTTTTTTAGCTATCCAATGATGGGAAAGCATCCAATGATCATGGTAGGTTGTGTTTGGGCTTGGTAGACCTTGGTTTGCTAGCTTGATGGGTCCTTGGGCTGTTGATGGTTCTCGATTTGAGCTTTACTCTCTAAGTTGATAGCTCATTATTGTTGAGCTGAAGTTTAGTTCAATCATTGGGAGATTTATTGAACTACCTAGCCCATTAATCTAAAAAGGTATGCTCTTAAGACTTGGATTCATTTTGGAGTGGACTTGTCTTTTCTCCTCCCCCTTTTCTTCTCATTTCTCTGTTCTGGGTGATTTCCGTGCTCTGCCCCTTGGGTTTTCGAGAATGGCTGTTGGTTTCCTGTGCTGGGAAGAATTCCCGTGCCTTTGCCCCTTTGGTTTCACGGTTGGCTTCTCGGTTCTGTGCTGGGCTGCTCAGTTCGGCAGTTCCTTGCTTGGTTCCGTGGATTTCTTTTCTCTGTTTTGCTGCACCGTTTGGAAATTGTATTGAGGCTGTTAACCTTTCATTTCCCTTAATATTATTGGCTTATTGGGTGGTGCTTTGGCTGTTGTGTTCTCCTCTCTTGCCTATATATTGAAGATGTCTTTTGAGGGGAAAGGTTGTTGAAAATTGTTGAGCTTTGTCTCTTTAAAAACATGAGGGTTTTCTTCTTAGAAAAGCTTGAGAGCTTTGTCCACTTCTTCTTCTCCTCTATTTCGTCTGGGCTTCTTACCTCTTTCTTCTCTACGCAAGTTTCACTCCATTTATATCCTTCTTCTTGAGCTGAGGTGATGTTTGTTGGCTGATTTGGGAGCATTTGCTGGAGGAGTTTGGATTGGACGTTTGGACTATCTTGCTGTGCTGGACCATCAGTTTGCTAGCCCTAAGCACATATTTTACTTAACCTACATGTTGATGCATGTGAGAAAACCGTTTTGTCGGTTGTTCTGAGGATAGCGACTTTTTTATTTCTTTTGTTTCCCTTGACTTCTCTTCTAGTTTTTGTCCGTCGGTTTTGTGCTAATAGATAATTGCTACTATTTGAAACGAGTTTGGTTATAGTTTTGCCCATTGTTCTCCTTGTTTGGCTTTTCTAATTTAGTGTGCTTGCATCATTCATGATATGTTTATATGTAAACATGCAAATGATGGATTGTTTCAAATGGTTATAAGATGAAAAATGTTATGTTTTATTTGTTACGCTCTACAGTACTGTTCAGGGATACTTTGGATTATTACAAGTGGTGACCCTACCATCAAATTATCAGGAAAGCAATAACCGCTTCTAATTAAGGGTGCTTTTCTTATTAAAAAAAAGACTATTGAGGGGTTCTCCGATTAATAACAGCCTATGAGAATCCAAGTTCACTTGGTCAACAACTCACTTGAAAATATAATTTACTAAACTTCGCTTGTCAACCAAAATATTGCTCATTTTAAAAGCTATTGAACAATGTGCTAATAACAATGGTGTCATTAAATAGATGGTCATTCTTTGTAGGGGAAGTGGTTAACACGTCAATCATCGAGCAAGAGAAAAGAAAGGTCTCCCCCTCTTGTAGTTATCTTAAACCCGACTGTCATTAAGCTTCCATTCTTGCTCCACCAAGAATCATCAGATTTACTTATGCAATGTTAAGATCTGAAGCTGGAACCCACTCATTCTTACTCTTATTCATTGGGTTTTTATCAGGTTGTTCTACTACTTTTTCAAGGATAAATTCTTTCAACTTATCAAGTCAAATGTGTTACACAATAAGATTTTGTAAATGCTAACAATCCTTAGTATTGTCGTTGTGCACTTTGTGAAAAATGCAACTTTAAGTAGATCTTGGGTACTCGACAATAAGCACATTATCATGATTATTGTAAATATAATTTATTGTTAACTATGTGTACTATTTCGATTAAGGAGGCTCAGAAAGAAGTATATGAAGAAAAATTCAATTGATATGGAGTCCTCTCCTTAAAGGGATTGTAAGACTCCAACCCCTTTCAAATTTCACGGGAAGATCATCTTAATGAAACTGTGGTCGGCTTACTTACCATAGCAGCGATTTGTCTGGTATCAATTTTCTTGAAGATGCTGACAATGTCCTGCGATTTTCTACACAAGTTTCTTAAGTTGAGTTCAGATCGATAATATTTTTCGACATTGATGTAGTTATGGAAAGTTCAAGTAACATAAACAATGATTTAGGCAATTTCATGCAAAAAGCACAGCGAAATGATACTTCTCAAAGAAGATGGATAAGCATTGTGCAACTATTTTATTTAAGCCCTGCACATCTAACATATCACTCTGAAAGGTTGTAATAGTGTAGGAGTATTTCAGATGGCCCATGACTCATATTCAATAGGGTTTGTAAATTTTTGGGTGACTTCTATAATTGTAAATGGGGTGATAAACTACCAATTAAAGTCATAATATGAAGTAACACTTCTAAGAGGATGTCTAGATAACCATCTTAAAGGTGCTGTTAAAAGGGGTAGCTTCTATTGCATTGCTTACTGCCAGAAGAGAGTGGATTTAATGTGAGCAATGTGGTCTAGCCTGCCCTTCTAAGAATGTAAGATATGTTTCTTGAACTTAAGCGGAAGTTTGTCCTCAATGATTTGGAGAGAAAAAGAATTGGTTAGTTAAGCACCATGCCTGACCCTTCTCTCTAGCCGAATTTCAACAGTACTTTGCAATGAAATGTAGAACGAATCAACTCCAAAGAATACAGACATATTTAAGGTACATGGCAGCACACAGGCGATGTCGTGGTGACAGTTGATTCCTAAGCTAGAAGATGAACATGAGGAGTGGTATGTGGTAAGCAGCTGACAGCATTCTGGACCATCCTAATGATACGATCTTCCCTCTTCAAGAGTTGGTATAAAGTGACGTAATCATCATTTTTCTTGGCCTTGGAGTGATTAATCATTATCATCAATGGACGAGAATTAATGCATCCATATAATAAAACTACACTCAAAAGTGCCACAGTGGGACATAGATGACCTGAATAAAACATATAAAGAAAGACTTACTCGATGATGGCCCTCCACGAGGAAGCATTACTTTCTCAAGCTGTTTTAATCTCTCTCTTCTTGTAGTATATTCATTTGGAAACTGTTCTTCCAAGACATGGTCAAGATCCAAACAAATTTTTGGAAATTCTCCAGGATGTATGCTTTGGCAAACGTGGCATTTAAGAGCTTCACTGCCTATTGTGGCCAAACAAGACTCACAAAACACTACATAAAACACAAGCATCAACATAATATTCTTCAATTCAGTTAAGCAAGCAACAAACATAACAGCATCCAAGTCAATTATGACCCTCACCATGACCACAATTAAGCACGGTTGGCCGGAATAGCAAGTCCTGGCACATAGCGCAGAGAACATCCTCCTTAGAAATATCCAAAGAACCTTTTTTTTGTAAACCAACTTTTTCTGAAATATTAGTTCTAATGTATTCATGATTCACAAAGGAATCAACAACATTTCTTTTAGCAATTGAACCATTGCCATCTGAGTTGAAAATGACAAAACCCATAATCAAGATTTGTAATGATGGAAGATAATGCAAATCTGTGATCTGAAATTTTACCAGATTGACCGCTCTCAGAGGCTAAAGAATTAAATTGGGGTGAGAAGATATCAAGGCGACTCTCTTCCTCTGAAATAAAAGCATGACAAGAAGCCAGTGATTTATGAATCAGAAAGAAGAAACATTAGCAGAATGAAGCACTTCTATCAGTATCAAAAATCCAACAAGAACGGCTAGCCTTGCAATTAATGACAGTTTCATCTGCACCCTACAACATACTAAGCAAGTAGAGCAATATCATGTATCTCAGAATTGCTTCAGTGACAGGATGGAAAAACATGTAACAGAGACTAGCAAAAGGTTGTCACAATACCAGTGAATTAAGATATCATAGACACCATTTTAAACACTTAAAAGCTATTTAAAAAGGTGTGAATATGGTTGAAGAATGGTTAGTAGCTCCAGCAATCTCATTACTTTGTCAGATATTATCAATATATTACTTTAAATGTCATCATTATCAGCATTTTCCCACCTATTTGAGTTAGGTTCATTAGTCCTTCCACTAAACTCAAATAAAATAAAATAAAATATCTGTACGACTGTTAGAGAATTTTTGTATCCTCAAACGGATTGCATATTTTATCGTCGAGTACGGCATAAGAATACGATATATTACCCCGGAGGGTAAAAATATCATCTCCTTATGGACTCAATCATAAAATTTACAACTTTAACAGAGATTCCCCCACTCAATGTTTGGTTGAGTGGGGTTTATTTATTTCTGGGGTACAGACATCCCATAGGGGCAAGCTCCTATGGTTAATTACATCCCAAGTTTGATTTGGGAAAACTTTTGATTAAACTAGTGGTTTTCTTTCTTTTGAAGTCATTTAAATGTTGGCTAAAGTTGATTTTTGTTGTTTTAAAATCCATGAAAGTCTTGCTTAAAGGGTTTTGGCCTTTAGGAATTTCAAGGAGGAGTGGATCAACTAAGGATTAGATTTTGGGAATGAAAGCCAAAGGAGATGAAGTAGGAGCACTTGATTCTGAGGGAAACTCAGAGGTGCTCGGACTATTCTAAGTTGGGCTTTACATTTTTGAATCTAAATTTAGTTTGAGTTGATATTTTATTAGAAGATTGGGGCTTACATCCCAACAACACTTGTTGGAGGAATTGTCTGAAGGATGAGGGCTTATAGGGTGATTTGAAATCAACCCTTGTCTCGGACCCTAAGACTAAGGTGAGAACCACCGATAGGTAGTGCCTCGAACCTAGATCTAACGAGTGCAAAGAGGGACTTACAAGCTACACCTCACAAGAGGCATAACCCGCCCGACCTCTGGATTTATTGTCCCGCCTGGAAGGGACTACCAGCTAACCCTCCTAATCGCTTTTAAAACCATGCTATCTGGGCTCAATGCAAATGTAGAGTGGTAAGGTTGTTTTTATTTAGAAGGTAGGTCTTACAACTTGGCTTTGAAGCCAAGATGGCTAAGCATGTATGGTATGCAAATGCTGACTCACGAAAAGATTTTTTTTTGTTATCTAATCCTTAAGTCGAGGCATTCTACATGTGACACATTTTGGGCTATGCATGTTTATTTTCAATTTTGAAAACTTGGCTCCTTGAAGGGAGCCATGCAATTTTTTTTTCTTACTTGAAAGACATGGAGCCTAATTTGATTTTATTTTTAGATTGCTTACATGTTAAGGGGTAGAAAACTTAGTTTTTTATCCTAAGAGCCTAACGTGGTCAAGTCCAGGCCACACCCACAAAAATAAAAGAAGAAACCTAGGAAAAACATGCTTTTCTAATGCGCATCCAGTAAACACTTCAACACATGCTTATATATAAATTAAGACAGAAATGTAAATAATGTCCCAGTTATTACAAACATGCTTGGCAGCTGAGTTGCCTGCCATTATACAACCCAGTCAAATTAATTACAGACTCTATTTGTGGGGATCTTCAAGCTTTATCTCCAAAAAGGTACTTTCTCCCTTGATTCTCCTTGCTTTATAATCCAAACCCCACAAGTTTTACATCCTATTTCTACCAAATACATGATAAAAAAAAGACTCAAATATGCAAAATAGAGTTAGGAGGCAGTTTATATAATTAAGCATGTAATCATCTCAAAATTGGCCTAACACTTAGAGTGCTAAGTGTTAGGCCCCTGCTTCTACCCTATTGGCCATGTCTCCTGGGGGGTTTTAAGCAGCGCCTGCAAGCAAACAGCATTAATAAAATTATGACATTTAACCCCTTTTTGGACATGACCACCTGCACAGAAAAACATCTATATTTCTATACTAACCACTTAAGGGCAAGTGCCCACACACAGATAATCCAAGGGCAATCAATCCACAACATTAATCACATGCGCACACAAAGAAAAATCCTAATCCTAGCATGCCTAAGGGGCTGTGCACCTAAGTGTGTGAGGCTTGTGTGGTATGTCACACTAACAGTCCTTCTAGAGTTTGGGTCTAAGAAAGGAGTGTCCAACATGTGGCTTTTAAACCACTTGTTAAGGGAAATTCTCCTTAGCTTTCGGAGCTAAGAAGAAGAGGTGGGAATTCGACATTTAGCTTTTGAGCTAAATGTTGGAGAGTTCTCTTTTAGCTTTTGGAGCCAAAGAGAGGAGAAATCTCCTACAACTTTAGAGTTGGAGGAGAATTGGAGAAAATGCAACTTTTGGGTTGCAAATTCATGAAGGTCTTCGGACATTTTGACGTCCAAAGAGAGAATTACCCCCTTCCAACTTGAGTTTGGAAGGGCAAAGAGAAGTAGGACTTGAATCCTAAGCTTGAGGTGAAGTTACTTGTTGTTCTTGGTTCAACAAGTAAGATAATTTGGGACAAAATTGGATCACTCAATATAGGTTGAGTGAAAGTGGGCTTCATACAACTTTTTAGTTGTAAGAAAAGTAAAAGAACCTATGGCTTTGAGCTAAGGTAAGGAATTCCTTAAGACTTTTGGAGCCTATAGGAGTGAAAGAGAATTTGTAACTTTAATGTTACAAATCAAGAAGGTGATTCCTTGAATTTTTGTATTCAAGGAGGAAATTCATTTTCTTAATTTGGGTTAATAGAAATGAAGAGGATTTTTGTGGTTTCCTACAATCTAGATTTGTAGGAAAAGAAGTAGTCCAAGGTGCAATCTAGAGATTGCAAATTGGAGGAATTCCTTTGGATATGTGGTGTCCAAAGAAAAGAAAGGTTCCATCCCTCCAATTTTGGGTTGGAGGAGAAAAGGAGAGGGGATGTGACTTGGAAGTTACAACCCCAAGAGGATCCTTTGAACATTTGGTATCCAAAGAAGAAGGGTGCATTCTCAAAATTTGGATTGAGAAAATGAATTAGTTTCCTACAATTTTTGGATTGTAGGAAGGAGAGGGTGCGAAGTTTCCCTACAACTTGTAAGAAAAGGAAATATGAAGTGCAACTTGTAGGTTGCAAATTAAAGAAATCCCTTTTGAACATTTGGTGTTCAAAAGAAAAAAAGACCCATTCGCTTAATTTAGACCAAGTGAATAGTGGAGGTTTTCTACACTTCTTGTTTGGTAGAAGAAGGGGATGTGCAACTTAGAGATTGCAACTCATGAATATCCTTGAACATTTGATGTTCAAAGGGGAATGATCATTCTCCCAAATTTGGGCTTAGGAGAAAATGAGAAGATTTTCTACAATTGTTAAATTGTAGAAGAGAAAAGCAACAAGCAAATTTTGTATTGCATGTTGAAGGGATTCCTTGGACATTGGGTGTCCAAGGAGGAGCATTCATTTGCTTAATTAGTGACTAAGCATATGATGAGAATTGAGATTTGAATCTTAAATCTAAAGGATTACTAATTGGTTTGTGATCCAATAAGCAAATGATTTGATAAGCTTCCTACAACCTTGGGGTTGAAGGAAGAAAATATAACTTAGAGAGTTACAAAATTTCGTAGAAGACCTATGAATATTTAGTATTCAAAGAGGGGTGATCATTCACTTAAACGTGGGTTAAGTGAATGAAAAGGAAAATTATTTGTTGATCTTGTTTCGACAAACAAGAGGTGAATAGCTTAGAATTTGTTTCTAAGATTTGACCACCATGTAATGATGTTTGATTGGAGCCTTTGGAGATTCCAAATTATCATACATGAGGGAGAGGAGTATTCATTTGTCAATTTTATGATTTAACAAACGAAGGGAAAAAGAAGATTGGTTGGTTCTATGTTCCAACACAAGGGTTGATAGTTTGGAGTTTGGTTCCAAACTATAAAGATTCATGTGTAGGAGGAGCATTTAGAGCCTTGGATAGTCTCTAAATACAACACATGAGTGAATTGTTCGTTGATTAGATGTTTGAGGTGCTCCAAATATTATTGCATAAGAGATGTAATTTGTAGTTTTTGGACTACAAATTAAGAGGGTCATCTACCTATAGAGATTAGGCAAATGAGATAGGCTAGATTTAGGATCCTAAGCCTAAAAGGGAATTCTTTCATTGACTTTGTGTCTCAAAATGAAAGAAATGGAGAGCTTAGATTTAGGCTCTAAGCTACAAGATTTTCATATAATGATAGGTTGGAATTTTAGAGAATTCCAAATCATTATTGTAAAACCCGAAATTCGTCATTTGAGTGCGTCGCACGTATATCGATGCGTCGCGACGAACTTAAGTGAAATTTCGACGTCGTCAGAATTCGACGAAATAAATTTCGTTAGATTCGTCTCGAAATTTCGAGCGAAATGGTATAAAGAACTTATATTTAATTTCGCTCGGTTTTGGAGATATAAATTGCCGAAGAAGGTTTAAGTAACATTTATGCTAATTTCCCCTTTTACCCTTAGAGCCCTTAAGGAAATATTAGGGAAAAAGGGCACATGCGTAATTGGCATTTTATTTTCTCTAAAAGCCCTCTTAAGGGACCGAATTATTCGGTCCCTTGTTGTGTTCTCTCGGCCGAAAGAAGAGAAGCGGACGGGAGAGAGGGAGAGGGCGACGGGAGACGCACGAAGGCCGGTGACCGGCGGGTTTTCCGGCGAGCTTCTTTTGGAAAAACGTCGGGGAGGCCTAGGGAAGAAGAGAGGTAAGTGTATATTGCAAGAAACTTCCCTCTTTTATGAGATTTTTCTTGGAGAAATTTTTAGGGTTTTATATTTTTGTTGGGTTTTCTTAGGAAAATGATAGGACTTGTTTAGGAACATGTTTCTAAGTCAAAATCAAGAAGTTTTCTTAAGAATAACTTAAGTTTCAAATTTAGGGTTTTGATTTTGATGGGGCTTTCATAGAGAATTATTAGAGAGTGTTTGTGTGCACACTCTTGAGTAAGAAAATAAATTGTTTTATGAAGAAAATTGTAGGTTTAAAAATTTAGGGTTTTGTGGAAAATTTCTTTTGTTCTAGAATTGATGTTATGAGGGATTTAGAAACATTTGTAGCTTGAAATCCAATGTTTTTTTTAGCGATTTTGGAAATTTCACTTTAGGGCTTTTCCAAAAATAATAATTGTAAGCTTAGAGTTAACCCAAATTAATTCTATGAGACATGGGAAGTCTCTAAGGAAGAAAAAAAGAGGAATTTGAAAGAAAAGAATTTTTCTTAATTTTTATATAATATAATTCCGAAAATAACAATTTATTTTAAATAAAATAAATGCTTTTGGAGAACTTAATGCATGTGATAAAATTTGGAAATTTCTTTTCCCTTAGGTTTGAATAAACGACATTGGTAAAGAGTACGAAGAAGAATAGCAAAGAATAGCAAAGAAAGATTTAAGTGTAAGTGACATCTTGCCTTTTAAAATTCATAGAATTTCTGTATGTATTGCCTATGTTTATGAGCTTCATTAAAGTCTCTAATATTGTTTAATTTTGGATGTTAGTATAAATTTCATGTTATGAGCTTCATTCATGTGTATCCTTATATTGCATATGATACTTCATGTATTGTTCATGGGATTACATTTTACTTACATGGCCACTACAAGCATACACATACATGTGGCACATCATTTGATGTAAAGAATCTTATTACTATGATTATGAAATACAAGTTTGTGTATGTTGAATTGCGGAGTACCAATTATGGTGCCTTGGCACAATATGGTTCTTGAGAACAATAAGGCTCTTGGAGCAATATGAGGATAAATGGCCAAATATGAAATTGTACTTGATCAGTACAATAGAGGTACTCCGGTATGGGTGTATTATAGTAAATAGTAATAGTTGATATTTGCTAAGTGAGAAGGAACATGTACTATGGCATTTTTACAAATGACATCACTTCTACATATGACATCCTTACAACAAAATATTTACCTTACATTGATTTGCATTGGTATCTTGTATAGTACATTTCCCCATTGTATGAATTTTAGATTGAAATTTGTCACATACTGAGCGTAGCTCACTCCCTAGTTTTGGGAATTTTCAGGAGAACCTGGTAGAAGAGATGGCTGACAACCCGAGGTTTACATATAGTCGTCGTACCCCGGGTGACAGGTTCATTTTTAGTAGTTTTACTTGTTGTAGTCTCTTACTATAATTTTGGATGGCTTAGCATGTTGGTTGGTAGTTAGCCATCTTGTTTGTTTTGAAAACACTTTTTGGGATGAAAATAGAAAATGTTTAGTGGTGCTTTTTGTCTTTGAAGATTTTATTGAATAGTATTATTTACTTGAAGAATGATTAGTTACTTATATTACATGTCCGATCTCGTTCCCGCCTCGTATCTACGAGCTAACCGGGCCGAGTCGTGACAATTATGTATGAAGGGAAACATTTATTCGCTAAGTTTGTGTTATTAGCAAATGAAATGGGGGAGCTAGGGTTTGATCCCAAAGTCCACTAGCGCTCTTTAATTTCTTTAGAGGTGATTTAGAGAGCACCAAACAAGAGAACCATTTGTTCGTTTTCTTGTTTCAACCAATGGAAGGACGAGGACCTAGAATTTGATTTTCCAAGTTGGAAGACTCATGTGATGGTACACTAGAAAGTTTGAGGGACTTCAATTCACTTCACATGAGAGGATACTTGTTGGTTTTGAGGTTCCAACAAGAGATGTAAGAGAACTTGGATTTTGGCTCCAAGTTTCTAAAGCTTGTAACATGATGCATTAAGGATTTTTAGGGAAATTCATAATGCAAGGCATGACAAAGGTTGATGATAACTCCTAAGATATGCTAGGAGTCAAATGATAAAACATTTGGAGCATTGAGGGTGCTCCAAAAGTCATACAATGATATGTGTTTGGGGCCTTGAGAAGGTTCCAATCACCATGCATTTGGAGAGATAGGTGAATGCTTGTAGAATTTGTATCTACAAGCAAAGAGAGTTGAACTTAGGGTTTTTGGGATCCTAGGTTAAGATTTGCTCATGCAAAGGAAAATGGATGCTTTGAGATGCTCCAAATTTTCATACATGAGGAAGGGAAGACTACTAGAGAGCTTCCAACTCAATGAAAAGATTTCCAAATCAATTTTGGCATGATTTGGGTAGAAAGATTGGTCCTACAATTTGAAATTGGAAGACAACCCAAAATATTATCAATCTCTACAAGAAGGTGGTTTTCCCTAAATCGTACCTAATATGATTCGAAAATTTGGGAGCTTGTATTTGGCCATATTATCTTGCAAATTAAGAAAAATGAGCTTAAATAATCCTTTAATATGATGGAGCATTAATCATGGGCCTTTGAGGTCCACGAAATGCTTCAAATCGGATCTACCAACATTTAGGATTAAATGAGCACATTTATAAAAGTTTGCAAACTAATAGACCCATTAATCTAAGCAATAAACACATCACATATGGCTTGAATCTTAATGGAGTGGGAAACATGCATTTGAAAATCTCAAGGGATCAAATTACTTTTGTCATGATTTGATTCATTAAGAGCAAAACGATGTGTTTCCCAAGCTTTGAAAGGCTCACATAACAAAAGTAACTAGCCATGAATTTCTATCATAAGCTATACAACACATCCAAAAGATAGGTCGCTCAAACGTACTTGCTCTAGGATTTTTTTTTGAAGTGATACCTTGAGGTTCACATTAAATCCCACAACAAATCGTCACGAATATTTTGAATATGTTGTATGGCTTATGACAAATCTACAAACTCCACAAAATTCCTAAATCACACTTCTATTTCGTCATGACACTAATGTTGAATGAGTATACACTTACAAAATGAAGTTTGAATGGATATGCAATCTACACGTTCAATTTGGCTACGAAAAGTAACATGCCCTAAAGTTTGGATGTAGGCGAAGGTGTAAAGCTTAATATGATGCACAACATACATTCGAGAGATGTCGGATAACAACCCGACGCCTCTACGCGTATCAAAATCCTCTTCGGACTCTCACATAAGAGTCAACCAATAGAAATCACCAAATTTCCATAATCTTTGCGAAGGGGGCAGCCAACGAATGGGTTTTTGGGGACTAAAAAAATAAAGTTTCTAAGGACCTATGTCTTTGGATCGTCAACCACATTGCATTGGCTATGGAGCCTTAGGGTTTTGCCTAAGTTTTAAGGATTTTACCACACCCGGTTTGTCCAAGCGCTCCAATTTTTGTCCAAGTTGCTGTCCAAGGTCCGCTCGAAGCTCCAAAGTCACTGTTTGGAAGGTTGAAAAGCCCTCCTTTGCTGTTTGGAAGTCTCCAACAGCTTCCGACTCGCCTTGAGGTCGCCGGAGACGAAGAAGGAAGAGAGTAGAAGCCTTCCTTTGTTGTTTGGAAGCCTCCAACAGCTTTCTTGACCACTACGAGCTCGCTGGAGTTGAGGGAGGAAGGTGGAGAAGCTACTGCAGCAAATGTAGTCGCGGAACAGGGGGGGAAACAGTCGCGCGAAAGAGTCTTGGACGCGAGGAGTTCCGCCTGGACTGGGCTTTTGGCTCTCTGGATCTCTCGCTCTCTACCGCTCTCTATCTCTCGCTCTCTCTGTTGGGACGGGGACGAACGAGAAGCCACGAAGGAGTCGAATGTCCGTCTCCTCTATCTCTCCCGCTCCTTCTACACGCAAAAAGATCGCACTCGAGTGTATCTTCTGCTGTAGCCACTGAAACCAGGCGACTTGACGGAAAACAGAGCGGGATTTTAGAGGAAATCTAAGCCGTTTGATTCAAATCTTGATTTGAGATTTGAATTGAGCTAAGATTTGATGAATTGGGCTAAAATTGGGTTCGCATTGGACCCAATTTGAATCGATTAGAGTCTATTCGGACCGAAACGGGTCAGATCGAGCCAATTTTACGAAATTGGGCTAGGATCGAGGCCGAAAAGTGCCGAATTGCGTCGCATTGAACTCGCCGACACTCGACGGGGTTTGATTGATTTTGATTTTAATTTAATTAAATTAAGGTTAGATTTGAGTCAATTTCGTCTTGACGACCTTCGATTGAATCGATCGAGCACGATTGAGCCCAATCGGGATCGATACGAAAAAGTACGTCAACAACGACATTAATTTTGCAAGAACTAACAGCACAAAATCTTGATAGCTGATCGCCTGATCCACAATGTATATGCCAAATAATAGAAGAAAAGGTGCTTCATGAATCATGAGTTCGATATATTGAGAAGTTAGTCTGAAAAAAAGAACCCAAGATGCTGTTTGAAACATCCTAGTGAATGACTGAATTAGATGTTCATTCAGACGTACTACATATGAAGGATTGAAGTATTCTCTCTCAGTGGAACCATTCCTTTCCTTGAACTTACGTGGCAGAAAAACTAATTTGATTCAGTCAACATGGAAGACAAGACAATTCTAATGTATATTTACTCTCAATAGAAAAAGTAAAGTTGCTTATTTTTTTCCAACTCGAGTGGGATTAAGTTATGTGATAAATTAGTTACAAATTAATAATTATCATCCAATCAAAACATATATGAGATGCCAAAAGTAAGTTTTTTTTTTTTTTAATTCGGCGGTTGATGTATTAGAATGTATTTTAACTTGAATTGTATTAGGTTTACCAGTTCAGAGAAAAATGTTTGAATTGTTTAGGGTTTTTTAAATGAAAGGTTGCATTAGATAGTTGACAGCTAGCTTAAAATTTGTTGAAAAATCATAACATGAATCATTTAAGACATGATAATGTTAGGGCGTTTCCTGAAAGCGACATGATATATGGCCCGAATACAGCAAAAAATGTGCAAGGGTCGATGCAATAGCGCCCAAGTGCATTGTTAAATAAGCAAGGGTTCCCACGTCATGAATAGATGTGGGAAAGAAGCTAATCCATGAAACTAGAATTATGATAAGAATATAAGTCATCAAATAAACGAATTAATAGAATTAATATATATTATAATTCATAAGAAGTTAAATATTCTATTTATTCAGAAAACTAAATGGGTTGTAAAAAAGACTATGGAGATTAATAGTTTAGGTTAAACTATGAGTTTTATGTACAAGTCATACTAGAAATGATGAAGGTGTAATTATAAATAAGAGTTTGAAGGATAATATTGTAAAGATTAATACAATTGGAGAGAATTATAGTTTTAAATATTGTTGTTGAAGATAAGATTATTAATATTATAAATGCTAATGCTGCCCAATTAAGTTTAGTGTATTAAAAAATTAAAATTTAGGAATAACTTATAAGAATTAATACAAAAAATCTCCTAAAGAAAAGTTTTTTTATTAGAGGGGATTTAAATAGCATGTTGAAAGAGTGATAGAAAATTTTAAAAGCACAAGGTGGCTATGGATTTAGAGTAACTAATGAAGATGGTAAGACCATATTAAATTTTGCTCTATCTTATGATTTTGTAATTTCTAATATATTGTTCAAGAAAAATAAAAAGATGAGCATCTAATTGCTTATAAGAAAGGATAGAGTAAAACTAAAATTTATTATTTTTTATAAGAAAAAGAGATTGTTAAAATTGAAAAGATTGTAAAGACATTTTGAATAAAAGTTTACATACCTAGCAATCACTTATTAGTTTTGGACATTAAGATGAAATGGTGAAAAATCAAGTAATATATTATCTTAGGATTTGATAGTCATTTAAATAATACTAATAAAAATATTTTTTAGAGTAAGATTCAAGATTTTAAGATTTGGTTTGTTTCTGAGGAATCAAAC
Organism: Dendrobium nobile; assembly: GCA_022539455.1. NCBI lineage: Eukaryota > Viridiplantae > Streptophyta > Magnoliopsida > Asparagales > Orchidaceae > Dendrobium > Dendrobium nobile. The sequence goes on along the minus strand of CM039725.1, from coordinate 22,910,212 downwards.
GTTATGTGAAAAAAGTTATTAGTAATATTAAAAAATTTAGATATTATGTGCTTGAAAAATCAAAAGAAAAAATTTCTAATAGTAAAAATAGTTGGTGTTAGAAGCAAAATATGTAGGAAAAGATAAAAAATAAGAAATTTTATTGTAAAAATTGATTTAGATGTAAACACGCGAAAAATTAAGAAATATATAGAGGCCCGTAAGGAGTCCAAAAATAGCAATATGTGATGCAAAAAATTTAGAATTTAGTGATTTATATAAAGATTAGATATTGAGAGAAGCGAAAAACGCATGTATAAGTTAACCAAACAAAGAGAGGAGAGGAATTAGTTCAAGTAAAGGGCATTGGGGATGAAAATAAAATGTTTTTCTTAGAAGAGGATATTCAATATAAATATATGAGAATTAAAAAAAAAATTCAATGAAGATTGCGACAATAAGATTGAGTTAACTGACCTTAACCCTAAATGATAATAAAACTTTTATTTTTTCTTGTTATATTAGTAAAATTGAAATTGGAGATGCTTAAAAAATGAATTGTAGAAAAGCAGGAAGACCTGATGATAATCCAATAGATGTGTGAAAATGTTTAAGAGATCAAGGAATTTCTTTGCTTACTAAATTTTTAATATTATTTTGAAAACTAAAAAGAAGTTGAATGAGTAGAGATGGAGTGTGTTAGCTCTTTTTTTTTAAGTGATGGTTCCTACTTCTAAGAATAAAGGTGGTGACAAGAGTGTGAATTATAGATGAATTAAATTTATGTGTCATACATTAAAATTATGGGACCAATGCGATACTAATTTTTCTCCAAATAATTTTCATCCTAACTGCCAGCCTGCATAAGAACTGCCACAACTTCTTCCACTAAAAAGGTTGTAACTTCTCACTCCATCTTCCTCAGCCCAAACAGGCCGTTACTAACGTCCAGCTAAATCCTCCTACTCCTCTCCCAAGCTAATCACCTAAAACTCAAACCTCCGCCCACTTCCAAAAAGCCCACCTCAACTTTTAAAACCTGTGAACTCCTTTACCTACACTCTCACATCCACTCACCAAGCTCACTACCCATCCCTCCTCTCCACTAGCCTGATCTCCACTACGCATAATTATTGTTTCCACTCCACAAAACAATAATTGAAGCCTTCTTCCTCAACTACCTGCACCAGGCTCCATCTCTCGACCTCCAACTACAGCAGCTCCTAACCACTCCAAGAGCTGCAGCCACAGTTCCATTTTTCCTACAAATTCCTACACACAGCAACAACCATTTCCCCAACTCAAACCCAACAGCAGCCACTTGTCATTTCTTTCTCTCACGCTCTCCATATTACTATTATTAGTATTATTAATATTAAAAAAAGAAAAACGGCCAAAAAAAAAGATAGCCTATACAAAAAAAAGATAGCCCTCAACACCATCGTCGTCCCCAATCGTTGTTCTCACTAAGGTATAATGTCCACAAAACATAAAAATCCTCAAATCTTGTTTTCAGTGCTCCCGGTGTGTCGGGGGGCCACTTATGCACGTTTTTCTTAGCGTGATGGGAGGGAATCTAATGTAAAGCTTACGGCGAGGCGGGTGAGTCTTGTGCATGTTCTTTTTAGTGTGGCGGGGTAAAACCTAAGTACCCATGTACGAGTTTATGTTCAAGCAGAGAAAAATTGTAAATTTTCACACATGTACCCCTAAAAACCCATGCATGCCTTTCTCGGCATGGTGGGATTGAAGAATAAGATCGCGATGTCACCTGACACTGACCGCACACATTTTTTTGACATGGTGGACAAGCTAAGACTCCAAAAAAAATTGCCTAAATGGGGGAAGCGCAGGGAGGCTGCCAAAATTTATACTGACGATGCACAGGACTTCAACAAAATAATAGGGAACCGAACTTACAATTACAGGGAACATAACCTTATATCCAAAACAAGACTTGCAATTTACAAAATAAAAATTAAGCATGCAAGCAATGAGTTTGCGGTGGATGAAGCTCCAAGCAACAATACAAAACCACTAATGGATGTTATAACATACACATAAACAGCACATGAACAATATGAAACTTGCCGTGTTCATGCCAGCCGGCTTGCAAGCTTGTGCAAAGAATTTGAAAGCATCAACAATGAGAGCTTCTGATGAATGTGTTTACTTATTGGAAAAACACTGGCTGAATGTGCCGACTAACTAAAATAATAACATAAGTAACAAACTTGTAATTTTAACGAAATTTTGTTTTCTTGTCAATAAAATGTTTTTGAAAGACCATGCATGCTTATGAAATCTTTATTGTTAATTAGATTATAATTTCTATTTCTCATACCCAATGATTGATCATGCTGAATTAAATGAAAATTTATATGTTTTATTTCATATTATCATAAGAAGTTCATGAATGTTATAAGAATGAAATGACTAAATAAATATGATTGCATGTTCATGTTGACTGATGGAGCTTACTCCCTTATGGTACTGACTGGAGATGCAATGTACTTGTGCGCGTAAATGGAAAAGATTATGAAAAAGAAAAATGAAATGGAAAATGAGTGCCTTCATTGGTACTAATTTAGATGATGGCTCCTATGACGTTTATACTATTTTTGAGAAAGAATAAAGATATAAATAAAGATATTATATATGCATAATATTGAAAGTCTTGAAATGAAATGAATTTAAATGAAATTACTTTATGATATGAATTTAAATGCTTATGCATATTGTTCCAATTACCTTAGGTTATTGTAATTGATAAGCATGTTTTACTCGCTGAGTTGTGGCTTACTTTTAGTTGCTCTAACATTTTTAAAGTATAATTTAATATAATCAAGATGAATAGAAGAAGTGAAAATGTGTATCGTAGGCGTGGCACACCTGAAGAAAGATATTTAAACAATTTTATAAAATTTTGTTTTAAATTTTAAGGTTTTAGCAGCTCTTTCAGTTTTGAGATAGTTTTAGATTAGTTGAAATTTAATCTACCATCCAACCGTCTGTTCCCGCCTCGTAATTCGAGTGTTCAGACTGGGTCCTGACAATGAACAGTTCTACATTGCCATAATATCATATATTTATTAGGATCATGCACCAAGGCTCGTGTTCTAATACCATCTTGATCCAAAGCTAACCTCATAATGTTATGAAGTAATCCAACACAAGCGACTAAAATGGAATAAGAAATTCTATATGAATTTTTTTTTTAGGAACCCTAACGTTCTATGAATCAAAATATGCCTAGCCCAATTGAGTTTTATTGTTGTACATAGCTTCCCCTCTCATATTTTACCTTGTCTTGTTGGGCATGGAAAGTTCCCTCCCAAGGTCTGAATTTGCTGTATAACACACTTCTGTCCATCTGCTTTAAGTTTGCTAGAAATAGCAAACATATTTTCTACTTTTCCCTCCTGTAGGTTTTGTCCTACGTATGAAGGTCGTCAGGTGCGGTAACATTAATATAGAGGCAGCTTGGTTGTTGCAGGAGTTGAAGAAAGAGCAGCGACAACAAATTCTAAAGGGTAGAAGTGGTCAGAGTAATTTTGTTGGCTGTTTTGGTCCCATCAGGGACCCAACAACTAAAAATGAGAGAGGGAGAAGATACAGATTTGCAAGAGAATTAGTTGAAGTCCATTATAGGAAATGGTACTATTTATGATTTAGTCTAAAATTTTTCTTATCCTCCCTAAACTAATTCCTTAAAGGAAAGGAAAAAACTACAAAAAAGAAGCAACCATATCTTAAGTTTAAAGGAAAGCTCATCCAAAGCAAATTTAAACTAATCAATATCTGGGGTTGGTCAGCCAGATAAGGTTCCCGGGACTAGCTAGCCATGCGTATGTTGCTGTTCTCTTGATCGCCAACCACTGGCCCAGCTTTCCTACATGCAGATTTTGATCCATATGTGTCTGATTTATGATCCGTCTTCACGTGAGAACCCATGATTTCTAATATTCAATCTCAATGATGTTATTGGCCTTAACATATGCTCCACAAATCAGCTCGATCAGATGCGACAACAACGACAAGCTACGGATTCAATGTTGTGCAAGTCTAAATCAAAATGTCTTGGATACATCAAATGTCACTCATTTGTGAAACAAACTACGCAAATGCATATGAAGTGTCAAAATTACCATGGAAGGACCTCCTGTAAAACCCCAATTTGATCAGGTGTATGCCGCATTAGGATCAATTTAACAATACCCTGAAATTTTAACTTTCACAAAATTTTGCACTTTTAATGGCATTGTATTCTACTCGTCCAATGAAGCAATTCAACATATAGAACTATAAATCAAATTGTAAAGAATTGGAAGTTAGGGAATTAAATCCCATTTACTTTTTTCCTAAGTTAAAGAAAAACATATATTACTATTTAAAAATAAAGTTTATTGTAGGATTTATATGGTTAGTGTATTTAATATTTCTAATTTAACGGGTTTCAGTTATTGATTGGGTCATTGTACTTCAAGGAAAATTGATACTTATAATCATGTATGCGATGTGAAAATTGGAAGGTATGTTTGTTGGAACTTGAATTAATTGTATGATTTTGATAGGAGATTGTGTGAATAAATAATTAATGATTTGGTTAGGTTCAGGTGTCTTATACATACAGACAAATATGAGATATCCAACTTTGTGAGTCCGCGTGACAAGGTAAGATATGCAATTTTATTAATATAGTAGGTTGTATACGGGAAAATTTAATTAATTAAGTGTGATATTGCTCTTTGCATTACATATTTGTAATTAGCCTAAAATTATGAATCAGCAAATAATGATTTGGTTTGGTTTAGGTGCCCTATACACATAGGAAAGATAAGAGATATCCAACTTTGTGAGTCCGCATGACGACAATGTAAGATATGCAATTTTGTTAATATAGTAGGCTACTCTGATTGTGTATAGTTGTATACGGGTAAATTTAATTAGTTATGTGTGATATTGGTCTCTACATTATACATTTATAATTAGCCTAAAATTAAGATTTATGTAACCCTATCAATATTTTTTGTATATTATGATCATGTTATATTATGCGAACATGTGCAAGTATATTAGGTTATACCTTGTGATATGCATTCATATAGTCATGCCTACCTATATGTTGATACACCAAACAGTTATATTAAATTGTCTGTATATGCATGTTTTTATACATAGGCACATGTCACATAACTTAGAAGAAAAAATGCAATGATCAAAAAAGCCTAAGAATGTATCATATTAGGTGCTAGGTGAATGGGGCAATGCAACCCTAATGGACAGTGCGACCCAGTAAAGGCAGTGCAATCTCGGTATGATTTGAAGCCTACGGGTGATAACGGTAATACGATCTCAGGAGCCTACGGGTAATAGGGACAGTACGATCTCAAGATCCTACTGGCTATGATATTGTCACGCCTCATTTTGACCCCCTAAAATCAATGTAGAATATAACAGAGAAGGAGAATTTGAATAGACCTTACACTTATTCTGAAACACTGATATCAGAATTAAATGAGTAAGAAATAACATATTCAAACTATCCTAACATATCTAATCATATCAAGCTTTATAATTCATAAAAGAGAGCATATGCAATATGCCTCAAATAAAATACACATCACAATTGAAATAAAGAGTTTTATTAAAACTTTTAAAATTTACTTACGATACCCAAAAATCTGTACATCTCCTACTCAGAAACATCTAAAAAGTGTATGTACACAAAAGAGTAGTAAACAGTCCTGACTACTACCCTGTAACCCTACTAGCTCCTTTCCCTTGTCTGCAATACAATCACTATTAATAAGATAGAGCTCAATGAAATACGCAAGCAATGTATAAGAAATAATTGTTGACAATTGATTTAAAACACATGCAAATCTCATACTTGTCATAAGAAATGCATAGCATCATTTTCTATCTTGTTTACTATTCAATACATTTATACAAGTCATATGATGATTCTAGGCTTTTGCACCATTCCAGGTTTCTAATTAAAGGTTGGGTCCGAATTTCTAATTTTTTAAATTTTAAGAGTATAGACTTAACTCGTCAGGTCTTTCGCCTTTACTTCTGAGGATCTATCCCTCATATATGACTTATTTCATATTTTCAATATCTTTCACTTTTAGCAATCATAAGATGTGCTAGTGTAGTCAGTATTCAATGAATCAACATATTTATACATATATAAATTGGAATAAAATGCTATTATAAACATAACAAATGTGATATTGCAATTATATAAAATTTTACTATTCCACCTTTACTTGTGAGGGTTTTTCCCCCATATATAACTTATTTCACATTTCCAATATCTTTCACTTTTAGTAATCATAAGATGTGTTAGTGTAGTCACTATTCAATGAATCATCATATTTATGCATATATAAACTGGAATGAAATACTATTATAAACATAACAAATGTGAGGTTGCAATTATATAAAATTTTACTATTTCCTATAGCATCGTTTGGGTATCACACCTAATTTTCAAGAATAGTTAGATGAATTGGTTCACCTAAAGTACTTTGATTCCTTTTTTCTTTTGTACACAACCTAAACAAACATTTCTTTATTTATACATGCATTAAAGCAAAATAACACCGAAAATTTGAATATATTATAATTACCTCAATTGTATCCTTCTTAATTCAATCCAACATTCTTTCTCTTTTTCTAAAACTCTTGTCCTCACTTCCCCTCCTTTCCTTTTCTAAATTTAACAGCCAGCAACAACAAAAACACAGCAAACTAAATTTCAACAACTATCTTTACCTGATTTCAACTTTCTTCCTCTCTTTCCCTACTGATTTCAACTAATAATAGCTTATTTCAGCAACTATAGCAGCAGTAGTATTACCTAATTTAAGCAACCAACACTTCATTTCATCACCTTAACCATTGTTTTCTGTTAACACTGCAGCCTTCCAGATTTCAGCAAACATTCTTACTGATTTCCACCATTGCAAATCTCTGCACATATTAAATTCAGCATCTATTAAGAATACAATTACTGATTCTATAATCCTAAACTTCCTTCCTAAATTTCCTTGCCTAAAAATTCACTAACAACACGTTGCAGCACTCACATCGCAGCCCTGCCTCCTCCAGCTCCCCGCTCTCCCTTGACCAGTAGCTCTCGACAATAGCAACTGCTTTGAATCCAGGGAATGCCATGGATGGAGTGAGAGGAAATGCAATGCCTTAGTTATAAAATGAAATTCCACTAAGCAAAATTATATTCTACTCCTAACTCGACAAATTCATTCCAAAAATTCGTCCAGTCATTGATTTCCAGCCTCTTGAAATCAATCCAATGCATACATGGCTAAGTGTTGTGACTATAGTAGTAGGAATAAATAATGCAATAACTGTTAATAGATATAATTTAAGAGTAAATTAACTTGGTTTAATTTAAATTAACTATTACTAAAATATTACAAATAGTTATATATATATATATATATATATATATATACACACACACAAATGGATTAATAATTTTAATATACTTCTATATGTCAAAATGTTTGAAATTTAAAGTAAAATTTAATGAAAATAAATTAACATTTAGAGGAAGTTAATGCTTACATTTATTTTGAACATATTGGGTATTATAGATATGAAACCTACGAGCGATAAAGATAGTGTGACCTTAAAAGTCTACGAGCTATAATATGAAGCCTACAGGCAATAGAGATGGTGCGAAATCAAGAGCCTATGGGCTATAATATGAAGCCTACGAGTGATAGAAATAGTACAACCTCAGAAGCTTACAGACCATGACATAAAGCTTAAAGGCGATAGAGACAATGCGACTTTAGGTGCCTACGGGCTATAAACCTAGATCAAACCATGTGGAAATGACATTTTCTAAGGTTGGAAAAAGGAAGATATTTGATAAACTGAAATATATAATGATAATTATATATTGTGATGTATAAATTACTCATTAAATACATTTGGCATGATTAATGATGTTGGCAGTATGTAACATCTGGTGATATATTGGCATTATGAGACAACCAAAAATTTGGTTAAGATGAACATAGTTCTTACATGCAATATTATTTTTACCTGTTAAATAATTTCATACTATGCATATTTCCCTTTGAATGACCACAGGCAATTCTTACTTCCACTTGTTGATACACATATAAATATTTTGTTTCATATACTTGATTATGGTAATAGAATTGCAAAACTTTTTTAGCCTCATAGCTCCCCAAATTTTATTATGACTATTGTTATAGGAAAGAGTAGGATAAGGTGGAAGATGACTAAGACTCAGGTAAATTTTAAAACTATGTTTGATTTTATAGTAGTATGAGATGAGTCTTAAGCAGAGGTACATGAATTGTTATTATGAAAATACTTTTAGGTGGTTAGTGACTCTATAATTATATACGTATAATGTGCATGAAGAAAATTGAATGTTTTTATTTTAAGTGGCATGAAGATAAAAGATTTGCGTTATGAATGTTTAGGAATGATATGATTTTCTCTGTTGCACCCTACGGTTTTTAGAAAGGGGGGATGTGGAGTGTGACACCCCCTATCATACCTAAAATTTAATTAAATAAAATGATGACAACAGTTTCCACTATAGTTCCACTTACCTAAGCATGCATTGGCAGATGGTTTGGACAGTTGGGATGGATTGAAAGACTGTAATGGATAAAGCACTAATGTATCAATACATTAGTTTATAATTAATTAAAGCACAAGCCAGTTCATTTCCTTTCCCATTCAAATAGTTGTTGTTTGCTTAGAGCTGCAAGCCATGAGTGAGCGGGCAGCAAGAGAAGGAGACGAATGTGCTTCTGAGGGTTATTGGAGAATGGCTGAGGAAAATTCAGTTGGCTGAATTTAGGAAACCGTGAAGGAAAAATAGTAAGGGACTGCTGTAATTTAATGTAGGACTGCTGTAATTTGATGTTGGGCTGCTGTAATTACTGAAAGCTGTTGATGTGTGCAATTTCCCTTAATTCCTCTCACCCGTAAGTCTTTCTGTTCGCTGGAAATGGCTGAAGGCTGCAAGTGGAGGGGCAGAAAGTTGCTGCAACTGATTTCAAGCAATGATATAGAGGAAGGAGGTTTAGGATTTCAAAATTTTGTAACATAGTATTTGTTGGGTATAAATATGTATGTGTGTGGCTATGTTTGTTGAAATCTGATAAAACCATATATTAAATAAATTTTTGGAATTCAGAAGGATTTCTGAAAACTGTATTGCTGAATAAGTAAAAAAAAGGGGGAAGGAAAAGCTGAAAATAGGGTTTGGTGGAAGCGGATTGTTGAATTCAATAAGAAAAGAAGAAATGAAGAGATTTAGGTTGAATGAGAAGTTTGATAAATGTGGTGTATAAAAGAAAAAAAAAAAAAAGAGGACCTAAAAGAACAAACTCCTAGTAAAATGAGATATTCAAAAGATGCATAAGAAATAGTAAATATATATATATATATATATATATATATATATATATATATATATATATATATTTGTAAACTCAAATTTGATAGGTTTATAATAGCATTAATTTCATTTTATTCCAGTGTATCTTGTATAAATTGTTGATTCATAATTCATTTAGTATGATTATAAAAGAAATGAATGATAGCAAAAAAGTGAAATAAGTCATATATTGAGGATATGCCCGCATAAGTAAAGGTGAAAGATCTAACGAGATAAGCAAATACTCTTGAAATTCGAAAAGTTAAGAATTCGAACCCAACGTTAAATGAGATAGCAGCTTTAATTCTAAAAGTTAGGAATTCATACCCAACCTTAAATTAGAAAGCTGAAATGATGCAAAAGCTTATAGCCATCATATGACTTGTATAAAGGTATTGAACATGAAATAAGAAAGTGATGTTATATATTCTTGTAATCAGTATGGAATTTATGTACGTTTTAAATCAATTGTCAAAATGGTGTTATTATTTCTTATGGATTACTTGTGTATTTCATTGAGCTATAGCTCATTAACAATGATTGTACTGCTGGAAAAAGAAAGGAGCTAGTGGGATAGTAATCATAACAGTTGACTACTCTTTTGTGTACATACACTTTTTGGGTGTATAAAGGGATATGAGTGGGAGCTGTACATACTTTTGGATATTCAAAAAAAATTAAAAAAATTTAGTAAAACTTTGTATTTCAATTGAAATGAGCATTCTTATTTGAGGTATATTACGTATGCTTCCTATTATGAAGTATAAAGCTTGGTATGTTATGATATTCCTAATAGACTACTTCTTACTCCTTGATTCTGATAAAGATATTTCATAATAGGTGTTAGTTAGGAGTTCTGTTCAAATTCTCCTTCTATGTTACACTCTCGATTGATTGGGGGTCAAAATAGGGTGTGACATCCCCCACCATCAATTCGATTGAACGCAATAAAAACAACAGACTATGAACACCGTGCAATGCAAAACCACGCAACCATCGCCTATTTTATGAAGCAAACTATGCCAACACATTTGAAACTTCAAAAATATCTGCAATATACACCCATATTAACTATTCGCTGCACAAAAGCACAACTCAATATTTATCTATGTGCGAGGCGACGACAAAAAATTTGAGACGCGCAAAAAATTAAAAAAAAAAGTTTTAGAATGTCAATACACATTTCAATTTCAATTTGTTTTTCTAATTAAAATTTTAAATATAAATTCTCGTAAGCCTCAAAACCCCGTAAAACACAGATCTGAACACTACGACACTCCTCCCAAGTCCATACAACCCTTATTGCCTATCCCATCCCTGTTTAAACAAAAAAGGACCATTGGTTTTCTTCCTCCTTTTGCTCCGACCGAATTTCTCTGAACCCTCAGCGACAAGGAAGTGGGGAAGCATCGATAGGAGTCTGCTAGAGATGGCTTCAACGTTGCTATCAACATGTGAAGGATAGAAGTTTGTGAGACTCTAACAGCTATAAAATATTAGCATGGCATCTTTTTAAAATGAAGCATCCATTTTTTTTTTAAGATGACTCCTAAATAACAGTTCCATACAGTAGAACTTCACATATTAAGTTCCTAAGAGAGAGAGCTAAAGGTGTTAGCCATAAAAGCTAGAAGGTTCTCAAGCAAATGTTGCCAAAGATAAGAATAGAAAGATGGTTTAGAGCCATTGATTCTACTTCGAGATTTTCATGACTTTTGTCAAGCAGCAAGAATGCAAAATGTCCCTAGAACTTATAAATATATGAAAGGTGGCTAAAAGCCATTAATTTTGCTTTGAGATTTACACTTATGTTGTTGAGTGGTAGGTGGCTACACAGCAAGAATTCTTTTCAATTTATATAAAACAACTAATACACAAAAGAAAATGATTTACTTTAATTTACTATTTAATTATATATTTATATTATTTTGAAGTATCACTCGTGCTATTATCATTACTCAATGGCAATTTAGTTATGTTTAGGGCTACAAATGAACTGAGCGGAGTATGTGTGTATTCATAATTGAGATTGTTTATTATTAGCTTATTCAAGCTTGGTTCGAACTCGATTCGAACTTTTTTGCTTGTGTTCAAGCTTGGTTCATTTAAAAGAATAGATGTTCATCTTTGTAATGTGTTTGGTTCATATTCAGTTCGTTTATGCTTATCGAACTTTAAACAAATGAGTCTTATCGAGACTACTAACAAACAATCACCTAGAACCTATTCGCAAATAGATATAGGGAGAATTTTCGATATACCAAACGAGTCCATTCACGAACAAACAAGCTCATAAAATTATTCTTCTTATAAACAAGTTTATTCATGCATACTGTCAGCAAAAAATACTGCAAACATGAATAAACACCAACTGTTTATGAATAAATTCATTATATTAAAATAGTCTAACATAAAAAATTAAATATTTTTTATATAATAAGAATACTTTATTTTAATAAAAATAAATTTATGTGAAAATATACAAAATAAAGATTTAAATAAGCTTATTAACATGCTTCTTATTGAGCTTATTCATGAGTTTTGATTGATATTGTTCATGCGCATAAACAAGCCGAACACATAGATGTTCATATTTGTTTATTTAACAATCAAGTATTTTAAAAATTGTTCAAAATTGTTTGATTACTTAAACAAACAATCATGAAGCTGTAATCGAGTCGAGTCATTAGTAGCTTGTGGAACGCTCGGTTCTTTTGCAGCCCTAGTTATGTTCATTTTTCAAACATTTTTTCTCTCAAATTAAATGTATTTGATCTTACTAAAAAAAAAAAAAAAGTTAAGCATCCAATGAGTCTTCCTTTAACTAGTGCTATAAAAAAGTCTACCTAAACTGAAAAAAAAAAAAAAAACTACTCTTCCTTTAACTAGTTCTATAAAAAAGTCCACCTAAACTGAAAAAAAAAAAACTACACACAAAGAATTGATCCAATGTAGTTTGAGTGCAATTTAGTTTCAGTTTTTTATTTAATTTGTATAAATCAATTGATTTAGTTTAATTTGGGTTAAGTCAAATAAAATTGTACTGAAGCTGTGGAAATCCTGCATTGTCATCTACCATGATAGCTGCCTCATGCTTTGATTACTACCTATGTCTGCCAGCACCAAGTTGTAATTGACCCTACATTCAAATCTAGCATCCAGTTGCTGCCATCTAGTTGCAGAACCTGCTGCAAGCACCTGCTTATCCACCAGCTCGCATCCAGCCCTTCGCCAGGCTACACAGCCCCTCCTGGTTGTCCGCCAGCACTGAATTCTCCTTATTGTCATGCCTATGGCAACCATCCTCCAGTCCTTTGACTCTTAATGGGAAGGGATTTATTTCCTACCATGCTTTATTATAAACTGATCAGGCAAATCACCATCTTATTTCTTCCCTCATTTATATGGCCGGTTATAGCCTTAGGTAATTACCTTGTTGCCTATTCTAGGAGTGCTAATATCTCCTATAAATTGTGTAGCCTTTCAGCCATTGTGAATATGAAAAATATGTAGTATTCTTCTGATATTGTTCAACATCATATCAAAGACTCGCTTCTACGTAATTCATCCTTCTCCATTCTCTATCCTCCATACTTGTCTATATTTCACATCCTCTAAGAATTCTAAGTTTTCCTCGTCTTTCCTCTACAATTTTTTTGAAGAATGATGGTTATGAAATGATCTCAGAAATAAGATCCCCTTGTGGTACCACCTACTGCATAAAACAAGATTCCATGAAAACATTGGTATCAAATAAACATTCTCCAAGTCTTCCATTATTAGATTTACCATGGCGATCAAAAGTCTAAGTAACCCCAAGTAATTTTTTTCTCTTTCTAAATGGAGATTTACAAGATAAAGTCCACATGACAATTTCTTTCGTATTTGAGAGAGAGTAATACAAACCAAATCTATAGACTCAAGAAATCTCCGTATGTTTTTAAACAATCACCAAAAGCATTTTTCGACAGATTTACCATAGTGATTAAAAGGCATTGCTACTCTAAATAACAATATGAGCACAATTTATTCACCAACAAAACATCAGAAGGTAAAATTTTTATCCTGAACCTATATACTAATGAAATCACCTTGACAAAAAATCATGAAGAAGAAATATACAGGATGAAAGGTGTCCAAACTGTAGAATCTGAAATCAAGGACTTTAGTTTATTGAAAATTTTCTTAGGCACTAAAATAATAAGACAAGCAAAGGGGTATTCAGTATTCACCTTGCAACAGGAATACATTTAGACTTACTAAAAGAAATTAGTACGCTTTGGGGTAAACCAACTAGCATAACAATGATTCATTAAAAAAATTAGACCAAGAAAGATGCTAACTTAGTTGACAAAGAAAGATACCTACAGTTAATAGGGAAACTTATCTATATATCTCACACAAGATCTAATAATTTTTTTTTTGTTAATATTGTTAATCAATTTATAAATAAACCCCATAAAGAAGAACCTTGATGTTGCATACAGGATACTAAGATATATTAAAAAGACACCTAAAAAGTATTATTCTTCAAGAAGGGGTCTAACACAGGTATTGAAATATGCACTTATGTTGACTTGGTAGGATTTGTAACTGATCTTCAATCAACATATGGTTATTGCTCATTTATATGACAACATTTAGCTATGCATAGAAGCAAAAAAAAAATTAACATGCAGTAGCTCGAAGAAGTGCTAAAGTAGAATTCAGGGCTATAGCCAATGAAATTTATTAAAGTACATAGCTTAAACACCTTCTAGAAGATTTTAAATTTTCCACTATAAAACCTATGATAATGAAATTGATACACATTTTATATTAGCATTGCTAAGAATCTTGTTCACCGCGATCGAACCAAGTATATATTGAAATTGATACACATTTTATAAAAGAAAATTTTTATCAAGGAATCATCCAAATTAATTACACTCCAACAAAACTTGAGACTGTTAATATCCTTACTGAAGCTGTTGATCAAACTCAATTTGACAACCTTACATCCAAATTAGGAATGATCAACATATATTTCTAGCTTGAGGAGAAATGTGAAAATCTTATCATGCCATTTACAATGATAGCTGCCACCTACATTGATCACTCCCTGCATCTGTCAGAACAAAGCCACAACTGTATATGCGTTTAAATCACGCATCAGCTCCTGCCAGCTAGCTACAGAGCCTCTCTGTCCACCAGCTAGCATGCAACTCTCCATCAGGCTACAGGGCCTCAGCTGGCTGTTCGGCAACCCTAATTCTACCTATTATCACGCTAAAGGAAGCTTCTTTCTTCCAGTCCTTTGATTCCTAATGGGAAGGGATTTATTTATTGAATTACTATCATCATTTATTATAAATTGATTAGGCAAATTTCCTTATTTATTCCCATATTTATGTGGTCAGTTATGGCCTTATGTAATTACATCGCTGTCTAAAGGAGGCCTATTTTCTTAACTAAAATCAAAATCGAACTGAATGGTTCAAGAGTACAATCATTGTCAGCTCATTCTAATTTTCCAACTTCCATGATCACTTTGATTTGATTTCTAGTAATAGTGGACTTAAAATCAAAGTGAACCACGCCCATACCTGCTCCCTTGTGTATTTAAGATGGTCATGTTAAATGTTTTGGCTTTTGTTTCTTATTAATATAATGAAGGTGGCCATGTTATCTTGGGTCCTAATTATTAAAGATCAAGTCAAAGTAGAATGCCTTGTTGATCGTGCTTAATCGAGGAATCTCAAATTTAATTTATTCTATGCCCAAATAATAAATTAATATATGAACAACCATAGATTTGTTCAACCATAATTTAAATAAAATACTTTAAAATAGAACAACCTAAACAATATGAAAAAGATATTTATTGTTTGATAATTTAGTATTATATTTAAATGATTTAAAAATATAGGATATCAAAATATTTAACTTTGTATACCTTCTTATTCAATTTATTAGCTACTATTAATAAATCATTTTACGCACAAGTCATAGATAAGTGTGAAAATATAAATTATAAATCTAGGAAGAATGAAATAAATAAAGATACGATAGGAGTGCCAAGTTTTGAAGTTAAGGTAAAGATATATAGACTATATGATTTGGTATAAAATGGAGGGAAAATCCTAACGTGGGTGGATAGATATGTGGAAGGATTAGGAACAAAAATGATAGAAAAAACATAACTTAATTAGAAGTTTTAATATGAATAAAAAATAAAGTTAACATCTCATACAACACTTAACAAGAATAAAAAAAAAAAGATACAGCCAACTCCAAATAGTTGGGATAGAACCATTGAATGATAGAATCAAACGTGTCAGTTTATTAAAAATCTAAGCCACAATTAATATTTTGTAATCGACGGAAAATTAAAGGTCCAATATCACAAGACAAAGTCTTAAATAAAAAACACATAAGGTAATAGGACATCGACACAGTTATATTTGAAAGATCAGCAAGATACCTAGGACTTCTTTTTCCCTTCGTTTATATGCTACAGGTTCCATTTTCGAGACCAAAAGGTGAAGCAGCTGGCATATGCTAGGGAAATGAATGTAGGGCTGCCTGCATATAGCACAATGGGATGCTCGGAAGACATGCATAGCCTTATGCACGCACCAAAAGCATGACATATGACCACATGCTGAACAAGAAAAAAACGTTTATTAATCTGCTGAAGAAGACATCATGCATTGAAGTTAAATCATCCGAAATACTTTCATACCAAGAACAACAGGCTTGAAGAGTAGATCCCTGTAATGGCAAAAAGACAACATTAGAGAATAGAGGATTAAGAAAATATGAGATGACTTGCAAATAATTTCTACAGCTATATATATATATATATATATATATATATATATATATATAAAGAGAGAGAGAGAGGCAAAAATTAAAAATAAAATGAAGCATTTTAAACTGCACAAGCTCATAAAGAATTAATACTTTCCACCTTAAATTTTGAGAATAATTTAATCCATACGTTGCGCTTCCAGTAATTTTTGGTCATAAATTATTGGGAGACCTTTTCCACCAAATATTTGGACATTGGAAACTACTACCATAAAAACTGTTAACAGCAAAGGTTTCAAAAAACACATTTAGAAGAGGCTTATTATACCTCCTATAGTTTATGAAGCCATTTTCAACCATTGGACTACCTCCATGATTAGGAGAAATTATTCTATGCAAAATCCGGACGTAGCTCTTCGTCTAAATTCCAATCCGTGGTTGAAACGTATTTTTTGGGGTCAATTTATTTTGTACAGCCACTTGGATTTTTTTAATAATGCATGACCCAACGACCCGGCCAAGCAATTTTAGTTTGTGCTCCTTTTGAGAAAACCCCGTGACTGGTTCCCAAAGTTTAGGGTTTTCACCGAATAAAACTTTTCCGCGAATCATCCCAAAATTTTGAAGGAACCGATGAAGAAGATGGAGACAGCTTTGGATGACGTTAAATTCTCTAATGAGATGATATGTTCACAGGTCGCGAAGGCTAAAAACTTTCATATAAGAAAAATGGGAAGTTTACAGGATAGTGCAGAGATGGCAAGGTTGGATGAATGGGAAGTCAATTTGGTGGGAGGAGCTGTAGGTTTAAACTTATCGGTAAATTTGTAGGGATTAGTATGTATGCTTCAATTTTATTCTTACGAAGAATGCCTCAAAAATAGAATAGACGTGATTTTTTTTTTTTTTCATTTTTGAAAGTTTCCGAAGTTCAATTAGAAATATTGAAAGAATATGTGACATTTTTGCTTAGATACATGGTACTCAATGATTTATGTGGTGTCTTTCCACTTTTCAATGCATTCTGCACTTGTACACTATTTATGTTTTTTTTTAATCTTTTGGAAAATCTTCTGCTCCGCATACAACCTATGTATTAATTCCCTTTATACACATTGTGTACAGTGCAAAAGCTTGTACACACTGCATACAAAAATCATGTACACATTGCGTACAAGACTTGTACAAAATGTGTATAAGGTTGTACACAGTTTGTACAACAACCTTATACACGGTGTGTACACACTGTATACAATTTGTTCATTGTGTGCACAGAGAATTATTACAAAATGTTATACACACACTTGTGGAGTGTTTCTCTTAATATTTTTTCCATTCTATCAAAGGGTGTGTACAAGTGTGAGAATGAGGCATATGACATGTACTGCATATATGCACATAATGCTCATGTAGACCTCATTTTTGTATGAGGTCGATTTACCTAAGTTCATTCCTTAGGACCTAGGTTTTCATAGCCCAATGTAGACGGCCTTTAGGATTCCCCTTAGGAAGATACCCAATAACGTAGCACTGTCTCGGCCTGCCTTGTAATTCAACCCAAATCCAATTTAATTCTAAATGTAATAATCTAATCGAATGTCTTTGAGTTGATAGGGCTCGATTTGAGTTCAATTTAAACGTTCGATAGACATTGCACAACCTGTCTCGGGCTAATTGGAGTTAATTGGATATCAAATAAAGTCACTTGAAGTCAATCAAAAATTAAATTCATCAAATTTGACATTAATTGAACCTAATTTGATCAAATCGGCATTAATGCAATCAAAATTACTCAATTTCAACGTGATTTGAATTAAATCGGCATTAATCAAAATGAGTCGACACAAATTGGCGTGATAATTTAAATCCACTTGATTCGAGTTCAATTTAACAGCGGCAGCTTCGATTAGCCCAAATCGACTCGTTTGGAACCATCAGAATAGAATCAGCATCAATTGGATTAAAAGAAACAATATGAATCATTTCACAGTTTTAATTTAATCAAATTCATTTGAATTCATCTATTATTGCGAATATTTCATCTAAAACCAGCTAGACTTATGCAAAATTTATTTAATTAAAGGATTTTCCTTTGGATTTGTTTAAATTAAGGGTAAAATGGTTATCCATCCCTCTCGATTCCATGATATTTCAGATGAAAAGAGAGAAGTTATGCCGCACAAAATAGTTCATGGGATCAAGCATATGCATATGTTCAATTCGAATAAAAAAAAGAGGCGGCGAAGGCTGGATTTCGATCAGATCAACGGTTGCTTCAGTTCCAAGCATCCTTCGGTTTGAATAAAAAAGAGGCAGACCCTAACATCGCAACACCTGATATTGCAATCAATGTACATTTGTTTTTGTCAATATGTGGCATTTGATTCTATGGTTTCAAGGATATAAAATCTACTATGGTTTCTATGGCAATCAATCTACTATTACGAATAACTCATTATTAGCAGTTAAATAATATTTGTAATTCAATGTACAATTTCTTCAACTTTTGGATTTAAATTATTTGATTAAACGAAAGGAATGAAAACTTTCAGGCGAGGTTATCTCCTTATAAAAGGATAAGGCTCTTCATCCACAAGTCTCTATTTGGCGCTCTTCATCCACAAGTTCTCTATATTTTCAGTTTCTCTGTTCCCATTTATGGGGCACAATCTGCAAGACTCCTTTGTGCTCTTAGTTTTGTGACCATATTAGTATCCAAGTACTTTATTATGTTGTGATTCCTCTACAATACTGCAGCTTTCTTTTGTGACATCCTTATTTCATGGGTTTATGATTATTATGTGATCTTCTTTTTCTATATAAAAAAAACTCATTAGTAGTTAAATAAAACTTCTAATCGGATGAGCAATTCCTTATAATTCTAATATTAAGTTATTTGATTAAGTGAGAGGCTTGACAACTTTCGAGAGAGGTTATCTCCTAGTAAAAGCATGAGACTTGCATTTCTAATGAATTCTTTCTCATCTTCTTTATTTTTTCTTTCCCTCTTCCTTCTTTTTCTTAAGTTTTTTGTTAAAATGATATTATATTTAGTTAGATTAACTACAATATAAATTTTGTTTAAATGCATAAATTTCAAGAACACGCATAAATTTGTAGATCCTTAATTTCTAGATGAAGGCCATAGGTCTTTGGTCTTAATTTATTTAAATCGTGTTTAAGATTAATAGCCAGTATCCTGTGGAATTTGCATGTTTGTTGCATTATTTTCTGCATGGCATGATAAGAGCTGCATTACAAACACTAAACAACGCAACATCATTTATCAGAAGATACTTGAAAGAACACTTCAAGAGGCCACGGCAAATGTATGGAGTTAAATCAAAAAGAAATACAACTTTAGAACAAATTTAAGGCCATGGTAGCCATCATATACTATGAGAAAAATATGTTCACAAGGAATTTGTAATACATATAAATCAATTGTGCATTGGTGTTTCGAAGCGGTAATAGTTGTTTATTCGCATTTATTTTTGTACTATAATGTTTCTTCATTGCCAAATAGAACATGAAATCGTCTTGTGGGTTGAAGAAGTAATCCCATGAACTGGATGAGTCAGTGTTGTATGAAATTGTGCGTTGAGCCATCATCTACCAATACTTACACTACAGTTATGGCAAGTTCACCTCTAATGTCTACTATAGCATGGATTTTTGGAGGATTTCAGCACCTTCGGCAACATTGTATTTTTGTTCAAGCACTTCCTTGATCATTTTTGCAAACATATTTCCTTTGCAAACATGGTTGAGGTTAAATTTATCATCACAGTGATAGCAATGCCATTTTTTTCTGGTTTTTCCAATATTTCAAATATCATTAATGCTTGATTGCTAGATAGGGTCAGTTCGCATTGGTTGCTGAAGTGGATGCTCTAGATGGAGTTGGCAGCTAGCTAGAAGTGCCCAAGGTAGAACCAAATTAGGAGTAATTGGGTCTGTTTGTTCAATTTTGGAATCACTGACTTTGTCCTTTATCAGTTTTATTAATACAGCAATTTGATCATAAAACTTTGGACATTAAATGAAAATCTCTTTGATAATCACCATTTTAGCCCAGATTCTATGGCACTTGATAAAAACAATTCATCAATGATAGTGGCTTTGCTGGATAATTGTTCAAATTACAGTTGGTATTCTAATGTGGTAGTAATTTGGGTGAGTTTAGCTAAATTCACCTTGCAAGTCACAGCATTTTGACAGGCAAAAATGCGTCTGCAACGCATTGAATCGTCCCAAGTTAATAAACATTTTGTCTTTGTCTTTGAATCCAGTGATACTATTCCTCTACGGGACCATCCGTGTGGAAGTATGGTAAAGTTATCTTATCTTCATCATTGAGCCAGTGAAATCCACCAATTGCTGCATCTAATATATCGGTGTTTCTAGATTTCATGAGTTAATTGCCAACATGAATTTGATCAGGAAGACATCATATTAGCAAGGCTCAGTATGAATCTTCTCTGAGCACCAAATATGACAACTAATCAAATAACTGATGTCCATCAAGCAGATGCTTCATTGTTCAAAAACAAATGTTCATAGACAGAAAATTAGAACAACAGAAGCACTCATTCTACAGTTAGTTCCACCCAATACCAGGATTTACTAAATCGGGGATTTAAGGTAAAAAAAGAGAAGAAACGGGATTTAAGATTCTGTAAGATTTAAAATGGTCGTTTGTACCGCTAGACATGATTTAACATAAATATTGCCACCAAACAGCCCCTAAACATAAAATTACAGGAAATCAAAAAAGAAGTAAACAAAAAGTATCGGAAGAGCACAGCTGCACATGGATCAACGTATATATGTTAAAATGTCTAAACAAATTCGGCGGAGACTAGTTCGAGAACAGAGACTTACAGGCATACGCAGCATTGGAAAGAGGGATGATAAGAGCTTTCTAGGGTTTCTTCTTCCATCAAGCTAATCAATGATACAGGCCACGACGAATTTTGTTCAGTCCTCGCTGCCAGCGAAAGGAACAATTATTTAGTCCGGTGAACGCACGCTCCTCTACTTTCGGCACCAATGTTTTAGCGCCAAGTAGCATGAGGAAAAGTTGGGTTCTTGCATGTGCGTTTTTTTAAATCTTTGACGAGCCGAACAACATCTCATCACCTTTTGGATATATTTCGAATACCTAGCAAATACCGAGTTGTACCTAGTTTTTTCTAGCAATACCGATCAAATACCTAGCAATACCGAGCAAATCCCTAGCAATATCGAGCAAATCCTGAGCAAATATTGAGTTGTACCGAGTTGTACCTATTTTTTTAGCAATACCGAGCAAATCCCTAGCAATACCGAGCAAATCCTGAACAAATACCGAGTTGTACCGAGTTTTTTCTAGCAATACCGAGCAAATACCTAGCAATACCGAGCAAATCCCTATCAATACCGAGCAAATCCTGAACAAATACCAAGTTGTAGAAAAACTCGGTACAACTCGGTATTTGTATAGTTTTGATCTTCACAGAGCGGTATTTCTCGTTTTTGCAAAGCAATACCGAGCAAATACCGAGCAATACCGAGAAAATCGCGAACATAGCATTCCCGGGTTCCGCTCCGGGTCAAGCCGTCGGGCCGCGCGGTAAAGAGTAAGAGCACGTGGCGACATGTTATTGGCGGCCGAACTTACCTCTACATCAGGTCAGAGGACGTAATAATTGCTCGAAAGGAACAATTATTTAGTCCGGTGAACGCACGCTCCTCTACGTTCGGCCACCAATGTTTTAGCGCCACGTAGCATGAGGAAAAGTCGCCGACCCGACCCGCTGTTTTTTGGGTTCTTGCACGTGCGTTTTTTTAAATCTTTGACGAGCCGAACAACATCTCATCACCTTTTGGATATATTTCGAATACCTAGCAAATACTGAGTTGTACCTAGTTTTTTCTAGCAATACCGAGCAAATTCCTAGCAATACCGAGCAAATCCCTAGCAATACCGAGCAAATCCTGAGCAAATACTGAGTTGTACCGAGTTGTACCTAGTTTTTTTTAGCAATACCGAGCAAATCCTGAACAAATACCGAGTTGTACCGAGTTTTTTCTAGCAATACCGAGCAAATACCTAGCAATACCAAGCAAATCCCTAGCAATACCGAGCAAATCCTGAACAAATACCGAGTTGTAGAAAAACTCGGTACAACTCGGTATTTGTATAGTTTTGATCTTCACAGAGCGGTATTTCTCGTTTTTGCAAAGCAATACCGAGCAAATACCGAGCAATACCGAGAAAATCGCGAACATAGCATTCCCGGGTTCCGCTCCGGGTCAAGTCGTCGGGCCGCGCGGTAAAGAGTAAGAGCACGTGGCGACATGTTATTGACGGCCGAACTTACCTCTACATCAGGTCAGAGGATGTAATAATTGCTCCAGCGAAAGGGGAAGACCGGTTATATATCAAGATTACATGAATATTTAGCCGTGCAATTACATATTAATATGCATGCCTTGAGTATTTATAATATTCTTCCGTATTTTTTTAAATTAATCAAAAATACAAAAATTCATGATAATTTTTTTTTTGCATATATTTTTTTGCTTCATATTTTCAATGATTTGATGGGGTCACACACAAATATACATACTTGATAGTTCAAAAAAAAATATCAACCTTAATTTTGTAAAGAGAAAATTGATTTTATGTGTTTCATAATATTCAAAATTGGTCATATATATATATATATATATATATATATATATATATATATATATATAAAATAAATTTCATTTATGATGAAAATATCCCCATTATATAAAAAGTTATTCAATAGTTCCACTTCCTAGTACATTTTCGAGGAGCAAAGCTAGAAATTTTTATTAGTGTGGGTGCAAATTAATGATTTTTTAAATATTCTTAAATTTTTTTAGATGATTTCTATTGTTAGCTCATAATAAAATAATATTTTAAACTTCAAAGAATATCAATATTTATTTTAATAAATTATTAAATTTTACATAAATTATGATTATCTTATTTCATTTAAAATATTTAGGTGTTATATTAAAAATATAGCATCAATATTAGACCGTGGGAAGAAATTAATTAGCTTTTGTAGGATTTAATTATAATTTAAATAAAACAGTACATATATTGCATTGATTAGCTCAATGGCTTGATGGATAATGTGTCAATTTATGAACCTTGAAGTTCTAGGTTCAATCCTCAACAACAACTCCTTTTCATTTAACAACAGAGCCCTGCATTGGGTACCCATACCCACACCCACCCATACCCAATGGGTATGGGTGGGTATGGGTATGCCCATGGCCTTGTGGGTGGGTATGAGTGGGTACTAAACATTGAGGAATAAATCGATTTACATTGCTATTCATTGTATATCTTATTTATACTATTGCAATCATCACTAAGTATTTTGTAGCACTTAACCACGCTACGAGTACGATAAATTTTGATATGCGACTTGAAAGTTTGCCATCATAGCAAATGACAACAAGCCTCAAGGCTATCAGTCCGTGTCAGACTGCGTTCAAAAAACATGGAAAGTGGGTGGGTATAGGTGGGTGCGAAATCCCGAAAGTCACCATGGGTGGTTGTGGGTGAGCGAAGCCCGTCCGAGTAAAACATGGGTTCCCAATGGGCACCCAACCAGGACCTCATGTAGGGCTTTGTTTAACAATAAAAGATATATCTTTAAAAACAAATTTTTGTGAGTTATAGGCCTTTTTTACCTGCATACTGTGGGATTTTATTGACCGGTAGAGGCCTGTGCCACCAAGAACTTTTATTATGTCCTCTGACCGGACGTAGCTCTACGCCCGGTCAGAGGATTGTTACTCAGTTTTTGCTCGGTATTTGATCGGTATTGCTAGGTATTGTTTGGTAATAATGAGGAATACCGCTTTTTGAAGAGCAATACCGAGTAATCCCAAAAAATATCGAGTATTGCTCGGTATTACTCGGTATTTTGTCTTCACATAATGGTATTTCTCGTTATTGTTGATATTGTTCGATATTTGCTCGGTATTTCTCGTTTTATCAACAACTAACCTTCTTTGAACCTAGCAATTATTTTTTATGTGCAATCAATTTGTTGTAAAATTTCCATCTCAATCGTACCCTAGATGTTTAAAATTAGTAGTTATACACTTGTTTATTTAGATTTGAAATATTGTTCACGCTCTAAACCTAAACAAGGAATGACATAGGCACCACAATACAAACTTCAAATTTATTTGATTCATCTTCTAATATTGATCAAACCTTGATTACATGTTAGTACTTTCAAACAAGGTTCAAAAAAATGTTCAAAGAATGTTCAAACAATATTTGAAGATGGTTCTTACATGGTTCAACCAAGGTTCAAAGATGATTTTATTTGTCTAATTATTTTATTTTAAATTGTTCAATTTAGTCAAAGGGTAATTTTTATTTAAGTTTTCAATGATTTGCAATTTTGTTATTTGAATCTTAGAAATTTGGGATTCATTTTTCAGTAAAAGATTTTAAAGAATACTTTGTGAAGAATATTCACCATACAATGAGCCTTGCCTATTAAAGCATCATAAACTCACTTGCCTATTAAAGCATCATAAACATAATAAGTTGTGTGTTTTACTCAATAGGTGAACTAACAATTTACAATGTCTCAAGAAAAATTAAGTGTCTTTAATAAATTTTAGGGTTTAAAACTTTTATTAAGGGGCTGTGAATGAAATTTTTATTTTAAGTTTAATTTTCTTTATTATGTTTAATCATTTATTAAAGTTATAAAACAAGCTCATTATAATTCAAAAAATTTCTCCTTTAATCTACGAGATCATAGGAGGATTCGATTCAAATTTTATATTTTTTTAAATTTGCAATAAATTCTTATGATTTTAAAGTTTTGGTCATTTTGGAACCATATTATTTGAAAAATCAATTGAGGTTTGGTTCTATTTCAAATCTCAGTAAGAAAGTTTGGAGGTGTGTAATAAATTCTTCATCCATGTTCAGCTTACACAAAAAATCAACTCATCTACATATATAAAAAATAATTATTATTAGCGCATTAATTATTAAAACAAGACACAATAAATGTGTAAAACAAAGTCAAAGTTGGAGCAAAATAAAATATGTGTTGCAAACCTATCCCTTGAATGTGCATAGAAAATTGCAGCATTTAATGTATATTTATGTTGTTGTAAGCTGTAAGAAATTGTGCATATTTATTATCATGACAGAAAGTATTCAACATGGTTATATATATATATATATATATATATATATATATATATATATATATATATATATTATATATATATTATATATATATATAATATATATATATATAATTTATTTATTTATTTATTTATTTATAATTTAATTCACAATATTTTTTTAAATCTAAAGAACTTATTTACATTATGTTTTCATTATATTATTTCTTATGGCATTAATGGATCAAGAACTAAGGGTAACTATGATGTTAGTAAAGATGATCATTAATATTTGAAACTCAAATCATAAGACTTTATAGATCAAACCTTTAGTAAACATTAAATAATCCTTTAAAGTAAATGTAAAAAAAAAGAGTAAAAATTCTAATTCCATACAAATTATAATAGGAAAAGAAGTAGAATGGATATCTATACAACGAAAAAATTAAATGTTACATCGATCAAAACCCTTATATTATCCATTGTAAGATCTAAGAACCACCATAATCCTTACAAAATTAATTGGGATAATAAGACATCCTATATTGTGATCACTATGTGACTAGTTTTTCATTAAGCTAGGTAGTTATAAAGATTATATGGTGTGATTTCCTTTCCATGGTTAGGATCTATATAATTATAGGTAAATTATAGATTGATAAAATAAATCTTACCTATAACTATCATAGAAATGCCTAATTCTTTAAATATAATGATATTTAAATTACATCAAATCAAACCATTATGTGGCAATCCCAATTGATAGTCAATGGTCCATACGCTGATGTACTTACTTTAAAAAAAGTTTCTATTATATCTTTATCACCCTCTAAGCATTATTGATGCACCCTTGTGGTGATATACTACTTGATGCACCAATTAAGTCACCTATTGAAACCCTACTATTAATTTTTATCCTTATGGTTCTAGACCACCTTTCAAATTATATGCCACTAATGTAGACACTCCACTAAGAGTGAGTACCTACCATCTAACATAAACAAATAATGCTTATTCATCAAACATATCCTTTAGCACACCCCTGGATGTTACACCTAACGAGCATGTCTACCTTAAGGAGGATAACACATTTATGATTGATGAAGTACATATACTTTACTTTGTACTCAAACCCACAACCTATTATATCTCTTGGACTTTATAGAGAGCTAAAATTTGGTTCATTTCTTATAAGTTTTCATACTTTTAATACACAGCTGGTTTCCCACATGCCTTCTCCAAACACTCCAAATGTATTATTTTTAGTATCGCCAAATTTGGATGATCCCCATTATCATTAATATATTAGTATATTAGCACTAGTAATGGATGAAATTATGTTAAAGCTATTTGAACCAATTGTACTGGACGATCCCAATTGAGACGATCAGTTGTAATTAAGATGTTAGTAGCCAATCATAATTTAGACAATATTTTAAAATTTTAAATTTTGTGCTAATCATACCGTACAATAAGTATCATAATGTATGACATATTTAAATGTTGCCTAAATTAATCTTATGATTAGGGAATAATTTTGGATTAATTGATCTAGTTAGATCGTACAATCTAATTTAACTGACAGTAATGTATGAGTTAATTTCTATATGGGACGATATTTATTCATTGCAAATCGTACGGGTCGAAAATCCAAGTTGTTTGTATTAATCGTATTAGACAACGCTCCAAATAATACTAAATGATCAGCTCAATTCCTTGAACTGATAGTATATCGTCTTGATTTTTGCATAGTACTAACATGAGTATTTTGAACTAATCGTACTACAAGATCAGTGTAAATAAAATTGAAGTTTAGGGTTTTTTTTTGTGAAATCTTGTACTTAAGCTCTCTAATTAGACTTCTTTCAAGTCTTTGGCTATTTGAGTTTTATCGAGAGAGAGCTTGGATAAGAGATATTGGAGAGCTTTGGGAAGGAGAAAAGAGAAGTTGAGTGTGAGGAAGGAGTGTGAGGGGTTTTCACACGGTTGCTCTAAGTTAGCTTCCACTTTATTTACTCAAAGTGTTTAGTTAGGTTTCTTAGGTGGCTATAGGAAGAATATCATAAGTTCGACGATCATTGAGGTTATCTGTCTTCACCAGGAGGGTAAAGAAGAAGGTCATGGTTCTTTGCCTTTACCTGGAGGGTTAAAAAGAAGGTCATGGTTCTCCACCATTATTAGGAGGGTGAACAAGAAGGTTATGGTTTTATGTCATCATTACGAGGGTAAAAAAAATGTCAAGGTTCTTTGCCACGTATGGTTAGTGAAAAGATTGTAAGGGCTTCTCCGCCTAGCTGTGGGGGCTAAAGGAGAGAAACTAAAGGTTTAGTGCAATACTCAGAGAGAGTGACTCCAGGGAGTGGATGTAGATCATTGTTTGACTGAACCATTATAAAATTCTAGTTTGCTTATTCTGATTTCTTATTTTTTGCACTTTACCTTTTTTTTATTTCATTTCTTTGATAATTGCTTTATGAACATTTGATAGTGATGTTTCATTATGTTGATTAAAATATCATCATCATTTTTGTAACTTTTGATATGATTATTTGCTTCTACACCAAGTGATAGTTTTTTCTTACTTTTTATTTGCTGAAAACATCCAAAATATAACTTTTTGTTTTAAGTAAGTAGTTAGTTTTAAAACTACCAATTCACACCCCCCCCCCCCTCTCGGTATGTCTAGGGATAATTCACTTAGGCTTAACATCCTACATCGAATTTTCAACTGGTATAAGAGCAATTCTCACAAGAAGCGTTTTAGAAAACCTTGAGAAAAATGATTTATGACACATTTAAGAAATAGAAACACTGTGAAAGGCTATTCCGTAACTCATCCACCTTTATTTGAAAATATAATATTTAAATTTTGAAAATTTTGTATATCTACTTTTTTGCAATCTATTGACTTTTGCACGTGGTTTTTAGTACAAAAGGGTTATATTGTACCCTCTCGTTTAATTAATGTTATAAAAACTAAGGTAGCTTTTAATGAATAGAGTAATGAGGATAGAGAGATTGTTCAATTAAATGCTAACTATTTGAATTGCTTTATATGTTCTTTAAAATTTGAAAATTATATGAGAGTGTCTACCTATACTATGGGAAAAGAAATATGGGATAGACTGTGCATCACATATAAGAGATTTAATTAAGTCAAACATTTCTAGGTTGAACATTTTATTGTATGATTATGAACTATTTTGCATGAAACCTAGCGAGACTATATCTGAAAAGCACACTAAGTTCACTTACATAGTGACATCCCTATATGTATTAGATAGAGAACTTTCTAATTCTGAAAAAGTTAATAAGATTTTACGTTGCATACCTAGTGTTTATGATGCTAAGGTCACTGCAATTTTAAAATCCAAAGATTTAAATGTGCATTTGATTGATAATTTATTTTGCTCACTCATTTCCTATAAGCAAAGTATGAGGAAAAAACTACTTTATGCAGTTGATAATAAAAAAGATTGTGGCTATAAAATTCAACGACTCGGACAGTGATAGCTCTGTAGCTGAGAAGGATGATGACATTCCGTTGATGACCCATTAGTTAAAAAAATTCTTGAAAAGAAAGTAGAAGCATCATCAACAATAAAGGAGCAAAAGTAAAAATAATAAAAACTTTAAAGCGTCATCTGACACGGTATATTTTGAATGCAGAACTATAGGACACATATGAACTGATTGTCCCAAGTTAAAAGCTCACACGATCAAGAAGAATTGTAAAGAGAAGACAAAGTTCAAAAAGGGAAAATAATGAACGCATAATATATTTTGGGTATTCTCCACTTTGGAATCATCAGAAACGAAAATGGAAGAGGAGGTAACCATTATGTGTCTTATGGCATATAATAATCTTGATCATTCTGTTCAAGAGGAAGTATGCGAGCTTTCGTATAATAAATTCTTAGAAGTTTCTTAAAAAATTCACAATGCATAAAAAAGTTTAAGAAAGTTT
This sequence comes from Dendrobium nobile, assembly GCA_022539455.1. Taxonomy (NCBI): domain Eukaryota; kingdom Viridiplantae; phylum Streptophyta; class Magnoliopsida; order Asparagales; family Orchidaceae; genus Dendrobium; species Dendrobium nobile. Next base: position 22,880,822 of record CM039725.1, on the reverse strand, counting down.
TTAAAAAACTCACAATGCTAGTTTGAATTCTAATTTCTTAAGTTTGCAAAAAGAGTATGATAACCTTCAAATAGATCATTCTGCATTATATGAAGAACATATGTCATACGAAGAGCATATGTCTTTACTTAATAAATATGATGCATTAAATAATAAGTATTAAATTCAGATACCGTTGAGGTTCTCTGCCTTCACCAGGAAGGTAAAAAAGAGGTAGAGATTCTCTACCTTCACATGGAGGGTAAAAAAGGAGGTCGAGGTTCTCCACCTTCATAAGGAGGATAAAAAAGAGGTTGATGTTCTTTACCTTCACTTTGAGGGTAAAAAGGAGGTCAAGATTCTCTGTCACCCTGGATTAGTGGAAAGATTGTAAGGGCTTCTCTAGCTTGTTGTAGGGGTAAATGAGAGGCACTAAAGGTTTAGTGCAATACTCAGAGAAGATGACTATGTGGAATGGACATATGTCATTATTTGACCGAACCAATATAAAATTTTGATGTGTTGATTCTGATTTTCATTTTTTGCACTTTACTTTTTCTGCATTTTATTTATGTTATAATTGCTTATTAAAAATCTTTAATTGATATCTCATTTGCATTGATTAGACTATAATCACCATTATTATAACTCTTGATAAGTTTATTCATTTTCACACCAAGAGATAATATTGCTTGTTTTTAATTACTGAAAATCCAAAAAAATAAGTTTTTGTGTTTTAAAGTAAGCAATTAGTTTTTAAAACTATAAATTCACCTCCCTCTTGGTGTTCCTAGGGATAGTTCACTTAGGCTTAACATCCTACATCGAACTTTCAGTTCCCACATGAGAATATTCTATCATATATGTTACAAAGTAAATACTTATGAAATACACAGAAAAAATGGACCAAATACACAAATAATATACAACAAATAAACAGAATATGCACATTAATAATGTAGTATTACACAGTTAACTTATCAACGAGCTTTTTTAAAACAATCATTCAAAAACAATTATTTCTATTTACTCAACATCACCCTGCCCTTATATTCCATTATTAAACTTACTGGTTTAGACATTATTTGAATGTCATCAATGTTAATTGGTTCAACTAGGATATGGGTTTCTGTTCTTTGCTTATTATGATCCCTTCTCCTCCTAAATTTGACCAATTCCTCTTCATGCTCATCCACAACTTGATGGTCAGTATCAAGTATGACTTTCTCTTGGCTGATGACAATTGGAAGAATTGGTTCATCTGGGGCTTCCTACTTGATTTGGACTAGATCAAGTGTCCCTTTAACAGGGATGGGTTGCTAGTATGATGAGGAGGACAGAGCAGGAGTTTGTTATGGATCAAATTTGCATTGAGCAATGTGGTGAATCAACTCGTATTCAATTGATTATACTCTTATTGTTAGATGCTCAAACCTCCTGATCAACTTACCTTCAATTTCATGGAAAAAATTTGTGCATGTATCATGGAGTGATGTCATCAATCTCCTGGAGACCATCCCTAGCCGTTTGAGCTGGAGTTGGAGAGGGGGCTTGCTGAGGAGGGCATTGTCATAAGCCAACCTGATATGACATGATAATATACAGGTCATACCAAATTCGATTGTGACAAAACTGACCCCAAGACTTGGTTGGAGAAGTACTGAAATAAAACTTCTAATTTATATACTATACATAGCCACTATTGAACGCAATATACGGCGTAAGACTACTAAATCTTAACATGATTTTTTTTTTATATATCATCCAAAACATATATAATCTAAAATCTATCTACAATAGTGTTTGACAATAGATATTACATCAAAAAAATAAAAGCCAAGCCTATAAAAATAAAAAATAACAAAACATACCTATAGCATAGATAAGAGACTGTTATCCTAACTTCTCAGCTCGCTTCTTTGTATGCCCTAGAATAAAATTTGAAAAAATTATTCATTTATATTTTAAATAAATAACAATCAGAGTTATCTAATATCATATATCAATAATAAACATCAAAATTGATTCTATAATTCAAAATATTAATGTATACATTTATATTCATTCTTAAAAATTATATACAATACTCAGGATCTACACAATCATATCGTAACTACTATGTTATGAGTACAAAAGAATAACTAAAAAAAAAGAATATGAAGAATCCTGAACAGCCTTACACTTCTACTTTACTGCCATGACCTGAAATCATTTAACCATATATAATGAGCTAAAAAAACCCAACAGGTCACTAAAATCTATAACAAAATTTAAAGCACGGTAAAATGAGCAACAAGCATGACAACAGTCAAATCATAGCAGTTATATTCAGATGATCATTGAATCAATGTAGAAATAATAAAATTTATATACATTACTAGTGAAATTTATAAATAGTAAAACACTACAATACAGAAGTCAATAATGTAATAAACTAGTACGAGTATCAAATCTACAAAATAATTATTGTATCCATAATATAAATCAGTAAATAAATCATATAAAGCATCCAATCAAAATACCAGTAAAGATAGTTGAAATCAAATTATTGTAGTAAAATCATATAAGAGTGTGCAATAGGGGTGTCAATTTTGGATGATGGATCGGGTTTGGATCAAACTCGAAACTGACACGACACTATTTGGGTTCGGGTCAACCTGTGAGAGCTCGTTCCTTTGATTTGCCTGCTCAGATTTGAGTTTTCCTCCCAGGATCGTCCGGGACGATATTGAGATCGTCCAGGACGATCAGTGCAGTGAAACAGCTGATTTTTCTGGACTGGGATCGTCCAGGCCAATTTTGGATCGTCCTGGGACGATCAGATAAGACAAAAATCCCGAGAGCAAAATCAAAATTTTCGTCCTGAGGAATCGTCCTGGACGATTGGAATTTGTTCACATCGTCCTGGACGATGTGGCGATCGGCCGGGCCGATCAGGCTTATGATATAAGGAAATCAGCTCGTTTTGAGGAGAGAGAAAATCATTTTATAAAAATCAAAATATCTGAGGAGAGAGAAAGAGAAGGAAAGCGAAGGAAAAGTTCGTTTTCGGAGGCCGCGGAGCACTTTTCGTCCGTCGCCGCTGTTGAGCAATTTGTTTATCTCGCTGTAAGGACTCCGAATCCTATTTCTGTTTTCGAAGATGTTGAGTTTTGGTCATTTTGTGCTTAGATTTGTGTTTTCATTACCGAAAAACGTGCACCGTTTTGTATTGACGAAACTTTCACCGCACAACTTTTGATATGTTATTGACATGATTTTTCTACACGTTTTGAGTATTTTCTGTAACGATTCTATCGGTTATTTTGGGTTCTGTGCGATTTTGATCGAATAGAAAAATATCATGATGTTTATTGATATTGATTCAGTAGAATAAAAGTCTTATATTGTTGTTGTGCACGTTCTGTATTAATTTGGTAAATTTCTATTTTGGTGAATTTTGTGTAAATTCTGTATCTGCCATTATGCCGCTGGATTTTCATACGATTTCCGATTCTCCGAAAATTGATGATTTGAATGCATATGAATGTGACTATCTGATTATTGATGCTGAAAGACAAGTGGAACCTGGTTGAACGTTGGTTGGGGATTGACTTGACCTGTACAGAATGGTGGGCCGACGGGCTTTCCTTTAAACCATTGATTATCGATATAACGATTGGGAGTCATAAGAAGTTTAATATGCCGACGGGCAGCCGACGGGCACAGAGTGACGACTCTTATTGAAACCAACATATGGATATCTACAACAGCAATATGGATTCTACAACAATAATATGGATTCTACAACAGCAATATGGATTCTACAACAGCACTATGGATTTCTACAACAGCACTATTGATAATATCCAGTGTTTGTACTTGTTCAGTAAGATCATTGTATGAAATTGCATATGTATGATATTGCATTGTATGGATTTCCTGATATGCATTGACATATTGATTTCTGATTGATTTATTGATATTGACGGATTTATTGTATTGAATTGACTTATTACTGATTGGATTTTATTGACGGATTTATGGATTTACGGATTTATCGTTACTGTACGATTTCATTGATATTGCATGTTACCCTTGTCACTGGATACCGACACCGATATGGATATGGATGTTGTATTGATTCATGGATACCGACACCGCTATGGATATGGATATGGATGTTGTATTGATTCATGGATACCGACACCGCTATGGATATGGATATGGATGTTGTATTGATTCATGGATACCGACACCGCTATGAATATGGATGGATGTTGTATTGATTCATGGATACCGACACCGCTATGGATATGGATGTTGTATTGATTTGTGGATATAGATATCGACATTATTGATTCATCGATATTATGGATTTATTGATTCACGGACATGATTGATACTACTGATACGGATATTGATACTATAGATCCACTGATACATTGATTCATAGTACCGATCATTGATTGATTGATTGATTGGATTGATTGTTTATTGATTTATCGATTTGATTGTTGTATATGATTTTATTGCATTGATTGATTTCAATTGTATTTGCCGATTGTATTGATCCTGCTCTTTCGCTGTATTGATTTGATCGTTTATTGGGATTTTGAGCCGATGGATATTATTGACCGGAAGTAATTACTTTACTGAATTGATTGACGCGGTTTCACTGTTGTAGCATCGTTCGTGGTCGTCAATGGATTGTCCTCTTTATGGATATTGATACATACGCTGCCGTACTGACAGGAAGTAAGTGAGATTGAACGATAGATTGATTTGCAAGTGTATGTTCTAATACGATTCCATTCTATTGATTTGACTGATGTTATAGACTGATACGATAGATAAGACGACTAGACGACCGTATTGATGTAATTGATGTTATCGACTGCTATGATAGAGACTGTAGAGATTTTACTGATGCATTGATTTCTTGAGCTTTATGGATTCTCTACTGTTTATTGATTTTATTGATTTATGTTCCGTATTGATTTCCGTATCTGCATTGACTCATTGATCATGTACGACTGATCGATTTGACTTGAGTTGATTGACCTGCATATTCTTTCCAGTGTCGTGCTTTTGATTTCAGTTGTAGGCTTTGGTGACCTGCTGGGCTATTTAAGCTCATTATATGTAGTTAATATTTCAGGTGTAGAGCCTCCCGCGTGAAGCTTCTTCGATCGCTGTAGCTTTGTTTTTGTAGCCTTGGTAGGCTTTTGTTTTGTAGCCGTATGGCTATTGTACATATTCTTTTGGACTCTCTTTGGACTGTGTATATGTTGATATGTGGATTATAGTAGTTGTTGTATTTCTTTCCTGTAATGCAATTATCTCTGGATGACTGCATTGATCTGAACGAAAAGAATGTCAGATGAATCCTTTCACTATTGTTATCTGGGACGCTACACAACCCAACACCTTTTTTTAAACGAGTCAATTTTTTGGACTCCAGAGACACAGCAACACCGGCAACGTCGTGTCACGGCCAACGGCAGCGAAAGTTGCCAGCGATTGATGTGGGACAACCGATACAGGATGCAACGTGGAACTTGAGTGGGAAGCGAGCAGTACATGATGTGAGGCTAGACACGATGCAACGCTGGCATCCAGATATGACATGATGTTGGTAGCGAAGACACGCAAGTTGTGGGCCATGCGGGGCAAACCGGGGCAGGAAGAGCGGCGGGGTAGGCGGGCAAACTCGAGCAGAATTGGTCAGAGCGGGAAATAGGTTTTTGGGTCATTCTGGGTCATTTGCTGGTTTCGGGTCAACCCGAACCCGACCCTATTTTTTAAACAGTTCAATTTTCTAGACCCAAACCTGACCTGCTTCAGGTTCAGGTTCGGGTCAACCAAAACCTAAATTTTTTGGATCTGGTTCATGTTTGGTTCGGGTCAAGTTTTTAGGTCGGGTCCAATAGTGACACCTGTAGTGTGCACATGCTATTCAGTTATTCTATATCAGCATTAACTAATATCTCAATCATAAACTCAATATCTTAATCATATACTCAATAAACCTTGAATATCACATACTTCATATCAATATAGTGAATCCGTAGTATCTAAAAGTATCACTATCTAAATCAATAATAATAAATAATTTAATGATAGGAACAATAGAATAATACAATAACTGCAAATCTGTGTAGTACTAATAAATACATACAATAATAAGGGTAATGTCTTAAGAATATACATTTAAGCATTCAAATTAAATAAGTAAGAAATCTTGACTATAATGATATTTTTCAGTGTTAGTAAACTGTTGACTCAGTAAATAAAGTCATCACTCATTGCTCGTCAGCACATAATAATTATCCTTATAACTCTCAATTAGTGTATCACATGAATTAGTAGAGGATAACACCAAACTGCAATATTTAAAGGAAAGCTCGTCGACCCACCATCACGTATATGTTAATTAGTCTTCAACTAACGGGCCAACCAGTCTTTACTTATTTATTTTATACATATACATTATTATCATAATATTGTAACAATAATAGCGACCAGTTATTATTCAAGCACATATCCACAATCATTTTCAATGCATTGCAACAAATAATGTATAATTTAGCTTAATTAAGAAGATGCCAAAATGTTATAAAGGTAAACAAAAAAAAATCCTATTAGGTAAAAATGCAGATTTTAAAAAAATTATCAAAATATCATGAATGGTAAAATGATGTTTTAAGACTTTTATTGCACAACAATACTATTTTTAGACGTCAAAATAAATTTATAGGTAAACAAAAATAGCTATATTTTCAAAAACACATGGTAAAAAATCTCAAATAAATACTCAAAATAATCAAAATGCTCAAAATGTTCAAATTAACACAAAAAATGACGAGGTAAAAGTTTTGTCAATACAAAATTATTCGCACTTTTTAGTAACAAAAATATAATTTTGATCAAAAAAATACAAAAAACATAAAATAATTGAACTTAGAAATAAGTTAAAAGTTCCTTACAACAAGACGAGTAAATCTCCCAACAGCATCGATAGACAAAAATCGCTTCACGGCCTCCAAAATTAAGTTTCTAATTTCTCTTTCTTCTCATTTCTCTCAAATCAGCTCAAACCATGTCTCTATTAGCCGAATTAGGAAAATTAAAATGGATTTAATAAAGTTATATAAGTGACATTAGATATTTTTATTAAAATAACATTTTGTATATTACTTAATTTATTTAAATTTTTTAATAAAAATTCAAATAAATCATTTTAGAAATTTAAAAATTATAAAAAATATTTATTAAATAAATCATAATATTTAAAAAATATCTATAAAATTAGTTTGCAAATTGTACACATGATAGACCCAAAATTCTCACTTGTACCGATAGGTACAAAATTCTTAAGAATTTTCACCGGAGCCTAAAAAATACGGAAAAATTGTGTATGTAAAATACTATGAAGAAGACGGATTGTGATTTGAAGTTATAATGGCTCCAAAAAAAGAGATAATGTCAAAATATGGTATATTACAGGGGTTCTATAGGGAGGAGGAGGGGGTTTGATGGGGAGAATAAGGTGTGTGGGTGGAGAAATATTTTTTGGCTTTTGGAGAGTGTAATTACTGAGGGAAATGAGGAAGGCTGCATGTTAAAAAATTCTAGAAGCCTAACAGATTATTTGCTTCCTTCTGGGTAACTCCCTAGAGGATATAAAAATTTGCAAAATGTTATTTCTAAGCAAATGTCTATTCTTCTTAGAGGTAATAATTAAAATTTGTTGTAGGACAAATCTGTATACATACCTCTCTTTTCTTTAAAATAATAAATAAATTAGAAGTGTTCACATAATTATATACAATATAATCAATCTATCGAAAGAAATGGGGCATTTGGTCAGGGTACTTAGGGGCATTTATTGAAGTGTGCTCCATAAACTAAATCTACGGAAGATCAAATATAATTTTAGCAAATGTATTTGGAAAATGAAATAAAAATTATAATTATGCTCTTAACACTCACAAGTAGTAGATAAACAAAATCATTTATGTAATCAATTAACTTATATATGGAAATATTCATGGAAACTTTATTAAACTCTTCAACTAAAAATTTCCTAATTAACCATGCCCAATTAATAAATAAAAACTCGTCTACATCACTTGATATTAAATCGAGCCTCCTAGGGGTTTGAAAGTTATTAAGTTGGAAAAATAAAATTGAACATAAACACATAAAAAAATATTTTTAACATAGTGGATGGGGGGTTGATTTGTTCATCTTCACTCTTTTATTCCTTTGATGAGACTCCTATAAGTGGAGAGCAACGCCAAGAGATCTCTTAACCTTTATTTGGCAATCCAGCAAGAAGTATTACTTCATCTGCTGTGAAATATATAACATGACACTTTATTATAAAACATTATTGTGGAATATATAGAGTATAAGGAGCTCATATATCAGTAGGATGTTCTACTCGAGGGAAGGGAAATTTATAAATTTGTAGATGTTTAATATCCTCAAAGTGTCTTTCAAATCAGGGTTTATAATCTCTGAAAAAGTTGTAATAGATTTTTCGAAAGTAAGAGGTCAAATATAGACCTGAAATATCACAAAAATATAAGTATAATTTACACAGAAAATACATAGTAAATACACATAAAATATGCAAGAAATACACATAAAATATGTATCAATGCGAAGAAGATACATAACAAATATATAGAGAATACATAGAAATACAAATCAAATACGTAGAAAAAAATACACATAAAAAACCCTAAACCCTAACACAAGCAACATACACACAATAAGTATGGAGTAAATACACATTTTAAAATAATATTAAAATGATAAAAGAAGTATACAATAAATAAGTAGCAAATATACTTAAACCTAAACAAAGTGGCAAACACGCAATAAATACGAAGAAAATATGTTGCAAAAAGCATAAACCCTAAACAAGCATAAAAAATGCAGTAAGTACACAGAAAATAAGTAGTAAATACGCAATAATCATGTAGCAAGTAACGTGCAATTATAACGAAGTAGATCCTAAACCCTAAAAGGAGTCGAGAAGGAACCAACCTAATCTTCATTTTGTTAACTACACATAAATACAGATCAACTAAAAATGTAATTTATACATACACATTTTTGAAAATGACTGTTACATTTACTTTTACTTCTCACGACTATCTTATAAATAAAACAACAAAAAGATAAAGTCATTAGCAAAGAAGAAGAGCACCCATTGCACAAAAAAATTTATTAGGTTCGGACATTAGACAAAAAGAATTATTCGAATTTTTCTCTGTGCCATATTCGAATCTAATAATTTGCCTATTGCAAGCGGAGAAAAAAATGAATACGATGAAATATAAAAATTTTTCATGTCATTCAAATTTTTACTAATAAGAAAAGAACAAAAAAAAATGAAATGAATATCACAGGAGCTACGTCCGCACAGAATAATTTTTGCAAAAGCAGACATAATTCTTCTCTGCCCTCATCCTTTTTTTTTGGGAAAATTTGGGGCCAAAGTCCATATATTACTATATAAAAAGAACATTACAAGTAAATGTAACAAACCAACCCATTAGAAGCTTAAAAAACAAAAAATTAGCTTAACCGGAGAGGATAAAAACAAAAACTAAACCACCCAATACACCCAATACAACAATGTAAAGAAGAAGCCAAAATGTGGTAGCAAAATCTTATCTTATAGGACTTAGGCTGCAGTCCGAGCAGTAAACTGATTTGAATTTAGCTTCAACGATGCTCTAATAATCCTCTGGTTGCTCCGAAGACCATCCAAGGGGAGCGTGGAGCTGATGCAATCATCATCATCCTCGAAAAACCTCCAGGCGACATGTACGGCACTCCTAGTTGCCTCGAAGGCCTTCAAGGGGCAAAGAGGTAGAACCAGCAGGGAAAGGAAAACACATGCTCCAAAATCTCGTGAATAATATGACATAACGCAAAACCTACACCTTCCAACCATGTAAAATATGGAGGAAACAAACTCAAGGGAGAATGATCCTGCCAGAGAACTCCATGTAACCGAAACATCCAACAGTGAATCCAAAAACAACAGCACCAGGATAGGTACAAAACCAACCCAAGGGACCAATAGCTAAAGTAGTTCCAACAGAGAATCCCCATTTTTCCATTTAAATATCTTGGAAAAAACTGCACTTTTTATTTTTTTGGCAAATGGTTGTGGAAGATGCAAAAACATTGTCAAACTTCCTATCATTCCTTTCCCTCCAAAGGTGATAAATCGAACATCAAATAATGAGATTGTAAAAGGACTTGACCTTAACATGAACATCACTAGAGCATTCAAATTCATGGAGAATATTTGGTCTAAGAAGTTGACTAGCCATATTAGGGATGAGGTTTGAAATTACGAGGAAAGAGAAATTACATTTGAAAATATAGGTGAGAAGTGGTTTCATTAGCATAGTGAGAGAGGGGCAGCAAGGATTAACAAAAATACCCTTTGAATTAAGAACATCAACAATTTTTAGTCCGCCCAGAATACCATCCATTCAAAAGATGAATATCTCAATGAATGAGTTTGTGCCATACAGAATGTTGGTAGTTAACCAAAGATTCATTCCTGAAAAGAAAATTATGATAAGAGCTATAGGTATTATACTTCCCATCACCCCAAGCCAGGCAGCCTGTAGCATTAGAAGCTACATAAATCTCAGAAAACATATGCTGAAGAGAAGCAGACAACTCTAAAGGCAGATCCCAGCCATAATCCTTTAAAATAACAGAAATCCTAGCATTATCAGGGAAGTGATTCATGATTGCTTGCATATCAGGAACTTCATGTAGCAGAATACCATTAAATCAATGATCCCAGTAAAGAGAGATGGGCACCTTGCTAGAAATTAAAAAAGTAAAATTATTCTTTGCATCATTGGAAACCATACATAAATTTTTCCAGAAAGAGGAAGACTTCATCGCAGGAGGTTTCCAAGGAGAAACACATTTATGAAATATCCATGTAGAGAGGGGGCTGCTGTATTGTATAATCTATTAACAAGAGAGCAGTTGAAACTGAATTACACAAAACAGAGAGAAGGAAGATCGAGCCCCCATATGCTTTAGGCTTACATGTTTTCTTCCAGGAAATGAGGTGCAATTTACGTGTAGCAATATCACCAAAGTAAATAAACTTAGCACAAAGTTTCTCTATTTGCTTGATGTTGGTTTTGGGCATAATGGACCCACGAATGCAATAAGTAATTGTGTTCTAGATAGTGAATCGTAAAAATTGTAATCTACCAGCAAAAGAAAGAGCTTTCACTTTCCAACTTGAGTGTTCGTGGGTAATAATTTCCGTCAACTTAGAGAAATCAGAGAGCTTAGGATTGTAAGGGGATATAGGAATCCCAAGGTAAGCAATACAAGTGGAGGTGTAGGGGATATTAAGGATTAGGGGTGTAAACGAGTCGAGTCGAGTTTAGGCCTTATCGAGCTCAGCTCGTTAGTCAAAAAGCAAGCTCGAACTCGAGCTCGAGCTCGAGTCGAGCTGGACAGGCGAGCTCCAGCTCGAGCTCGTTCCGCGGTAAACGAGCTCGAGCCGGCTCGCGAGCCGGCTCGGTTTCAGTTTGGAATTTTCCCGCCTCTATTTTTCATTTGACTCGAAATGAGTTCGCCTTTTTTTTCCGCCTGAGTAGGTGTCAGCGGTCAGCCTGTCAAGTTGACAGCAACTTTTTTTTTTCCCAAAACAAAAAAGCTGGCAGTCTTGTCTTGGAACTCACATAATATTATAACCTATATTATAATATACTTTATACATTACTTTAATTAAAGCAACCGCAGTTATATCTTGTCCAAGCATATATTAATATATTATTTTAATTAACTTATCTATTCATTAACATATATTTTAATAAATTATAATATATAATATATATTATTTTAATTAATAAATATTTAACGAGCCAACTCGCGAGCTCACGAGCCTATCTGGCTCAAGCTCTATCTCGTTTATCATTCGAGCTCGATTATAGGCTCGAGCTCGAGCTCGAAGCTCGATAAGCTCGGCTCGCGAGCTTGTTAACGAGTCGAGTTCGAGCCGGCTCACGAGTCGGCTCGGCTCACTTACACCCCTATTAAGGATAGAGCTGATTAGGTTGGCATTATGACATTTATTGGGTAAGATGAGGGAACTTTTCTCAAAATTTACCTCAAGACCCGAAGCCACATAAAACTTCTCAATCAACCGACAAAGAACCTCACAGTTGTGAAATTCAGCCTTTCCAAATATAAGGAGGTCATCAACATACATAAGATTAGAGAACCTAATGTCATCCACTTGAGGGCCTCAAACATAGCTTTGCTATCCAAGAGACAAGAAAAAGCATCCATGATAATAGAAAAAACATAAGGACTTAAAGGGTATCCCTGCCTAAGACCAGCATAGGAGGTGAAGTAACCTTCAAGAACACCATCAATGCAAATAGAAAACCACACATCATTAATATAAGCACTAATCCACTTGATGAAGGGGTGAGGGAAGCCTTTCTGAATCATCCTGGTAACAAGAAATTCCCTTGATACACTTTTAATAGATTTTTATATCCAGCTTAGCACATAATAACTTGAACTTAGCAGAATTCCTAGAGTGATAATGGATCTCATTGACAAAAATAATATTATCAGTGGATATACTTTTATGAATATAACCAATTTGATTCCCTTGAATGATAAGAGTCATAGCAGGGAACAATTATTACGTTCTCTGACCGGACGTAGAGCTACGTTCGGCCGCCAATAACATGTCGCCATGTGCTTTTACTCTTTTACCGCGCGGCTCGACGACTTGACCCGGAGCAGAAACCGGGAATGCTATGTTCGCGATTTTCTCGGTATTGCTCGGTATTTGCTCGATATTTGCTAGGTATTGCTTTGCAAAAATGAGAAATACCGCTATGTGAAGACCAATACCATGCAAATACCGAGTTGTACCGAGTTTTTTTACAACTCGGTTCAACTCAGTATTTGCTCAGGATTTGCTCGGTATTGCTAGGGATTTGCTCGGTATTGCTAGGTATTTGCTCGATATTGCTAGAAAAAACTCGGTACAACTCAGTATTCGCTCAAGATTTGCTCGGTATTGCTAGGGATTTGCTCGGTATTGCTAGGTATTTGCTCGGTATTGCTAGAAAAAACTAGGTACAACTCGGTATTTGCTTGGTATTGCTAGGTATTTGAAATATATCCAAAAGGTGATGGGATGTTGTTCGGCTCGTCAAGGATTTAAAAAAACGCACGTGCGAGAACCCAAAAAATAGCGGGTCGGATTGACTACTTTTCTTCATAGTACGTGGCGCTAAAATATTGATGGCCGTCTCCGAATGTAGAGGAGCGTACGTTCACCGGACCAAACCATAGCATGAGAAATTATTCCGTGTGGAATCCGATCACAATGATGTGTTCGGTTGCTTACGTGGAAAGGGTTAAACAGTCAATTGACTTGCGTAAACCTCGTAAACCCGACCCGTCTTCCAGCCCGACCCGGGAGATTTAGGTTGGCGCTTCTTTTTTCAGAATTTAAGGCGCGCGCGAATCACCGCAATATATAAAGCTTAGAGCCAAAATTTTCGCAGAGAAGCCAAAAATTTCGCAGAGAAAATGCCGATGAAGATGGAGATTGATCTGGAGGAGGATGTTAGTTTTTATGAGCAGACAATATTTTCGCAGGTCTCCTCGGAGGAAGCCGATAACCTTGAGAATGCCGACGTCCCGGAAACAAACGCACATGAAGCAGAACACGTAGAACCAGTGGGTTTGGACGAAAAGTTCAGCATCTCGGTAAAGTTCGCCTCCTTCAAGTTTTCGTTGTGCATTTATTGTGTTTAGCAAAGATGCGGTTTTTTATCAACAATGTGCATAATGTAAAATTGTAATTGATTTAAAAAGAATACTCGATGTTCTCTTCTTCTAAAGCATTATTGATCTAGGCTACAATAAGGATTTTATAGTTCGATTTTCTTATTTCAAGGTTTGTTGCGTATTATTTGCGTATGTATTGCGTATATATTTGCGTATATATTGCGTGTATATTGCGTATACATTGCGTATGTGTTGCTTAATTGCTGCTTATCATTTGCGTATATGTTGCGTATTGGTTGCGTATTTTATCATTCACTTATTGCGTATTTCTCAGGATGTTTATGTTAATGAGAAAGAAGCATACGAGGCTTATCGTTCTTATGGATATAATCTTGGTTTTAGTGTTCGTAAGGATCATCACAGTTACTGGCCAAATTCCAGAAATTTAAAATCCAAGGACTTTATTTGTTCAAAAGATGGTTTCAAGAAGTTGCCTGATCTTAATATCCAAAGGAAATATCGAAGATCAGATACTCGAACTAGTTGTCCAGCTATGGTTAGGTTTACAGTGGATGAAGCTGGATATTGGAAGGTGAAAAAATTTATTGAAAATCACAATCATGATTTGCCTAGGCCAGAAGACCGGCATCTTCTTAGATCATGCAGGAATATGTGTGATGAAAAAGCTTCTGTTCTTAAAGCAATGACAGATGCTGGGATAAGAACAATTGATGCATTTTCCTTCCTTGCTGATGAAGTTGGAGGTGTTGAAAATATTGGATTCACAAGGAGGGATGCGTACAACTTTATTCAAAAAAATAAAAAGAGCTAAGATTGAACTTGGGGACACTAATACTTTGATTGACTTATTTAAAGAACGACAACTTAATGATAACATGTTCTCTTGGGATGTCCAGAAGGATGAATTTGATAGATTGTTACATTTTTTTTGGGTTGATGCGATTGGTAAGATAGATTATGACTGCTTTGGTGATGTGGTAATTTTTGATACAAGTTATAGGCTTAATAAGTATAATTTGGTATGTGCACCATTTGTTGGGGTTAACAATCATTGGCAAAACATTTTGCTTGGGGTGGCCTTCTTGTCCGAAGAGACAATTGAATCATTTACGTGGGTGTTTACAACTTTTGTTCGAATGATGGGTGATAAACAACCAATAACAATATATACAGATCAAGACCAGGCAATGGCTAGGGCCATAGAAGTTGCACTACCTCACAGTCGTCATAGACTGTGCTAATGGCATATCCGAAAAAAGGCTCCATCAAAAGTATCGTGCTACAATACCAACAACAAAGTCAAAGGCCTCTTCAATAAGTGTTTGAGCAGATGTGACTCTGAGGAGGAGTTTGAGAATGCATGGGCTGAATTGATCATACAAGGGAACCTCCAAGATCATGTTTGGTTGCAGGATCTTTATAGGATAAGGAATAAGTGGTCAACTGCCTTCAATAAGGATTATTTTAGCATGGACATTCTATCCACACAACGTAGCGAGTCTACTAATAATGTGTGTCATGGCATTTCTAAGCCCACAAGTTCTTTAACTGATTGCTTTTTGGGTTTAGAGAAGTTGATGAGGAATTGGCGCCGGAATGAACAGGATGAGGATTATAGATGCAGCCACTCCGAAATAGAACCTGTAATAAAAAACTGCTCAATATTAAAGCAAGCTGCTCAATTTTATTCAAAGAAACTATATTCATTTTTTGAACAAGAATTTCTACAAGGTGTAGGTGTAATGAGTGTAGAGCTTGAGTCTAGTGATTCTTCTAAATTTTTTGTCTATTACACCGAGACCAAGGATCACTCTAAACCATGGGTTGTTGATTTTGATGCACAAAATGGTAACATTCAATGCTCCTGCAGAAAGTTTGAAACGATGGGTTTATTGTGTTCTCACTGCATAATAGTTTTGAGGCAAATGGCTATTGGGAAAATCCCCGAGAAGTACCTACTGTTGCGATGGTTAGCACGAGCTCGACAAGATATATATGCTGGTCTAAATTTGAAAGAAAATTCTCAGAATAGCTCTGAAGCTAGTAGTGGATTCATATTCAGAAATTATATAAGCAGGTTTGCATATGAAATGAGCATACGAGCGCAGCTGAATGAGGGTGGTGAAGAATTCCTAATGGCTGCGATAAAGGATATTTCTGTAAAACTCGATTTGGTTGTTTTTGGGAAGAGAAAGACATACAAGACTACACAGGGTGGCAGTGTACAACTGAAAGACCCTCTAAAGCGTAGGCCTAAAGGCATATCCAATGCTAGGCTGAAAAGCCACTGGGAAAAAAAGACAAAGAGTATGATATTTTATTTTCTGAATAATTTTATTTATTGCCTTTTTTGACATATTGTTATTGATTTTTTTAACAGGGAAAGCACCAATGAAGAAATACACAACAAAATTTGAGACTCCTTCAAGCATGCCCGAATGCTTAAGTGAGGATTTCATAAATTCTGTACACTCCAAGCAACAATCAGATCAGCAGTGTAATTTCACAAGCATACCCGAATGCTTCACTGAGGACTTCATAAATGCTGTACATTCCAGTCAGGCATCTCCAGCTAAGCAGTACAATTTCTCAAGAATGCCCGAATGCTTCACGGAGGATTTCATATCACAAGCATGCCCATCTAGTCAGGCATCAGTACAGCAGTTCACCAGCATGCCTGAGTGCTTGACTGACGATTTCATAGCCGGGGAACCGTCCAGTCAACCATCAGTAAAGCGAGCAAAGCATTCTAATTTCACAAGCATACCCAAATGCTTCACTGAGGAACACATAACAGGTGTACGTTCCAAAAAGCCATCAGCAAAATACCTCAAGTTGATGATGGATATCATTAAAACAGAGAAATATATGTTATAAGAATATTTATATGATGGATATTTATTTGTAAGAATATTTGTATGATGGATATTTATTTGTAAGAATATTTGTTGATGGATATTTATTTGTAAGAAGATTTGTTTTAGCTGTCAAATTTAATTTGCGTATGTCCCGCGTATACAGCGCGTATGTACCGCGTATACAGCGCGTATGTCCTGCGTATGGAATGCGTATGGAATGTGTCTGGATCGCGTACGCAAGGCGTATACTCTGCGTATTCATAAAACCTTAATGAAAACATTCTTAATCGATTTGAATTAAAGATCAAAGGTTGAAAAACCTATATTAGGCGATCCTTGCTGGTTTTATTGATAGGGAGTTGCATTCGAATTAATTTGACTCCACTCCACATACTCTAATGAATGCTCCACCATAGGAGCATTACACCCACACCCAAGAACCATCACTTGTGTAGCACAAGGGTGTACACAACCATGAAGCCTCAGTGGGAAATTCATACAAATCATTTTAAAACGATGCTAAAATGAGTATTTGAATGTTTCATACCGAAAGAATGCATCGAATCATTTAAATCCTAATCAATTTGATTTTTTTATCAAAAAACCAAGAACTGCCGTATGCGTATGGAATGCGTATGGAATGCGTCTGGATCGCGTACGCAAGGCGTATACTCTGCGTATTCATAAAACCTTAATGAAAATATTCTTAATCGATTTAAATTAACGATCAAAGGTTGGAAAACCTATATTAGCCGATCCTTGCTGGTTTTATTGATAGGGAGTTGCATTCGAATTAATTGGATTATTGATTAAAAAACCATGAAACTTTGTCTGCGTATATACGTTGTATGAGCTGCGTCTGAAACGCATATGGCTCGCGTATAGAGTGCGTATTTTAAATTCCTCAGTATAAATTTCTTAATCGATTTATATGAATGATCAATGGTGAGAAACATTATATTCAACACATAGAATCTTTTTTAATTACAAGGAAAATATACCAGTTATGTACATAAATTTAAAATATAAAAGTTCATTTCAGTGCAGCACAAAGCAATCCGTATGCAAATTCTGCTCTATATTTGGGCATTTTTTCTTGCCAATCCGTGCTCTGCATCCAGCCGGAGTTGTTTAGTCGAACAATATTATCCATGTATTTGCAAACGAACATACCACAATCTGTATTGTTGGTCTGAGTTGGCGCATTCTTCATTGTCTTGAAACTCCATTTAGTGATATTTTGACGGAAGGCTTTTTTGCAATCCTTATTTAAACTTGCAATCTGAACAATATATGGAATAGAATTAAGTCACTTAAAAATAATCACGAAATTTGTAAACAATTCAAGGCTAGAATCAAACTCACTATCTTCACAGCAACACTTCTATGCATAGGGTTGGGTATGGAGTCGTAAAATTCCCACCTTTTCTGCTTTATGTAACCTGCTAGAAGGGTCCAGTGATTTTCGTGAATAATTGGATTAATTATAATTCTGCTTGACTGAGCAGAATTGTAGTCTATGTGCTCGAGGAACAACACTGATTTTACATCCTTTACCTTGTAATGCTGCAAACATTTAAATATAAGAATTAAATAGTTCAAATAAAAAATTATATATAAAATAAACTAGTATACTAACCCAATACATTGGTGAGATGTATAGATATTTTTCATACTGATTTGGTGAAATTTTAGACTTCTCATTTAATAAAATGGCAAAAGCATCAATATGGTCATTGTCCAGGTAACTGTCTGATAATATTTCGTCGATCATGCGTCTTGAAATCATGACGTTCCCAGATGAAAATACACGCATGCTACTGAAATA
The DNA here is from genome assembly GCA_022539455.1 of Dendrobium nobile. Taxonomy (NCBI): domain Eukaryota; kingdom Viridiplantae; phylum Streptophyta; class Magnoliopsida; order Asparagales; family Orchidaceae; genus Dendrobium; species Dendrobium nobile. Next base: position 22,862,327 of record CM039725.1, on the reverse strand, counting down.
TTTAAACAAAAAATACGCATAAGGTACGCATAGAAAACACAGACCGAAATACGCAATAAGTACGCACAACATACGTGTCAAGATATTTCTTTATGTTTTCCCTCATAAAAACTTCCTGCACTGGACTCAACATTTCCACGCCTTTGTAATTAACTGTGGGACTTGCAGGGTATCCCTTTATTACAACATCGTCAACATTGATTATTTCTGTAATTTGAGGAACTTTATGGGGAACTTTTTGGAATGGAACAATTTCTTTCGAATGTTCTTGTTGTGGGGGGGCTTCTTTGGACTGTTCTTCTTCTGGGGGAGGTTCTTTGGACTGTTCTTCTTGTGGGGGAGGTTCTTTGGACTGTTCTTCTTGTGGGGGAGGTTCTTTGGACTGTTCTTCTTGGGGGGGATGGGGGGGATGTTCTTTGGACTGTTCATCTTGGGGGGGAGCTTCTTTGGACTTTTCTTCTTGGGGGGAGCTTCTTTGGACTGTTCTTCTTGGGGGGGAGGTTCTTTGGACTGTTCATCTTGGGGGGAGCTTCTTTGGACTGTTCTTCTTGGGGGGGGAGCTTCTTTAAAAAGTTCTTTTTGGGGGGGAGCTTCTTTAAAAACCATCACTTGCGGGGGAACTTCTTTGGTAATTACTTCTTGGGCAGTTTCTTCAGGGATGTGATGTACCCTTTTCTGCTTCTTCTTCTGTTTTTGGCTTGATTTTCTCTCTAATTTATTCTTTTTGCTAACCCTTTCAGCAGCCTGGGTCTTCTCAACATCATTCATTTTTTCTGGGGCGTCGGTCTTGGTGTGTTCAGATGATATCCGAATATTGTTGGGGGATGGAATAGTATGGGGAATGAATGATGAGGAGGAGGGAGCAGCTTGCTGATCAGGCTTAATAATTCCTTGGACAATGCAATTTTGGAGCTTCTCATCAATAAGATCAACTCTCTTCACAATTTGTTCAAAATTCTTCCTCATTCTACCTTCAAATTCCTGGAAGAGTTGGAAAATGGACTCCTGCACAATCCCTATTATTTTCTTTTCAAGTTCATCTAAGGGTTGGGGTTGGGGTTGGGTTTTCAAGGGGGATTTGGGCTGCAGAGGAGATTGTGGGGGGAGATGATGTTCAGGTGTGTTAGTTTGAATGGGTGAAAGAGGGATTGATAGATATTTCTTTACACCCAAGAGATCACATTCTTCAGGGGTTACTCCTTGGATGTCAACAAAAATCTGTGAAAAATTATTCTCAAATAAATACGCAATCTAAACGCAATCATATACGCAATATATACGTATTATATACGCATACCGTACGCATAATATACGCGTACTGTACGCAGTATATAAGCAATATGTAAAACTTTTTACAATAAATATCTGTCTTCTCTTTAAATTAACAAATAATTTGTCAGTCTTCTCAGTGTTATATACAATATCATCAGACCATCGAAGGAAACGGGGCCTTCTGTCAGGATACTTTGGGAGATGAATGGAAGTGTGCTCCAAAAATCAAACCTGCATAAAATTTAGATATTCTCAGTTAGTTTTAGCAAAACAATCAGTCAATTAAAATGTTTAATAAGAATTATTTTAGCACTCACAATAAGCAGTGGCACAAATCCATTGACATAACCCGCTGGCCTATTTTTTGAGATCTTCATAGCTACATTATTAAAATCTGTAACTAGGCATTCCCAAATTGCCCATGCCCAGTTAATTGATGAAAAATCATCAACATTATTTGCTATGGTCTTAAGCATCTTAGGAACTTTAAAGTTGGATTGTTGGAAAAATAAATTAGAACACAAATACATAATAAATGTTTTCAACATGGTATCTGGGGAGCTTTCCCTAGTCAACTCAAACAATTCAGTCTTAATATCCTTTGAGCTGATTGTTGAAGTCGGCAAGGTCATCCAAGTAATCTCCTCACCTCTATTTGGTAGTCCAGTGAGGAGGGCCACTTCATCAGCTGTGAAAGGGACAACATGGCCCTCTATAATGAAGCTTTGCTTTTCAATGTTTCACATTGTCAGCAGCTGGTAGATAAGTGGGGCGTTTTGCTCAAATCCAGGAAATTGAAGAAATTGATAAATATTAAGTTCCTTTAATTTTTCTTCAATTTCAACAGGAATTATATCTGAAAATGTATCACACATTGTTCTGAAAGTTGAAACATAGCATCTATATGATATAGGACGGACGTAAATCTGCGTAGAATAAGAAATTATAATTAATTTAGAGAAGCATATTATAAATACGCATATAAAACGCAACAAAAAATACGCATACCATACGCAAAGGGTACGCATACCATACGCGTTTTGTACGCATACCATACGTGTTATGTACGTATACCATACGCGTGGTGTACGCATACCATACGCGTTGAGTACGCATACCATACGCGATGTACGCAAAGGATGAGAAAAATATCACCAGAAATCTATGGTTTAGGGTACATTAATCATTTTTGTTTATTGGAAGTTTAGTTTTATGATTTAAAGATCAAAAGTACTTATTATAAGAAGTTAGGTTTTGTCTTCAACATATACGCAGAAAGTAAATGAAGTTTACGCAGATTATACACATTGGGTACAAAGAAAATACGCAGAAAGAACGAGAATGGTGAGATAAATTTAAACTTTTATAGTTACTAGGAATGATTTAAATTTATTTTTTGGTTTCTTCAGCAAATACGCGTTGAATACCAAAGATATCCGTAGTTCATTTTATGTCAATGTAAGAATTTTCGCACCTTTCTCTTTGCAGGTGAATCCTTTTCCACGTCCATGATGAGAAGAAGAGATTGCTGGAGGAATTCAGCGAGAGTTTTTTGCTGGAAGCTCGGGAGAAATGGAGCGAATGACCGAAATGTCTAATTTGGAAAATGTTAAAATTTTCCGCCTTTTTCATTGTATATACTGGGCGGGCCAAAAAACTCTTCGGGTCTTAACTTTCCACGTAAGCACGCCACGCGTTTTATTTTTATTGGCTACTGTTACAGACCGAACACATTGTTGTGATCGGATTCCACACGCAATAATTTCTCCCATAGCAGGGCCCATCCTAGCTGCTAAATTTTTTGCTAAAATTTCGTTCTGTGCACTCCTCTATTTCTGTAATTCTCCTTTCTTTGCTTTGTGCTTTGCTTATCCTCATCTCCATGTCTTCGGCTTCGCGTGCTTCAGTATGCTGTAGAGTTTTGAAAGAGTCGCTAAAGCAAGCTGCTTTCGACGACGTCATTGCTGTCTGATTGGAAATCACGACGGGAGCTCGCCGTAAAGGTAACGATCTTTCACCACTTTCGCGCGCTTATTTGGCTAAATCCCATAAATCGGCCGAACTGTCGGATTTACTAAATCCGGAATTTAGGGCAAAAATGTCGAAATCGCGATTTAACTTACCGTGAGATTTGAGCAGCCGTTTTTTGGCGTTTGGCAAGGTTTAACTCAAATACTGCTCTATTCGTGCTGAAATTCTGCATCCAAATGCCAAAGCTTTGCAGTTTGAGTTGCAAAGCTCAAATTCCTGGTGGACAGGTGTTGTTTTTCTGATGTCTATTATCTGTCAGTCCGTGCTTGTAGAGGTGGCTCCTTTCAGTAAGAAGAATTCCGAGTGTAAAGTTCATTTTTTACGATAGGAACCCCGAATAAGGGGAGATAGTTATCTTAGGTCTGAAGTTCCAATTTTACTCATTACAATAATGTCTGTAAAAAAAGTTTCTTACTATCTCACTTTTGTGGTGATATTTTATGTTAATTTGTTTGAGTCACAATCACTAGCTCAATTCTTTGCCAAAAAAAAAAAAAAGTTCAATAATCATCTTTATCTAAGATAATTGTATTGCTTGAAACGAGTGACTAAACCACAATCTAATATTTTTACCAGCTATAGGATTCTGTTTTTTTTTTCTTTGAATTAATTCAGCAGTAAATATCTTTCTTCCCCTCTTATGAGAATAGTAGTCTTATGTAGGTTTACAATTATTGATGGATTGTCTTCATTATGTCCGTGTAGCTAAATAGATATAATGGAGAACATGCAGTATGCTGAAGAACTTGTGAGGGAATTTATTGTTTTCAGAGGTTTTACTAATACTCTCCAAGTCTTTGAAAGAGAATTGTCAACCGATGTTGGTAGAAGCTTTCAAGTGGATAAGATCATAGAACTAGTTTTCTCAGTTTATGTTCCAAAATATCAAGCGGACAAATTAGTTAGTTTGCTGAACTTTTTCAAGCAATGTTTTTCCTCATCATCAGATGCAGTTCTTATTTCTACGCTATCGAAGCTTGAGTTGTCAATCTTGCGCTATTATATTGTTCATGCTTTGCAAACCGGAAGACAGGACAAGGTAGTGGAATTTTTTGCTTCAAACGGGAATTATCTATTGCAGAGGCGCGAAGAATGGCTACCATGGTTTGGTAGGTTTTTATCCATTAGACTTCTAGATTATTATGATCTTAGTGTGCTTTTGTTTGAAGTATTTTTTTGCAGCTATTCCATATCTTAAGAATCCAAGCTTGGATCCTCAGTTTCGTGTGTATTTTTCAAAGGACTGGTTTGATGCCTTGCAACTTTCATTCCACAATATCTTGAGTGAGATATTCAATGGGACTCATATCCTAAAAGAAATAAGTATATTTAATTCCTTCTTCTACTACGCTTGAGTCAGCTATCTTGGAACTTTGCTAATTGAGTTGTTATCGTTTTGAAAGTTACATCATTATACTCATACTAAACCTGTGGTATTATTAAAGTAACTTATTTGATTTTTTTTTTAATTTGTAATCTTACTTATTCATTCTTAGAGTTCCTTAATCAATTTACGTGTCCCCGCTCTATTAAAGATAAGTACAGAAAAGAATACGGTCAGGCGTCTTGAAGCTGACATTAAGCAACTAAACCAGAAGCTATCACAACTTCAAGCTTTGTTAGAGACAAAGGAATCTGAGATATTAAGACTAAGAAGGTAACACCACAGTTATTTATATCCTTCTTTCATTCATGAGGGAATTGTTACCAATATGCATGCTCATAGTTTTATCTTTATGTTCATTCCTTTTATGTTTGAAGTTTCTTGGCGCGCATTCATTTCTATTCTCTTGGCTTCAAACTGCAATACATGTTTAAGATTGTGACACTTAGTGCTAAGTGGTTTTTCTTTATTTGCATAGTCCATATTTGGTATCCTAACTACTGAAGAAATTGCCATGCTGGCCTTCCCCTTTCATAAGTGTGTGGCTGTATGCACACATCATGTGCTGTTACTCCCATTATAATTATGAGCTTTTCATGTTATTGTTCATATCTCCATCAACCTATCCATACATTTATATTTTTGGTTTAGATTGGACATTTTTTATTATTTCTCTTTAGATAGCCTTTCTGTGGTGATAGTGCTTTGAACTTGATGTTGCATTTCCTTATCAGTATTGCTGCAACTGTGCCTGAAATATGCAATCTTCAAGCGAGGAACTCTGTTGATAGTTCATCACATGAACACACATTGACGGATATCGGAAACAGTCTCTTAAGAGAGGGCTGCCATGAAAGTACCACTTCTAACGATCCCCATGCTGGGGCTACGAAAGTTGCTAATGGAGGGGATATCTCAATCTCAGCTAATACTTCTCAGGATCTAGTAGTATCAAAATCAGATGTTTCTTCAATCTCCTTGAATAGAGTTTCCCCCATTGAAGCTAAAGACAAGGATGCTTCTCAGATGTCCATTTCAGGTTGGAATTTTGTGACCGATGTAATATAGTTCCTTATGCCTTCCTCTGTTCATCATATAGTTTTTCCCGTATAAGCCCTTGCAGCAGCAACTTTTTAGTTTACTCTGGTTTAATCCCCAAAAACAATGAATGATATGGCCAGACTCCTTTTTCTCTTATATGATTAAGTTGAATAGATGCATGGAGAACTTTGGAGATGAAGTATGTTAGACCGGCCCATCCTGGGCCGGTTGGACCGGTCCAACAGGGACCGGTCCAACAGGGACCGGTCCAATTCTATTCGAGGCGGAGACGGAAGGGGCGGGCGGAAGGCGCGATCTGCGTGGGGCTTGAGGGGGAAAGTTAGGAGGGAAATTTTGAACGTGTGAGGCTGTTTTAGGAAGTTTATGATTGTCCTTTATGATTAATTCTGTATAATTAGGAGTTGGGGGGGAAAATTAGGGGGCATCTTGAATTTGAGTTTTCTCTTTGAGATCTAGGTTTTGCTTTTGGCTCTTGCCTTCGCCGGAGACTTTGGAGAGTACGTTCTTCCTCTCGAATTGAAGAACAAATTGTATCTTTGCTATTTTCATTGTCTTCTAGTGAAATACAAGTCTTTTCTCCTCATCTTCTACAGTTTTTCCCTCTTTTTCCACTGTTTTTGGCCGATTTCCTGCTGTGGACAGCAGTTTGCTTCGTGATTTGTTGCTAAAGCGATTAGGGAATACTTGAAATCAAGTATTTCTTATCAAATTGGTATCAGAGCATCGATTCGGGACCACCGGCGGCTGAAATTCTGAAATTTCAGCAAGTTTTTCCTTTCCGGAAGAAGATTTTGTGGGATCCGTTAGAAGAAAGATGGCCGGAAAGAAGGTGGAAGTATTAGAAGGCGAGTTCGGACAACTGAAGACAGATCTGGAAGGAAAGTTCCTGGAGATCTCCACCAACAATGACAGGTTGGAAGGGAGGTTCGCGGCTATGGAAGAGATGATGAAGAAATTACTTGAGATGAAGACTAATCCGACGGCGTCGGAAGCAAGAGAGACTGTCGGCGACCATGGCGTAGGAGGAAATCCGAACCCGCTTCGGGGGAGGAGGAATCCGGCTGTGGAGATCCTTGAGGGAGACGACGACATGTCACCTCTAGAGCCACTTTCTAGAGAGGAGATGAGCCTGGGAAACGACCGTCGAGGTGCTGATTTTCAGCGTCGAGGTGCTGATTTTCAGCGTCGAGGTGTGGATTTTGAAGGCCGGAGGGGAGAATATGAAGGAAGTGCAGATTTTGGCGAAAGAAGAGAAGAATATCAGCGTCGATGTGCTGAATTTCAGCGTCGAGGTGCTGATTTTGAAAGGGGAAGAGGGGATTATGACGATGGACTCGGATACCAACGTCGGAGGGAGGACCGGGACACTTGGGGAGCTCCTCATCTTCGAGGAATGGGAGGTTATGGAGATTACCGGGGTAACGGAAGGGATCCGAAGGTGAGGAAGTTAAAGATGTCCATCTTTGATGGGGAAGATGGTCATGGCTGGATCTACAAGGTGGAGCGTTACTTTGTTGTCAACGGGTTGACAGATGATGAGAAGCTGACGGCGGCAGGATTGTGTCTAGAAGGGAAGGCGTTGGCATGGTATCAATGGCGAGACAGGAGAGAGACTATCAGGAACTGGAGAGAGTTCAAGGATTGTTTATTAGAACGTTTCCGAGCTGATGAGGGAGGAGACTTCTATGAACAGTTCTTTGCTCTGACTCAGGAGGGGACCGTGGCCGACTATCGGGACAGATTCGAGTACTTGGCTAGCCGTCTGGATCACATCTCTGAATCGGCCCTGGAGGGGAATTTCATGAAGGGGCTCAAACCGGAGATAAGAACAGCTGTCAGAGTGCTGGAGCCAAGGAACTTGGGCAAGGCCATGGAGTTTGCACAACTGGTGGAAGATCAGAAGAGATCAGAAAGAGGAGCTAGAGGCAACTACTCAGGAGGATCATACAAAATGACTACTGCTGTATTACCCTCAAAAGGGGTAGCCCCAGGGAACCAGAGGGAGGTGCCCAAGGAGAAATCTGGTGGAGGAGGAAATGGGGGACAGTTCAAAAGGTTGACCGACAAAGAAATGCAGGACAAAAGAGCAAAAGGGTTGTGCTTCAGATGCGATGAGAAGTACATGCCGGGGCACAAGTGCAAGGATCGATCTCTTCAGGTTCTCCTCGTTTGTGAAGATGAGGAAGACGAAGAGAGAGGTGGAAATGACCCCGAGGTGGAGGAGGATGAGAAGCTGCATCTGGATGTAGCAGAAATCTCTTCGAACTCTGTAGTGGGATTCACTCCGAGTCACACTATGAAGGTGAGAGGAGAGATAGCTGACCGGGAGGTGGTGGTGTTGATCGATAGTGGGGCAACCCATAATTTCATTTCCACCCAGATAGTGGAGTCGCTAGGGATGGAGCTAGTGGACACAGGTGGCTATGGGGTGATGATGGGCACGGGAAAGGTGGAAATGGGTAGGGGAGTTTGTAGAGAGGTGGTGCTGAAGATTCAGGGAATCCAGGTGAAGGAAGATTTCCTTCCTTTGGAATTGGGGAGTACTGACGTCATCCTAGGGATGAAGTGGCTGCGTACATTGGGGGAGACGAAGATTAATTGGGGGACTTTGAGGATGGAACTTGTGATAGGGGAGAGAAGGAGAACGATTCAAGGAGACGCTGGGTTGACCAAGGCTGGGGTTTCTCTCAAATCCCTAATCCGAACCATTCAGCAGGAGGGAGGAGGCTACCTGGTGGAATTGCATAGTTTGGAGGGGGCAGGAGTGGAGGAGGAAGGAGCTATACCCCTCTCCGTTCAGCCGTTGATTCAACAGTTCCAAGAGGTGTTTCAGCCGCCTCAGGGAGTACCACCACAGAGGGAGCATGAGCATGCTATTGTGTTGAGGGAGGGAGTATCACCCATCAGTGTACGTCCTTACCGCTACCCTCAGTTCCAGAATGATGAAATTGAACGGTTGATCAGAGAGATGCTGGAGGCAGAGATCATCAGACCCAGCATCAGCCCTTTCTCTAGTTCCGTTCTGTTGGTGAAAAAGAAGGACGGCAGCTGGCGTTTTTGTGTAGATTACAGAGCACTCAACAAGGAGACTGTACCTGATAAGTTTCCTATACCAGTCATCGATGAGCTCTTGGATGAATTAAGTGGGACCGTGATTTTCAGCAAGATAGATTTGAAATCGGGCTACCACCAGATTCGAATGAAGAAGGAAGATGTTTCCAAAACAGCTTTTAGAACTCATGAAGGCCATTATGAGTTCTTGGTGATGCCCTTTGGCCTCACCAATGCACCTGCTACTTTCCAGGCCCTGATGAATAAGGTCTTCAAACCTTATCTCAGACGGTTTGTGTTAGTATTTTTTGATGACATCCTGATATACAGCAAATCAGAGGTCGAACATTGGGAACACTTGAAGAAAGTGTTAGAGGTATTGCAGGAGCACCAGTTGAGGGCAAATTTAAAAAAATGCTGCTTTGCACAAGCCAGTGTAGAGTACTTGGGTCATGTGGTGTCCAAGGAAGGGGTGGCAGCTGATCACTCCAAAATTGAGGCAATGCTAAAGTGGCCACTACCAAAGAATCTGAAGGCGCTGAGAGGATTTCTGGGATTGACAGGGTATTACAGAAGATTTGTAAAGGGATATAACACCATAGCATGGCCACTTATGGAGCAATTGAAGAAGGATGGCTTCCTGTGGGGAGAAGCAGCCACATCCGCGTTCGAGAGCCTGAAGAAGGCAATGACTATAGTGCCGGTCCTAGCTTTGCTGGATTTTGCTCAGACTTTCATCGTGGAGACCGATGCATCGGGATACGGATTGGGTGCAGTACTTATGCAGAATCGGAGACCCGTCGCTTATTTCAGCCAGGTATTGACTGCTCGAGCAAGGATGAAATCAGTATATGAGAGGGAATTGATGGCCATCGTGTTGGCCATTCAAAAGTGGCGGCCTTACCTACTGGGAAGACACTTCGTTGTCAGGACTGATCAGCGGAGCCTGAAATTTCTCTTAGAACAGCGGATGGTAACGGAAGAGCATCAGAGGTGGTTGTCCAAGTTACTGGGGTATGATTTTGAGATCCAGTACAGGCCGGGGGTGGAGAACAAGGCGGCCGATGCCCTATCCAGATGTATGGAGGAATTGCAGACAGTTGCTCTATCCGTGCCCTGGATGCTTGACTGGGAGGCCATCAGAGAAGAAAGCGCTAGAGATGAGAGTTTGGGAAAGATCAGGACAGAGTTACTGAAGGAACCAGATAGCCACCCGGGATACTCCATGGAGGGAGACAAGCTGCTGTATCAGGGGAGGTTTGTGATGCCTCGGACGTCTATCCACATCCCAAATCTACTCCAGGAGTTTCATGGGAGTGCAATAGGGGGTCATTCAGGCGTACAAAAGACATACAGGAGGCTAGCTGGGGAGTTGTACTGGAAGGGGATGCATAAAGATGTAGAGGAGATGGTAGCCAGATGTGAGGTCTGTCAAAGGAGTAAGTACTTAGCCATGTCACCAGGAGGATTACTACAGCCTTTAGCTTTGCCGGGTAGAGTATGGGAGGAGATCTCTATGGATTTCATAGATGGGCTGCCCCGTTCAGAGGGATTCACAGTGATCTTAGTAGTGGTGGACAGGTTGAGCAAGTATGCCCATTTCATTCCCCTCCGACATCCCTACACCGCAGTAACAGTAGCATCAGCCTTTATCAGAGAAGTGATCAGATTACATGGGGTGCCAGAGGCGATCGTATCAGATAGGGACAAGGTGTTCCTCAGTCATTTCTGGAAGGAGCTATTCCGATTGCAGGGAACAGTGCTCAAGAGTAGTACAACCTACCACCCACAGACGGATGGCCAGACGGAAGTAGTCAACAGGAGCTTGGAGACGTACCTCAGATGCTTTGTTTCAGAGACACCAAAGCTATGGGCGAAGTGGCTATCCTGGGCTGAATACTGGTACAACACATCATTTCACTCGGCTTCACAAATGACCCCATTCAAAGTGTTGTACGGACGGGATCCCTCTCACTTGGTACACTTTGGGAGCAGTAGTACTCCTGTTTCATCAGTAGAGGAGTATTTGGAGGAGAGGGACCGAGTGTTAGAGGAGTTAAAAAGGCACTTACTGAGGGCGCAGCAAATCATGAAGAAGCAAGCGGATGGGCATAGAAAAGATATCCATTTTGAGGCAGGGGATAAGGTGTTTTTGAAGCTCCGCCCATACAGGCAGAAGACAGTCGCCAACAGGAGAAATGAAAAGCTAGCTCCAAGGTATTTTGGTCCTTATGAAGTGATAGAAAAGATCGGAGCAGTAGCATATCGACTAAAATTACCCCCATCGGCAACTATACACCCGGTTTTTCACGTCTCACAGCTGAGAAGGGTCATTGGTGATCACATCGCCATTTCCGAGCTACCGCCGACACTTACAGAGGAGTTAGAGGTGATCCTGGAACCTTTGGAGCTGAGGGGTGTTCGCCAGAAAGAAGAGGGAACTAAGGAAGTGTTGATCCAGTGGAAGAACCTTCCTGACTACGAGGCCACGTGGGAGCCATACGAGATGGCGAAACAGCAGTTTCCAGATTTTCACCTTGAGGACAAGGTGATTCTTTGGGAGGGCGGTAATGTTAGACCGGCCCATCCTGGGCCGGTTGGACCGGTCCAACAGGGACCGGTCCAATTCTATTCGAGGCGGAGACGGAAGGGGCGGGCGGAAGGCGCGATCCGCGTGGGGCTTGAGGGGGAAAGTTAGGAGGGAAATTTTGAACGTGTGAGGCTGTTTTAGGAAGTTTATGATTGTCCTTTATTGTCCTTTATGATTAATTCTGTATAATTAGGAGTTGGGGGGAAAAATTAGGGGACATCTTGAATTTGAGTTTTCTCTTTGAGATCTAGGTTTTTCTTTTGGCTCTTGGCTTCGCCGGAGACTTTGGAGAGTACGTTCTTCCTCTCGAATTGAAGAACAAATTGTATCTTTGCTATTTTCATTGTCTTCTAGTGAAATACAAGTCTTTTCTCCTCATCTTCTACAGTTTTTCCCTCTTTTTCCACTGTTTTTGGCTGATTTCCTGCTGTGGACAGCAGTTTGCTTCGTGATTTGTTGCTAAAGCGATTAGGGAATACTTGAAATCAAGTATTTCCTATCAAAGTATTATTGAATATTTTCAGTGCATTGAATTTGATACAGAAATCAGGCGAGAAGTTATGAAGGAAGATGAGTTCCCCGAAGTCTCAGTTGAGTTTCAGGTAAGTGAACTAGTCATACTGCTAATTGTGCTTTTTGCATGTTTGTCTCTAATCGATAGGCGTCTTTATTTATCTTCCTTATCTTGTTTCATGCTTTTACTATGACTTATTTTCTGGTCTGTTTCTGGTTTACAGGATTAGGTTAACAGGGCTTTTGATTTTCAGGAAACTTTTTTGGGGCATACAAATCCAATTAGTAGGTGTCGCTTTTCTGCTTCTGGTACTAATGTTGCTAGTGCTTCTGTAGACGGCACCGTCAGGTAATTATTATTTTTAATAACATTAAAAAATTTTAGCCTTTTATTTACAAGGCTCATTCATGTAATTAAACCATTATAGGATTTGGACATATGGATCATCTACAACGGCATCAAGAAATGCAACTATATACTGTGGGGCTGAGATCATGTCACTTGAATGGGATTGCAGATCTGATCGCTTGGTATTTTAACTCATGCAATGACTGGTTTGTTTTATGCATTTTTGATTGCTGTGCTTGATAAAGAGGATGCATGAAATTTATATTTTTGGTGTTTCTTCATTCTCTTGACGATAGCTGCTCATAGGGACAGCTGATGGAGGCATTAAAGCCTGGAATGTTGATGCTAAGAGAGTTGTCTGTGATCTAAATACCACTCAAGAATTCCCAAGGTCCTTTACAAGATAGTTTTGAAGATAAAATTTGAAATTTTCTTTACTTATCACCTTGGGTTTGCATTGCAGCGTCATGGACTTGAAGTGTAGTCCCGTGGAACCAATTTTTGTCTCTGCTGCTGCATCTAGGAGGTATTCATTTCATCATCCTTTTCGGTTTACTCCCATTTTCTTTTACAAGGAACTTACACTTGATGCTCTCTTTAGTAGCCTTCAACATTACCTATCGTTCAACTAGCAATAGACAATTAATGTTGCTTGTTCGGATGTTGTTTTTCATATTCAATGTCACATTCTGTATATGTCTATTGAATTTTCAAGATTTCTGTACTTTTATGTAAGATGATTCTTATTGGTCATACATTGATAAACTACTTGTAGGCATGGCTTTAGTAAAATTGATCAAATGGGCTTTGCTTCTTTGACTGTTTGGAACATGAAAACATGGAAGGCCATGGTAGGGATGCCTGACGAAATCATTTATGTTGTTGATAAAATCAGAATGATTGAACAAAAAGGGGAATTATCCACTAATTTAGATAGTTTCTTTTTTTTTTTCTTCAGGCAACCCTACCTCTTGGTAAAGATCCACCAGCAATCACTTCATTGAGTTTCAATCACAATGGGAAGATTTTAGCTGCTTCTGCTACTGATGGGATGATTCACATGTTTGGTATCCTTTATATGCTGCATATAAAAAATGTGCCATGTATCTTTCAGATCTATATCCCCTATGCTAATGCTTGCATTCATCTAGTTGTTGAAGATGCTTTGGTGTTGAATATGATTGTGCACTTACTGTTAAGTTTTCTTACAAGTGAAGGCTGTCGTGCTAGAATTTATTTTGTTTGTATTAGTTTTAATTACCAAGTGTAGAGAAATGACCTAGGTGATTCTAGCGTGCTTAAGGTTGAGCAAAATTGAATTTGAAGGAAAAGTTTGACCAACGATATAATGATTAGAAGTTTCCCAACTAGATTATATGTGGTTTTTGGTTTTTGCCACATGTAAATTTAAAGAATGAATAGCTAAAAAGGATATATAAAGCTGACTGTAATTAGTTTCAGATTATGCTAATGATAGCGATAATGATAGATGATGGTGAGGGTGAATTATTGTGTTTAAACATGTTTTTTTCCAAACATATGATACTTCAAGATTGTTTTTGATATTAATAGCCTTTTTTTGTGGCTTTTTGCCCTGTTTGTTCAAAAAATTGAAGTTATAAACATTTCATCCTAGACTCCTAGTAAAGCATCACCCATAAATTTTTTACAAATGGTTTAGAGATGTTTTTATGCCATTTAAGTCCAATGGCTAAGACTTTTTGTTATGTGAATCAAATGGAAGTTGGAAATAGTGGATTCTTTAGTGAAATTGAATATGACCACAGTTTATTTTAATTGTGCTTGTTGGTGATTTAATGTGGTGGAGAAAATGAATAGATTTTTTCTGGTACTTGCTTGTGTCTGCAGTAAATAGAGATCGGAATGAAAAGAGGGTCGCTTCGTAATGTTTAGGGTTCCGTCTTGGGTGAATACTCTTCCGGAGAAGAATAACATGCATTATGTATCTGTTCAAATAAAATGTTCTTCCTCTAGATAAGAGCAAAGGTCCAAAGATCTAAGTTTTCTTAATATTGATAAATGGCTAAACTAACTGTATACTTTGTCATTTTCTTTCAATAATTGAAGAAGAAACATTCGTTTGAAATTCCTTTGGGCAAATTTATACTTTTTCTTGGTCCTTAAAATTTATTTCTTAATTTGTAATTTTACTCATTATAGATTTGCCGAAGCAATCATCAATATTTCCTTTGAAATATTTTTCTTAAGGGAGAGTTGCAACAAATTAAATAGCTGTTGAGTAGGACTTAAATGTTAGTTCATGATATTTTGGGTTATTATTTGGATGACTAGCATTTCAAATTTTGAAGTCATTTTATATTTATAAGCTATGCCAAATATACAATCAACAATGCCAAGCTCCTTGCTCCGCTTAGTGACCTCTAAAAGCTTTTTAGCTACCCTCACATTGCTTCCACACATACATTCATCTATCCCTTCTCTTATGTCTTTGGGTACCGTCTTTCCTCAATGACCATCTCTTTCGCTTTCCCCCGCTATAACCCAACATTAAATGCTTCCTCGGTGTTGCCAATTCTCATTTGCATCATCTTATTGTACCCACCCTCATCACCCATACATTCATTTGGCAAAGACGACCCCATGCACTTGACCCAGCCTCTTTTGACCCACTGATTTATTTTGTATCTGAATTGGATTCCATTCAAGATCTCATTGGCATTGCATTCTGCTGTTGAAAAATCACCCACTAAATGGTATTCAACAATAACAAGATGCTATCCATTGTTGACCAATCGTAGTCGAGCAATAGCCACACATAGTTAGGCAATTGCTAACCAGCGATATCAAATAATGACAAGATGTAGAGCAAAGTTGTTATTTTTAGATCAATACGGGGTTTTGTAAAGTAAAAACTTATCTAGGTTGATGCATTAATTTAGTGGAACTCTAAAGAGGTGATGGGCCCATAAATTCTTCAGGTCAAGTATCTTGAAACTTCGACAAGGAAATGAGGAGATTTATTATGAGAAAGGTATGACACAACTTGCGAAGGAAGAGGAGACTCAATAACAGTCAAATTCAATGTGCTTAAGATATCATATGAGTAGATAGGACCTTCACTACTATCTTGATCGAAATCTGATTCTAAGTCAATGGAACTCCTTAGAGAAAATTTTCTAGGCATAAGATCAGTGACCCTTCTAAAAGAATATAGTTTCATAAGATGTTTATCAGAATATTGTTCCTGAGATTCGATAGAATTTCTGGAAGGCTCCTTCGTCTTAGGGGTGATTAATTCACGTTGAGAACTTCTAAATATGTTTCTACAAATATTTCCTTTCCAGACCACGATTTAGTAATGAATTGCACTAATCTTTCTCAATTTTGTTTTTCTTTATTATTATTAAGGATTGATGTGGGATGAGTGGATTCTTCATTAACTGTAGGGATGGTTGGGTTTTGGTTTCCATTGAATAAAAGTTCTTGAAATCTAATGCATCTTTCTTTGAATTCCTAATCATTGTACGAGTAATGATAATTAACCCTTCTATTGTAATAGTAGTGCTATATAGGGTAATCTTTATAAGGTCTAGGATGATACTCTTGGCATAGAGGTTGTGATGGGTAGCTAGTAAGCTTGATCATGGGCTTTGACTTACAATAAGAGATTGGGACATTCCTATGAAGTCTTGAATAACTTTCTTCGCCATAATATGTCATCAGGGTTTGGTATGGGTGTCTGCTATTGGTTGATATGATATTTTCTTTGAGCATATTATTACTATTTGATTTTGGGGTTCTAGATGACAAAAATTAATTACTTATACTTATGATTCAAATATAAAATGATAGTTATGGTTAGAATACTAGGGGTAGAAAATGTCGTGATTGTATATGTACAAAATATAATGATATTCAAACTAAATTTTTATAAATGACCATAGGACTTGATCGAGTGAATATTTTATCTTTTCACTTATTTTAATAATAATATGATAAGCAAATGATAACAATGATGACATCCTACGCATAAATTCCCAAAGTGGGAAAATTGAAAATTTTTTGGACTACCAATAAAAGTTGGAATGAATTGAAAAATTTTGGAGTGACTAAATATGAAGTCTTGAACACACCTTTGAAGTTTAAAATAAATCATAAGTCATTTACTAATTTAATAAAATGAAAATTTATAGTGACACTAATATGAAGTGATGTTGGAATTTGTCGCCTATCTATATCTCAATAGAAAATTCTTACTTTAATACCGAATATGTAGGAAAATTGCTATATTATGTAGGATGAATTCAAAATTTACATCATTATATGTGAATACAGAAGTAAATGAAAGTTACTTATGGTTCTGTTCAATTAAGTCAGACTTTAATGAATTATGAAAAAGGTTAAATCTTGTTGATTCCTGGTGTGAATTTGGTCAACAACAAAATTGAATTTGAAATATTTAACAAGATTAGCATTAAACCTAACAAGAATACTTAAACTCATGGTTGTGAAGAAAAATTAATAACTTTGAGGGAGTTAGCACTTATGTTGGCAATGTAAAACCCGCAAGACGTCGTTTTAGACCTCGCACGCTTTTCAAAGCGTCGCGACGAGTTTTAAGTGGAAAATTCGAAGTTGTCGGATTTCGACGAAAATAATTTTATAAATTAGAGCGCAAAATTCTAAGAAATTTGATGTATAGAACTTGTATTTGATTTCGCTTAGTTTAGGATTTATAATTTCTTGAAAACTCTTAATACCCAAAGTACCCCCACTCCTTATTCTTGCATGGGTTACTTAAGTGAGGGCATGGGGGTCATTTAGCAAACTCTTTCCTCTCTATTAGGCCAAACCGAACCCCCTCTCCCTCATATCTTTCGGCCAAACCGAGAAAGAGCGGAAGAGAGGCGACGGGCAAGGTCTTGAGCGGCGGCTCCGGCGGCGGATTCCGGCGGCCAACCTTGGGGAAAATCGTAGGGGAGACTAAGGGAAGTAAAAGGTATGCATTAAAATCAATTTCTCTCCTCTCATTCTCAAGATTTTTGGAAGAGAAGATTTCTAGGGTTTGAGAAAAACTTGAGTTTTCTTTAAGATTCTTTTGAGGAAAGTTTAGGGAAGGTTAAGAGGATGTTTCTAAACCCTAATGTGCATTTTCCTTCACCAAAATATGAGTTTTGAAAATTAGGGTTTTACTTAAAAGTGTTTTTCTTTGTGAATGTCTTCACAAACATTATTTCTAATGACTTGAGAAAGCTTTTATGTAAAGACATTATGAGATTTAGGTTAAATGTTGGGTTCATGAAAGTTAGGGTTTCTCATTTTTGATAATTTTTATAGCAATGACTAGAAGAGTTTAAGGGAAGCATTTTGATATAAAAATTATGATTTTTCTTTGAGCGAAATTGAATGGAACAATTAGGGAAAGTTTAGGGTTTTTCCAAACCTAGTTTTTATAGGTTGCATGTTCCTTAATTAGGTTCCTATGGACTTAAGGAAGTCTCTAATTGAGATTTTTGAAAGAAAACTATTTTTCATAATTTTTATTTAATATTAATCCGAAAATTATTAATATTATTTATCAATTAGATGAAAGGGAGGTTTTGGCATGCTTAAGGGATGGAATTAGCTTAATGTGAAAGTCTAAATTTTGGGGTTTTTGACAAATCCGAAAATAACATTTAATTTAGATAAAAATTTAAAATGATTAAGATGTAAATGCTTGTGATATTCATTGGAAACCTCTTTTTCCTTAGGTTGGATTAAGAAAAGAAATTAAGGATAAGTGGGAGAAGGTTTTAGGAAGCCTATAAAAGAAAATTATGAAACATAAAGTTTACTTTGGCAAGAAGTTTAAATTGAGTTAAATTTTCTTTAGGTGGTGGCAAGAAGAAGAAGAATAATTAAAGAGGAGAAGAGGAGTTCATAAATTTTTGAGGTAGGAATTCTTTTCCTTACATGTCCAATTGTAGTTTTATGCTTATATCATTTGTTAAACTTTTATGACATGAATTGAGAAATGGAATAGTTGTTACCCATGCAATACACATGCAATATAGTTACTTCATTGTTTCTTTCATGCTTAAGTGTAATTATGATAAGTCATTTCATTCATGATTAGAGATTCATGTCACACATTAGTTCATGGAAATACATAACTTTATATGAAAAGGAAGGAATTATGAAAGGAATGAATTATGAAAGGAAGGAAAGAATGTATGTTTATATGAAACAAATATATATATGAATGTGCATAATTGATTACGGAGTACCAAAGATGATGCCAAAGGCACATATGAGCAATATGGGAACATTATGGCCCTTGGGGCAAAAGAGGAAAAAGGAATAAATGGCCAAAAGAGGTTTGTGTACATGATCAGTACACCCCTGGTACTCCGAGACGGTTGTATATATTAAATAAGTAAGCATTTTACTATGATATTCATTTTATATGTACATCTTTATATCAAATGACATATGCATATGACATCTAAATTATCTCTCATTCATATGACAAACAAGATAGCATTCATATGACAAACAAGATAGCATTCATATGACAAACAGGATAGCATGAGCATGTTTAGGATTAGAATTTCTATTGAGCGTTAGCTCACTCCCTAGTTTTGGGAAATTTCAGGAGAACCTGGTAGAAGAGATGGCTGACAACCCGAGGTTTACATATAGTCGTCGTACCCCGGGTGACAGGTTCATTTATAGTAGTTTTACTTGTTGTACTTCCTTTCTTTTGGATGGCTTATCCTAGCATGTTTAATTTGAAGTTAGCCATCTTGTATATTTTGAAAACACTTTTTTTGGAATGAAAATATAAAATGTTTAGAGGCGCTTTTTGTCTTTGAAGATTTCATTGAATAGTTTTAGTTACTTGAAGAATGATTAGTTACTTATATTACATGTCCGATCTCGTTCCCGCCTCGTATCTACGAGCTAACCGGGCCGGGTCGTGACAGGCAAAGCGAGGAATAATGGAAGTCAACCTTCATGAATATTTATTTGTTATGATGATCTTCTTCTTTCCTTGGAAGTCATTCTCTAAGGGGCTTGAACTCACATGCTCAAAAACTCCTTGATTTGGAAATAACTCAAATAATAGTAGAATACTAAGAAGAAAAATAAGAAAATATTTCATTCAACAATGCATGATCTTACAAGAGAATGAAACCGTCGAATGAGAAGAGGGTGGTTGCATAGGGAAGGGAAGATAATTCACAATGATGTGAATTTGAAGAGTTTTTAGGAAGCTTGTAGGGTTTAGGCAAGTTTACAAGGGATTTCATGTGTTTTTTTAAAAAAAAAGAAAAAAAAAAAAAAGAAAAAAAAAGAAGAAAAGGCACCTTTGAGGTTTGTTTTTCATTTTGTCAAACCTAGCTCTAAACTTACTATCTGGTTGTTGGTGCATGAGGTTAAGATTTTCTATTTGCTTTTGAAGTCTAATGCATCTTCCTCAAATTGAAAATAATTATGAGTAATGATATCCAACCCTTCTTTACAATAATAATCTCTAGGGTAATCCTTATCATGTCGAGGATGATACCCTTGAGACAAAGGTTATGATACTGATAGGAAACACTTGAAGATTTCAAGTAAATCCTATAAATTTTGGAAAAAGAACGAGAAAACTCTTCCAAACTCCAATGAAAATCAAGAAAATAATAGTTTTTATTGCAATAATCAAAGATACGACAGGAAAATACTAAGATACAATCAATCCTCAATTCGAGTGGAGGATCTATCTCTCACAAATCTCTAGATGCCGCTAGAGCAAAAAAAAAAAAAAAAAACCTTAACCTAAGAGATCTCAAATTTCAGCCAAATTCAAGATGCCCTAACCCTAGGAAAACAAACTATTTAATGCATACGATTCAAAAGAAAATCTCTAAACAGTCCATACATTCAAATTTCTCTTTCAAATCCCTAAAAATCTTTTTCAAAAAGCTCCCTTGGATTCTGCGGTTCGAACGGCATATGCAGGAGAGGCGGAACTTCCGCCTCTGTTCACCTGGGTCGGTCCTGTATGGACCAGTCTAACAACACTCCCCTCCCAAAGACCCACCTTATCCGCAAGGTGGAAAGAAGACACCCTCCCCCATTCCTTCTTCATTAGAAATGGTAAGAACCTGAAGAGTTCGTTCCTTACACCTGTGCCGCAGCGTATGCTTCTCGTCACATCTGAAATAGTGCCCCATTGCCCCTTTCTCTTATAATTCCGTTTATGTGAGCTTCTTGAAGTTGTCCCCCGATCTTACTTCTACAGTATTCTCCTTGGGTGCCAGAAAGGTGGTGGTTCTCCTATTTCGACCTCCTGAGTGGCTGCCTCTCGTCTCTCTCTCTCTCTCTCTCTCCAGGTGCCTCTGATCTTCCACCAATTGATCTAGCTCTATAGTCTCTCCCTCTCCCAAATCACGAGGCCTCATTACTCTACCACAGCGCAGATCTCTGACGTCAGTCCCTTCATGAAATTTATCTCTAGCACAATCTCAGGAAGACAGTCCAATCGACTAGCAAGGTACTCGAATCTCTTCTGATACTTCATCACTGACCATCCCGTGTCAAGGCAAATAATTGCTCGTAGAAGTTCTTTTGGAAATGTTCCAACAGGCAGTCCTTAAACTCTCTCTAGGTCCTTATCGGTCGCCTCGTTATCCCTCCATTGGCATCATGCTAAAGCTTTCTCTTCCAAGCACATCCCGACTGCCATCAGCTTCTCCTCCTCCATCAACCTATTGACAGTAAAATACCTTTCTACCCTTAGATCCACTCATATGATTCCTCTCCTTAAAAGATGGGCATGTTCAATTTCCTCATCCTTAGATCGCCACCGTTCCCTCTGTTCTCTTCAAAATTTCCCCTTTCCAAGGGGTGGTTCCTCCCAAGTGTCCCAATCATCCTTTCTACGTTCATACCCAAGCCTTTCATCAAATTCTCACATTCTCCTCTCAAATTCAGCACCCCTTGGATCATAACAACCCCCTTTCAAATTCAGCCCTCCTTTGGTCATAATTACCCATTTCCCTTTCCAATTTCACCCCTCCTCTCCGAATCAGCACATCTTCATTCTTGCTCTACCTCCTCACGCCTTTCCTCATACCCTCTGTCCGACCCCTCTATAAGAGAGGTATTCTCTCTTCTCCCTTTCGAGTCTCCACCTCCTGCTCTCTCATTTGCCTGATCGGCTTAGGATTTTTCCAATCTCCATGGCTGTCGGTGCCTTCCCTCCCCTCCGATGGCAATATTTTGGTTTGGCCCTTGAGCACTTTGTTCAACATCTCCCCAAGGTTGAAAAAGTTCTCATCTATCTTCTCGTGGATGGCTGAAATGTCTTTCTTTAAATCTGAAACTTGAGTTTGTAGATATGAAATTTCAAATTTTATTTGCCCGATCTCCACTTCGTGGCATTCCTTCAACACATTAACTTTCTTGGCCGTTATCAATACCCGGATCTTTATAGACTAAAAAATTTGGAATTCGACCCTGAAAATAGCAAAAGCTCCTCTTCTGCCTGAAAAACAGCAGTTGGTTTTCATAGAAAAACCCTAAAACAGTCCCAAAATCTGCTATGATACCAATTTGATAGGAAACACTTGAAGATTTTAAGTAAATCATATCAATTTCGGAAAAACAACGACTCTTCCAAACTCCAACGAAAATTAGAAAAACAATATATTTTATTGCAATAATCAAAGATACGACAAGAAAATATCAAGATACAGTCAATCCTCGATTCGAGAGGAGGATCTATCTCTCCCAAATTTCTAGACGCCGCTAAAGCCCAAAAAAATTCTAATCCTAAGAGATCTCAAATTTCAATCAAATTCAAGATGCCCTAACCCTAGGAAAATAAACTATTTAATGCATACAATTCAAAAGGAAATCTCTAAATAGTCCTTACATTCAAATTTCTTTCCCAAATCCCTCAAAAATCTTTCCCAAAAAGCTCCCTTGGATTTTGCGGTCTGATCGACATATGCAGGAGAGGTGGAACTTCCGCCTCTGTTCGCACGGGACCGGCTGGACCGGTTTAACAAATACCTCTTAAAGGATTGCTATAACACCATAAATGCGTTTTATGTTGATAGGAATAACCATATTAATAAGCCATTCGGTTAGGAGAGTAGATGTATTAGATTTGATCTATGTTAATAAACATAAATGTATACGTAAAAAGGCTTTGTTATAAAGTATTAGAAATGATGTTTTTTTACTATTTGTAAATGAGGATCTGACTCTTAATAGGACATAATAAATAAAAATAATTCATGTAGCCAAGCCCACGTAGTGGGATAAATACTTGTTGTGGTTGTGCGTTATTATTATTTCTACGCTTATTTTGGAATTTTGGGATTCTAGATGTTAATTTGAAAAATAAAAAAAAATCTAAAAAGCTCTAGATCTCACCATTGTGATATAATCGACTACCTATGCTTGAAATTTAGATGTAGCATTATTAAATTATGGTGTAAATACTAAGAGTAGAAGTTATAGTGTTAAATGTTTAGATTTGATGTGCACAATTTTTCGCTATAAAATACAAAGATATTTAAACTAAGATTTGATAAATAACGAATAAGGGATTGATGTAACAAAAAAAAAAAAAAGATAGCAAAAACTAAACGTCTTAAGCATAAATATGACAAACATAAAACTTATTTTATATATATATATATATATATCTGTGTATGTGTGTGTTAGAGAGGAAGGATACAAATGGGGCGGGAACCGTGGATAGAGAAAAAGAGATCAGAAGACCGAGACGAATTTTAAGAGGAGAATGGAAAAGAAGACAATAACTCGCAAGCTATGTAAACCCTCAAGTTTTTACATTCCACAAATTTTCATTTCTAAAACTCTCCTAAAATAGCCACGAAACAACCCTTATATAGAGGAAAAAAAGGTAAAAAATACAATTAACACATGTATTTAATGCACCTCAAAATCAGCCAATAGAAACACATAAAAGCTGTAGCACATGGAAATTCAAAGGGATAGTCGTTGGAGGGAAAATTGAAGCAAAAAAGTAGCTTTTAGGGGGAAACCGAAACACCACACGTCAGCCAATGGGGGGGGGGAACCGAAGCATCAAAATAGCATTTAATAAACAAGGAATTCGAAGCATCACACCGAAACCGAAGGGGCAGCTGCATAGGGAAGGGGGAAACCTGAAATCTTGCCTACATCAATTCTCCCATGGAGGAAGAATTTCATCTCTTAATTAAAAAGATTCTGGACTTCCAAGGTGCGCAGACTGAGCCAAATCCAACTTTTGTGCAAGATCCACATTCCTTCTTTGAATAATTTCTTTTTCCTGAATAAATTGAGCTTGAAGTTGACTCTTTCTCTTCTCATATCTTTCAGCGCACAAAATCATTTTTTCTTTAATTTTGTAGAGTTTGTTCTGGATTGGATCGGGAGAGCTTCCTTGCAGCGGGACTCATCTGCTTGTTGGAATTTTGTCATCAAGATTAGTTGGCATATTTTCATCATCAGCAGATTTTATTACATCTTGATTGTCTATTTTTTTTTTTAATTTTTCTAATCAAAAGAAAGGAAGACACACTAAAACTTAAGGCTTTGATACCAATTGATGCAACAAAAAAATTTTAAGATTGCAAAAACCAAACGTCTTAAGCATAAACATGACAAACATAAACCATAAAACTTATATATATTTTTGAGAAGAATGATACAAATGGGGCGGGAACTGCGGACAGAGAAGAACGGAATAGAAGACCGAGACGAATTTTAAGAGGAGAAGGTTAAAGAAGACAATAGCTTGCATGCTAGTAAACCCGCAGGTTTTTACATTCCACGAATTTTCATTTCTAAAACTCTCCTAAAATAGCCACAAAACAACCGTTATATAGGGGAAAGAAAATGTAAAAAAGACAATTAACACATGTATTTAATGCACCTCAAAATTAGTCAATATAAACACAAAATCTATAGCACACCAGAACCTAAAGGGACAGTCGTAGGAGGGAAAATCGAAGCAAAAACAACAACTTTTAGGGGGAAACTGAAACACCACATGTCAGTCAGTGGGGGTGGGGGAAATCGTAGCATCAAAATAGCATTTAATAAGCAGGGAATTCGAAACATCACACAGAAATCGAAGGGGCAGCCGTATAGGGAAGGGGGAAACCTGAAATCTTGCCTACATCAGGGATCTAATCAAGCAAAGATATAAAGTTTTGCACTTGATTTTAACAATACTGCAATAATCAAATGATAACAATAATGGAACCCTACACAAAAATTCCTAGTGTGAAAGTTGAAGTTGAATATTTTTACATTTCAGGGTATTAACTGAAGTCTGGTTGACCTGAAAATTTTTGGATCGACTATATATAAATTCTAGAATAGACCTTAGAAGATTCAAGGATTGTATTAGGAATTATCTTCAAATATTGTGGTGTCAAAAAATATAGTAATGAAGATTATCTATAATTGTATCCTCAATCTTCTGGCTCCTTCAATGAAGGTCGATGCTTGTTTGAGTAAATAAGAATTTAGTAGATCCTATTTGGTTCAGTCAACCTCGCTCCAGGTCGCAAGCATGACTCGTTTAGCTCAGTTGCATACGCAGGAAGCCTAGGTCTTGCTTGGGTCGACTCCTTTGCATGACTTGTGCTCACATCTTGACTCCAGACGCATGAATAAGAAGGGACCCTTACAGGATTGCTCGGCCTTTTCTTCTAGACGCACGAATGAGAGCTACTAGCTCTGTCTTGCGTTCGATTTTCCTCCAGCGACGACGTGAGAGCCACTCGTCCTTCACTGATGTTGTTCCGCTTGGTTCTTACACTTGAGAAATTCCAGGCTTTTGACCTTCTTTCTCGATCGACTCTTCTGGTGATGCAGACGTTTGGTTCGCACATAAAGGAGGATCGTTTGACTGTGCCCTTTCTGGTCGATGGCAAGAAACTCGAATTCGGGAGACCTCACTCTTCCCATTCAATCTTTGCTTCAGCATGTAGAAAGGACCGTACGCAGGGAGGGATGAAGCCGACGATCAGTCTTTACGGCAATGATGGCCTCCCTCTATAGTTTCTTCGTATCTTCTCTTACGAAGGTTTGGCAACGGTAACAACAATGAAGGCCGTTCGTGGCTCTGATACCATGTCAAATTCAGAGATTTGAGAGGGAAAAATCGCAACTTTATTGCACAAATTCATTCATATTTATAAATCTATACATGTTATCTAATAAAGAAACAAAATAAATTACTAAATCAAGCATTATTGTCCTAATACAATCCTTCCTAAATCAACCACCTAACAATGGAAAGGAATTGGCGTGATTCATGCGAGCCTCCCACAAATCCCATGGAAATCATCGACTAGGATTAGCAGTGGAAATAATCGGTTGGGATTTAACAGAAGTTTTAGTGGCTCTTTATGTATGTTAAAAATAGTTCATCATTAGTAGCGTTAGAGATTAAAATTTTAAATTTCCATTCGACTGTTTGTTCCTGCCTTGCTAATTCAAGCTCTCGGGCTGAATCGTGACAATCCTAACAAGGCGTTTTAACTTGGGGTTGAATAGAGGAAATATCAAGTTTAAACGAGGATTTAGTTGTGGGAAAGTTAATGTTTATATAGGCAAAGCAATGAATAATTAAAGTTGACCTCCATGGCAATCTCTCATATTAATGATTTTTTTCCTTAGAAGCTATTTTCCAAGTGTTGTGAATTTACACACTTAAAAAGTCATTCTCTTTTGGTGAAGAGAAAACAAAGAAGAGTATAATACTCAAAAGGGAAAATGACCGTGGTCACTCAACTCTTTGTGAGGGATCAAAATAGTCTCCAATTCTTTTGAAGAGCCAATTTGGTCCCTTGATTCTTTAAAATAAGACCTTTTTGGTCCTAACATCTATTGTTTGTGTTAATGGTGTTAAATGTAAATGATGTTTTAGTCATTTTTTAATTAAACATTTATTAAATGTAATTTTCAATTAATTATAATTTTTCTTAAAAATTTTATTAAATGTTTCTTCAATAAAAAAATTAATACTAAATTTAGTTTTAATTTAAAAAATTTTAGTCATATTTTATAAAATATGATATTTATTGATTTAGAGAAATCAAATGCACATAAATGTTATTTTCATCTGAGTTATACATGTTTTTATCAATCATATTTTATAAAATGTGATTAAAATTTTTGAAATTATAACTATAATTATTATTCATTTTTTTAAAGAAATGTTTAATAAAATTTTTAAGTAAATTTATAATTACTTGAAAATTATATTTAATAAATGTTTAATTAAAAAATGACTAAAATATCTTTGTTTTTAACACCATTAACTCCATTGAATGTTAGGATAAAAAATGTCTCATTTTTAAAAGTTGAGCGACCAAATTGGTACCTCAAAAAAGTTGGGGATCATTTTGGTCTCTCATAAAAAGTTGATGAATCATTTTGGTCCTTTTCTCATACTCAATAGAAAATTTTTCATTCAATAATGCACATTTCTTAACAGAGAATGAGATCAATATTTTTGGATTGGTGAGAGGTAGCCCAAGACTTGAAGGGGAAGAGGGTGGTTGGCCATTATGGGAAGGGAGAAGAATTCATGGTGATGTGGATTTTTAAGAGTTTTTGGGAATTTTAAATGGGTTGGTTAGGTTTTCAAGGGATGTTACATATTTCTAATTAAATCTAATAAAGAAAAGACGCCTTGAAGGTCAATAAATAAAATTTTAATTTATTATGGGAGAATGAGGTGCGGTGCTGCTCACATATGTATGATCAAAATAAAGTTAAGGGAATTGGACTTGGCTAGCTTAAGCATAAGAATGACTCTATATGCATAAGGTTCAAAATTGAAAATTACTTATGACTCAAAATAGAAAAATGACTAATGACCCAAAGCACGAAGGTCAAGTACATGAGACTCAATCAAAAGAAAGTACCTGAAGAAAGATCCTTAACATAGAAATATAAAATCATGGAATACGAAACTAGTTCAAAATATGTCCTAAATCCTTTGGCGATTTTCACCAAATGTACTCTTGCGGTAACCATCTATAGTGTATTAGTAGCTTTATGTTATTCGACAATAACAAAATGTGGCCTAGTAATAATAACTTAGTGTAGTTGAGTGGCCGTGAAAATGTTGGTTTCTGTACGGCGTGGGTGGCCATGGTAGACTTTAGCTAATCTTCCAGTGCTTGTGCTTGCGGTGATTGGTGGCTAAGAAGGGTCCATTAAGTGGCGATGCTGTTGAGGGCCTGCTAGGTGGGGCTGCTAAGGAGGCTAGGGTTTTTGTTTGGGTAGCGTGGGATGTATGAAGGTGAGCTAAATAGAAGATTAAGAATTCTAAGTTTCGTCTGTAGAAGGCAAATTGTAATGGGGAAGTGTTAGAATTTAAGATTTAAACTTTTCTTGGAAAAATGTGATAGCCCATAATTGTGAGAAGTCGATTATAAAAGAAGTCTAAATCAACTCAAGGACGTAGATGAATTTTCCCTTTCTTTTTTACTGTTGCACTAACCTTTTACTTCTCTTCTTCCATTCTTTTTTGTTGCACCTGCTTAGATAATTCATCTTGAACGTTATTTTTCTCAATCTAGAACATAATTTATTTGGGTCATTGGATTTTTTTTTCTTGGATCTGAATGTTATATTAAAGTATAATTGCCTACATGTGCTATCTAAGCTATCTAAAATGAATGCTTCGAGAGATTTATTATAATATCCCAAAGTTTTAACTATCGAGATATTTTTCGCTTTGGCGTAAGAGTGTCACGGTTTTATATTGTTAGTGTAATTTCCCAAGAGGTCACCCATCCTAGGATTTATCCGGGATGAGCATGCTTAACTGTGGAGTTTCTTAATGAAATTCTACCATTACATCAAAAGACATCTTGATGTTTAAGAATTTAACTTCTTTTACTTAATGGGTTTCACAATCTTCCCCTACTTAAGTAACTGACATCTCCGTTAGTATCTTTTTTCCATAATCATTCACTAAACATATATGATTCTAAAGGTGGCCCCTACAAGTTAAAATGGTGACTCCCGCTATGTAATACTTTATCCTATACAGGGTTTAAGAGTTGGCTCCTATGGTGTAACACTTTGATATATATGACACTTATTTCCCATCTTCCGACTGTTATATTGCTCTAAATACAATTTGTAACAACCTAAACTTTTAACTGTCGAGATATCATCTGCTTTGGCATAAGGATCTCACGATTTTGACTTGTTGGTGTAACATCCCAGGAGGTGTCACGACTCGGCCCGATTAGCCTGAAATAACGGGACAGGAATAGACTGTCGTACGGAAAACACTTAACTTTCATCTCATAAATGAAATAAACACAATAATCATCCAAATACATAACAGTGAAAGAAAGAGCCACTAAACTTCCAAACTGAAATATCTCTAATACATTAAACATAAAATCTCTTAAAACATAAATTGAAAGCATTACAATCGTTCACGACACAACAACCAACACATTATATAACATGAACATAAAAACCTGACATTCTGGGATTCTCTATGACGGTAGGTAAACTGTCTTTTCGCCATCACTCTCTAGTAGATTCTCCTGAAAATCATTCACAAAAGCAGGTTGAGTTAACGCTCAACAAGTAATACATATCTCAATTAAATTCATAATGCAAGGAAAGAATAAATATTGTGCAGTAAACTTTTCGTATGACAAGACTTAAATAACATAAGAATTTTATGTATGCTTCATCAATATAACATTAGGAATGCATAACATTTGAATCCATAATTCTTTCCTTAATTTTATTTTTCTTGTCTTAAAATTTTCCTTTCTTCGTAAACCTTTCATTCATTCAAAACTTTCTTTTATTCATAAATGCATCAATATATAAAATGTTAATCATATAATTATACACCAGTTCGGGAAGTACTAGTATTTTGTACTGATCAGGTACACAATCAAATTTTGGTCATTCCTTTACCATTGGCTCCGAAGAACCCCTTTACCATTGACTCCCTTTTACCATTGGCTCCGAAAAGCCCTTTTACCATTGACTTCAAAGAGTTTCTTTACCATTTAGTACTCTGGATCATCATGCACATTCAATCATTTCATACTTAACATAAGAACATTAAATCAATCGTCAATTCATATGTGTCTGTCTAATAATGTTTCATGCTCAAATGTTCTTCTAAAATATCACAAGTTAAACATGAAAATATAAGTTTGCTGCGCAGTATGACTTTTAAATAATTGACATAAAATTTTTGAACTAAAATATCATAATAAAGCATATGAAATTTTGACCATTAACAAGAAGAACTTATGAACTTAAAAGAGATATGAATACCTACCTTAACAATTACAAAGCAAACCTCTATGACGTACGACGTCGCTTAGACACGTGTCGTCCCTTTATGATCAAAACCTAAGATTACACATAAAGAAATGTCAACATTAAATTTTTCCTTAAAACTTTATACATTTCTAAATTGTCGAAACTTTTCATTTATTACTATTTGATCCTTACTACGCTTGATGAAATTAAAATAATTTAAGTTAAATTTTTGGATTAAATAAATTACTAAATTTTTGGAAAATTTTAAATCATCAATTTCATCCAAATATCATTCCAATCTTTCCCCCAAGCCTAATTTATAAATACCTTAATCTATTTTCGGATTATTTAATAAGAAAAATTTAAAAAAAACGCAAATTCTTAAAAAAAACTATAATTTCATTTTAGAAACATTCCTATGCCCATAAGAAATATTTTTGTGAAAGCTTTTTAAGAAATTTCAATTTTTAAGAAAATCCTAATTTTCCAATCAAAAAAATTTTGGGTAAAACTTGAAATTTATGTTTAAAATCATTCCTCAAACTCTTCTTTTACATTTTCTACAAGAATTTCTATGTTTTGAAAAACCCTAAAATTTTCCTTTTAGAAAAACTTTGCAAGAAATGGAGAAATGCTTAAATTAAACATACCTTAGTCTTCTCCTTGCCTCCTCTACAATTTCCCTCAAATCTGGCCGCCAGAAACCGCCGTCGGAGCCGCCCAGGAAGTCTCCCGTCCGCCTCTGCTATCCGCCTCTGCTATCCGCCTCCTCCCTTCGTCTCTCGTTTCGGCCGCACGAAATGAATGGGGACCGAATGAATTTCGGTCCCCGTAAGAGGGAGTTGCTTTGTTTAATTGCATAAAGTCCTAAATATCGTTACATTTCTTATTTCGTTTTAATATTATTAAGGGTATTTTAGGTATACTTAAACTTCTAAAATTTTTAACTTCAAATTTAAACAAAATTCAATATAGGTTATTTATACCAATTTGCTCGAAATTTTGCATAGAATTTTATAAAATTGATTTCGTCGAAATCCGACGATTTTGAAATTTCACTTAAATTTTGTCGCGACGCATCGAGAAACGTGCAATGCTTACTATTGACGAATTTGGGTTTTACAGGAGGTCACCCATCCCTGAAATTCAGGATGAGCACGTTTAATTGCAGAGTTTCTTAATAAAATTTTGACCATTACACGAAAGGCACCTTGATGTTTTAACAGTTTAGCTTCTTTTAAATAAGGTGTTTCACATTTATGCTGCAAAAAGATTGATGTGATGTGAGTGGGAAAAAAAGCCTAAGACAAGATGCTTCAAGTCGAAAGAGTGCGATTGTTTGTTATGGAATTTTAGTGGACATGAGTGGTAATGATTAAACTAAATTGTTAGAATGTTAAGTACTCAAGTGATATAGGCTTAGGTATCATTAGGTTAATCTAATGTTTTTGGGAATGGGGATGTATAATCATGTAATTAATAGGAATAAAGCTTGATGATTGATGGAGGAGACAGTATATTGATTTATGATGATTGAATGTCTTAATGGTTGAATGGAATTCATCAAAGATTAATGAAACTATTTCTATCATTCGTCTTGTATTACAGCGAAATGGAGAAGGCAATATAAGTGCAAGTTGTTATGAGAAAAATATTATTAAATTATTAAGGTTTAAATTTGAATGATTAAAGAATGTTCATCAGATCCACCATGGAGGATTTCGTATTAAATGAGCAGATAGTTTGGATATTTACAACTAAGAAGAAGAGGCATGATAAGGCCTGAAGCGAGAATTGATATGATTACCTAGGATAAAAAAACGAGGTAGGCATAGCTGTTATGGATAGAAGATGTTTATAAGAAATTATATAAACTGCAATTAGTAACAAATGCTGGTACGGACAAATTCAAATTGAAAGGAAGTACTTAAAAAATACTGAACCCTGACATGATAAAATGTACCTGTGGACCCTTGGTAATTTCATTGAAATTTTTGTTTGAACCTAGTTTTGAGTTCTAAATAACGTTGTTACATGATCAAACGAACCTAGCCTCGAAATTTATGTACCTAGTATGCCCAAAGTAAATATAGGAAATTTGAAAGTTCTTGCAAGATTCCACGACATGGAAAATTTCTACTAAGATTTTCAACGAACAAGCATTTGAACTGCGTTTTGTAATCAATTTTCTTTGAGGAAGTTTACAAGTTGACAAGAAGTGTTTACATCTCACTTCCAGAAGAGTTCAAGTGTTTTTCGTTGAAATTAGATTAAGTTTAGTTCTCACTCTTAAAACTCTCCTTAATAGTGTCAATCTTGAGAGCTATGGAATTACCTTCATTTTTTTTCTTTTTACTATTAAGAATAATATAATAATAGTAAATTAATGGAATGATGGGTTGGAGTATTACTTTTTTCTTATAATAACATAACAAAAACTGATGTGAAAATAAATTAAAATTGAAATTCGCTGCAGCTCGAATAAATACAGGAACTAAATTCAAAAGAAGTGAATAATCTCAAAATAAACAAATCTCACTGCAACTCTTTTCAAAGGGACTTCTTTTCCGAGTTGAGATCCAAGCACCTACAAAAAAAAAAAAAGGCCTTTAGTGTGCCACCATAAACTGGATACATCGTAGTGGTAGGCTCAGGAAACAATGTTAATAACAGCTAGATCCATACCTTATCCACTCTACATTTCTATCAATCACTTGGGGTAGTCTTTTCAAATTTAGAGATTGCTTGGTTAACTACTTGGCATGAGACATGGATGCTTAGCAATTATTTCAGAGTTCCAGGTTTGTAGCAGTGGGAAGCTGTAGCTGTAGAATCTCTTTTTATGACTTATACCGATTAGTCAGCCTTTTAGTTTTAATTCTATCTCATAATTAGCAAGATCTAGTGGAAGCATGATCATTAAAACTGAGTTTTATGGCTCACACTGTTTATATTTGGTCTTTATGGGCGTGGTTTCCTACTTATTTTTCAATATATATGATGCACAAGATACTAATTGACCCTCCAAAATTTTCAACTTTCTTAATCAACGTAAGATATGTCTGCTGGTCTACAAATCACAGGATGGCCAGCTCATGATTCAGCTGTCAGCTCAGTACTATTTGGACCAGATGAGACGAGCATTTTCAGTTTGGGTTCTGATGGCAAGGCATGCAACATTGGATTTGATTTGTTGACTTTTTTTTTCCTCGGAAGCATTCTAATCATTCGTTTCAATTGCATTTCAAATTATTTCTCCTGTTAAGTTTATATATTATATTATTTTAATTGAATGAACTTTGAAAGCAGACAAATGATATTTATTTATTTTTGGTGAATTTGCATAAGTACCACTTTAAACATCTGTATTATTATATCTAATGCCTAATTTTCTTATCTACATAACGACTAAAAATTTTTAATATATGAAAATTACTACTATGCTACCCTTTATTACCACTTAACTCTCTGCGTGCAATGATGCACAAACACGAAGACGATGACACGGACATTTGATACGTCTATTATTAAAAATATATGACATATACACATGTTAGACACAATATTATAATTTTATATCTTAAAAATAATGTATAGAATTGAATAAGAAGAATATTAAGAATAATTGAATAATAATAAGTCATTTAACTATGATCTGCACTTAAAATGATTAGTATTAGGATGTTGAGACTCGACGTGGATGTCATGTGAGACATCGAGATGATAGATGACAATGTTGCTGAAAATTTTGAGCATGGATGTTATGCAATGGTGCATCAAGTATTGACGTCAAAATAGGATTAGACCTTGATGCTGACACATGTTAGTCGTCGATGTTGAGATGTCGTTTAAAAAAATGTGTCATTGAGACGACGCAGGGGCGTGATTGTGGGTGTAGAAATTGACGACATTTGAGATGGCGCAGGAGCGTGATTGTGGGTATAGAAATTGGTGTCGTCGTGCTTCAATGTTAAGACAGCATATGACTTTAGTGTTGAGATAGTTTTAAAAAATTGATTTTGTGACAACATCAGAC
The DNA here is from genome assembly GCA_022539455.1 of Dendrobium nobile. Classification (NCBI taxonomy): domain Eukaryota; kingdom Viridiplantae; phylum Streptophyta; class Magnoliopsida; order Asparagales; family Orchidaceae; genus Dendrobium; species Dendrobium nobile. Next base: position 22,828,732 of record CM039725.1, on the reverse strand, counting down.
AAATATCATCATGAGTTGTTGAGAAACCCTACTTGTAATTTGCTTGAGAGAAATGACTATGAGAATTTTCTAGGAATAAGATATTGAGTACGAGCGATTGATTTGGGGCTTTGGAAGAAAAAAATTTTTTTTTTTATTTTTTTAATAAATAAAAATTGAAGAAAAAAAAATTATTAAAAAAATTATAAAATATTTAAGAGGCATGTCGGATACGTCTGTCTGATTTATTTTTTTAATTTTTTTAATTGTCTATGACATGTCTAAGGCATGTCGGGCGTGTGTCATGTCAGATACGTGTCAGAAATTGCATCTCTTTGAAGAGAAGTGTTGGTGCATCATAGGTGCAAACTCACTTCTTTCTCACACAAATTTGACTCGCTCCGTAGGCGTGAACCCTCTTCTCTCTGTTCTACTTGACTCGATGACTACGAACCTACATGACTCCAGACCTCCCCTACTTCATTGCCTCCCCAGCCTCTAGAAAAGAGGGCAAATGAGACGACAAGAGAGGAGAAAAGAGCTTTATTTGCTGGAGAGTTAGCAAGAATTTTGTATATTTGGGTGATGGAAGATATCAAAGTTGTAATTTTATGTTGTCAAGGAGTTTTAGCTGTTATATAAATAAATAAATATAGAGGTTAAATATGTTAATGTAAATGTTTAAAGTGCTAGGTTTGTAAATCCGCCCTTCCCTCTTTTTTTTTTTTTTTTTTTTAATGAGATTCCAAAACCTCACATTTGTTTAACGTGAAGGCTATTTGATATGCCTTGGTATCACAGACAACCAACGAACCAATACAAATTCAACAAACAACATATTTTTATTGATAAGAAAGGAAATACGAACAACAAGATGCAATTGTCCTCTTTAGAGAACCCTAGACGCCGTTAGGAGTCCTCACAAAAATAATGGACTGCAAACACTCACAAAATTCTTCATATAAAATATAACATAAATCCTACTACTTATAGCAAACAATAAACAATAACAGCTCTCCCCCAATTCCCTCTCAAATCAACACCCAAATATGCCTTTTTTAATTAGGAAACAGCTCCTAGTTAATCCCCTCCAAATTAGAATTCAAATTAGATCTCTTGCGCAAAATTGAAGTTAGAGAGGTTTTAAAGAAAAAGAAAAAAAAAAAGTGTGGGAAAATTGTTGCACCTTATTATATTCCAATAGAGGTGGGTAGATGCTTAGGAGATGAAGGAATTTCATGGATTTTTAAACTTTTTTAATATTATTTTTCATATTATTTTGAAGACTAAAAAAAGCCAGATGTGTGGAGAACGAGTGTGTTGATTTCTATTTTTAAGAATAAAGGTGATGCACAAGATTGTGCGATTTATTGAAGAATTAAGTTGATTTGTCATACTTTAAAACTATGGGAGAGAGTTATGGAGCAAAGGGTATGATATGTACAAATGTTTCTCAAAATCAATTTGGATTCATGCCTGGTAGGTCTACTATGGAAGCTATACATTTTTTGAGAGTTTTGATGGAGAAGTATAGAGAGAATAAGGAGGATCTTCTTATGATAATTATTGATTTATAGAAAGCATATGATAATTTTCCAAGAGAAGTGCTATGGAGAGTTCTAAAAAATAAAGGGGTTAATAGTACTTTTATATGCAAGTCGTTAGGGATATACATGCTAGAGTTGTTTCTTGTGTCCAAACACAAGTTGGTTTGACCAAGTATTTTCCAATTTCAGTTGGATTACATCAAGGATCAGCCTTAAGCGCATATCGTTTTGCTTTAGTCATGGATGCTTTTATTAGAGATTTGCAAGAGGATGTTCCCTGGTGTATGCTTTTTGTTGATGATATTCTTCTTGTAAATAAAGACTAAAGAGGGAGTTGAAGGTTAACTTGAATTGTGGAGGTCAACCTTAGAATCTAAATATTTTTGTTTGAGTAGATCTAAAACCGAATACATGGAGTATAATTTTAGTAGTAATAGATCTAGTAGGGGATTTGTGACTTTGAGCGATCAATTCATTAATAAGAGTACACGTTTTAAACATATTGGGTCTATTGTTTAGAGTGATGGTGAAATAAATGGCGATATTATAAGTAGAATTTAAGTTGGATGGTTGAAGTGGAGGAATGCATAGAGCTTGTTGTGTGATAGAAAAGTACCATTCAAACTTAAGAGAAAATTCTATAAGATGTTGGTTAGACCTACAATGCTTTATGGCGCAGAATGTTGGCCATTAAAAGAGAAGAATAATATTAAGTTCAGTGTTGTAGAGATGAGGATGCTCATGTGGATGAGTAGCTTTACTCTTAGAGACATGATACAAATCAAGCATTTACGTGAAAAGATTGGAGTAGCTCGAGTGGCAGATATGATTAGAGAGAGTCGCCTTAGATGATTTGGTCACATAAAATGGCGACTTTCTGATAACCTGGTTAGGAGAGTAATGTATTAGATTTAACCTGTGTTAAGAAAGGTAGAGATAGACCTAAAAAGACTTGGTTATAAAATATTAGAAATGACATTTCTTTATTAGATCTAAATAAGAATTTGACTCTTAACATAACACAATGGGGAAAAAGATTCATGTAGCTGACTTCATGTAGTGGGATAAATGTTTGATGTTGTTGTTTGTTGTTGTAATTAAAATTTTTCTAAATAATTCCCCTTTGATTCAGAACCTTCCTAAATAATTTACTCTTGATTAGAAAACTTCCTAATTCCCTCCAAATTAAATCGGCTAGTTCATCACTATTCTAAAAACCTGATTTTTGTTATGTCCTTTACAAATGATATTCTTACTGATGCAATATTATCGCTTCATTATCTTTTAGTAGTACGATAAACATTGTCTGTCTAAGCTTCTGCAAGGACAATCATTTTGTATTAGTGTTTGCAGATCTTTGAATGGAGCCTGCAGAATCAAGGCCAAGTTCTTTGGTCCAGAGATTGCAGCAGGTACGACATATGTGTAGTTTAAGCTATATAGTTTTACCAATATTCTATTATAGAAAAAATTTAGGCAGTTTTTTAAAGAAGAGCTGCAGCGGACGTTTGGTTTGATTACTAATGAAAATTCTAAGTGACCTGATATTTCATTATCATCATCATTAGCTATATCGCACCTATTTGGGACTGGCTCTATAGTTCTCATTTTCGATTTTTTCTCTATCAGGTGTTACATGATGTTAAATCAATAAATCTTTTTACACAACTTATCAAGTATCTTTGGTTTATATATTTTTTTCCTAGTCCTTTTACAGTGCATTATATTCACATGTTGGCATATTTTTGTCATAGAATTTTTATGTATTCATATCTCTAACACCTAAATATTTATAGTTATTTATATAACACTTAAATATTTAAATCACATAAAAAATATCACTATTATTTTTTGAAAAGTGAAATGCATATTTTCATGCATAAATTTGATGTGATCGAGATATTTAAGCGTTATATAAATAAATATAATAGTTTAGTGTTTCATGTATATATATAAGAATTCTATGATATGTATGTAAATTGCCTTCTTGTAATCTTTGCTGTACATTCACTAAATTACATATATTTATTTTCTTCCTCTTTTATATTCCATAGATGATACACATTGATTCATAACATCTTTTTTTTTCTGTCATACTTAGCTTATCTTTTCTAAATTTTTTTGTCTAAGTGACTCTTATCTCTAAAGCTATAACTTAGCATACCTGTTGTGCCATCAAAGGGGTTCGGGTGCTTGTGTGAAAGGATAAATGAAAATAAGCATGTAAAACCATGATATATGCCCATGCCTTGCTAGTCTGGGGACACATAATGTTTGCCTCTTTTAAAAAGAAATCCTAAAAAAATATATACTTTTATGAGTTTGTTTTTCATTTTGATTGCTCTCTTGACTAGGTTTTGCTACCCTGAGAGTGAGAAGATATGCAGACATGAAATTGCACTGGATTCAAATGGAAGGAGATTGCTAGTTACATCAGGCTCAGTTAGGTCCCCCATTTACCAGGTGGAGCATCTTCTCTTCTTTTAGATTACTATCAGGAGCTCTATATTCGTGAATAACTATGCTTGGCTGTATAAATTTTCACATTAAGGCTTCATTTGTGATGGCTTTCTTACTGCTTATTGAAGCAACTTTTTAGTACAAAAATTTAATTTTTGTACCAAAAAGCTGCATTAGGAAGCAGTAAGAAAGCCTTATCCCAAACGAAACCTAAATTAAGTGATCTTGAATTATATTTTTTTAGCCGACCCCATGTAGTGAGATAAAGACTTGATGTTATTGTTGTAATGAACTAATTATTAAATGAGCAGAACATTGACATGATTACAAGAGCCTGTTCGATTATGATCGGCACTATATATATATAATATTTACATGTTGAATGTCTATTTGATGATATTTACAGAATGATTAATTCTGTTATCAAAAGCCATTGAATATATTTTAGAAATCATGCAATACTTATATTTTAAATTATGTGAATTTTAGAAGGCATTGTACCATGAATTTTTTTTATTTTTATTTTTCATGCAATCAGAGTCATAAATAATGAATAGCTAAGCATGAACAAAAAGTTTAAGCTCCTTAACAAATTTGAGCTTGTTTATATTTGACTCAATAATTAGCAAAATAAGCTGAAAAAAGCTGTCTTCCTTCTATGTAAACTCATGATCTCTGTTGTTTTGGGCAAATCATTTAAACTTGTTATCTTCATTCATCAGGTGCAGGATCATATGAGCGCCTTCAAAACACTTCCTCATACTGCAGCAATAACAAGTGTGGATTGGCATCCTACGCTTCCAATCTTCATAACAGGCTCTGCTGATCATTCTGTTAGAGTAACCTCTGTTATATAGAGATGTTATTTTAAGTATCCATTTGTGTCTATACTACTTTGAGGTACGTACATAGATTAGTGCAATTCTTTTGTTTCATAGATGTTAGCACCTTTGATATTTATTAAAACTTGTCAAATATCATCCATTTGGTTTATTCATTATAACTATCCGAGTAGTTTCTTGTGGTTTTTGTTGAGATTTTAGGAAATAAGTTTGTAGTTTTCACTTAGTGAGCAACTCTTTCTCGACCTCTTTTTGTAGAGATATATTCTCTAATTTTAAAGTTGTAAGTTTTATTTAGGACGGTTTTTTTTTTATTACTTCTTAAAATAATTTTTTAGTTCAAAAATTTTTTTAGTATTAAAAAATAGACCTTTTTTAATTGAAAAGTTTATGCTGTTTTCGTTTTGATAATACCTATATAAATATAGGTTATATTTTACCTCTTAAAAGTGTGAATACTGAATAGCCTTTTGAAGGGCAATGAAATATGCAGATTGGTTAAAAATTACTGATCATTTTCTATCAGCAAATCTTGGTGAAGTTTGACCATTTAAAGTGAATTGGATAGCTAAGCCTGATAAATGAAGATGATTCGAATCTCGTAGAGCTTGAGTTGTGTTCTTGCAAATTTTGTATAAGTTTTGTATAATGGATAGAACTATAGCTTATTGGTTGATGGAATTTGTTTCTTTCGGTGGATTTGCGCTTAAATACCCTAACTGCCCAAAAAAAAAGTTGTGTCAGGTCTTTTGCCTTTTGACATTTGATGGGTTTTTCTATTTTGGAAAAATTAAGAGTGTTGTCTTGGACTATTCGCGGCGGTGGAGAAATATAAAGTTAAACATTTTAGCTTTGTATGAAGATTTAGCAAACAGATAAAAGAGAGGGTGTATTGTTTATAAGAGAGATAAGAGTTTTTACGGAAAAACCTCTAAAAAAAGGGAAAAATTATGGGGCGTGGCCCAGTTTGAATGAATCCATTAGTATTTGCACCCAATTACAAATGAGGCATTTCCTTGGGGGAGAGGCCTTAGTTTGATGTAACAAATATACATAGAATGCATTACATGGTGGGAATTGGAACACTTAGTTTTGATAAGTTCGTTTGGTTTGCAGGGTTATAGTCGGCGGGCGATAGATGTTATAAAGACTATAGTCGGGTGACAGTGGTCTGAAGGATCATAGTCGTCTGACGACGGAGGTGGGAAAGATAGTTGTCATGCGATGTAGGTTGGAAGGACCATAATCGGCATTCAACGAAGGTTATAAAGATCGTAGTTTGGTGACGAAGGGTGAAAGGACCGTAGTTGGCGGACGACGGTGGTTGAAAAGACTACTATCTGATGACAGAGGTCGGAAGGATCGTTGTTGGCAGGAGACAGTGGTCAGAAAAATCATTTTCTGGTGATGGAGGTCGGAAGGATCGTAGTCAGCGGGCGACGGTGGACATGAAGGCTGTTATCTGGCGACGGAGGTTGGAATGATCGAAGTCGGTCAGCGATGGTGGTCAGAAAGATTGTTGTCTGGCGACGAAGGTCAGAAGGATCGTAGTAAGCGAGCGATAATGGTCAAAATTAATATTGTATGGTGATATAGGCATTAAGGACCATAATCAGCTGGCGATAATGGTCAGAAAGACTATTGTCTGGCGACCAAGGTTGGAAGAACCAACGACAGTCGGTGGTCAGGTGTAAATCTGGTTTAAGTTGGTGGCCGAGTGTAAATCCGACGATAGTTGGTGTTGAAGAATTTTTGTTATCCTCAAACGGATTGTATACTTTATGATTGAGCACGGCATAAGAATGATGATATATTACCCCGAAGGATAAAAATATCATTTTCCTATGGACTCAATGATAAAATTTATAATTTAACAAAAATTCCTCCATTCGATGTTTGGTTGAATGAGGTTTATTTTATTTTTGGGGTACAGATGTCCCATAGGGGCAAGCTCCTATGGTTAATTACATCTCAAATTTTGGTGCTTGAGAAAATTTTTGATTAAACTAGTGGTTTTCTTTCTTTTTAAAGTCTTTTAAATATTGACTAAAATTTAATTTTTGAAAATCCGTGAAAGTCTTGCTTAAAAGTTTTGACCCTTTAGAAATTTAAAGAAAAAGAAAGGATAAACTTTAGAATCAGATTTTGGAATGAGTGTCAAAGGAGGTGAAATAGGAGCACTCGATTCCGAGAAATCTCTGAGGTACTCGGATTATTCTATGTTGTGCTTTACATTTTAGAAGTCTAATCTTTATTTAAGTTGACATTTTTATTAGAAATTTGGGGCTTACATTCCAACAACACATGTTGGAGGAATTGCCCGAAAGGTGAGGGCTTATAGGGTGATTTGGAATCAACCAATGCCTCAGATCCTAAAACTAAGGTAGGATTACCGAGAGTGTGTGCCTCGAACCTAAGTCTAATGAATGCAAAAAAGACTTATAAGCTACTCCTCACATGATGCATTGACCCCTGGATTTACTGTCATGCCTGGAGAGGACTACCAGCTAGACCCACCTAAACGCTTTTAAAACCATGTCTTTTGGTCTCAATGCATTTGAAGAGTGGAGGGTTATTTTATTTAGAATGTAGGGCTTATAGCTTGGCTTTGAGGCCAAGATGCCTATATATGTAGGATATGCAGAATGCAGACTCACAAAGAAAGTAGATTTTTATTATCTAATCCTTAAGTGATGACTTTTCTACATGAGACATTTTTTTTGCTATGCATGCTCAATTTAAATTTTTGGACAACTTGGCTCCTTAAAAGGGACCCATACAAATTTTCTTGTTTGAAAAACATGATGCCTATATTTATTTTAAGTTGTTTACAATTTAAAGGGTAAAACAATTATTTTATCCTAAGAGCTTATCGTATCACAAGTCCATGTCACTCCCAAACAAAATAATAGAAGAAACCTAGGAAAAACATGCTGTTCTATTGCGCACTTAGTAAACAAACGACATATGTATATAAATCAATCAAAATAGAAGTGCAAGTAGTGTCCCAATTATTACAAACATGTTTGACAGCTGAGTTTCCTTCCATTATACAATCCATTTAAATTTATAGTCTCTGCTTGTGGGGGTCTTCAAGCTTTAACTCTTCAGTGGATCCTTAGGCTTCACCTCCAAGGAAGTACATCATTTTTTAATCCACTTTTCCTTCTAGTCCGAACCCCACAAGTTTTACATCATAGATTTAATCAACTATATGATATAAAATAGAAAAGATTCAAGTCTGCAAAACAGAGTTAGAAGACAGTTTATATGATAATCACATCACATCCAAAATTTCTCTAGCAATTAGAATGCCAAGTATCTGCTTATACCATATTGGTCATGCCTTTGGAGGGGGGTTAAGCAGCGCCTGCAAGCAAACAGTATTAGAAAAATCATGACTTATTTTACCCCATTTTGGACATAACCACCTGCACAAAAAATATATATATATTTATATACTAACCACTTAAGGGCATGTGCCCACAACGTAGACAATCCAAAAAGGCATTCACACCAAATCATCAATTAAATGCGCACACAAAGAAAAATCATAATCCTAGCATGCCTAAGGGGCTATGCACCTGTGTGTGAGGCTTGTGTGGTATGTCACATTAATGGTACTTCATTTAGAGTTTGAATCTAAGGAAGAGATGTCCAACACATAGCTTTTGGGCTACATGTTGAAGAATTCTCCTTAGCTTTTGGAGCTAAGAAGAGAAAGTAAGAATCCAACATTTAGCTTTTGGGCTAAATGTTGGAGAACTCTCTAGCTTTTGGAGCTAAAGAGAGGGAAAATCTCTTATGATTTGGAAGTTAAAGGAGAGTTGGGGGAATATGCAACTTATGGGTTGCAAATTCATGAATGTCTTTGAACACTTTGATGTTCAAAGAGAGGGTTACACCCTTCCAACTTGAGTTTGGAAGAATGGATGGAGATAAGACTTTAAATCCTATGTTTGGGATGAAACTACTTGTTGCTTTTGGTTCAACAAGTATGTTGATTTGGAACATGATTGATTCACTCAACATAGGTTAAGTGAAAGAGAGTTTCATACGACTTTTGTGTTATAAAAAGGAGGGGAATTTCTCTACAATTTTTGGTTTGTAGAGAAGAAAGAGGGGATAAAATGCAACTTGTGAGTTGCAAAGTTATGATTGTTCCTTTGGGTATTGGGTATTCAAAAGAAGGAAGTGGTCTACCCAACTTGTGTTGGGTAAATAGGAGAAGGTGATATGCAGAGTTGGACTACAAGCCACGATGAGTTCTCTTTGAACTTTTAGATGCCCAAAGAGAGAAGTTCACTCTTCCAAATTGAGTTGGAAGGATGAAAAGGGGATATTCTCTACAATCTTTGAGTTGTAGGAGGAGAAAAGAAGGTGCAACTTATGAGTTGCAAACTTCTGAATGCTCTTTGAACATTTGATTTTTCAAAAAGAGGGTGTAATTTTTGAGTTTAGGAGAGTGGAAGGAAGTTTGAGTGCTCTCCTATAATTTAGGTTTATATGAGAGGGTGGAGGAAATGCAACTTAGAGGTTGCAAATATGAGGAAACTCTTTGAACGATTGGTGTTCAAAAAGAGAGGATATCTGTCCAATTTGTGTTCGACAAATATGAGAATGAGACACATAGATTTTCACTACGCATTATGAGAGTTCATTGGACTTTTAGGTGCCCAAGAAAAAGTATTCACTCACCTAACATAGGTTAGGAGAATGTTGAAGATATGAGAATAATATTCTTATATTTGATATAGGAACATGAGTTACTTTTACCCAACAAGGGAATTTTGTTGGATGTAAACTCTTCCATTACTTTGAGGTTATGGGAAGGAGGTATAACTTGAAAGTTACAAAATTTCTTGAATGTTTCTTTGAACATTTGGTATTCAAAGAAATGGATGCATTTTCTCAATCCGGATTTGTACAAGTTCTCCTATAATCTTGGCTCGTAAGAGATGATGATTAGAATGCAACTTAAAAGTAATGTTGCTAGTTGATTGTGTAATAACATAGTATTTGTTATTATGATGTGTTGTAACTATTAGTTTATCCTGTGCTATTGTAATTATGCTCAATAGTGATTTGGTTTTAATAGATCTAATTTTATTTAAATTCTGAACAATTATTTGATATGATAAGCATACATCAAGTTAAATCTAGGTAAATTATTTAATTACTTATTTCAGTATTTATATCAGTCTGAGATGTTATTATATCTATTTGGCTTTTATCACCTTAATTAAACTAATTAACTTGTAATTAACATAAGATAATATCTCAATTAATTATTAATTAATAATTTAATTAAATCCAATCTCTTTAATTTAATTTAATTATACCACAAAAAATCAATTTATTTAAGTTAATATTTTTAGTAATTAACATCTATATTTAATTTAATTATTTAAGTAATAATTTTAATTAATATTTTAACCAATTTTAATTAAATCATAATTAGCCTGAGATATCATGCCAATTAATAATTTATCAAAATAATTATGTAAAATTTTTTTATTCAATAATATTAAGATAAAAAACAAGATTAATTTACTTAATTTAATATAAATAAATTTATTAATAGTTATTAATTAATATGATATTTTTAATTATAGACCAATATAATAACATTAATTCGCATATTAATATTTAGGAAAATTTACATACATACCACTTTATTTCATATTATTTACATATCTAACACTCAAAACATTAATATTACATGTCTACAATTCATATACAACTTTAATATCAAATATACAACTCCTATAATTTATTTCTACCATTCATACCATACTATAAACTTTAATATTTCATTCCATGCACCCAAATTTGTTCTTTGGGTGGTAGTCGTGTAATATTAATGTTTTAGGTGTTAGATATGTAAATAACATGAAATAAAGTGGTATGTATGTAAAACCCCCTAATATTTAATCAATCTACTGTTGTTCCAAACCTAATGCTTTAATCCTCTTGAACGTAATGGTATCGAAGTACCGTTGGGGGGCATTAATGGGACTGACAACCTGTGAAAGAGAATAGTTGTTCATACCCACCGATACTTAGCTCGGTTGGGAACCCCAATATCCCTAGTTCGATTCCCTCGAGCGGCAGTCGGCCCTTACGTGGGGGCTCCAAAGCGTCGGCTATGGGTTTGTGGCCTGAGTAGCCTATTAGGTCGGTCGGGGTTTACGGACTGCCAAGTGTGCTCGACGAAGTCGGGTGTGGCAGCGGACGGTTCCTCATCATAAAAAAAAAGGTTGTTCATGATAGGAGCTTGCCAAAAAAGAGATGCTGGAGTTTTAAGTTGAATCCGTCGAATCATGGGATCAAGTAAATTTGAGGTTTAAGATATGAGGGAGAAACATTAAGGGGCTATTTTGACACAAGTGGGATTTCACTTGAATAGGATTTAGTAAATCATATGAATCCAAATTTAATAAATTCTAAGGCAGTTATATCTTAATAACTATTTAGCATGACATAGATTAAACACGATTAAATCTTGATGAACTAAACAATTTGAATACTCATTATAGGATTTAAGTCTCAAATAATATTTTAAAAATATCAAGTTGTTTGTAATATTTTTAATTGATTAATATTAATTCTAACATTTATTTACTTGTATCTTATAATTATGATCCAATGTTATTAAATTTAATTTAAAATTCATAGTTTTTTAATTAAATTAATTAAATCATCTTTTATATATTAATATTAATTATTAATATATTATATATTAATATTAAAATTTTTAAAAAAATTTTCTTTGTTTAATTGATATTAATTACTAAAGTTAATTTATATTATTAATAATATGTCTTATTTCAATATTAACTTATATCAATGAATATTAATATATAATAAAACACCAAACTTCATTTAAAAAAACATTGCCTTAGCAAACCTAATGTCCCAAACCTTAGCCTCTTTTCCCCAAATACACATCTCCAAATACTTGAATCCGTAGTTGGATCCCTCGACACGAGAAGTAAGGAAGTCACACCGAGAGCTCGCTGCTGCAGAAAAAGAAGAGGAGTTTGTATATCTTTTGGATTTGAGTTGAATCCATCCAATGTCAAGATTTGTTATATCAAATATTTAAGGTACATAAGGGGGAAAATAAGGTTTAAGATTTTGTGAGATTTAGGTTTTGTTTGTGAAATTTTTTTTGTTATTTTTTAAAACAGTTTTTATTATAATTTTTTTTTTAAATTATAAAATTAAATATTAGAAAATCGTTTCAGAAGCAGTAAGAAAGTTGATTCAAACAAATGCTTATTTAGTGGAGACAATTTTATTATTTTTTTTAAAAGTAGTTTTTTAATATAAAATATTATAGTTAAAATTTTTATATTGTTTATTTTAAAAAATAATAACAAAACTGTGCAAAATGAAGCATTATTTAAACAAGACGGGAAAACAAGATTCCTTCCTCTAGGATTAATCATAGACCAATATATTAAAATTAATCATATTATTATGCAGAATATATACTACTAATTAATACTTATTTACTTCATCTCTTTAATTATCAATATTTTAAATTATATTAATTAAGATAAATTAAATTAATTTCTTCCTCTAGGGCTTGCTTTTCATCCTCTCTATTTCCTCGTTCTGATCGACTTCGTTGCTTCGCATGAAGTAGAGCTTTGCACAAGTCGCTTCTTCGGCTCCTCGCTGCAACGAGTTGCTCGACGACGTCCGCTTCCAGTTTCCTGTCGGATCGGAAGTCACGACATTTTGATTGGAAGCAACGACGGGAGCTCGCTCGCTGTGAAGGCAACTATCTTTCTCTCTTTCGCGCGCTTCTTCTGCCAAATCCCGTAAATCCGCCTAATTTCAGGATTTACTAAATCCGGGATTTACGGTCCAAAGGGGAGACGGAGACGGAGGATTTATTCCGCCGTGAGATTTAGTGGGCGCTCTAATACCGTTTGGCAGGATTTAGCTTAAATCCTGTTGCCAAACAACCCGAAGGGGCTGTTTGGCAACAAGTGGGATTTAACTTTAGTGGGATTTAGTAAATCCTGTAAATCCGGATTTAGTAAATCCGAAATGTGTTAAATCCTGAAAACTGTTTGGTATGTCAAATGTTAAATCTTATTAAATCCATAGAAACTGTTTGGTAATATATTTCAGGATTTATGGCAGTTAGGGATTTAAATGTGAAGAATATAATTATAAATTAAAAACTAAATTTATAATTAAAAATAAAAATTAATGTGTTATAAATTTAATAACATATTAAATACAAATTATTCATTAATTATTATTTACACTATTAATTAAATATTTAATAATACATACATATTAAGTTATATTAATTAAGCTAATTCTATTAATATTTAATTATTAATTGTACAATTAAGTTAAACTAGATAATAAATTTATGCACTAATTATACAATTAATTATTTAATTATTTTACATATTTATTAATATTTTAAAATATATTAATTAAGTTAATCAATAATAACTTAGAGGCGTTTAGGTTTGCCTTTCATCTTCTCTTTTGGTCGTTGCTGTTAGGCTTCGTTGCTTCCCTGGAGGTGTCGAGATTGCATGCGTCGCTTCTTCGTTTCCTTCGTGACTGTTCAACTTCGCTCCTTCGACGTCTTTCCCTTCCTGTCGGATCGGAAATTTCGACATTTTGATCGGAAGCAAGAACGGGACCTCGCTGGCTGTGAAGGTAACTTTCTCCCTTTCGCGCGCTTCTTCGGCTAAATCCCGTTAAATCCGCCGAACAGAGGGATTTAGTAAATCCGGGATTTAAGCCGTAAATCCCTAAATCCGGGATTTACGGAATCCCGGGATTTAACGAGCACACAAAAACCGTTTGGCTGTATTTAGCATAAATCCGACTTAAATCCCACTGTAAATCCGATACCAAACAGCCCCGAAGTGTGAAAAGAAATAATAAGGAAGTCACGGCTTTTAGTCATTTGCAGTGACGAGCTTAGCAATTCTCGCCCTTGAAGTTGAATAGATGACGAATGTAGGGAGCATTAAGTCCACCTCTCTCAACGGGGTGAAGATATACTCCGTCTCCGGCCAGCGTTCCTTGCCCTCATGGCTCCCGCCTAAGAAGCTCAAAGCCCTCCGAAAAGACAAAGGTATGCTTTCTTTTTGTTGTTGTTGCTTTCTCATGTTAGGTCGATAAGGTTACTTGATTCCAGATTTAGAATAGAGTTTATGTGATACCGTTTTGTTGATGGCTAGGCTGCTCCGAGGGAAAAGAAAAAGGAAAGAAATTGCTAAAGCATTGTCTAATAAACTTAAAACATGAAGAATTTAACTTCTGTGACATAGTTTCTCTCCCGTTAAATCAAAATTCATGGTTTTCTTAGGTCTACGCAGGTTTTCTACCAGAATAACCAATTTCCTATGTTTGTTTCAATATAACTGAATTAGTTTTTGGAGCTCAATACCTTTTGTTTCTTATGTATTTTTGCTGTGGCTCAGGCAGGGTTGAATTAAAGACTGATATTGAGTGCTTTGTCCTCAATTCATACGACTGACCTTCCAAATTATTGTGAAAATACTACTACACGAAAATATAACCTTTTTTCCGTGTCAACTTTTATTGGTTAGGCTATACGTTGATTAGTCTGTGACTATCAACACTTATTAAACCCTTTGTTCCATTGCCCTATTTTCCTTTTTTTGTATTTTTTCCCAAGTTTGATAGAAGCAGTGTGAGTAGCATTTAATGATGCCATTTAGCAGACCCTTGTGCAAGGGTTATTATTTTGTTCAATTCTGATAAAAGGAATTTGTGCTTGGGTTATGAAACGCACAATTTGTACCGATGGATAAACCATGGACATGTCCTGCTAGGATTTCCTCTTTGCTTTATGTTGGCATACTATATTCTATGATCTTTATGAAATCTGTTTGCTTGCTTGTAAGTTCGTTCTTATTGTCATGCTGAATAGAATTTGTGACTAAGCTATTAAATTTTTTTCTGTAGAGTACCTCCGAAGAGTAGATTTGATCCAGGACTTGAAATTTGAAACTGCGACAACCAAAATTAAGGTGACTCCTGATGGAGAATACTTAATTTCATCAGGTATTTTAACAGAAGAATTATTGTAAATATTTAATCATTAGCTTATTTAGTTTTTTTACAACTATTTAGGATTGTATTTAAAATGATTGTAAACAGTTACTTCATTTAATTCATTTCAAGTTACAAGATCTTGAAATTTATTTTTTTCTGAACTTTTGTTGATAACTTTATTCTGTTTAGACTTCTTTTCATCCTCTAGTAAAAGGACATAGCCTTTGGTGATCAGTTTTGTGGCATAGCTCTTGATCTTCTTTTTATTCTTGTAGTATACTTATAATATTTATGAACATGGTTATTGTTAGGTTTTACGAGTATAACCTTGGATGTTGAATGTATTCCACTTTTAAACTTAGGAATTACTAAATGGATGACAACAAGGGTTGTTGTTGTTGATGACCCTTATTTGCTGGGAGAGCACGAGGAGGCAAAATGTATAGAATTCCTAAATGCTTTAAAAACTGGTGGCTGCAGGCCTGCAGCAGAGCGATCAGTCACGGTGAGGAAAGACCCCTGAGAAGTGATGGAAGCTTCCTTCACTGTACCCATGCCAAAAAGTATGTGATTTCTTATTCTTGGTGCAAGAAGAGACGATTTAGGCTTTGGAGGCAGTCGGTTTAATTTTACCCAAGGTTTAGATTTTGTTTGTTTTGTTGTTGGGTTTTGCTTAATTTAGAAAAGCATTCAATGAAGTTTGAATGGGTAAATGGTGTTTAGAATAAGGTGGAAAAATTGGCTGGTCTTTTAGTTATTTAGATTTCAATTTTTAAAATTGAAGTTTGAAAATTTGAGTTCCAAAGGGATATAGAATGTTTTTTGAGTAGGTAGTTGTGGAAGAAGTCAGAAGTCTTGAATTTTGAATTTCACATCATAAGCAGGGATTCCTTAATTGGTGGAATGCCTGGAATTGAGGATTTCTTGCTGGCAAGGAATCTGGGATTAAGGATTTCTGGTTGGGTAAGGAATATGTACTTGTTGGAATTGAGATTTTGTGGTTGGGTTAGGTTAGATGTAGCTATGGAGAAAGAAATTTGGCTTTTGTACGATCAGAGACTGGCGGGGCAGCAATAACGTGAGGAAAAAAGTGGCAGAGGCAGCATATTTGAATTTTAAAAGATTGGCAGAAGTTTTAAGCGGAGAATGGTGAGCAACACTATGCTTAATGCTGGACAACAATGTGAGAGCTAAATCAATGATCAAACTGATAAATCTGCAGTGCAATGCAAAGGCCTCTCTAATCCTTTTTGAATGCCAAATTGATAGAGTGACAGCCTATGGAGCTGAAAAAAATAGGTTTTAGTAGTATATTTGATGGTTTAAGGGTGTAATGAGATTGGGAGAGCAGTTAACAGGGAAAAAACAATGTCTGGCTGACTATAATGGATGAAGAAGAGGAAATTTTGATTGACCTTACTCTGATGCCATGTTGAATGTGGGAAAAAATTTGTGTTATTGGTTGAGAAGAGTGCCTACATGTATGCTAATTACTAATGGGGTAAATTTGAAACGTAGGAAATAAATCTGACAGTATCTTTAATTATAAGAATAAAAACATACATAGAAATATATATACGGCTTATAGGCTAATTGGAATTTTCCCATAACACTTGCTAATTTCATACTTTTAAACATTAACAAATGAGTCTGAAAAGATTTGAAGAAATGAAGTTCCTTACTAATTAAAAAAAATGAATAAAATGAATTAAAACTCCGTTGTTTAATGGAGAATTGCATTGGATGCTTGGAAGCTATAATGTTGCACTTTTGCCACATGATTGGATATTAAGAAGGATGGAAGGCCAGCAGTTTAGTGTTGATAATTTGTCTGGTGGTTGCATGGTCAGAATAACCAATGACTTTTGCATTCGGTATTGGTTTTGAAACATTTGGAAACTGAGTGATATAATAACCCGAGATGGAACCTTGCAAACCATGTGCAAAATATTTGAAAATTAAGGAAATTATGTGGGTCTACTGTCCCTACAGTCGATTTTATATGCATTACTTTACCCTTCTAAAATTTCTGCTGAAAAACTTCCATAGCTAAATCGTTAAAACATTGCATTTATATTTTATCTAGATCTCGAAGTAAAGATTAATTCATTACATTTTTTTTTTTGAGGTCCTTTTAAACTGCTGTTAAATGGCTGATTTACTACGTTACAGTTAAAGTATTTGAAAACTATGAGGCTTACAGTTAATTGATGTCAATGTTATATGAATGGAGTGAAAATCCTCTATCTGAATAAGAGAATATAATTTAATTTGGCTGGAGGTATGCACACTTAAGTTGGCATGGTTATGATATGTAAGCTAAGTTTTACTGGAGCAGCTATAGGATTGATGCTAGTTTTGGTAGATGTATGTTAGAGCACGTACTCATACTTGATAGTCTACTGGAATTGTTTCTATATGCTGTTAGAAAAGATATGTATTACTTTGTTGTTTACGTAGTTTCCAATATTCTAATCATGTTTATCCATGGCAGGTATTTATCCTCCTCAAGTGAAAGTTTTTGAGTTACGAGAAATGTCATTGAAATTTGAAAGGCACTTGGTTTCAGAAGTAATTAACTTTGAGGTACTTTTATGCTCTGTCTAAGCACTTACAGATGATTTCCAAAAATGATTAATGTGCACATTCTTTTTGAAGATGTAAAATAGTTATTTCATCATATAATATTTTAATTATTCATTGATGGAGATTTGAGGATTTATGCTCCTAAGATCAAATGTCTGTTGTCGTTTGTGATCTTATCGATTTCTCTCAATTGGATTCATTGGCTCTTTGGACTATTCAGTGGTATCTGTGGCAAGGATAAGTATAAATGCAGTTCATTTTCTTTTAAGGAAAGAACCAAATTTGTGCCTGACCTGACACCAGCTTATCTACATGAACCCTTCAGCCAATTGATCTGTGACCAAGTCCTTTGAATTACTTACTTTAAGATGGGAAAATACATGATTATAAATACATTATGTGAATCATGTAATAGGGAACTTTGATTTAATAAACTTTTTGATTTCTTCTTTCAATCTTTTGTGCTTGTTGGATGTAGATTCCTTTGAGTGCGTTGCTAACATGATAAGAAACTTATTGGGAATGAAATTTTTTGTGCTGGCATGAGGCTAGGATTTTCTTCTTCTTGTTGAATTTTTTCTTAAATAGTATTTTTCTTGAATTTTTGCTTATGATTTTGGTCAAATTTGTAGTAATTGGGCTTTTTTTTTTGTGAAAAAATTCTTTTACTTTGTTTTTTTTTTTTCGTGGTTCTAATTTTCATTGGTTCCTTCAAATATAATTGTTGGTAGCATTATCGTGTTTTGTCGACTTAACATATTTTGAGTTTACACCTAAAGAAAGTTAATTTTTTTTTGTATTTAGTTATCATTTATCTTCCAATACTAGTTTCTTTGTGTGACCTTCATCTATTATATTATCTTAGTTGCATTAAGAATCAAAGACCATTATGATATCCTACATCATTTTGATGTACTTGGCCTATGAGATTGATATGAGTGTTCTTGTGAAAAATTATAGTTTTGCTTTTCAATGAGACTTCATAAACTTGGGGAAAGACAATTAATGCCCATCAAAATCATGTAGGTTGGTTTGACCTGTGTGCTAGTCTTATAGGTTGTTGATGTTGGATGACTAGAGGTGAAGGTCTTACAGTGGGAGAAGTCACCTATCTTAGTGGGTCTTACAATCCTTTCCTATGAACATGATTGCTCAAGAATGCTAGTATGCAGGGGTTGATGTAATTTTTAGTTGTGTTTGCCTAACCCTCCACATGAATGCAAGATAGGTTATGCTATGATGTGAACCTAGGATATGTTAACGAACCTGCATATGGTCTGCAAACTATATATTATTTGATGTAATGCCAAGGGGCAGCTTTGACCACCCCCTTTGGAAACAATGGATGCAAAGGTTCTTTTTAAAAAAAAAAAACAAATTTTAAATAGAGGATTTGGTTTTCCTAGATGTTTCTACTGTGCATCGTAGCAAGCATCACCCAATAGTAAACATCTCTGGTGTCTTCCCAAGTTTAGAATGCTGGAGCTTGTATTCGAGGCTCACATGCCCAAAGGCCGAACTTGAGACTTTTTGCCTCATCCAAGGGTCGCATTGGTGAAGCCACTTTTCCTAGCTTATACACTTGAGGTTGAGTCTTTCATTAGTTGGTCATGCTTTAGCAGCCGAGTCAGGATCTTTTTCAAGTTTAGTACGTCGAATGGCCGAGCCTGCACACATTGCCCTAAATCAGTATCGGTGGAAAATCTATCTTAATTTTAACATAATAACAATTTTAGGTTAAAATTTCATACTTCTCTTCTTTTAGTTACATTTATGTAAAAATAAGAATAACTTAAGAGGTTATTACTCTATTCACTTGATTAATATGAAAATCATTTTTTTTTTTTGCAAATGGTCAACAACATAAATAAGAATTAATGACGCTTGTAAAATTCAAAGATGAAACCAATTAAACAATATTGGACAATACTATTTCATTTTCTCAAAAAATTAAATTATTTCCTCTTTCAAAGGGACACATCTACAATCTCACAAATTTGCCTAGAGCCAACCAACAACATAGGCTAGAAGTAAAAATTCCTCTAGGATACATGAAGATGAAAGATTTTCTTCAAGAAGCTTTTTGAGTCCAATATAATCATAGCTAACTTTCCATAGATATATACCATATTTCAAAAAGAACTTGCTGATGCCAAATTACAATAAAGCTTTGAAGAGAGTGTGCATTCTTTCATTTGAGTTATAATCTGGTGCGACAGAAAATAGTGCAAAGATATAAATCTTCCTTTCTTAAAACTTAGATAAATATAATGCTAAGATTGCAAATTAAGAGACAAACTTTTTTTCTTAAAACATAGACAAACATAAACTAGATAACAATATTATTAAAAACAAAGACACACTACAACTTATAAAAACTTAAGAAGAAGGATACATGTGTAGTGGAAATCATGGAGAGAACAAGTAAGTAGAAAGTTCAAGACGAAGTATAAGTAGGGTAGAGGAAGATAGCTTGCAAGCTAGATAATCCGAATGTTATATATTCCAAATATTCTTCTCCAAAATAACCTCTCTAAAAACAGCAGCAAACAACCCTATATAGGGAAAAATGAATCCAAATAGCCTCCCACAAGTGCCACCCAAGCAACCAATCAAAACAGGGGAAAAAACCCAAAGAACAAGGCACGACTTGCCCAAGAACCGAGCATCCAGGTATCCCAACAGCCAGTCTAGGAAGCAAACAACCAGCCTAAGAACCAAACAGCCAGAAAACTCAATAGACACCAAGATAAAGGCATGTCCAGCCCAAGAACCGAGCAGCCAGGCAACCCTACAACCAGCCCAGGAACTAAACAGCCAAAGAAACCCATTAGCCGTGACCTCCAAACACCAAGCAGCCAAAGAAAAATTGCCCAAGCCCAATAAAAGAAAAAAATAGCCCACCAATAAATGCCATTAAAAAAATTGAAACTTTTGCCTACATCAATTCTCTCTTAGTGGAGAAATGTCATCTTTTCCAGGAGAAGTTTTGTTAGTAAGAAATGACCCAGGTGGTTTGTAGCAAACTGCATCTCTATTCCATCTCTTGATGACTGAATGGGGCAAGCCATTATTCCTGCATTGTTTACTAGGATGTTTAGGCATTTATTTGTTGAAATGAATGAGGGTGCGAAGGTCTCGACTGAGTCAAGGGAGCTGAGATCCATCTTCATGACATGGAGCTTTGCACTTGGATTTTGTTCAAGGAGGCTTTCTTTTACCCGCATGCCACTCTCAATTGTTCTTGATGGGATTATGACTTCAGCTCCTCGCAATGCTAAAACTCCTGTTGTCTACTTTTTTTAAGGAAGAAAGGAAGAATAGAACGGCAACCAAGGGCTCTGATACCAAATTGGTGCTATAGAAAATAGTACAAAGACACAAATCTTCCTTTCTTAAAACATAGATAAATATAACACTAAGATTGCAAATTAAAAGAAACTTTCTTCCTTAAAACATAGACAAACATAAACAAGATAACAATATTA
The DNA here is from genome assembly GCA_022539455.1 of Dendrobium nobile. Taxonomy (NCBI): domain Eukaryota; kingdom Viridiplantae; phylum Streptophyta; class Magnoliopsida; order Asparagales; family Orchidaceae; genus Dendrobium; species Dendrobium nobile. The sequence goes on along the minus strand of CM039725.1, from coordinate 22,807,762 downwards.
TTAAAAACAAAGACACACTAAACTTATAAAAACTTAAGAAGAAGGATACATGTGGAGTGGAAACTGTGGAGAGAAGAAGTAGGTAGAATGGAAACTGTGGAGAGAAGAAGTAGGTAGAAGTCCAAGACGAAGTAGAAGTAGGGTAGAGGAAGATAACTCGCAAGCTAGATAACGCGCAGGTTATATATTCCAAATATTAATCTCCAAAAAATTCTCTCTAAAAATAGCAGCAAACAGCCCTATATATAGGGAAAAGGGAATCCAAACAGTCTCCTACAAGTGCCACCCAAGCAACCAATGAAAATAGGAGAAAAAACCCAAAGAACAAGGCACGACCATCCCAGGAACCGAGTAGCCAGGCATCCCAACAGCCAGCCCAGGAACCAAACAGCCAGGAAACCCAACAGACACTAAGGGAAAGGCACGACCAGCCCAGGAACCAAGCAGCTAGGAAACCCAATAGCCAGCCCAGGAACCAAACAGCCAAAGAAACCCATTAGCCATGACCTCCAAACACCAAGCAGCCAAGGACAAATGGGCCAAGCTCAATAAAAGAAAAAAACAAACCACCAATAAATGCCCTTTAAAAAAATTGAAACTTTTGCCTATTTCATAATCTAAAAAATTCCTCTAAATTTAAATTTAATTGTGATTCTCTTTCATAAACCACAATATATAGCATATTTTGATTCTTTTGGAGTGTATTATTTGTTATTAAGTGTAGAAAGAACAACTTAATTTATTTGAAACTAGGACAACATGCAAAACACATATTTTAATTAAAATTTAAGGATTGGCGTTACAAGCTGAAAAGTTAAGGCATATCCAATGACTAATTAACATGACGTACATAGAAAGGAAATGACGTTTTAAACTTGGAAAAACAGAATTTGCTTATAATTTTTTTAAGCAATGGACAACTTAGGGAGAAGTAGGCGGATATGCAACAGGACTTGGGGCTTTAGGGACAATTAGAAAATTATGAATCTTGTATCTCAACATGCAACTAGTATTGATCACATAGCAACCTAATTGTATTTGCAATCCCCAAATATAATCTTTGATGCCTTCGCTAAGCATTGGCTGCTCTTAAAGATCACGCGTGCATTGTGCCATTCCATAGAGTCTTGTTGCTCTTCATAAGAGTCCTCTCACCTCGTCCACATTTTTCATCCCTTGTTGTGGCGGCCGCTTTCACCACTCCCGTTAGCCCCTCCACAACTTGATCGAAGTTTGCAGGATATGGTGCTACATGTGATGAATACCATGTTCGGTTATAGCTCGTGTGTAGCTTGTGTCTGACTATGCAAGAAAGTTGTTGGAATCATACCGAATAAAACAATATTCGTACCAAATTCTTGCTTCAACATAAAAGGACAAATTATTCGAAACTTATCTACAGATTCTAACATGCAAGATGAGCATGACTCACGACTAATGTCCCCTCGACATCAAGTGAGACCATAGATAATGTCCAAACCTATGCCATAGGAGGAGGTATCAAAGTCATAGAGAGTAGTCTTTGCTATGAGGACGAAAAAGATGGTTGATGTTGTCTTGCAACATGTTGTTGCTGCTAATGCTAAAGTTTTTGCTGCATTCTTGGTAGATGCAATCGGCCTTGCATCTTGCAATTATTGGGAGGAGAACTAATATTAAGAGCCTGCATGAGAACTTTATTTGCTAGTTTGGTTCCCGTTGATTTAATTGAGCACTCACATTCACCTTTTATAATGAAAGAAATTGAAGTTGGCTTCAATGCTAACTGCACCGACATCCCACTAACTAATTGCTAGGGGAGAAATAGCTTGGAAGCTCAGAATTGAATTAATAATTTCATTTGGAAATACAAAAACATTTCCCTCTCCAAGAACGGGCAAACAAAAACATTGGCTTCAATTGAGTAATGAAAATCTTACGTCTTATGTACATATATTCAAATATGAAGATTATTGATGATGGATAATCGAGAACAAGACATGCAACTACTTGCAGCCATGTGGACCTATCATTCATAATACAATTAAAATTTAACAGTAAGAAGAATAACATTAGCTACCAATCATATTATAATTAACTGAGCATAGGGTATTGCTTTATTTTAAAATAAGAGAGAGAAAATCTGCATAAGGAAATCTCTTCCATATGTGAATACTTTGAACCATTATCAATAAAATGTTAAATATTTGTTCTATTTTAATATGTCAACGATCAAAATATTTAAAAATAAATATTTTTTTAATTAAAAGTTAAAAGTATCTATCACACAAAATTCACGAACAGGAGCGTTGAATGCTTTTAGGTTCTTCAATTTTTTTTTCTTATAACCTCTCTCATCTCTAGGGTGCTTAGAGAGATGCCTCTAAAATGATTTCTCTCTTCTTTTGCCCTCTATCATATGTAGAACAATGGAAAGTAATACATTGAATGACTCCCAATGGAAGGTCAATCAATGCAAAGAGGCCGGCCAAGAGGGAAAATCAATATGTGATGCTTTTGGAGGGCTTTTGATGTAGGGTTTCCTTAGACTTGCTTGGGTTGGCTAGGGTTTGTCTTCTAAGGTCTGGAAGAACCTGCTAAGGGGTAGGTATCCTGGTGTCTGTGCTAGGTGAATCTGAAGCAAGGGGTGAGATCACTTATACTATAGGTTTGATCAAAGGTTTATTAAGACCTAGGGCTTTGACTTAGGTAGGTCTTAGGTTCTCCATAGTGTAATATAGGGTCTACTGGATCTAAGGCATAGCCTAGGTCAACCGAAAGTCCACTAAATTGAGTGTAGTATAGGGTTTGACCATGTTTTACTTTCTCTAGGATAGAGTAGGCTAGGGTTGGTCAACTGTGCCAGGTGGGGATGGAGAGCCTAGGTTAGGTTCACATGCATCAAGGGTTGGCCCAATATGCCCAAATGGCTCTTGAGTCCAACTAGATCAAGTTATGGTGCATGTTCTTACTTCTTAGTGGTTTGGTCTAGGCTAGCTAGGGCAGGGTTTAAAAGGTTTTGGTTGCCATATGTGAACTAGGGTAGCTTGGTGCCTGCATTTAGGTCCATTACTATTCACTAGGTGTTGGTTTGATTAGTGACAAATTAGGTTTAAGTTGAATCCTTGGTCAAGTCTAAGACATGGCTAGACTAAGCAAGGTTAATGTTGTTAAAGGCCAGTCTCTTAAGGTTTTTACTAGGGGGTGTACAAAGCAGAGGTTAGTAATAATACTACTTAATTAATTATTTATCATACTTTATTAATTTGTTGATCTTTGAGCTATTATAATCATGCTCACCGCTTTGTTCCCCTTGATCTGCATGTCTGTGTTAATTGGCTTCACTATCCACCTCCTTTTGCGCTGCTACGCTTAAATTTCTTGTCAACAATTGCCCCATTGTTTCTATTGATTTCCTTGCAGTTGTGCCTCATGGTTATCTAATACCTCACATATAATTTGATCTATCTCTTTGTGGCCTAAAGAAATCATTAGATTTTTCTACTCTGTGATCATCTCGTGCCATCATACTTTAAAGATTGACACTAATGATATCTTCGTTGTTACTGCCGTTGACATCATCTCTCATTTTCTCCATCAATGCTTATTCTGTTAGCATCATGAATCAATGCCTTTGTCAACATACTTTGCAAATACGTCCGTTAACATCACTGGTCTTTGCTAATGCTTTGCCAGCATTGTTGTTGACAAAGGCACATTGTTACTGCCCCTTGTTGGGTACCTCATATTCACAAGCTAATATATTTGTTGTTTCACTGCGTCAGCAAGCCTTTCTTTTTGTTTTTTTTTCAACGCAATGTTTGATGTTTTTATAGTGTTTATTACCTGACTGAGCTGACACTAGAGTGCTGTTAATTAATTAGGTGCTTGGTGATGATTACTCCAAGATTGCATTTCTCTGTGCTGATCGTTCCATCTGCTTGCATGCCAAGTACGGAAGTCACTACAGCTTACGAATCCCAAGGTTGGTTAACAAAAAAAATCCTTGGATATGCTGGAATATATATATATATATATATATATCATTTTTTTGTGAATTAATTCATTTCTATGAAAGCAGTAATTGTGTTGGACCTGTTAGATTCTGTACCATTGTTAGCTTGAAGAAGATTTGATTGGAACGCATACTGTTTTCATGCTTTAATAGTTTAAATTTCTTTTATGGAGTAAATCATCTTTGAATATTTAAAAAATTTTATTTGTTAATTTTTGTAGATGCGAGAGAAATTATTTGCAGCTTTAGCTACCTTGGGAATCACCTTGTTGTGCATGCTATATCTCGGACCTTTTAGTTGTTGTCTTAAATTTTTGAGCTGGTAATTGAGTTGCTTTGAACAAAAAAAATTTAACAAGCCATTTGCAGTGATTGTTGCATGAGGGCTCTATGCATACATGCATATGTTTATATACACCCACACCCACACCCACACCCACATTAAGTCCATGTTGCTGAGTTTTATAAAATTAATAAGAACATGATACAAATGTAAAATTTATGTATTTTATAATTATTTTCATATTAAAGAAATTTATTTAGGAGCTTATTAAGATGATTAGATTAGTGAGAAGGTTGAGAACTATGTTTAGGAACATATAATGGAAATTAATATATGTATATTTATGAATTAATCAGTCATCAAAAGATACGTGTATATATATATATGCTTAATAAATTTATGTGAGGGCATTGTATTTGGGGATATAAATTATTTTGAGATTGTAAAACTTAAATTGTAATAAATGAGGAAAAAACATAAAATTGATCATTGTAAATAGTTGAAACATGTGCAATCGTACCAACATTCTTTAAGTGAAATAATTAAATGCAAAATAGCTATCTAGTTTAATATCTAACAAAAATATTAATTTTCACATGCCTGTGAAACACATAAATCTATGCCAACACTTGGCATTTCCAGTCACATAGCGAAAGAAGGAAAAATTGAATAATGGTGTAGTGTAGTCTCAACACTTCTCATCATCTTCAATCTCTGACATGAAGCAAAATCTAAATCCCCCATGTCGGTAATTTTGCATTCAACTACCACTGATAGTTCAGATTATAGACTGATTGTCATTGGATTCTGAAACAGCTTTACTTTAGTGAAGGAATTTATTTAAACAATATTCATATAAGTATCAATATAATATATAACTCATAATAACATATCCATTTTTTTTTTTTTTTGCATACTATAATTTTAATCTTATTTTGAAAGCATTTAAATGCTTATAATACTATTTAAAATGAATAACTTTTTTACTTTATATTACATTTAATTTTTTTGATTTTATCTGCAACTTTTAGAAGGATATATAAGTATTTATGAGTTATATATCATATTAATATTTCATTAAATTTATATTAAAAATTAAATTATTTTAGTTGTCAAGATCTTCAAAACTTAATTTTAGATCACGTTCAGTGCATCAGTTAAAGTTTTATACTGTTTAAACATTTAGCTACCGAAATAGTATCAGTTTTGTAGATTAATTGTGAAAGTAATGTATTGACCTATGCTTGAAGATTTTCGATTTAATTTAATATATTTTTTGGTTTCTTCTCAGGATGGGAAGGGATATGAAGTATGATAGCTGGTCCTGCGACTTACTTTGTGCTGCTTCCTCACCAGAATTATACAGAATCAACTTGGAACAGGTTTCCATGTCTCTTTTTCTCTTCCTTTGAACCAAATAGTTTCATTGCAGGTCATGAATCAGTCCATGATCATTTCACTACTCAATAATCTATTCTAATGCCATTTATCAGTGTGAAAAGAATTGATTTTGTCTTTTTCTATTATACTCATAGGATATTTTCTATTTTTGTGAAAATTGTCTCTGCATGTACTAGCAATGAGAACAACACACCAACAACAATATCGAGCCTTTGTCCCACTACATGGGGTCGGCTATATGAATTATTTTTCTCCATTTTGACCTGTTAAAAGTCAAATTCTCATTTAAATCTAATAAAGAAAGATCTTTTCTAATAGCAAAATCTTGAGCATGTATTAGCAACGACAATTGATCTGAAATTTACTTTCTTGAGTTTTTAGTGGTTGAATGTATATCTGGAGATTCAAGTTGGATGCTTGGGCAAGAATGTTATTCATGAAAAAACTAAGCTGGTTTTAGTCTACGTTTGCAATAATTTAAGCGACTTGCTTAATTTGAAACCTTGATTTCTAATAAATATAACCTTGCTAGGTACTTTTTTTTTCCTGATTGATTTTTTATGGGCAAGAGAGTTGATTGTATTACGAGTATGAATGTGTTATGCCGGTCCAGCTTGGACCGGCTCAACCTGGACCGGCCCAGCCGGTCCAGTTCTACCGAAGGCGGACACAGGGCCGGGCGGAAGAGAGAGGGAGCCAGGGAGTGGGGTCCACTTGCAATTCAAACATGAGCTAAGTGTTTTTGGAGGGAGAAGGAGGGGTAGAGTAGTCCTTTTGCTTTTGTTTTGAATTAGAATGCATTAAGTAGGGAGAAAGAGAGGAATTAGGGTTATGTGATGTTTTGTGAGAATTCCTTTTGTCTTCTTGGATAGTGAGGGCTCTAGATCGAAATCTAGAGATTGGGAGAGTGCGATCCTCCTCTCGAATAGAGGATCCTTGTATCTTTGCTATTTTCCTTGCACCTACTAGTAAAATACAAGTTGTTTCTTCATTTTTCTCTCAGATTTCCTCTGTTTTCTACTGTTTTTGGCTGTTTTACTGCTGTGGACAGCAGTTTTCATCTTGGATCTATTTGATTTTGGTGAGAAACACTTGGAAATCCAAGTGTTTCCTATCAAATTGGTATCAGAGCCAAGATCCGGACGGCGGGGGGCTGTTTTCCACTGTCTCGCTGCAGATTTTTGCTTTTCGGAAGGGATCCGGAGACCATCTTTTGGTTCCCATGGCATCTAAACGTGTAGAAGTCTTGGAGACCGAGGTGGGTCAAATTAAGGCGGACCTGGAGGAGAAGATGGCGACGTTGAGTGAGAATGTGGAAGGAAAATTCATGGCTTTGGAGGAGATGATGAAAAAATTGTTGGAAGGGCAAACTAGGGCTGTGCCAGAGGAGGAAAGAGGAGAAGGTAGTGGGAGCAAGGGTAAGGAGAAGGCAATTCCGGAAGGAGAAGAGGAGGTGGAACTGCTTGGTAGCAACGGAAGAATGCTACATAGGGAATCCATCAGGAGGGAAGAGCATGATAGAAGAAGAGACTTCAGGGAAGACAGAGAGGAGGATTGGCGTCGTCGGAGGCCCGATCCAGTGGACCGACCATGGGGGATCCATAACCACCATGGCGGAGCGCGAGGGGAAGATGGCTATCGGCGGCCGAGGAGGGAGGATGAGCCCCGATATGGAGAAAGAGGAACTTGGGAAGACCCCATTGCCTGGGACAGGGGAGGCCATGGGGGGAACAGAGCATATGGGATGGACACTAGAGCCAGGGAGCTGAAAATGCCTGTCTTCGAAGAGGGAAACGTGGATGAGTGGATCCACAAGGTGGAAAGGTATTTTGCAGTAAATGGCCTTATGGAGGAGGAGAGATTGATGGCGGCTAGCATGTGCTTGGAAGGGGCGGCTTTTGCCTGGTTCAAATACATGGATAAGTGGGATCCGGTGAGAACTTGGAGAGATTTCAAGGAGGCCATCAGAGAGAGATTCAGGGGGGGCAGCCCATGGGAGATCTCTGAGCAGTTCTATGCCCTCACTCAGGAGGGAACAGTGGAGGAATACAGAAAGAAATTTGAGAGTCTGGTGGGAGACATGGAGGGCTTATCGAACAGCACGTTGGGGGGGAACTTCATGAAGGGGCTCAAGCCAGAAATTAGAGATGCTGTGAAGGTCATGAGACCGAGAGACCTGAGGGAGGCAATGGAGTTGGCTCAGCTGGTGGAGAACCAGAAGACCAACGCTCGAAGTTGGAGGAACAACCACTCAGGAGGTCCCACCAGGACAACTACCACGTACTTGGCTCTAAAAGGGCCAAGCCCTAGTGTCCCTAGAGAGAGTGGAAAGGAGAAAAGCGGGGTGACTAGAACTGCAGGAAGCTTCAAGAAATTGACTGATGAAGAGATGCAGGAGAAGAGGGCCAAGGGCCTTTGCTTCAGATGTGAGGAGAAGTTTGTTCCAGGGCACAGATGCAAGGATCGCGCTCTTCGGGCTCTCACCGTCTATATAGACGAGGCGCCTGAGGAGGGTGATGATTCTGATGAGGAGCAGAGTGACCCCGAGTTGGAGGTGGCCGAGGTATCCCTCAATTCAGTGATGGGATTTACTCCTAGTCATACCATGAAGGTGAAGGGGAAGATCCAAGGGAGGGAGGTAGTAGTACTGATCGATAGTGGGGCAACCCACAATTTCATATCCACTCAGGTGGCGGAGGAGCTGGGGATGGAGCCTACTGAGACAGGCAGTTATGGGGTGATGATGGGGACAGGAAAGATTGAGTCTAGCACGGGGATCTGCAAAGGGGTGGAGATGATCCTACAGGAGATCAGGGTGGTGGAGGACTTCCTACCCCTGAGATTGGGTAGCACGGATGTCATTTTGGGCATGAAATGGCTACAGACCTTGGGTGAAACCAAGGTGAACTGGGGAACCATGGTGATGGAACTGATGGTAGAAGGCAAGAGAGTGAAGCTGAAGGGGGAACCAGGATTGTCCAGAGCTGGAGTGTCACTCCGATCGATGGTGAAGATTATCCATGAGGAAGGAGGGGGTTTCCTGGTGGAGTTGCAGAGCTTGGAGGATCAGCCGGAGGGGGAAGATAAACCCATTCCGGCGTCGGTTCAGCCTCTCCTGCAGGAGTTCGAGGATGTGTTCCAATCTCCGGTGGGACTCCCACCTGACAGAGAGCGGGAGCATCAGATCATTCTGAAAGAGGGAGTCTCCCCTATCAGTGTGAGACCTTACCGATACCCTCAGGTGCAAAAGGATGAGATTGAGAAATTGGTGGGGGAAATGCTAGGAGGAGGGATCATTCAGCCCAGTGTGAGCCCTTTCTCTAGCCCAGTTCTGCTGGTGAAAAAGAAGGATGGGAGTTGGAGGTTTTGTGTTGACTACAGAGCTCTCAACAAAGAGACAGTGCCTGATAAGTTTCCCATCCCTGTGATTGACGAGTTGATGGATGAGCTGCATGGAGCTGCTTTGTTCACCAAGATTGATCTGAAGTCTGGCTATCATCAGATCAGGATGAGGAAGGAAGATGTGCAGAAGACAATCTTCAGGACTCATGAGGGCCACTACGAGTTTCTGGTGATGCCTTTTGGCCTCACCAATGCACCAGCTACATTCCAGGCATTGATGAACCGGATCTTCAAGCCACACCTTCGCAGGTTTGTGTTGGTATTTTTTGATGACATTCTCATCTATAGCAGGACTGAGGAGGAACACCTAGAGCACCTGAGAGTGGTGTTGGGAGTGCTAAGGGAGCATCAGTTGAAGGCCAATTACAAGAAGTGCGACTTCGCTCAGGCACAAGTGGAGTACCTGGGGCACGTGATATCCCAGGAGGGAGTGGCTGCAGATCAGTCCAAGATAGAGGCAATGCTGGCTTGGCCTCAACCCAAGACCTTGAAGGGGCTCAGAGGATTTTTGGGATTGACCGGCTACTACAGGAGGTTCGTGAGAGGGTACAGCACCATAGCAGGACCACTGACAGAGCAGTTGAAGAAGGACAATTTTTTATAGGGGGAAGCAGCTTCTGAGGCTTTTGAAAAGCTTAAGAAGGCCATGACAACAGTGCCAGTGCTAGCTCTGCCAGACTTCAACCAGGTGTTTGTGCTGGAGACAGATGCCTCAGGCTATGGATTGGGAGCAGTGTTGATGCAGAACCACAGGGCCATAGCTTACTTCAGTCAGGTATTGTCGTCCCGGGCTAGGCTGAAGTCGGTCTATGAGAGAGAGCTGATGGCGATTGTACTGGCCATCCAAAAGTGGAGACCTTATTTATTGGGCAGACATTTTATTGTCAGGACTGATCAGAGGAGCCTGAAATACTTGCTAGAGCAGAGGATGGTCACAGAGGAGCATCAGAGGTGGTTGTCCAAGCTGCTCGGATATGATTTTGAGATCCACTATAGGCTAGGACTAGAGAATAAGGCAGCAGATGCCTTATCACGTTGTATGGGGGAGCTCCAAGGGATTGCTGTATCAGTACCTGTTCTGATTGATTGGGGAGCCATCAAAGAGGAGAGCATCCAGAATGAGGAGCTCAGGAAAATCAAAGAAGAAGTGCTTTCAGATGAAAACAGCCACCCAGGCTACACAGTTGTGGGGGAAAGACTGTACTATCAAGGAAGGAGTGTGATTCCTAGGTCTTCCATTCATATTCCCCATCTGCTACAGGAGTTTCATGGGAGCGCCATAGGAGGGCATTCAGGAGTGCAGAAAACTTATAGCAGGATTGCTGCTGAATTGTACTGGAAAGGGATGAGGAAAGATGTAGAGGAGATGGTGGCTAAGTGTGATACCTGCCAGCGGAGCAAGTACATGACGATGGCACCAGGGGGATTACTACAACCCCTGGCCCTACCAGAGAAGGTTTGGGAGGAGATTACTATGGATTTCATTGATGGGCTTCCAAAATCAGAAGGGTACACGGTCATATTTGTAGTGGTTGACAGGTTGAGCAAATATGCTCATTTCATTCCCTTGAGACACCCATACACAGTAGTATCTGTAGCAGCAGCCTTTGTGAGAGAGATAGTCCGCCTGCATGGGGTACCAGAGTCTATTGTTTCTGATAGGGACAAGGTGTTCCTGAGCCATTTTTGGAGGGAGTTATTTAGGATGCAGGGCACAGTATTGAAGAGGAGCACAGCATATCATCCACAGACTGATGGGCAGACGGAGGTGGTGAATAGAAGCTTGGAGACATACTTGAGATGCTTTGTGTCTGAGACACCGAAGCAGTGGGCCAAATGGCTGGCCTGGGCAGAATACTGGTACAACACCTCCTCTCACTCGGCTACCAAGATGACACATTTTAAGGTGTTATATGGAAGAGACCCCCCACACCTGGTATACTGCAGCCATAGGAGTACTCCAGTATCTGCAGTGGATCAGCACTTGAAGGAAAGAGATCAAGTGTTGGATGAGCTCAAGAGGCATCTTCTCAGAGCCCAACAGATTATGAAGAAACAGGCGGACAGTAAAAGGAGGGATATACATTTTGGAGTTGGAGACAAGGTCTACTTGAAGCTCCGACCATACAGACAGAGGACTATAGCCCAAAAGAGAAATGAGAAGCTAGCAGCGAGATATTTTGGCCCTTTCGAAGTGGAGGAGAAAATCGGGGAGGTGGCATACAGATTGAGGCTTCCTCCAACAGCCAGAATACACCCCGTTTTTCATGTATCACAGTTGAGGAAAGTGGTGGGGGAGCATGCAGTAAGCCCAGAGCTGCCCAGCACATTGAGGGAAGACATGGAAGTGACACTGGAGCCTCTAGCGATAGAAGGAGTGCGCATCAATGAAAAAGGGGAAAAGGAAGTGAAAATTAGGTGGAGCGGCCTCCCAGATTATGAGGCCACATGGGAGCCATTGGAGAGGATTGCAGTGCAGTTTCCTGCCTTCCACCTTGAGGACAAGGTGGTACTTTGGGAGGGGGGTAATGTTATGCCGGTCCAGCTTGGACCGGCTCAACCTGGACCGGCCCAGCCGGTCCAGTTCTACCGAAGGCGGACACAGGGCCGGGCAGAAGAGAGAGGGAGCCAGGGAGTGGGGTCCACTTGCAATTCAAACATGAGCTAAGTGTTTTTGGAGGGAGAAGGAGGGGTAGAGTAGTCCTTTTGCTTTTGTTTTGAATTAGAATGCATTAAGTAGGGAGAAAGAGAGGAATTAGGGTTATGTGATGTTTTGTGAGAATTCCTTTTGTCTTCTTGGATAGTGAGGGCTCTAGATCGAAATCTAGAGATTGGGAGAGTGCGATCCTCCTCTCGAATAGAGGATCCTTGTATCTTTGCTATTTTCCTTGCACCTACTAGTAAAATACAAGTTGTTTCTTCATTTTTCTCTCAGATTTCCTCTGTTTTCTACTGTTTTTGGCTGTTTTACTGCTGTGGACAGCAGTTTTCATCTTGGATCTATTTGATTTTGGTGAGAAACACTTGGAAATCCAAGTGTTTCCTATTAGAATGGTGCATTGATGTAAAATGGACGGTAGATATTCTTAAGGCGTTCTGAATGTGTTAATTAAAAACTGCATTTGATTCGATTTTACTTTTGTGAGAGTCAAATAACTGAAGTCAAAATAGGGCCATTAATAACATTGTTCTATGGTTATTTTAAGGTTGTTGCCATACATGATCTTGTTCTTCCCAATCTGCGAAAGATACCCTTGCGTTTTTTAAAGTGGGCTTGTGATTTGTATTATAGGATTTTTATTTAAGCTGGGGGTTTCTGGCATATAAACAATAGACCAAAACTTTTCAAATGTGTTTTGTACTTGTAATTTTAGCTGGTATCTGACCCAAATAGTTGGATAAGACTAATGATGACGATGATTATATATACTTTTGATTTATGGGTGTAGGATGGGCATGGAAAGAAGAGGGGCGGGCATTATGCACATGCATACTGTTTCACCGCACTTGCACACATATATTGGTTTTCGCTGCAAGGACTATCGCCATCTTAGTTGTCTAATTAGTTTAATTGCTGTATGAATTTTAAGTATATTTTCTTGCAAATCATGCCAATGTATTTCAACAGGATGAATTTGCACCTAGTCCGCATACTATGAAAACCATTCAGTATTATTCTTTTTCAACCACTGTTTATCTTTCGAGGAACAACATTATTATTTGAGGCCACATAAATTTTGTCATGTTTTGCTTGCAACTCCACATTGATCTAATTTTTCCCACTTATTTATAGGGCCGTTTTTTGTCATCAATCAGCTCTAATTCACCAGCTATCAATGTTGTTTGTCGTAGGTAAGTCTTATTTTGGTATCCCTTACGCTTGATAAGTGTTGATGTGTTTTTTTAACTATTACTTTTAACATTTGTTTATTGTAGTATGATTCATGGCCTTATTGCTTGTGGTGGTGACGATGGATTTGTGGAATGTTTTGACATGAGAAAGAAATCTTCAGTCGGCAGAGTTAATGCTGTTGTGCAATCTGGTGATTCAGATCAGGTTGTTTAGAGAAGATTACATGGTTATTCTGTTTTGCCAGATAAAAAAGGGCAAAAACATGCCATGTTTTGCTACTCATATTAACTGTTCTTTTACATTTATAGGAGATTACCGCCGTGCAATTTGATGAAGACCATGGGTACCTGATGGCAGTTGGGACCAGTGCTGGGAAGGTATAAAGATTGGAAAACATAACTTACATGATCGTCTTGGTTTTGGGATATCCTCCACAAGTTATGACCTTATTCTCAGTCACATATTTTAGTACTTCATTTGAATGTGTTTCAACTGGACTGCTTTTGAAAACCCTCCAAAAAGTGAAAATTTTCTTTTTAATTTGAGCCAAGGACTTCTCGCTTATTGAAAATGTCCTTGTTAAGAAGCCAGCCCATATTTGCCTGTAATGATAGATTTGTTTTGTTGTTTTAACAACTCAACATTAAATTATTAAATGATGCATTAATGGGGGTATAATTTTTTGGGTCAGCAATGGTTTCTGCTTTCTTTTTTTACTTTCTGTAAATAATTTAAAAATGTCTACATAGGTTTTCTTTTGGGGCCAACGATGAATTGCAAAAGTTAACACTTGATCTCTTGGATGACTACATGATTGCCAACTCTTCGAAGGAGAGTTCTTTGCACCCGGAAGGATTTGATGTAGTGAACTTACCAATAAGTCTGATTTAGTTTGCAAAAACCTTATTTTTAGTAGGCTGATTCCAATAAGTAAAAGCCATCTATAATAGCATTGAACCGAACCATATTTTAGGCCTTTTAAGGCCCATATTCATTTTTGGACAGATTTGTAATATTTATTATTATATTGTTGACCTCAAAGGCAGAAAAAATAAAATAAAAAATAAATAAATATATATATATATATATAAAAGATCGATATAATCATTACCTGTCGCATATCCCTGTTGAAATCCTGCATCGAATCCCATTGCTACAGTATCGCAGACCTACTACTCGGCGTTGTTTTAGACACGCAACAATCGCCCATCCTATCGAGTGCAGAAATCCCGCTCTCCCCATCGTTAAAATGCAAGCCAGACGAAGCCTCACACTCTAAGCTTCAACAAACTCCCATTTTTCTCCTTCCCGCTACAACTGACGCCTCTACACTAAAGCCGCAAATCCCAAGTTGAAATCCACACTGTTGTTTGCTCTTCCTCGCTATCGACCTTCGTCCTCCCATCACTGCCTTTCCCGACCACTTCAAACCCACGATACAGTTGAACTCATCCCCGCCGTCGAGCCTTCCGATTCCCATCGACTTCAAGCCAACAAAGCTGGCTTGATCTCCATCCCGAATCCTTCTCCGACAAAGCCTCTACCCCGACCTCCTGTAGTTGAACTCTGCCTATTGATGCAAGCAAGGCTTACATATTTGGGCATTTAATTATGGGCTGCATTTTCCTTGGGATGACTTGGGTTTGATTCATGTGGGTTTGGGGAGCTGGCCGGTTCTTGGTTGCTTGGGTTGGCTGTTCGGTTCCCCTGCTCGCTGGGCTGTTCGATTCCCTGCCTACTGGGCTGTTCGGTTCCTCTACCTGGGTCCCTCAGTTCTTGTTTCTGTCCTAGTTCCTAGTTGTGGTGGTTCGATTTCTAAGAGCCTTAAATGCTAACTTTTTTTTTCCTGTTTGTGGTTGGTTGTTTGGGTGTCCTTTTGATTGCTTCTATCCTATTTAAAGGAGAGTTTTATGAGTGATAATTTTTGGAATGTAAAACCTGCGGGTTTTCTAGCTTGCGAGCTACCTCCTATCCCCTTCCCCTCTTTGACTTCGTCTCGGTCTTATTATCTATTTATTATCTCCTCAAGTTACCATTCCATTGTATCTTTCTTCTCAAAATTTCTATTAATTGTAATGTGTCCTCGTTTTTTAATTGTTGTTTTGTTTTAATATAATTGTTAAGGAAGTCTTTTTTTAGTTTTGTTGTAACTTTTATTCCAATTCTAGTTGTGTTTTTCCTTTTGCATATCTAGTGTTTCCCTTCGTAGTTTGGAAAACTTTTTTTTGCATCAATTTGGTAAAAGTTGTAAGTTGTCGTTGTGTCTTATTTAGTGTATTAATTTTTTTCATTTTGAAAGGAAGGCGTATAGTTGTTTGCAACCTTAGCTACCTAAAATTAGGTTGCATCACCTGTGATCGAACCTCCATCTGACTTCATCTCCTGCTTCCTCGACCCAAGCTTTCCTCACCTTGTACCGAACCTTGCCCTAGCCGAAGGCATACTCCCATTGCCGAACTCTAGCCGAAGCCCCTGCCCGATTCCTCTTCGTTATAAAAGGGTAAAAGCTTATTATTATTATAAGTATAATTATAATTATAGTTATATTATTATGATTATTATTGTGTTTTATTCTATTTTACTTTATGTTATTATTAGTGACTAATTATTACTATAATTATTGTTAATTA
This sequence comes from Dendrobium nobile, assembly GCA_022539455.1. Lineage (NCBI taxonomy): Eukaryota > Viridiplantae > Streptophyta > Magnoliopsida > Asparagales > Orchidaceae > Dendrobium > Dendrobium nobile. The sequence continues at coordinate 22,792,199 of CM039725.1, read as the reverse complement.
TTATGATTATTATTATTATTATTATAGCAAAAAAAGAGTTGGAAAATAAAAAAAAATGCAAGAGTTAAAAAAAAGACACAAAAAGAGAAGAAAAATATATTTAAAGAAAAAAGAGAAGTGGAAAAGAAATTTTGTGCATCGTCGCCGCCGCTTCTCCATGAAGGTATAACCTCCTCAACTCAAAACCCCGCATTCGGCGTTCATGTCGAGCCGGAAAATCACCTATACATGCTTTTATTTAGCGTGATGGGAAGGGAACCCGGTGCGACACCTTCGGCGAGGCGGGTAAGCCATATACACACTCTTTGTACCGTGGTGGGACAATTTTAAGTACCCGTACGCGGCTCTGTACCTGCGGGAAAAGCAAACTGGTTTTCTTTTGAAATAGGTATTGAAGACCCATACACACATTTCTCTGGTGTGGTTGGATTGAATATTTCACGGCCGCGATGTCTAAGGACACCTACCGTACTCACTTTTATCTAGCGTGGCGGGAGGCCCAGTTTTCCGTAGTTTCCCCTAAACGGGGGAGATGTTGGGATGCTGCCAAAATTTCGAGGGAACATGAGATCGTACTTGGACTTGATTGAACTCAAAGGACAACAGGACTTGTGAACTCGAACTCAAATAAACTAAGCAAAGAACTTGAACCTGCACATGTAATGACAAAGAACTTGAACTTGAACTTGTGAACCTTTAAACTGAATTTGAAGTTGATTGAATACATACAGGGGACTTGAACGAATACAAAGGATATGAATTGTGATTCAAATGAATGAGCTACAAAGACTTGTATTTGAACACAAATCAAATGACTAATCAAGGCTTGCAACTTGACTATGAAAGACTCGGTCTTTAACTTGGACATGAAATCAAATTGGGCTCAAACTCAAACAAATCACAATAAGCTTGATTTGAGCTCAAATAAAAGGTAACAAAAGGCCCAAAGTGAAATTAAGAAACATTGGACTTGGACTTAAATGAATGATAGGGAGCAAACTCAAACAAATATGCAATGGTTTGTGCCAAGACTTCAAATGAACATGATTTGCTTATGAGCAAACGAGACACTTGTGAAGAATCTTTCTACATGCTACAAACCACGAAAGGAGAGAAGGAATTTGCAATCATAACTTGTCTACAAACAATGCGCAAGGCACTTGCAAAGGACTTGTGGTGCAATAATCTGTCCAATGTTACAACAAAGGACCTTCAACTTACATGAGCAACATAAAGCCCGTAGTATCCACACCAGTGGGTTCACAAGTTTATACAAAGGAACTGGATGGTGCTAATGAAGCAAGCTCTTATTTAATATAGCCACTCTCAAAGATGATGAAGAACTTGTCATAGACAAGTATCCAAATATGAACTTGCAAATCCAAATTTTATTTGAACGATCAAAAGGAACCTGGACTTGAATCAAGCTTGAACTGAATGGACTTGAATTCAAATGAATGGACAACAGGGGACTGTGCTTACAAGTAACAGTGGAAAGGTTGTAGCGAATACAAACTCGTTGGTGCTAGAAGATCTGTGATTGTATAACACTGCATTCATAAACAAAAGAATGAATCATTATGTTCACCACAACCTGCCTATGGTCAATATTTGTCAACTTACAATCCATCAATGGATGATATCAAATGGCATACAATGAATTCTATGACGTCCCTATAAGTGACATTTCTGTCAATCATACATAATCAATGCAGTATGCCTACAAGTGAAGCAAGAGAATTGTGGAGGATACAACCTTCCTTTTACCAATGCTTAAATACATCAGCCCTATCTACAAGCAACAACAGTAGAGAAATTGCAAATACAAGAGATACTTTGTGAACATGGACATGCAACACATCAGTACACAAGCAAATGAATGAAGCCACCATGAAGGGGAACTTGATTATCAACAACGACAATCGACGGGTAGATTAATGCATCAATTTGATGATACTCAGCTACATATGATTTCACTGAATCTTTGCAGTGATAACAATAAATGCAAACATACACCTATGCCGCCATCTGCAAATAGTTATGGAGAGAGCGTCGTGACAAACAGTGGATGTCCCAGCATCTTTGTGATCGAACATCACTCAGCATGCAATAAACATGTTGATCCCTATATGGATAAAGGCAAAATGTCTGCAACTTATTCAAAGTACCTATTAGTTAACTTAACAAAGATATTATGACACCTCCACATTCAACAATTATCTAACAGCGGTTTAATACACCCGCTATTACAATTACATCAAAGACTGCAATAATTATTTTATGAATGGGTGCCTTCCACAACTATCTTAGATGGTTCGAAGTATCTTCAATTGCCGTGATTGTTAGTTCAGGGCAGTGACCACCAATCTCAAAGTACAATACATAGTCATCCAATGTTGAAATAATTGATTCTTTATTTAAGCCAACAACAGAAAATGATGATGATGTCATAATCAGGAAATTACCTATTGATTTCTATATGAGTTATGGGAAGAGAAAGTTAGATCAAATCATTATCTCTAAAGATGGAGTGAGTGAATCTCAATTCAACTAGATCCTAGACATTGAGTTGGATAAGATTATTGAGGCTTGCAAACCTCTTGACAAACAGTGGTCATGCCTCCAACATACTACTTACGGGCAAATACATAAGGGCTACGACAAACACGAGCTTTGGTGGGCCATCATAGTATATCCACCAGAAATCCAAAAATGTCCCCGCACATGCACCGCAATTTGTATATACATAGATACACAAAAGAGGTCATTGCAATCACAAGACTCACATGGGCCCTGATGAGTGTGTTTTGGAACACACGTGACGTGTAGGGATGCTGCGTTGGTCTATAAATGAACGTAGTTCGAGCCCAATCATTCTATATAGATAGATAAGAGTCGTCACTACTCGAATTATCAAACATATATACGGTCAAGGCGTCGACCATAATACCTGTTTTATACGGTCATATAAGGCTTTCAACAAAGAAAATTTATTAACTAAAATATAGGTCCCACGAAACCCGATCCTCTGTCGACAGCTCGACAGAGTTGACAAGGTTCAATCTACAAATGTAAATGACTCCATCACCTGATGATGGTCGCATTGCATGTAAATCTCAATCGGAGGGGTTCATTTCAAACATTTCAAATGTTATCCCAAATACCCAAAGATACAAAAAAATCTCGAGATCATCCAAATCCAAAATATTTAAAATTTAAATTCATAAATCCAAACACTTCAAACAAAATCCATCCATCCTCCTCAACAATTTGTCGAGGTGGACAAATTGAAATTTACTTTAGCTCACATAGAGCTAATGCCTAGTCAAAAATATCACTAGGATCCATTCTCAAATAATATCTTGTCAATAAGGACGTGGTATGTGTCCTCTAACCGACGATTTTGTCGTCAAATGGCACTGCATGATAAACGGTTATGACCCAGAGCCTTTTGAATCAAGTTGTTTTGCTACCAAATGACACCACGAGATACCAATTATGCCCAGAGCCAATACGTTCCTTAGTGATATCAAATCCTTGATATATGCATCAATAGGATATGATCGAAAGGGCACAAAGCCCTTTGTTAGTTAAGGTGGATTCAAATTTGTCCCCTAAGATAAACATTCACCCCATATCTACAAGGTCTCCTTAGATGAAGCAACCCATGGTTGCCGACAAGGATCCTTCTATTTGGTTGGGGGTCGATTACCTCCTCTAACTAAGTAGACCAGGGACCACGATGGCTCGGGACGATAGAATCATGGGATCTTGATCAGGTCCATCATCATTCCCCCACCATCTGCTTTAAGTGCAAGATGGTGCAATTTCCATTTTTAAATATCATATTTCCGAATTCCCAAGCCCATGCTGCTACTATATGTCAGATGCACGTATTCTCTACGTATCTGATTGACGACTAGCCTTAATCGAAAGTTCTCTCTCATGATCGAGAGGGGTAATTAACTATAGGGGCTTGCGCCTATAGGAAATCAGAACTCAGATCATAAAGTTCTCACAAAATGAGGGCGAAATCTCTAGGTAGTGTCTTATATATAAACTCATCTGCCTTCCCAAAATTTATCCTGGTACTTAATCCGTTAAAACTCCCCCGAAGAAACAGAAGCGGGGGAGGCAGGGGCCGAGTTTTTGGAGCCCACATATATTCATTTTATTAAGTATAATTATTTGTTTAATATTAGCAACAACAACAACAATAACATCAAGCCTTTATCCCATTATGTGGTATCGGCTACTTGAATCTTTTTTCTTCACTGTGTCCTATTAAGAGTCAAATTCTCTTTTAAATCTAATAAAGAAATGTCATTTCTAATATTTTCTAACCATGTCTTTTAATGTCTACCTCTGACTTTCTTAACATAAGCCAAATCTAATACATCTACCATCTCTAAACTTATTTGCCTTTGGACATACTACGACCTTTTCATGTATATGCTTGTTTCGTATCATGTTTTTAAGTGTAAAGCCACTCATCTACCTGAGCATCCTCATCTCTTCAGCAATTAACTTAATATTATGCTTCTATTTTAATGGCCATCATTCTGCACCATAAAGCATTGAAGGTCTCACCACCATCTTATAGAATTTTTCCTTAAGTTCACAATAGGCTTGATGCATTCCTCAACTTCAACCATCTAACATGAATTCTACTGATAATAACTCCATCTATTTCAACATCACTTTGAACAATAGACCCAAGATATGCAAAACATGTACTCTTATTAATGACTTGATTGCTCAAAGTCGCAATCTCCCCCACTAGATCTATTACTACTAAAACCTTTAGGCTCTAAGATTGACCTCTATAATTCAAGTTCATCTTCAACTCACTGTCTAGTCTTATCAACAAGAAGAATAATGATCAACAAATAGCATACATCTGGGTACATCCTGTTGCAAATGTCTAGTAAGTACATTCACGAATAAAGCAAAAAGATATGTGCTTAAGGTTGATTCTTGATGTAATCCAACTGAAATAGGAAAAAGCTTGGTCAAACCAACTTGCGTTTGAACACAAGTAACAACTCCTACATACATATTCTTAATGACTTGAATATAAGTATGATTAACCTCTTTCTTGTCTAGAACTCTCCATAGCATTTCTCTTAAAACATTATCATATGCTTTCTCTAAATCAATAAATATCATATGTAGATCCTCCTTATTCTTTGTATGCTTCTCCATCAAACCTCTCCATAAATGTATAAGTTCCATAGCAGGCCTACCCAGCATGATTCCAAATTGATTTTGAGAAACATTAAGTTTTGAAAGTGTTACGATTTATTTTTAAAGTTTTGGTTTTATCTTTGTTGCCCCCGTTTTATGGATAGGGAGCCATGAAGTGTATTCATTATCATTGAATATTGATATCAGATTAAAGAAAAATATTCTAGAGGCCAATTGAGTGTTCTGATATAATTGAATTTAAATTTGATAGAAGGTTGACCGCAAACCATATCTATTCAAGCCTGTGCACAACGTTTATTCTTGCTAGTGCCAGAGCTTGAACTCTCATTCATGGCATTTGGCCAGCCATTGCTCCGATCAGCCGTGGAGACTCTTCTTACTGTTTTGTTGGCTTTGGTGTGGGTTCTGATAATCTTTCATTTACTGTGTATAAATAAATATATAAACATTGTGCTTAATTCATCAAAATAGAGTCTTGAGCCAAAAATTTGTGTCAAGAATACAAATCATACGGAATAATTTTTTGGTCTAAGAGATAAAGCAGAAGGTCCCTTCTCCTTGAGAAAATCTCTAAAGATGTTGAAAAGACCATCTTTGAAGATATCCTACACTCCCTCCAAATTTGCCAAATGCCCACCACAGTCATTTTTAGAGAAAAAAACAAAATAAGGGTTTAATCTTGGCTAAACTTTTATATATACTTGTAACTAATATTGACCCATACGTTATTAATAATTAATAATTAATAATAATCATGTAGTTATTTAAAAAAGATTTAACTATAATGTCTGATTGCACATTAAAAAAACTGATAAGCTAGTTTATTAATTCACAAGTTCGTGCTGCTATGTTTGGAGAGGATTCTCATAGAGTTTTTGCCCACCAGTTAATAAAGCAAAACAAATGTCATCAAGAAGTTAGTAAAGTTGAAGGGTGTCAAATGAAATTTTGATTAGAATATGAGAACACTGAAAATGAAGTAAAGGCCAAAACCTTTAAGTAAAAGATGTTAATGATGAATGAGTTTGATTTAAGAACATTCTACAACAAAGAAATAAACTTCCCAATTCTTGAGAAACATTCATAGGAAGTTGATGGTCATACCTTAAGGTTGAAACTCCAATGAAGTTTCATTTTGGAGTGAAATTTTTTTAAAAAAAAGAAAGAGAAATTTAAAACATAAGAAGAATGTGAAACAGAATGAAATTATAAAATTACAGGGTTAACTAATAAAGTAGACCAGAAATCATTTATAAGAATGCATCATGACATGAAAATAGCTTCAGAAATCCCATTTGAGCCAAAAGTATACCAAATTATATTTTGGGTGAAGGAAAGACATGATATAAGAATCAAGAAGATGCCTCACATAGATCTTTGTAGGAGATACTGACAACACAGATATTGATCTCTCTCTCAATTTATATTTTATTTTGACCTCTTCTTTTGCAATCAAATTTAGCCCATCTTTGCTTCCTTTTGCTGCAGCTTGAATTCTCATTCATTTAGATATTTGCCATTTTAGGCTTAACAAGCCACCTGATTTTATCCCTTAGGTGCAATTATTTTGGAAGAACAATCATTTCAGGGGTGCTCAAGAATGATCACATTTAACTTCAGAATTTTTTTGATGAAGCACCAACTTACAACCAAAATGTGCCTTGATGGATGAGTTTGGGTGATTACAAATTTGATTACAAGGAGATTATTCCTGAAATGGGGGAGATTGTAAGATTATTTAAGTACAATGCAGTAGAACTTTTTACATGAAGGTACCATTTAGCATAACAGTTGATATTTCATCATGAACTTTAAAGTTGAGTATTTTCATGCTAGCGTTCTCCTAAGATGGGTTGATATTTCATCATAAACTTTAAAGTTGAGTATTTTCATTCTGGTGCTTCTAAGATGGATGGAACTTCTTAGAAAGTTGCGACGAAGGTACACAAAATATGAGTTTGTTAAACAAAAGAAAACAATATATCAGTGATTGGGAGCTTGAGCTCTGGCATTTAGAATTTGTTTACTTCATCTATGGGTTATTGATAATAGTGAGACTGGATCAGATGGCCTAGTCAGATTAGCTTGTCCAGGAGTTGTTTAATAGTCCTGGATGATTAGACTAATGACCCACATAATTTTTTGAAGTGATTAAATATAGTAAATTTGCCCGGTGGTATAACCAGATGGATCAAAGTGGTTGGTGCTTACACGGCTCATTTTGAAGTCTGAGGAGAGCTCTTCCTAAGCTTACCCCAGAGGATAATCATTCTGCAGAAGTGTTTTCTACTTTTTATTGTTCAATGATTTGATTGGGTTAACTAGCATTTTATGAGTCACTCGTTTAGTGATAGTTAAAATTTATATGATGTTGCAGCATAGAAAGCCTTGATCAAACTTTGGAAATTTTTTCGCAGGCATAACAAGAACCTTTGAAATGTAAAAGAAGCAAATTTTCTTCGCCATATATTTTTTGTATCCCCTGACTATCCCCTGAAAATCAGTTTAGTTTTCTGTTGGTTGTGACTGCTAGTGATAGTTTATTAGAAATACGATCTTATAAATTAGTACTCCTTTTGTTTCTGGAATTTATTTGCAATTCATTCTCTCACCATTTTTGTGACTTTTTTCCTGAGTGTTTCTTTCATAATCTAACTCTTATGTATACATAACTAATATAATCTCTTCTTAATTTCAGATATCTATCTATGACTTGCGAATGTCTGATCCAATTCGAATCAAGGATCATATGTTAGTGCCTTTCCTTACAAGTACTCAAACTGGCTTGCAAGAGAACATTCATCTTCTTTTTAAACTTTTGCTACTGTAGGATTTAGAGCTTTGGTAAGTATGTGTTTTGACCTTTCTAGCTGTTTTGCAGGTACGGAAGACCTATATTAGACATAAAGTGGCATCAGACTCTTAATTCTGTAGATCCTAAATTGATCAGCACTGATAGCCATGTTGTTCGAGTTTGGGATCCTAATACGGTGAGAATTATGGTATCTTGGCGCCTTTTTTTTTTGAATGAATAAAATTTTATCTTTTTCAAGTTTTAACTCTTAGTTAAGACATCTATTTTGCAGATTTTATCATCTCATCTTTTCGTGCAAATGCATTGTATATGACATGTTGCTAAAACCAGTAGGAAACATATTATTTATGTCAAGTTCATGTGGTTTGGATGAATGAATTTGATTCTTGACATTTTTTATTGTATGAGAATACTAACAAACTGTATGAACTTTCTATTGGTGTTGGAATGTCAATATCATTATAGTATATTGCTTGGTTTAGATTGCTTTAGTTTGGAAAAAATAGATTTCGCTCATAATTACTTAGTTCCTATTGCTATCTTGTAAAGGCCATGACTAGGACCTTATGTTTAACCATTATTCTTTCAAAATTATCTCTCTTACAACTGTCTCCTCACACTACACCTTGTGCTATGGCAGGATGCTGATCTTTCTTTTTTGCTTTCAGGGGGATAATTTGATTAATATAGAACCAAGTGATGGTGCCATCAATGACGTTTGTGTTTTCCATGAAAGTGGCTTGATGTTATTGGCTTTGGATTGCAGCCAAATACCGGCCTACTTCATTCCAAATTTAGGGCCTGCACCAAAGTGGTGCTCATATTTGGAGAACCTTACTGTATGATTATTTTGTCTCTTTTTCTTTACGAAATTAATGGAAAAAAATGTTCTAAACTTATCTTTACTTCTTATTTTGCTTCCTGAAGGAAGAGATGGAGGAGGGATCACAAGCTACTATATATGATGATTATAAATTTTTAACAAAGGAAGACCTTGAGAGGTTGCATTTGACAAATCTAATTGGCACAAATTTGTTAAGAGCTTATATGCATGGGTTCTTTATTGACTATCGTTTATTCAAAAAGGTTTGCATCTCTTGCCTTACAAATTTAAAATTCATAGATGCTTTCTTAGTGAACAATTTCTGGGTTGTCATTTGTATTGAATACTTTTGTTGTAAAGCTGCTCGTTTGGGGCATTTCTCCCATAAGCACTTCTGTTGATGCTCGTAAGTTCGATGTTTCAAAATGGAGATTATGATTCCTCCTTTTATTGTCTTAATCATCCCGTCAGATATCCTATGTCTTGGAAAATTGACTTTTTCCAACAGTTTTTCATAAAAATGCAAGCAACCATGGGTTCATGTAATTTTATAAAGTTTATCAATTTTGCATTCATTATCAAATTCTCCTGTAGCTTTATGCTTTTGCAATTTTGTAGAATAAATTTCCTTATGCTTTTGGAATTTTGTAGAATAAATTTCTTTCTTGCAGTTGTTGAAAGCAATATGCGATCCAAAGATCTTAGCTTTTAATATTTTATATAATAGATTAGATACTAAGGAGGGAGAAAGATATATGTATAAGTTAGTTAAACAAAAAGATAGGAGTAGTAAGGATTTAGTTCAAGTGAAGTGTACTAAGGATGAAGATCAAAAAGTATTTTTCTTAGAAGATGATATTCAACATGGGTGGATGTAATATTTTGCTAGACTTTTTAATGAAGAATGTGAAAATACCTTAGCACCTTAAATGATAATAAAGATTTTTTTTTATTGGCATATTAGTAAAATTGAAGATAGAGAGGCTTTAAAGAAAATGAAGTGTGGAAAAGCTGTTGGACCAGATGATATTCCAATAGAGGTCTGGTAATGCTTAGGAGATGAAGGAATTTCATGGCTTACTAAACTTTTTAATACCGTTTTAAAGACTAAAAAGATGCTAGATGAGTGGAGAATGAGTGTGTTAATTCCTATTTTTTAGAATAAAGGTGATGCAAATGATTGTGTGAATTATAGAGGAATTAAGTTAATGTGTCATGAAAGTTTGAATAGGTTGTTAGACCTAATAAAATTATCCCAAGGCTAACCAAGAGGGGGGGGGGGAGTGAATTGGTAATTTAAAAATTCTCTTGGATTTTAGAAAATCGATTTAAGATATTTGACATGATGATAGATTTTCACTAAGTATTTTTTTAACTACAAAAATTTAAAGTGCGAAAAATAATGCAGTAAAAAGTAAAAGAATAAAAGACACAAAATTTTATAGTGGTTCGGTCCAACTAGACCTACATCCACTCCCTGAAGGCTCATTCTTCAGGTATTGCACTAAATCAAAAGTCTCTCCTTTTGCTTCTACAGCAAGGCGGAGAAGCCTTTATAAAATCTCTCTTCCACCAACCCGGTGCGGCAGAGTATCGACGTCATTTCTCACCCTCCTTGTGATGGTAGAGTACCAACGTCCTTTCTCTCCCTCCTGGTGACGGCAGAGTACCGTGATCTTCTTTCCTTTGAGCAACCTTGTGAATCCCCTTACAATTCTTCTCGCAAGAGCCTTCAAGGAAGTAGGGAGAATCTTGAAGAATAGATAATAGATTCTTACCTTTGGGCAACCTTGTGAATCCCCTTACAATTTCCTCTCAAAAGAGCTCTCACTCTTCACTCCTAAAACTCTCTCTCAAACACTTTCCTTATCCACTCTCAAAAGAAATTCGCAGCAAGATTTTGAGTGCCAGTTTTTAGGACACTTATATATGAAAGACAAGAAAAACCGACCAAAAAATTAAAAATTTCAACTTGAACGTACTCAAGCCTTACAGTACGATCGAGGATCGACTGTACGAACAATTCAAAAAGGCATGTACGATTGTACAAACTTGATTTCGCACTATGTCATTCGTCCGTACGAACGAACATCGTACTTTATGAACAATTCAAAATTGAACAAGTTCGTCTGGTACAAATATATACGAACCCATTTCGTACACTGTGAGTCATCTTTACGAACCCAACATCGTACAATACGAATTGTTTTAACAAATCATGTTTCGTTTGGTATGAACATGGACGACCCCATTTCGTACTCTGTGAGTCATCTGTACGAACCCACCATCGTACAGTACGAACAATTCAAAAAATGATGTGTTCATATGGGATGAATTGATACGCACCCATTTCGTACTTTGGAAGTCATATGTACAAACCCTACTTCGTACAATACGAATTGTTCAAAAATGATGTGTTTGTATGGGACAAATTGGTACACACCCATTTCGTACTCTGGAAGTCGTCTGTACGAAACATTATCATACAGTACGAACAATAAAAAAATTTCCTATGCATGATTTGATTAACTTTGTTTTGGAGGAATTACAATGACAAACTATCCAGTACGATTAGTTTTAAAACTTGAAGTTTTGATTCACTACCCCAGTGTGTGTGCACGGTAACCCAATTACAATCACACTCTCTCAGACTCAAGAAAAATAGAAAAATTACAGACTTCATTACATGAAACCCTAATCTAATCTGTCTTGAAGTGTTTAACAGTCTGGAGTATAATTTCTCTGAAATGTTAGTACAAAAAAAAAAAAAAAACCCAATGTATGTTAGGAGAAACAGTAATAATAACAATTATATTTTTGTATCATCAACAAATCACATGATGTAAAACTTAATCTTGAAATCTAAGTTGCAACATGTCATACTTTTAAGCTGTGGGAGCGAGTTATGGAGCGTAGGTTGCGGCATGATACTAATGTTTCTCAAAATCAAATTGGATTCATGTCAGGTAGGTCTACTATGGAAGCCATACATTTATTGAGAGGTTTGATGGAGAAATATTGAGCGTAGGTCTACTATGGAAGCTATTACTTGTGTTCAAACACAAGGTGGTTTGATCAAGTATTTTCCTATTTCGGTTAGATTATATCAAGGATCAGCCTTAAGCCCATATATTTTTTGCTTTAGTCATGGATGTTCTCACTAGAAATTTGCGAGATGATGTACGTTAGTGTTTGCTTTTTGCTGATGATATTCTTCTTGTTGATAAGACTAGAGAGGGAGTTGAAGGTAAATTTGAATTATGGAGGTCAACCTTAGAGTCTAAAGGTTTTCGCTTGAGTAGATCTAAAACTGAATATATTGAGTGTAGCAATAGACCTAGTGAGGGGATTGTGACTTTGGGCATTCAAGTCATTAATAAGAGTACACATTTTAGGTATCTTGGATCTATTGTTTAGAGTGATGGTGAAATAGATGTGGATATTATCAACATAATTCAAGTTGGATGGTTGAAGTGGAGGAATGCATCGGGCTTGTTGTGTGATAGAAAAGTCTCCCTCAAACTTACGGAAAAATTATATAAGATGGTGGTGAGACCTGCAATGCTTTATGGTGCCGAATGTTGGCCATTAAAAGAGAAGTATAATACGAAGTTAAGTGTTGCGGAGATGAGGACGCTCAGGTGGATGAGTGACTTTACCATTAGAGATAGGATGCGAAATGAGCATATTTGTGAAAAGGTTGAAGTAGCTCCAGTGGAAGATAAGATTAGAGAGAATTCCCTTAGATGGTTTGGTCACATAAAATGGAGGCCTTTCGATGACCCGGTTAGAAAAGTTGAGATATTAGATTTGACTTATGCTAAGAAAGGTAGAGGTAGACCTAAAAAGACTTGTTAGAAAATATTATAAATGATATTTCTTTATTAGATTTAAACGAGAATTTATTTGACTTTTAACATGACACTGGAGAAAAAAGATTCATGTAGCGGACCACACGTAGTGGAACAAAGGCTTGATGTTGTTGTTGTATCATGTCAAGGTCATTGTACCAGCCTGTTTTTCTCTTCTAAATTGATAAATTGGGTTGATGCCATTTAAACAGAGTTTTCAACAGAAAAATTCCACAAGGGATGCTTCCAATGACTATTTAAAATGTTGGTGCTCCAGTTCTTTTTCTTGCCTTACATTCTATGTCTATAGTGCTGTTCCCTCACATGATATTGCTCTACGGAATTTTTTTTGGTTCCTTCGGGACGTCAATTAAGACATTTAATAGTAGCAGTTGTTTTGTTTTTTCCTCTGTTCTTGCTTCAATTTGTCAGTCAATGAGTCTCATACTAATGCAAGAAGGTTTAGGAGCAGCCTATTATTTCAACTATGATGTTGCAATGAATTTAAGTCCATATAGGCTTCAATACAAGGAGACGAATTTCCTCATAATTAGATTGTTTTACTTATATCACATTCAAAGAAATGACATCCAACTTGTATCTCAAGATCTCAAATTAGGATAATATATTTATTGAATCAATTTTTTTTTTAAAAATTACATGACTTAGCTAATCCAATAAATATCTTATTCCTAAGTCTTCCAATTCTTGAAGTGGATAAGATCACATAACAAAAACTGATGAAAGAAAGTACACGCAAAAGCCACATAATCTGAATAACCGCAAGAACCAAGTTAAACTTGTACGATAGGTGCTAGGAATCTCACATAGCGTAGGTGCTGGAAATCACATGTAGGATATGCACTAAAGCAATCAGGAAAAGAAACAAATGAAGTCAGACCATATTAGAAGGCCAGAAAAGTCACACTCAAATTGAAGAACTGCAATAGATGAAAGACACTGTAGTCTTGAACATAGCAATATAAACTCAGTTATTGTCTTGTTACATTTGTTTAGCTTGAGAAAATTTGACTGCAAATTTATTATTTGGTATTCATCAAACAAATTTAAGCATAAATTTATTGCTTATTGTAGAATAATTCATGATTCATCAGAAAAGTCACGCTCAAATAGAAGAACTGCAATAGAGGAAAGACACTGTAGTCTTGAACATAGCAATAGAAACTCAGTTATTGCCTAGTTACAATTTTTTTTGCTTGAAAAAATTTGACTGCAAATTTACCATTTGGTATTCATCAAACAAATTTAAGCATAAATTTATTGCTTATTGTAGAATAATTCATGATTCATCAAAAAAGTTTACCACAGGAATGCGCTAGATATTTCTAGAATTCACCATTCATAGTGGACATAATTTCTTCATTCAAAATTGGTTCAGTAACAAGTTGTCTATGATAATTTGATAATGTGATGGATGCTGATTTATGAGGAGACAAGAGTGAAGAAACATGAAATTGATAGTAGGATCATGAAATATGGTCATATTAGATATATTGAAAGTTCGATTAATGCCAGAACTTATTTGAATTTTTTTTTAGGAGTTAGTTCCATTATGCTGCAAGATTTTATATGACCTTTTTTCTCTCTTTAATTTCTTCTAAAAAGTCTTTTTGAATTTATATCATTTTTATTTTATCACCAAGTAGGAACTCCATATTATTTTTATTCGTGTGAGTATAAAGCTTATAATATCATAATTATCGATCCATACTCTTTGAATACCTTATACAAATCATGAAAATTATGCAATAGAATTAAGCAAATAATAAATATTCTAAGAGATTAATGTGGTTCCTACGGGAGACTACTAATGGCATGGTAAATTTAATGTAGGTGCATATTTAAATATAAAATCATCACGATACAAAGACCTTAGTTTTTAGTGATTTATATAATAGATTAGATACTAAGAAGGGAGAAAGATATATGTATAAGTTAGCCAAACAAAGAGATATGAGTAGTAAGGATTTAGTTCAAGTGAAGTGTATTAAGGATGAAGATCAAAAAATACTTTTCTTAGAAGATGATATTCAACAAAGGTGGATGAGATATTTTGCTAAACTTTCTAATGAAAATTGTGAAAATAAGATTGACTATAGTGACCTTAGCACCCTAAATGAAAATAAAGATTTATGTTTTTATCGGCGTATTAGTAAAATCGAAGTTAGAGAGGCTTTAAAAAAATGAAGGGTGGAAAAGCTGTTGGACCTGATGATATTCCAATAGAGGTGTGGAAATGCTTAGGAGATGAAGGTATTTCTTGGCTTAATAAACTTTTTAATACTATTTTGAAGACTAAAAAGATGCCAAATGAGTGGAGAATGTGTGTGTTAATTCCTATTTTTAAGAATAAAGGTGATGCACAAGAATGTGTGAATTATAGAGGAATTAAATTAATGTGTCATACTTTAAAACTATGGGAGCGAGTTATGGAGCATAGGTTGCGGCATGATACTAATGCTTCTCAAAATCAATTTGGATTCATGCCGGGTAGGTCGACTATGGAAGCCATACATTTATTAAGAGGTTTGATGGAGAAATATAGAGAAAATAAGGAGGATCTACATATGATATTTATTGATTTAGAAAAAACATATGACAAAGTTTCAAGAGAAGTGCTATGGAGAGTTCTTGAAAAGAAAGGAGTTAATAATGCTTATATTCAAATCATTAAAGATATGTATGCAGGAGCGATTACTTGTGTTCAAACATAAGGTGGTTTGACTAAGTATTTTCCTTTTTCGGTTGGGTTACGTCAAGGATTAGCCTTAAGCTCATATCTTTTTGCTTTAGTCATGGATGTTCTCACTAGACATTTGCAAGAGGATGTACCTTGGTGTATGCTTTTTGCTGATGATATTCTTCTTGTTGATAAGACTAGAAGAGAGTTGAAAGTAAACTTGAATTATGGAGGTCAACATTAGAGACTAAAGGTTTTCGCTTGAGTAGATCTAAAATGGAATATATGGATTGTAATTATAGTAGTAATAGACCTAGTGAGGGGATTGTGACTTTGGGCGATCAAATCATTAATAAGAGTACACGTTTTAGATATCTTGGATCTATTGTTCAGAGTGTTGGTGAAATAGATGGGGATATTATCAGCAGAATTCAAGTTGGATGGTTGAAGTGGAGGAATGCATCGGGTTTGTTGTGTGATAGAAAAGTACCCCTCAAACTTAAGGAAAAATTCTATAAGATGGTAGTGAGGCCTGCAATGTTTTATGGTACTGAATGTTGGCCATTAAAAGAGAAGCATAATATTAAGTTAAGTGTGGCAGAGATGAGGATGCTCAGGTGGATGAGTGGCTATACCCTTAGAGATAGGATACGAAATGAGCATATACATGGAAAGGTTGGAGTAGCTCCAATAGAGGATAAGATTAGAGAGAGTCGCTTTAGATGGTTTGGTCACATAAAATGACGGCCTTCCAATGACCCGGTTAGAAGAGTAGAGGTATTAGATTTGACTTATGTTAAGAAAGGTAGAGGCAGACCTAAAAAGACATGGTTAGAAAATATTAGGAATGACCTTTCTTTATTAGATTTAAATGAGAATTTGACCTTTAATAGGACACAATGGAGAAAAAAGATTCATGTAGCCAACCCCACGTAGTGGGATAAAGGCTTGTTGTTGTTGTTGTTGTACTTATAAATTTAGATTGAAACTATAAATTATATTGTGCAACTAGTATATCTTCGAAAGATGAATTACAGTCTCTCTAATATAATAAACTTCAACAATACTCTTCTCTTTTTTTATTGTGTATATGGTGCTATGTTGAGGAGATTTGATTGATCGTCTCTTTAAATTTATTTATTATAAGTGTGATACATAATAAAATGATTATAATATACATCAACATTTAAAGATCTTGATAAAATCTAATAATATTTCGTTAATGAACCTTCGCTTAATGAGTAAATTATATTTAGCTGCAAGATGTTTAAAACTTTTATAATATTTAAAGACACTAGAATTATTTTATTTACAATTCTTAGATTGATTATGCAATTGGTCCTTATATTGTAGCCCATGCTAGTTTTGTTTTACTTTCAACACTTTGTTAGAATAATTTACCACGTATTACTAATTTATTAATTTTGTTTCAACAATTTTAATTTTTTTATAATCAAATAGATGTGAATGTTTAATGAAGTCTTAAATTATTGATCCACTTTGAGAAGATCATACCATCTTCAAATGTGAAAATTTAATTTTGAACCTCACAACAGTGATAGTTTGTTTAAACCACAACTTACCCGGTCTTATTTAAATTGCCTCATTATTAATTTTTTTAATTGCACCAAATGAGATGTCCTACATTTAGTGGGCATGATAATGCAAATAAAGTCTCACATAGAAATATGGATCATAAAAGAGTCAAACATTCGATCGAAAATCACACCATATTTGAAAGAACAATCATATTTTATCAAATTTGAAATATTCAATTATTCCGATTACCCAATCACTAATTAGATATTTGAAAATAGAACAAGGAGTGTAGACTTTGTGTTTGTACAAGAAGATAACTCTAAAAATTTGTAGCCTCCAACTGCAACAAACTAAAGAATCACATCCAATCTAACCATCAGGTTAAGAGGAAAGTAAAGTACTTTTAAATAACACATTTTACATGTCTCCAATCCCGCTTTATTTATTATCACAAATTTACTCAAGTTACAAAAATATCAAAATAAATTTGGCAATGACGATGTTGAATAAATTCCAGAACTGAAGATATGATTAAAGGATGTGTAGAACTTGCGCAAGCTGTGCAATGGAACCCGCCATGTCTAAGTAAACAGTGACCTCTAGGGAAGCATGTACTTTTCTGGAATTGATTAACTCACGGGTCTAAAGAAATGATACGTATAAAAGACAACTTGAAACCAAGTCAGGCCCATCACAGCCCAAGAAACCAAATGACAATCAAGCAGCCCATTGTGAAGGTTTAAATAATAAATTACATCAGCGGCCTATTGCTCACAATGACAATGAACAAAGCCACGACCATCAGAGAACCAGTGACCAATACCAAATAGAGGAAAAAACTGAGAACCACACCAAGTAAATACAGCTATTCTTTACAGGGATCATCATAGGCATTCTTATATAAAAAAAAAAGTAAAAATCAAAATAGTTACTAACTCAGCATTAACTGAAGTAAAATCAGAACTCAGATTTGCGTCACTATATGTTTAATTTTGTAATTTTATTAGCCATCCTGAGCTACTTAGGTATTATGGCGGTGCTATAAGTTTTAGGTGGTCCGGTATTATGGAATTAGTGAAATTAATTACTGAAGGAATTAATTGCTCTCTTGGGCCACCCACTTTAATGCACTCTATTTAGGCTTTCCTATTGCTGGGAATTCTTGTTAGAATTGCTTGTTCTATTTGATGTAGTATTTGGTGGTTGGGCATTGTTGCTTTTATAGATAGTGGATGAATTTATTGTATTTGTACTTTTTCGGACTTGTAATATATTTAATTTACTGTGTTTTAAGTGTTTGCTTTTGTTTGTTTGCTTTTATTTTAATTGTACTTGTGATCCTGATATTTCTAGTTTTATTCTGTCATCTAGGATTAGTTTGTTTCAACATATGTGTTTGCAAGTGAGTGAAACTCAATTTCAGTATTTGTTTCTCCGGAATTGAATTAAAGTGAGTTCTTATGCTTGAAACTCGCCTACAGAAAGGTGAGCAATGAGTTTCACTTGTGAACTCTTGAAAGTCACCTTGCTTTCTTACTATTTTGCATAAACTACTTATATAATTACATAAAGTTAAAAGGAGCTTCAGTGGGATATTACTTATATTCGTAATCACAATAAGATAATACAAAGATAGTGGATAAATATGATATTTATTGCAATCCACAAGAACATTGAAATTGAGTTTCCAAGAAGTGAGTGCATGCAAAACAAACAAGCTTTACTGAAACGCATTTTTTTGAAGCTCACTTTTGGAGGTAAGCTCCAACCACTTTAAAATACTTGCATGGAAACAAATTGGTCCCTAGAGGACTAGGTTCCAGAGCATTCAAACCTTTCTTCTGCTCCATAAGAGGCTTAGTCAGTTGATGTGCTATAACTTTTAGTTGGTCTGGGTTCCTTTTTTTTGTAACTTTTTTGTCTGCATTTCTTGTGTACATTTGTCAGAATTATATCGTTTCACTTTCATGATTATTACCATGTTTGTTTTTATTGTTTTTGAGTGATTATTTCTCTTACAATATTTTTTTTCATTAAATGTTACTTTGCTCCACTTTTATAAATTCTGTTCTTAGTAATTGTATTTATCCTTGTAATGGACATTATTATTATTTAAATACAAAGTTATTGATGAGGACATCGTCAGCATTGTCGACGCCGGAGATCGACGACCACGAGCATGACTTGTATTTTCATCATTTTATGTAGTAGTTTATTTGATTTTTATGTTTTTCCGTTTTTGCCCTTATGGGTAGTTGGTCGTTATTGTAGCCCGAGGGGCATTTTAGTCTTTTGTTGTCTTGTCATTTTGAGGCCTATTTATAGGCCATTTTCTCATGTAATTTTAGTTTTGATGAAATGAAAATTTATTCTTGTTCTCTTAGTGAGTTCATCTTCTCCCACGATCTCTTAGTGAGTTCGCCGGAGGAAACTAGATCTCTTAGTGAGTTCTAGTTCGCCGGAGAAAACTTGATCTCTTTGTGAGTTCTAGTTTTCATACTATTTAACATTGTGGAAGGTCAACTTGAAAGCAAATTGAGGTTAGTGAATTCATGGTCTTAGAATTCCAAGAAATTTTCAATTTCTTTCCCCCTCCTGTTGTTGCCGCCGCCCACTCTAAACAGCATAGGCTGTCGGCCCACTCCCCTTCCCCTGGTGGCAGCCTCCCGCCGGCCCCCAGCCCAGCCAACCACTGGCAGGCCTCCGCTAGCCACATCCCGGCCACCCACTGGCTAGCACCCCGCCAGCAGGCTTGCGGCCCCATCCCGCCCCCTGTGAAATTCTGGAATTGATTTTCAAATGCCTCTTGAGCATTGATTACCATCCTTAATTGATTCCTAAAGTTTAGGCAATTGATTCAATTGAGAATTAAAGCTCATTTGAAATTCAAAATATTGCTCAACGTATCAAGCAGTTAAAGGAAGGCTTTCAATGTTATAACACCTGTTTTATTACAGATTTGTGTAAAATCTGTAATTAAAATAGGTGGACCCCACCTTTTAGAATTTCGGCCCCTTTTTGGGCTCCTCCCTCTCTCCTAATCACCCCATTAATTCTCCTTTCAATTATTTTAATTGTTTCCCATTAAAACCTCTAATCCTTCATTAACCGTTGGCACTTCATTTGGAAACTATTTGGATTTCAAATTGATTCTCCCGTCCTCACGTCTTCTCTCTACAGGCAATTTCAGAAAACTGAAATTGCCTTGGCTGGAGGCTTGTTTCTCCCACCCGAATTCCTCCTTGGCATTGGCTGGATTCCTCCACCCTAGCTTTGTCTCCATCTACAGAAACCTGATAGTATTTCAAAGCTTAGCCCCACCCGTTCCCTTCCCTATTATTCACCCAATTAATTCCCATCAAAAGTGCCAATGAAAATTCCCCAAACGCCTCATGCAGCCACCGAATTCCTGCATAAGAGTCTCACGTTCCAGCTGTCCTAGATATCCCATTTGCTGGACGTTCCCTTCTCAACTTGCTGCCAAGAGAACCCCACCCAGTTTCTTCACCGTTCTGTGGCCTGAAGCCGCCCAGGTTGCTGTCCCGAAGCCCTCCAAGGCTGTTTCAGGTTTTCTGCCATTTCCAATGCTGTACAGTGAATTGGAGAGTTCACCATTGCAGCCCGCTGTCCACTAGCATCAAGTTCAGCACGCCTAATTGTCCGGGATGACGTCGTAGCTGCTGTCCAACAATTCTGCGGGTTTCCTTGCACCACACCCTTACCCGGGAGGCCCCAACCGCTGTCCAGAATTCCCTACTCCGGCCACCTATCCAAGAACGACGATCAAAGGTTCCTTCTTCCTCGGAGCGACCTCGATTCTAAGGTGGAGACTCTTCTTCCGCTAAAGCCTAGATTAGTTGAGCGTATGGGCTCCAAAGGTGAAAGTTCTCTTTATTAATTCGTGGATTCTTGTTACCATCGTAGTTTTACAATATTCTTTGTGTTTCTTGATTGTTTGGTTGATTGAACTTGCTCTACTTTGCCCCACCAAGTTAAAAACCACGAATTCCAAGGATCAATCTTTTGCTATAAGTGATAAATTTTACTTTGGGATTATTTGTTTAAATTGTTCTCATTAATTTCTTAAAGTAACTCCATCATCGCATGTACGTTTCACATCAGTTATAGTGCAATATTATACCTGTTTTATGTTATATTTTATGAACATTTTAATAACTTAAATGGATTTCAGAAGCCTCTATAAATTTCTTCGGGTTTCTAAAGAAATTTTTATAAATCTGCAATGATATTATGAATTTATGATAGCAATTCAATCTTTTTTATTTTGTAGGCACAAGCTATTGTAGATCCATTTGCTTATGAAACTTATATAGAGAAGAAGAAACAGGAAAAGATTGAGGCTGAGCGCGCTTCTCGCATTACGGTAACTTGAAATTTTTTTTTTCATGCTAATATGCTGCACATGCTGCACATGCATTGGATCTTGCTTATAAATTCAATTTCGCAGATTAAAAGGAAGTTGCCCAAAGTAAACCGTTTGCTTGCTGCTAGACTTCTTGAAAATCAAGAAGCGGAAGGTGAGGTGATGGTTGCAGATGACCATAATGCAAAAAAGAAATTGTCAAAGAAAAATAGAGGCTTGACGAGTGATATTTTGAGAGATGAACGTTTTACTGCAATGTTTGAGAATAAGGTATATGTGGAAACTGTTTTTGTTCCTTGTGAGAACCCTTTTTACTGCTGGTTCCTTAGTGATATATTCCTCACCCCACCAAAACTGAATTATGCTTTGTGAAAGTCTGTAATATTGTTCAAATAGCAGTTTTTCTTTTTAATTTTCTAATTTTTTACTTTTTCCAACATTTTCTCTTATGGTCAAAGTTTGATTGATACAATACATTCAGCAGTATCATGTATTCAAAATTCAAATAATAAATTTTTAGTGCTTTGTTCACGAAATCCAAATAATATTTTTTTAGCTGTCTTACTGGGAGTTGATATCAATCTAAATTTTGGATTTATAATTCTAAATTCATTTGAGAAGTAGAGGTTTTGCTTTTATCTGCAACGAAGTTTTCTTCTTGCGCCATTTAAACACAATTTGTATTACTGTTTTTAACTAGTTACTTTATTGCTATAAATTCCATGTTTAGATAGTTTTGTTTGGTTATCGTACCACATCAAAATGATTGTATCTGAGAATATGGATTTCACCCATGATCTTTCCACATCCCAATGATTTTATCTGGTATATTGTTCTGTTGAATTTTTTTATCACGCTTTTTTTTTCTGATAAATTTCTGCGTATTTTACAGGACTTTGAAGTTGATGAGCTATCACGTGAATATCTTTCACTTCATCCCCAATCTACCAAGAAGAATTCCTCTCTGATTGAAGAATATTTTGACCCAGTAATGGAGGATGAGGAGGAAGGTACCAGTAGCTCTGATGCTTCAGTAGCATCTCAATCATTAGAAGAGGAGTCTGATGAGGATAACAAGCATAAGAAGAATCCAAAGCGTGTGAGGTAATACTGCTATCAATGATCTTGTATGTTTCTTCCTATTCTTAGTAGAATTTGCTGTGATAAACAATAATAGCTTGCTGTGATAAACAATAATAGCCTGGTAGGTAGGAAAAAAGGGATTTAACCTAGTTATTTAGGGGTCTTCATCTGCTTCCAATTGATGACGCCATATCACAGTAAAAAAATTATGCAAGTATTGTGGAAAATTTAATCTCCATCAGTTGGACCTGCAACAATGTTCCACTGAGCGTAGCAATCGTCCACTTTATTCACCTCATACAACTTCGGCGATGGGTGGAGTGCTTCCTTATTAATTCGTGAACTATTATATTGTTCCATAAGTTATTCACATATTTTGTATGTTTCCTATTAGAGCTATCCTTTATTTTTTTTTATTTTTTTTTTATTTTTTTTATTAGAGCTATCCTATGATTGTGTACATAAACAAATATTGGAATGTGAAAAATAATAAATTCTGTTTAATTCTTATCATGGAAATCAAATCGTTAGACTTTTTCAGCATTTCTATAAGTCATAACCTTTATTGTTGCATTGCCTAGAACTTGTAAGCCTTCTTTGTTGCAGGATCTTTGTTTTTTGTTCCATCTTGTCCTATATTTGTAGCCTTCATTGCTGCAGCTTTATCTTTATCTTTCTTTCTTTTTGCAATCTATTACTACCACATTTTTCCTTTCCATTTAATCACCCATGTTCCTTTGATCTTTAGCTTTTTTTGGAATTAAAATCGGTAACCCAAATCCATTGGGAGAATTACAAAACATTCATTGACATATCATTTGAATGAAAATAATTACTAAGATATCATTTTTTGTGTCTAAGGACTAATCTTGAATTGTGAAAATATGAACAGAAGGATGGAAAATCAAAGCTTGGAACTCATTAACAGATAGGATTCTAAAGAAATTGTAGTTCTTTAGTGACAGTAATGTGGCAGTCATTATTAGAAAATTTCATGATAAGATTGTGATAATTGTGTGAAACGGAGCTTAAGGATAAGATTGTGATAATTTTGTGAAATGGAGCCTAAGGATTGTAACAATTGCATTCTAAGAGTGATATTAGTGCCGTGAATAGATAGAACAAATAAATCTAAGAGCACTTGATACCCTTGTATGGTAATTGCGACTTGAGAGATTTAAAATTTGCTTAATAATAAATTGCCATTGCCAATAGATACCTTAAATTGTTTAATCGGTTGTGGTTTGAGATGGTGTTGAAGAAGGCTATCTTGAATAAATTTTTGAGTGCTTCTACTATCGATTAAAATACTAATATTTTGCGGGTTAATATAGCATGTCAAATGGAAAGCACCTGTATTGAATTGTGGGAGCTTTGGTGGGTAGGACCAATAGCAGTAGGCTGTGGGAAGTTGGGTGAGTGAAGGTGGTTTGGGTGGTACGCGAGGATGCTTGTTGGGGGAATGGGTAGGAAGTGGTTTCCACCATTGGGACGAAGGTATGATTAGAAAATCTTGAAATTTAGATTTGTGATGATGAGCCAATTTCATTGTATTTAAGAGATTAATTGGTTTATTAATAAAAGTTCCCTAACCAATTCTTGTTTAAGATCAAAACTCTAATAACTAATGAGAGTTAATTCAGATAAGTTGAAAATTTTAAAAGAAAGATTTTCTTAAAGCCGTTTGGTATTTAAGAATGAAGTTTGTTGGGTTAATTTGGAAGGTTTGCTGTGGAGGTCTTTGTATGAAGAAATATCAGAACATTTTTGTTAAGAAAGTATGAATTTGGACCAAGGGTTTTGGCCTTTCATTCACTGCCATTTATGCCTAGTTGTTACAGGGCCTTCAAGATGAAAAGAGCACTGGTTGATTGGATTGCATTGTGCCTAAAGCATTGGTGAAATTTAAATTCTTTATTTTGAATCACAGGAGCACTAGTTGATATGCTCCTTGGCGCATAAAAAGCTTAGGGGACACCTTTTGAGTAGGCATAGACTCCTAGAAGAGAGAATGAGGGATAGAAGAAAATAGATTTTGTATTTATTACCCAAATCATTACAACAGGGCTCTATTTAAAGTCTAAATTTTCCTAATGGCCGATTGATTTGGGCTTATGGCTAAATCGATTTAGACCTACTAATTAAAAACAAACGAAGTAAATACAAAAAGGATTAATTAAATATTATTAAAAGCTATTCCTACTGCATGGTTAATACTTTAGGTTTTACTTACGGCTAGGTTGAAACTATTGTTGGGACAATCAGTTGACTGATGTTGTGGATCATGGCTTGTGTTAGGAACTTTCCCTCTTCAACGATATACTCAGTTGTGTGTATTGTTATGTTTAGAATGTTATTCAGTATTTCTAATTGAATCTTCCCACTTATTTTGAATTGTAGTTGGATCTAAGCGAATAAATTGTTTCCTAACAACAGTGCTTGAGGAAGATGATTGGAGTTGATAAAGAAAGAATTGATTTTATAGAATTCAATGACCAAGGAAGCTGCAAACTATCAATTATTTAATCTTTTCTTTCTAATGCTAAGCCGTTGATCAGCCTCGTGTTACACTTGATGTCACTACTCATATCTCCCGAGGCTTTGTCTAAGTTAAGTTCAGTTTGGTTTACGGTTCAGGAATGCATGTTTAAAATCTATATATGTTCCTATTGAATCGAAAAGGGTAGGTTTTTATAGGTTAGGCTGGCTAATAAATAACCTAGTGTTTAGGGTTTAGGATCTGACAAAAAAGGGGTTCATGTGTTTAGGGTTTAGGATTGTTTTAACACGTAGTTGTTGATCAGCCTACTGTTACACTTGATGTCATTACTCTTATATTTCTCGAGGCTTTGTTTGAATTATGTTCGATTTGATTTGCAGTGCATTTTCACAACCTAGTGTTTAGAGTTTGGGATCTGACAAAAAAGTGGGTTGGTGTGTTTAGGGTTTTGGGTCACTACTCTCAGCATAGCATTACACTTGATGTCACTACTCTCATACCTCTTGAGGCTTTGTTTGAATTAGGATAAGTTTGGTTTGTGGTCCAAGAATGTGTACTTACTATTCAGATATGATGTTCCTATTGAATCAAAAAGGGCAGGCTCTTATGGTTGGGTTGGATTGGCTAATGATAACCTAGTGCTTAGGGTTTAGGATCTGACAAAAAGCGGGTTCGTGTGTATGCGCCTTGCTCATAGCTATCTTGACATTGTAAGAAAAATGGTTGACATTTGAAAGTTAGGTGAAGACTCTTTCACCCTAATCCATACATGAATAGACTCTTTTTCGCTAAGAACCATAAAGGTGTCAAAACGAGTCATCAACCATTTACTATGCGTTCCACTTGTCAATGCTATGTTGCGTACGCTTGCGCCCCAAAAATGGTTGTGTACAAGCCATCCGATTAATTATAATGTTCTTTGGATTTAAATATCCCACAAGTTATAGTTAAATTCTTCTCTCGCTTCAATTTCTCAAGTAAAATTGTTCCTGAGATGTTTAGAAGCGATGTTTTTGTCCATACACATCCTTAAAATAGAAAATTTTGATCCAAGAGCAATTATATATATATATATATATATATATATATATATATATATATAATATATATATATATATATATATATATATATATATATATATTACAACTCTTTCACTCAAAATGGTACAAATGCTACTAGCCCCATGAGAAATGTGTTTGTTTCTATTGATGTCACTTTCTATAAAGGCGAATGTTTGCTTTAATGCTACTTACCCCAAGAAGAAATATTATTTATAAATGAATTATTTTTCTTAGATTGCCCTCCTTACCCCTCATCCCTATAAGCAATTCTACTCCAGAACTAGCCACTCATATACAGATCAAGCTTATACCCGAGCCACTTTCAACTCAACAACTATAAGATTAATTATGTAGTTCATCTCCATTGATGAAAGTCCAATCAAACAAATCAATCCCTAATGCTAAACTCGTTAATGAACCATTGAACCTACAAACAAAGTTACCTCAAAGGAACATTCCTTACACTCATTCTTATTCTTATTCTTATCATACAAAAATCTTTCTCACTAACATTAATCTTTCCCTAGTAGTTTTCATACCATTTATATCTTTAAAGTCATCTCTATGCTTTAAATAATGATAAATGAGAATTTGCTATGAGAGAAGAAATTTAGGCTCTCTAAAAGAACAAAATAGGAGAATTGGTGACACAACTAAAAAAAAGTAGGCTATAGATTAGTTTTATTGTAAAGTACAAATCTGATGAGGCATAGAGGTAGACTAGTGGCAAAATGCTATACTCAAACATGTGATTGATATTTTGAAACTTTCAGTATTGTTATTAAAATGAATATTGTTTGTAGTCTCTTATAATTAGCAGGTAATAAGGATTGAAAATATAATGATTTGAGTTTAAAGATTGCTTTCTTACATGTTGATTTGAAGGTATTATATATGGAGGTTCTGTAATGCCCTCAAAATGATCAAAATAATGTAAGCATTAACTTCCTATGAATATTTAATTATTTTATTATAAGTTTATATAGATGTAAATTAAGTTAATAAATTAATCAATTTAGTTAATTAACAATTAACATGATAGTGGATAATACTGTAGTATGCCATTTATTTAATATATATATTCTACTGTATCTATTCCATTAATCTGAGCATGCAAGATTTGATTTTTGACATGCTGCAATCTGATGGCTAAGGGTGAGTTTGGTGGACTAAGTGGAAAAAGCACTGAGATATAAAATAGGTTTTAGTTCGCTTCTCATTCCCAATTTTTTTTTACCATATATAGGTTTATATGGAGTTTGCTAAGCTATTGTAAGTGGGTGCTAGAGGATTCGTGAAGGCTCAGTTGGGAGGATAAAGTCCAGGTAAAACAATCTATAGTTACTAAAATGAACTTTTGTTGAAATCTATGGTTAAAAAAGATGGAATTTAATAATGTTTGTTGAAATTAGTTGGTGGTAGCTGAGTTCATCGTGGTAGATTGCTGGACATAGGAAAAGAAAGAAAATGATTACTATTAAATGAAGAGGAACTTAATTGAGATTGTTTACAAGAGGAAAGGAAGACAAAATCTAGGAGAACAAATTCCTAGTGAGATGAGATACCCAACTAAGATTATAAGAATTATAAATATTTTATTATTGCACTTCATCTTGATTATGCTTATGACCATATTTATTTTAGTTACTTTGTATGAACATGGTCGAATATGTATGAAATTGTTTATGTAGAGAGTAATCTTTATCATTGTTAATGATTTCGTAAAACTAAAAGGGTAAATATTCATAAATAAATGAATAAGAAAAAGGGCACCTAAAGGGCAACTAAAGGGCAACTAAAAAGCAACAAATGGCACATAAAGGACAGCTAAAGGGCAACTAAAGGGCACCTAAAGGGAAGCTAAAGGGCACTAAAGAGCACCTAAATGGCAGCTTAACGGCACCTAAAGGGCAACAAAAGGGCACCTAAAGGGCAGCTAAAGCGCAACTATGCATCAAAAGCATATGTCATTAGGGATAAAAAGGATTACTATATGAAAAGTGAAATAAGTTATGTATGGGTGATAAGCCCGCATAAGGAAATGCGAAAGACTTGATGAGGTAAGACTGCACTCTTAATTCTAGAAGTTGAGAAATTTGACTCAACTTGAATGAGAGAACATCTTCCATTCTAAAAAGTTGGGAAGTTAGACCTAACATTGAATTGGAACGCTGAAATGGTGCAAATGCTTATAGCCATCATATGATTTGTTTAAGAATGTTAAATAGTTTTGATAAAATGAATAATACTACTAAGCTAAACACTTCTAGACTCAATATGATCTTTTAATATGTTTTAATTATGTTAGCATTATTAAGCATTTCTTATTTGTCTATTATTATTTCTTATAAATTACTTGTGTAATTTATTGAGCCAAACTCATTAGCAGTGGTTGTACTGCAGGAAAGGGGAAGGAGCCCTTGGGACAAAAAAAAATGTGATCGTTCTGAATGCTGGATATACAGACTTTTGGGTATGTAAATGAATTTTAAAAGTTTTAATAGATCTCTATGTATTTACTTCAATTATATTTGATGTTTATTAATGGACGTTATATGCTTTCAATTATTAATTATGGAATTAGATAGGTTGGCAAGTTAGGAGAATCTAATTAGATTTCTTTTTCTCACTCCATTCTGAAAGTGGTAGCTCAGAATGGGTGTTAGTATGAAGGAATCGATTTAGATTTTCTTTCTCTGTTATATTCCAGATTGATTGTTAAGGAGTATGTCAAATTGGGGTGTGACAGAAATGCTCTATACTAATTTCTATCACACCCCAATTTGACCTACCCTTTAACAGTCAATCTGGAGTATAACAGAGAAGGAAAATTTAAACCAGTTCCTTTATACTAACACCCATTCCGAGCTACAACTTTCAGAATGGAGTGAGTAAAAGAAATATATTTAGACTCTCCTAACTTGCCAACCTATCTAATTCCATAATTAATAATTGGAAGCATATAATGTCCCTTAATGAACATCAAAATATAATTGAGGTAAATACAGAGCTCTATTAAAACTTTTAAAATTCATTCACATATTCAAAAGTCTGTACATCTAGCATTTAGATCTTGTTTTAGATCTCTTTGTACACCCAAAACGTATTTACACCAAAAGAACGATCATCTTTTTTTATTGTCCCAAGGGCTTCGTTCCCTTTCCTACAGTATAACCATTGCTAATGAGCTAAGCTCAATGAAATACACAAGTAATTTATAAAAAATACTAATAAATAATTAAGAAATGCTTAACAATGCTAATATAGTTAAAACATATATTGAAATGCCATATTGAGTCTAGAAATGTTTAGCTTAGCAGTATTATTCATCTTACCAAAACTGTTTAACATTCTTAAACAAGTCATATGATGGCTATAAGCATTTACACCTTTTCAGCGTTCCAATTCAAGGTTAGGTCTAAGTTTCCAACTTTTTAGAATGGAAGCTGTTCTCTTATTCAGGGTTGAGACAAATTTCTCAACTTCTAGAATTAAGAGTGTAGGCTTACCTCAACAGGTCTTTCGCCTTTACTTGTGCGGGCTTATCCCCATATATAACTTATTTCATTTTTCATATAGTCATCCTTTTTAGTTCTAATGATATATGCTTTTGATGACATAGTTGCGCTTTAGGTTCTCTTCAGTTACCCTTTAATTGCCATTTAGTTACCTTTTAGCTGCCCTTTAGGTGCCGTTTAGTTGCCCTTTAGGTGTCGTTTAGTTGCCCTTTAGGTGCCCTTTTTTTCGTTCATTTATTTATGAATATTTCCCTTTTATACTTACGAAATCATTAACATTGATAAAGATTACTTTCTATATAAACAATTTTATATATATTCGATCATGTTCATACAAATAACTAAAATAAATGTGGTCATAAGCATAATCAAGATGAAGTGCAATAATAAAATATTTACTAATTCTTATAATCTTGATTGAGTATCTCATATCGCTAGGAATTTGTTATCCTAGACTTTGTCTTCCTTTCCTCTTGTAAACAATCTCAATTAAGTTCATATTCATTCAATAGTAATCATTTTCTTTCTTTTCCTATGTCCAGCAATCTACTACAATGAACTCAGCTACCACTAACTGATTTTAACAAACATTATTAAATTCCATCCTTTTTAACCATAGATTTCAACAAAAGTTCATTTTAGTAACTATAGATTATTTTACCTGGATTTTATCCTCCCAACTGAGCCTTCACGAATCCTCTAGCACCCGCTTAAACATCTTAGCAAACTCTAGATAAACTTATTTGTGTTAAAAAAAATTGGGAATGAGAAGTGACTAAAATCTATTTTATATCTCAATGCTCTTTCCACTTAGTCCACCAAACTCACCCTTAGCCGTCAGATTGCAGCATGTCAAAAATCAAATCTTGCATGCTCAGATTAGTGGAATAGCTACAGTAGAATATATATGTTAAATAAATGGCATGCTATAGTATTATCCACTATCAAGTTAATTGTTAATTAACTAAATTGATTAATTTATTAACTTAATTTACATCTATATAAACTTATAATAAAATAAGTTAATAGTCATAGGAAGTTAATGCTTACATTATTTTGGTCATTTTGAGGGCATTACAGGTTCCACAGGGGTTTGGCTCAAACAAAAAACAAAAATATATAGACTAAAATATATTATATGCATTAAAGCAATCTCCAAGGGCAAATTCAGGAGGCTCACCAAGGTATTGCACATCATGAGATACAAACAAAGTTTAGATGATTATACATTATTTGTGAAACATGACTTTATGGGGAGTTTCTGTGCTCTAGTTAATGCAAATGACATCGTCATAACATGGAGTGACTTGGAAGTTATGTAGACTTTAAAGAAGCTGTTCGGAGAATTTGAAGTCAAAGAATAAGGCAAGCTAAATTAATTCCTTTGTATTGAGATTGCACACTCTTGACATAGAATCTTTATATCACAATAGAAGTACTAAACAAATATGTTGAATGAAACTAGTTGGGTGCATGGATGTCGAGAGCCTCTTATATACAATCGTAAACTTGTAGATGCTCTAGAAGGCAATTATAGAAAAAAATCTTCTATCAAAGATGTAGGGAAAGTTTATCTACCTATTACATACTATATACGATATTACCTATGTTGTTAGCATGGCAAGTCTATTCATGCATAATCATAAAGAATCACACCTTTGGGTATTACATTGAATTTTGCATTATTAGAGAGAAACTACAGATAAAAGAATTCATTCAAAATGGTGAATGATCTGACACTTAAAGCCTGCATATATGTCGATTATACATGAATTATGGTTAATATGAGGTCAATTTTAGGATATTGCACATTCTTTAGAGGCAACACTCATGACTTGGAAATTTGGAAAACAAAATTTCGCAGCATGATCTAGCACACAAGCCAAATTTATATCCATGGCACTAGTAATCAACTAATTATTTTGATTGAAAATTATCCTATATAAGATTTGAAGGTTAAATGTAAAGATCCCATTTGGCTTTATTGTGAGAATAAGTTAGCCATCAATATTGCATATAATTCTGTGCAAAGTGATCGAACAAAATATAATGAAGTGGTTATACTTTTTATAAATGAGAAGCTAGATGGTATAATATGTACTCGGTTCATTATAGATAGGCAATCGGAGGCATTCTCATCAGAGTATTGTCATGAGTAATAATTAAAATTTGACATGCCAACTTGGAATGAATATGCACTCATTCATTTTTTGGGGGAGAATGCAAAAAAAAAAAAAAATCAATCCCCATCAATTCCACTTCCCTCAATATTTCAGTGAGGCAAATAGCCCTCCACCTTATTCATTTCATGTCACTTGCTTGAGATTATTAGTGCCATCTCATCTATTCGTAGATTATTATAATTATTCATTAATTATTATTGTCTACCTAGTAATTCATTGATTATTGTAATTATTTTATAATTATTATTCCTTGATTTTATATGTTTTTTTAATAGAAGCTGCCCTATGATTGTATATAAATATAGTGCAAATATTGGAATAAAAAAAATTCTCACCAATTCCTTTCATATATATTAGTTCTGCATATATAACACTGATCAAGAAGGGATGTGGTGGAACGCACGCAATTAAACTGAAATACGGAATCATAAGCAATAAGCAATCGATTTGTTTGAGCTGTATACTTTTACTTGATGGATGTTCTGTACGTTAGATTTTTCACCATCCGCTACATTTATTTTTCTTTCAAAAAGGTTATACGAAGGTTATATTTATCTGCATTTCTCTTCTAATATTTCCAAAAAGGTTATACGAAGTGAAGGATGAGCGCCACGCTGAAG
The DNA here is from genome assembly GCA_022539455.1 of Dendrobium nobile. Taxonomy (NCBI): domain Eukaryota; kingdom Viridiplantae; phylum Streptophyta; class Magnoliopsida; order Asparagales; family Orchidaceae; genus Dendrobium; species Dendrobium nobile. The sequence goes on along the minus strand of CM039725.1, from coordinate 22,759,912 downwards.
CATTTTGGAGCGCAGTTTCCCTTGCAAAGGATGATGCCCTTCCTCTGGGCGAGAGGGTTGCGGCACTCGAGAAGAGATCTGCTGCTCCAAGTAATGTGAAGCTTGGTCTCGGTGGCTCGAGAGAGATTTCCTTTTTGTCTACCAGTACAAAACAGCAAAAGAAGGTTGAGAAACCTCGTGAAGGGAAAAGAAGGGACATTAAACCACTTGGGTTGAAGCCAGGCAAAGCAGAATTCTATGGTAGAAAAAGGCAAAATGGCCGCAGCAGAAGGCACTGACAGGGCATGTGAAGATTGCTTCATTGCTTATATAATGGTAAATTAAGGTCTTTCTGATGCCATCTTACATAGCAATGCAAAAGAGGGCAAGTTTTCTTCCCCACCTTAGTTCACTGATCTACCTAGTTTTGATGTTTAGTTTATTATTAAAATTATTCGATGCGATTTTATTGTGGTTGATCTGTAATACAGATCAACTTCTTTTTGTTTTATTACTGCTGTACATAATTTTGCATGTGTTGAAAAAGTTTGCATGCATATTTTTTAATTAGTTTAAATTTTGTTTTTGGTGGAATTTAGCTGTAATTGTTTGACATTTTAGCTCCAACGGGTTTGTAGCTTCTGCTATTATTTTATTCTGTGGCTAGCTGCATAACGGGAGAAATTATTCTGTGCGGGCTCCGGATGTAGATCAATTTTTTTTTTCTTTGCAAGTGACTCCATTTGAACAAGAACTGATAGAAGGAAATGCTGGAAGTTGCAAGATGAATATTTTGTAGGAACTTCGGAGAACTGCGATTGCCGGATATTGAAAATCAAATAGTCGCTTGAAATGTGAAAATTTCCGGCATTTCATCTTTTTACCTTACTCTGGCGGGCGGGTGTCGGTCGGGCTGACAAGATAGATTAAAATCGGGTTGGTAGTCCTAGCGGACTATCCACGTCGGCATTTTTCACCCAGGCAAACCACTCGTAACAATTTTATTGGCGTTCGGATGTAGCTTTATGTATGGAGTCTGCTCAGAATAATTTCTCGCATAATGGACCTGTTATGCGTACTTAGTTGAATGGATGATAGCAAGGTTGTGATAATCGGACTGGACAACGAACTGGAAGAGGGAGAGGTTCACGGTTCAACCGGTCGAACCGGGGTCCAACTGGATGACGTAATAAATAATAATATTATTAAAAATTAATAAAATAAAAATTATATAATATAAGTATATGAGCATTTAATAATATTTATAAAATTGTATACATATAAATATTATTTAAGAACAATATATTTATAAGAATAATACTTAATATAATATATACATTTATAATATAAAAAATTTATTATCACTAAAATTAATATAAATAATTTATATAATATATATTATAATAATATATACATTTTATATTATATAAAATATTATATTTATAATATATTATATTATATTAATTTATATATTAATATGTTTATTATAATATGTATTATAGTAAATTTATAATACATATTATTTAAATTTATAGCCCAACTAAGCAAAAAATTGAAGCCCAACTAGCCCAAATAAGCTCAAATTCACATTCTAAACTACTCATGCAAGTTTTTTAGTCTCACATCATAAGGGAAGTTTGATGATGTTTCTTTGAACCCTATATAAAATGAGAAGTACACTCTTTTTGAAAATGATTTATGTGAGGTAATTAAAATAACTTATATGTATTATAGTGAAATTAATCATCATATTTTATAAAAATATTTTAAAAATTTAAAAAAAGTTTAATAAAATAAAATATATTTTTAAAATTTTAATTAAAACAAAATTAAATTTTTTTATAAACCGGCAGGTTTTTTCCAACTCGAATCGGTTCACCGGTTGAATCGCCGGTTCAATCCGGTTTGATCCGGTTTGATGCAGAGCCGGTTCTGAAGCTTGATCGGACCGGCCACCAGACCGGTTCACGGTTGAACCGGCCGGTCCGATCTGATTTTTAAAACATTGGATAATAGCCATACAGGCAACAAAATTGTTTAGAAGTTAACAAAAAGGAAAGTAATTATCTCCAGCTATTGCGTAGTAAAAAGTGACAAATGAATAAACACACGGAAGAATAGCTGTGCAACCATCAAAATACATGGATTTTGAGATAGAGCTGAGGAATTCTTCGAGGCTTATGTTCTTCTAATATTGGTGGTTGGCACTCTACGCATTTTAATTTGTTTTTCATCTTTAATTTTCATACTTATTATTTCTCTAATTCAAAAAGTGAGTTATATAGATGAGTATGATTTTTGTCAAATTTCATATATGTGATGTGCAAATTGAGTAATTTGGATTCATTCAAGCATCATATGACATAATTGGCATAAATAGAGGATTTGGGATTTCTTGGTGCCTAGCCTGGCACTTGGCTGCCTACGTTGGTGCCCAGGCGCCCATAATCGGCGCCTAGTTGTGTAGTCCAAAATGCATTAACAAAACTAGGAAGAGAAGAACAAACTCTTAAGTTTTTTATTGTCTAATTTGAAATAACATAATAATGGATACAAAAACAAAGAAAGGAAGGCTAATATGTTAGAATTAGTTAAGACGAATCTTCTTGAAGGTTGAAGATGTTGAAGATGTTCTGGAGATGGTTCTTGATGTTGATTTCTTGATTAGGAAGAAGGGGACAATAGCCCTGCGATCAAGAAGAAGAGAACAACTTTCTTGGTCCAGGAAGAAGGGGATATCAGTGCAGCGGCCTGTCTAGCTAAGAAACAACTTGCAGGTGGTCTGCCAGAGGGGAACCGTCGTTACGATTGCTGGAAGAAGAATTGAAGACTACAGAAAATTATTAGGTCCAGACACCGGATACGTCCGGTGTCCAATAAATTATTGACATGTGGAATGTACACATGTTCGCAGAATTTTAAGTCAAGCGCAACAAAAGTGCAGGTAAAGCACAGTCAAAGTACAATCAAAGCGCAGTAAAAAAGCACAGTCAAAGTGTAGTTCACATGTCAAATTTTAATTGGATATCCAGACCTATTTTTAGATCCGGTGGACCTAATAATTTTTCGAAGACTACATGAGGTTATGACTTCTAGGATACAGGACACCAGAGGATCTCTCTAGCTAGGTTTCTAACTTATCTAAATTTGAAATGATTTGGTTAATAAGCCTTCCTATTTATAAGCTCAAGGCTAGGAAATGGATATTAAAATAAAGAAAAATAAATAAAAACTATTAATAAAAAGTTGGATTTGGCTTGTTAAAATGGACCGATGCTCTGCATCATTCTCCTCGATTTGGAGATGCTTCAGGTTAATCTGAAGCCGCTACTATAGAATAGTATCTTAGACTGTTGTTGGTGGTTTAAGCTTCTTGTACCTTTTGGGTACAAGAAGTGCTAATACAACGCACGGGCTAATGTATTGGCAAAATATGACTTAATGCAACGACACACAACATGTATGTATAGTGCAATTATGCCCAATTGCTTGCATAATATGCCTGCATAATGATGATGTGTGCATGTGCAATATATTATCATGAAAATGTGGTACATTGTTATAAAGTAATGCATATTGTGATATCGAGTGACATGTTTACATGAATTATTATTTCCAGTGCAATGTATGCATGGGGTGGGGGGTTGTATTTTAAAGTGTTTGACATTACTTAGCTTTGTAAAGGATTATCATTCATGTAGTTTCCCCTAAACGAGGGTGACATTGGAAGACTGTCAAAATTTCACCTGAAAATGCAGAGAACTTGGACAAAATACAAATGACTTGAACATGGTCTTAAATCTGAACAGGATGTAAAGTGGCACAAAACTTAAACGATTTATATTGACTTGAACATAAAGCTAAACTTAAATCATTTGACAAAAAAATAATGAATTGAGATTGTAACTTGACACAACTACAAGTAACTTTAACTTGACCTAACAATTACAACACAAGGATGAGATTGCAAATTGAATGACAGAAGACTTGAATGAACTTGAAATCAACATGATTTGAACTCAAATGAACAACAATATCAGACTTTACTTGAATATTGAATGTGTCGCAGGGACCAGACTTTGATTTAATAAATGCAAATTCACATTGAGATGCAAATGTCAATTAACGAACCTAATTTATCCAATTAAAAATCAATGAATGGATGGGGGACTCATACTGAAATTTCAATAGAAATAAATTATTGGCTTGTTGATAAGCAACAATGCGAGCTCTTGATGAACATGGTGATTATATCAATTAATATGCAAATATCAACATGCAACAAGTGATCTGCGATGCATATAAATATACATGAACAAGCATATAATGAACGAATGGCTTACCAATAGTTATATACAAGGAATGCAATATGATTACAAGCAGATCACTTGTTGCATGTTGCTTAACAACAAGAGCTAATAAACTGTGGATGCAACAAGTCTCTCTACAACCAATGTCAACTGCATTGGGGATGCATATAATAGCTCCCACAAGCACTTAAAGATACACATGCAAATGCAATAATTTGCCAATCAACAGAATGAAGCTTCCTATAGATGCACATAAAACAGCATATGGTGAATGCTACAATGTCCCCTGTGATGGCAAATAGACATTCAACATCAGACAGCTCATAGACGAATGAATATATTAACTCGCTTGTGAACAAAAATAGAGATTGCAACATATGCAGATTACGTCAAGTTGAATAAGTTTATTGAGGCTTATGAGTTCCTGATGAATAAATGGTCCCCCAAGCTTACACTAATGATTGCACATAACTCAAAAGTGAAAGATATACAGTATACACCCACACCTATGGACTGTTGTAGAAGACCCATTATACACCCAATCTATTATCCACAAGCAAAATACAAAGTGGATTCATTAAATATGAGTTCCTATAGACCGCCGTGGAAGACCCGTTAAATATCCAAAATGTCCATAAGCAAGCACTGTAGTATGTATGCACTGTGACGTCAAGGGATATTATGCCGGTCAATAAATGAACCACAGTTTGAGCCCGATCCTTCTATATGGATATATAGGAGTTGATACGGCTTGAATTATTAAATAGATATACGATCAATGTGTCAACCGGAATATCTATTTTACAAGTTCATATAAGGCCTTCAAGGCCTATGATAAAAGAAATTCATTAAATAAAATCATGCAGCTGACAAACCTGATCCCTTATTGAGAAGTTGATAGGGTTGATAAGGTTTAGTCAATGAAAATGCCCGTACACCCTAATGATGGTCGTATTGAACGTATATCTCAACTAGAGGGGTCAATTTTAAACATTCAAAATGTCTCCCAAACACCTGCATCGGCCCCGGTGAGCGTGTTATAGGAACAAATGACATATAGGGATATTGCACAGGTCAATAAATTTAAAACTGATCCTGCTAAATAGGTAAATAAGAGTTAGCAAAGTTCAACAAATAATTATAAAATGACCTCAAATACATGCATGGGCCCAGTGAGCGTATTATAGGTACACACGTGATGTTTAGAGATGTTACGCAGGTCAATAAATGAACCGCAGTTCGAGCCTGATTCTCTATATGGATAGATAAGAGTTGACACAGCTCAAATTATCAAACATATATATGATCAAGGTGTCGATCGGAATATCTATTTTATACGTTCATATAAGGCTTTCAAGGTCTATGACAAAAAAATTCATCAACAAAAATATAAAGCCTATGGACTCGATCCTCTATCGATAAATAAATAGAGTTGTCAAGGTCCAATCAATAAAATACAATGCCCTAAACACCCTACTGATGGCCGTGTTGAATATAGATCTCAGCTAAAGGGGTTAATTCCTAATATTTTATATGCTTATCAAATGCCTTCAAACTTTCATAAAATACTTATATTTTCAAATGACCTTAGAGTTACCCCGTTGAATGATGATGGTTGCATTGATAAAAGATCTCAAATGGAGGGGTCAATTTCAAATATTTCAACTTCCACCCAAATACCTGTGAAAATCCAAAACATTAAATTTCAAATATTTAAAATTAAAATTCAACCATTCAAATTCTTAAAGAAAAATTCATTCACTCTCTGCAATATTTTACCGAGGTGGACAAATATAAAAATAACTTTAGCTCACAAAGAGCTAATGTATGGTCGAAAATATCAATATGATTCATTTTCAAATAATCTACTGCTGGTAAGAACATGGCACATGTCCTCTAATCGACAGTTTTGTTGCAAAATAGTATCGCAGGTAAACGATTATGATCGAGGCCCTCTAAACCTGATGGTTTACCGCCAAATGGCACCATCAAATTACGGTTATGGTCAGAGCCCGTATGCTCTCCAATGACATCAAATCTTTGATATATTAATCAGTAGGATATAATCGATAGAGCACAAAGCCCTCTATTACTATGTTGGATTTAAATTTGTCCCCTTAGAAATATATTCATTTCAGGTCTATAAGATACCCTTAGACAAAGCAACCCATGACTGTCGATAAGGATCCTTTTGTCAGGGTTGGGTCGACTACCTCCTCTGGCTAAGTAAACTAGGGACCATGACGGCCTGAGATGATGGAACCATGGGAGCTTGATTAGGTCCATCATCCATTCCCCCACCATATGCTTTAAGTGCGAGATGGTGAAATTTCTATTTCAAATATCAAACTTTGAAAACCAAAGCCCATGCTGCTACTATATGCCAGATAACAAATATTCTCTATGTATCTGATTAATGACCAGCCTTAATCGAAAGTTCTCTCTCATTATCAGGAGGGGTAGTTAACTCTAGGTGTTGCGCCTATAGGAAATCAAAACTCAGATCATAAAGTCCTTGAAAATGAGGGCAAAATCTCTAGGTAGTGTCTTATCTACAAACCCAATCTAACTTTTAAAAATTTACCTGGAAACATAATCAATTAAAACTCTCCTAAAAAGCAATGGGGAGGCCGGGGCTGAATTTTCTTAGCCCACAGATTTCTAGCAATTTCGTTGGGACTTGGTTTCTCTTTCCATCTTTTGTTAGTTATCTCAATGTTATAGTAGGAGCTAATCGGTATAGGCTAAAAATTCTAAATTCCTTGAAGCAATCTTTCAATGAATTAAAATTTTGAATATTTTAAAAATGGTTGTTCAACCATTTATCAAAATTTCTTTAAGCATGGTTTTAAATTTATTTTTATTGCTTGCTTATATTGCCTATTTTTGCTTTTCTATTATTTGGAAGTCTCTACATTTTAAAATTATGGGGTGATGTATCATATGCTGATTACTAACCCTTGCCTTTCATTTATGCAGATGGATATACAGAACACCTAGATGATCGTCCAACTAGGATGGGAACTAGGATCCAATTGACAAATGTTGTCATTGAGCATGAAATGTTGGAGCTATCATCCAGTTTAGTAGTCTTGACTTCTCTCCAGTTATTGCAAGGATTACAGTCGTTCATGTGAATGGCATTAATACTAAAAGGCTTGCAAGGAGACTACATCCTATCGAAACTCCTACTCATCATGCGCATCTGCCAGCGCAATTACCCACCATCGAAGCTGCTACATACATGACGCATCTTCCAGCGTCGCAGGCTACTGATGTAATTTAAATCCTCGCAAGAGGATTTTTATATTTGAACAGTTTTTATAATCAGAGACCCCAGCTACCAAAAGAATTGTGATTGGTGGAATGATTTTCTGTGGTGACTACAAACACCACATTCTGCCAATCGGGATATTTGCAAAAAAAAAAAAAAAAACATTGCTGAAGCTTCCTCATCCCAAGGAAAGCCAACAAAAAGGTAGAGGAGGTAGCTGAATGCTAAGATTTGAGCTCAACAATAATAATTACCGGTCCACTCATCCAATCTATCGACCCAAGAGCCTTAAGCTACCATTCCCACTTGGAATGGGTTCGTGGGCCTACGATGGGTCAAGAGAAATAGCTTCTCTAGTGAGCTGAAGAAGTCATTTTGGGACTAGTAGCCTGAAGTCTTAGTTCCATAGAAGGAGCCTGAAACTCTCTCGGCCCGAGTTTACAGGGTCTTAAAGACTGTAAAAGAAAGATGGATGAATAAAAAAAAAACTTATGGCCTTGATGATTGAAGCCAGAAGGACCCTATTGAGAGAGCGCCTATCTATTGTTATGGAAAGGAAAGAAAGAAAGTAGGTTCCACCTGGTGAGCATCGGGGTTTGACACTTGAATCTTAGGTTTAGGGATCTGCTGTTGAAATGTTCTAACAAAAAGGATAAGAAATCTGAAGGTCAAAGCCTCGCAGAGAAAAAGAAGATAAAATAAACAAAATAACTAATTTGGGTGTGACATCTGGTGCAGTTTCCCAGAGAGTCACCCTCATTCATAAACAATATAAAAAATGGGTTCCAAGAAGACCCATGATGATGCCCATCCTGGTGGTCGACACCTTGGAGAATCCTGGAGGGGTCGGTGAGAGGGGATTCTATCGCTCACCGACCCCTCCAAAGGAAGAATTCAACTTCGATCGCACCCCGCGGATCAAAGAAATCTTCTTGCCAAATTAAGAGCCAGAGATCTAGTGGTGTTACTGCTCGGAGATTCAATTTTTAGAGGAAGAATGGGAACAAGATATGAAAGATGAAGAGGAAGAAATAGATAATGCCATGAATATGGAATTTGCTTATATGGTAAGCCATATTGATGATGATGAAGGTGCCGATGAAGATGATCGACCGCTCAGACGGATACAGTAGCACTGTTATAGGCCTGTGTTCGTTGCCAGCAGAAGTGGTCTGTCTTCGGAAGAAGAAAGGGAAGAAGAAGTTCAAGAAAATCCCTTTGTTGCTGAGAATATCATGCTCGCAGACATGCACTAGTAAATGAGATGTCAAATTAGGGAGAATAATAGGAAAATCTCTCAGTTGAATGAGAAGATAACTGAGATGATGACTCAAATGGAGACAATGAAGCAAATGATGCAGAGAACTGCTACCATCAATTCCATGCCTAATCCCCATACAGATCCTCCAAACTTCTAAATGCCTCGAGTCTTAGGAGTATGGGGCACTCCTGAGGATGGTCATGAGGCTCAAGACATCACTCTTCAGCCTAGCCCACAAAACATTATAAGTACCTCCAAACATGTGACTGATGCATAGTTGGAAGGAATTATTATGGAGAAGATTTAGACTATCATAATCGTTGATTAAGCAGAGAAATTGATAGATAAGGGTCGTCCATATCCCACTGAATATGATCAAGTGTCGTACCCGAAGGGGTCTTCTGTCCCAAAATTTAATACCTTCAATAGTAATAACAATCCCAGACAACACTTGACATAATTTAAAGTCACATGTTGGAACATGGGAGGCAATGACGCCTTGCTCTTTCGACAATTAGTCAGCAGTTTAACAACAGCTGCTTTTGAATGTTATGTGAATTCCCAAACAATTCTGTGAAGACCTTCACATAATTGGAAATCATGTTTGTGAAGAGGTTCGTCAGCCCAACTATTGACCTCGCCCTAGATAAGAGAAAAAGGGACAAGTCAGTGACCAAATACATTTCTCGCTAGCGTAATTTAAGCATGAAATATGAGCAACAACTTGAAGAAGAACATGTCATGCAGTTACTAATGAGAAACATCGATGATAAGATGCAACCATTTCTGTGCATGGCTACCATCATTATATTTCAAGACCCACTGGACAGAGTGGCCAAGTTTGAGAAACTGAACTTGTCCAGATCAGAGAACCATTCTGATAAACCCAAAAAGGCCAAAGCTTCGGGTGGCAGAAGAGGTGCGATATACTCTACATTTTTTTCTAGAGCTAATAAAGATAAAGAAAAATAAGTGGTTTATAATGTAGACAAAGACAATCAAATAATGCAGTACGAAGAAAAGCCAAAATAGGTCTACATCCTTAACCCCCAATCGAAGCTAATACTTGGGGGGAACGATAAGCCACGAACCTTCTAAGGTGGAGGGGAATGCCCAAGGCCGGCAACATGAACTGGTGATAGAACATTCCCATCCCTCAAGGTTAAGATGAATAAAGAATACTCATTCAATAGGGAGAGTGTCACCAAGTTATTTTGGCAAGCACTAAAACCAGGTGTAGAATTGTCGGAGTATAAAAGGCTTGAAGAGCCAAAACAAATGAGTGAATTGAACTACTGCCCATAGCATCGGGCACTCAGCCATAGAATTGAAGATTTTTTCATCTTCAAGAATTGGCTTAAAAGAAAGTATAAGAGAGGGGAGCTCACATTATCAGATAATGTATTGACTCACCCTAGAAAGAATCAAATTGGGTGGTTATGTCCTCTTCCGCACCCCCGGTTGAAGGAGTAAAGGAAAAGAAGCCATCTCAAGAAGACTAGTGAGAGACTGCGGTCACCAAGAAGACTGTAAAAATGTTGAAACAACTAGGAGGAGTACATGTGTGAAATGGAAATCTTCTATTGAGTCGATGCTATATTTGAAGGTCTTACCTAGGGCACGAGCCTTTACTTTCAAAAAGCACCTTAGCTAGGCTGGCTCTTCAAGGACTAGAAAGGTGAAATCCACTAAAAAGATGACCAAGTTGAAGAAGCCTAAGGAGAAAAAGACTACAACTCAAAGGGTCATCAATAATTTGGATGAATATTATCATACCATGAGGCGTCTTGTCAAGCTCACCAACTTTATGTCAGACCTCAATATTGACGAAACGAAAGAGGTAAAAGAAAATTTCCATCATGTTAAAACTTGTCGGGTCATTTTGATGACACTAATAACCCCGACCAGAGAAAGATATATCGAAGAATTAGCTATTGAGACCTGTCTAGCGACGTCATTAATGAACTATAGTTCAAAAGAGGACCCATATTTCCTAGGTGAAGCCTAGTCTGAACATGACATAGCATCGCAGATGGGACGTGTGAGGCTAAAGGGTGATTATAAACCTGAGGGTTAATCTCTGGATGTTATGATGGCCAACTCCAAGGAGAATGATCTATCAAATGAATTTAAACCAGAAATAGCTTAAGCGTAGTTAAGAAGTGGCAAGATACCACCACTTCCACCGAAGAAAGGGATATTTAATAATGATAAGGGGAAAGAGATAGTTGTCAACGAATATATCATCACTAGGGACCCCAAGAAGAAAGTTACTTTGGTCAAATGAATATATTATAATGTCTTATCCCATATGAGGAAGATACTAGCATAAATCAGCATATATGATGCTATAGTAATGTCTAAAAACCTTCGTGAGATTTTAATTCAAGCTCTCAAATATCCCAAAAGATACAAAGTCTATTTTGCTTAGTATAACGTGATGGAGGTCCTATAAGCTCGTAATGAGCCGTTCATCACCTTCTCCGAAGAGGAGATGATGCTCATAATGATAGATCATAATCACCCTATGTATTTTACTGCAAAAAATGATAAGATAATAATTAGCTGAATTCTGATCGATCCGGGGTCTTCCATAAATCTCATGAGTTTGAAAGCACTAAGATTGTTGTGCATTGACATGGAACATCTCGGGCCAGCTAAGCTGGTGGTACATGGCTTTAAAGAAAAGGGGAAAAAGACCCTAGGATCTTTTGTGCTCTCCCTCACATTTAGAGAACTTCATACAGATGTTAAATTCCATGTGATTGATGCAGATGCCTCATTTAAGGCGCTTCTGGACGGCCAATGGTTGTATGAATACGACATCGTCCCCTCAATACTACATCAGTGCATAAAGTACCTTAAGGATGGAGAAGAATTCAAGATCTTTGACGACATCCAATCATTTGTAATCCATGAAGTAACGATATATGAAGATGTCAGATACTTCATACCAAAGAAGTTGAAGCTATCGAGCTCCCTTAAGGCTAAGGATCAAATTCAAAGGCTGCAAAGAAGCTCGAACAAGAAGACAAGAAAAAGCAGGTAAGGAGAAAGAAGGTAACGCCAACACTTTCAAAATCACCAACCATTCTAAAAGAAAATAAACAAATGCCTCACTTAGGGAGTGACACAGTTGAAGGTGATATCACTCCTACCAAAATCAGAAGGGTATGCTAGTCAATAGCTAAAGGGATAATGAAGGTCGAATATTCAAATGAAGATTATGACTACGACTCTATTTACATGAACATGGTGCATGAAATATTCTCCAGAAGAATAGGTAGCATGTCAACCTCAGATTATGTGCTCGTAGTCACGCGCATTCCTCTACAACACTTTCAAAAAAATTGTTATACAAGAGGTACACATTGTTGAAGAGCTCATAACTTGTTATGTGCCTCCTCACAGAAAAAGGGGCGGGCCAGGGAGCATATTTTATTCAATTAGAAAGCTCAAAGAAGAAAATCTTATTACAGGTATAATACAGGGAGCATAACTTATTTCGTAGGCTCGTCGATTCTGGAGAATTAGTACTTATGATGTTTCCCAGGTATAATACCAGAAATATCCAAAGAATGTTACAAAATCGAGGTAAAACTCGTTCCTTCAAATAACAAGTTCGTTTCTATCTGAGCCTCTAGTATTAAATAAATTCTCACTCACTAAAAAAGAATGATATTTTTACGAAAAAAGGTCTAGGATTTATCATACCAAAATACCCTTGAAAAGATACATGACGAGCAATTACATGCTGAGAAATTGAATCTGACGTTAACGACAATGAGGAAATATATAAAGTTGACGATGAGGATGATCAACCCGTAGAAGCCAAGCTTGCACTAGAAGAACTAGAAGATGGTGGACAATCAACCACTATGGATGAACTAAAAGAAGTCAACATGAGAACTGAGGACAACCCTCGCATAACCTTTATTAGTTCTCTTCTACTCGTGGAGCAAATAGAAGAAATAAAAAAACTGCTCTATGAATTTGAGGATTGTTTGCTTGGACATACACTAAGATGCCCGAATTATCTCCTTAGGTAGTAGTTCACATATTGGCCATCAAATTAGATGCAACACTTGTTAGATAAGCTTTAAGGAGAAAGAGATTGGAGATTGAAGAAGATGATTGCAGAGACAAAGAAGCTTATAAAAGCAAGCTTCAATCGTGAAGAAAAATATGTCGATTGAATCACTAATATTATCCCTGTGAAGAAAAAGAACGGTAAAATTTGTGTTTGTATTGACATTCAGGATCTCATTAAGGCATGTCAAAAGATAATTTTTCGCTCATTGTATCAGAACTACTAGTGAATAATACGTCCAACTATGATATATTCTCATTTAAGGATGGATCGTCGGGTTATTATCAAATCAAGATGACACTTAAAGATGAAAAGCACACATTATTGAAAATGCCCATTGGCATATTCTATTACATGGTTATGCCATTTAGCTTGAAGAATGCTGGTGCCACCTACTAGTGGGCAATGACACGTATCTTTGATTGATTAATACATCAGAAGGTCGAATGTTATGTAGATGCCCTTGTCATCAAGAGCATGGACCATAAGGATCACTTAAATAACCTAAGAAGCGTATTTGAGAGGATCAAAAAGTTTGTTCTGAAGATGAACCCTCTTAAATATTTCTTCGATGTCTCTTGTGACAAATTCTTGGGATGGGATACATTATGTGTCACCGAGGAATCAAAATTGACCCCAACAAAATCAAAGTAATCATGGAGAAGCCGCCTCCTAGAAATCTCTGTCAACTTTGTTCTTTGCAAGGCTAATTGTCTTTCATTCATTGATTTATATCGAATATATTGGATAGGTGCTAGCCATTCTCTAAACTGATAAAGAAAGATGTTCGCTTCAAGTGGGACGAATAGTGTTAGGAAGCATTTGTTAATATCAAAAGATACCTGTTAAATCTGTCCATTCTCACAACGTCAATTTTGGGGAAGGCTCTTATACTATATGTAACAGCACTAGAAGAGTTCCTCAAAGTATTATTGGCCCAACACAATTGAGGAAAATAAAATGTTCTCTACTACATTAGTAGGAGGTTGATTGGAGTAGAAATTCGTTATTCCCCAATTGAAAAGCATTGCTTGGCGTTGATCTTTACAATCCAGAAGCTCCACCCCTACATGCTATCATACAAATTACGTTGATATCAAAGATCGATCCACTGAAGTTCTTGATGATAAGACCAGCATTGACAGGTCATTTAAATATGTGGGCAGTGATACTACTGTAGTTTGATATCATGTATATGCCACAGAAGGCAATAAATGGACAAGTTTTGACAAATTTCCTCACTGCACATCCAATTCTAGCATCCTCTCCACTCAACGATGATTTGTCTGATGAAAGTTATGCAAGTTGATGAACAAAAAGAGCAACAATTTTGGGAGATGTATTTTATCGGAGCATCATCGATTAAACCTGCCCAACCTCAAAATATTACAAGAGCCCAAGCCGACATCAATCTCATCTTCATATCGCATGAAGGAGGCATAATAAGATTTTTATTCAGTTTAATTGAGCCTCACTCTAATAATGAAGCTGAATATGAAGCTCTAATAGCAAGATTTTAGATTGCAATACATGTCAGAATCTAAAATCTTCAGTGACTCGTAGCTTGTGATAAATCAAGTTTTGGGCATTTACAAGATTTGCAAACTTGTATTGATCCACTACCATTGACGATCTCTTGAGCTTCTGAAACAAGTGTGAAATGTTAAAATAGCTCGAGTTCCTTGAGGTCAGAACAATAGAGCATCTTGTCTTGCTAAGTTAGCCAAGGATGTGGTGAATACTCATGATGAAGAACCCATATTGATTGGAGTGTATAGTTGTCAGGTCCTAGAGCCAGCAATCTTACAATTCTTGTAGGTAGAGGGAATATCATATTCAAGCCAGCATGATACAACCTCAATTGTGGTTGTATTACTTAAATGTTGAAATAGAAGATGAATATATGTAATCCTTCATCGACTATTTCAAAGAAAGTAAACTCCTAATAGACAAATATCTAGTTACACAAATTCAAGAGAGAGCATTACGATATGCGTTTGTCAATGACACACTATACTAATGAGCTTTTGATCAAATGTGGCTAAGATGCCTAGAGACCAATAAAGATGATAGAGCAGTGATAGAGGCCTATGATGGATTTTGTGGTGCACATCAGTCAAGTCCCAAGATAGTTGCTAAAATTAAGATAATGGGTTACTATTGGCCAATAATTGTAAGGGACTATATTGACCACACTAAAAGGTGCTACAAGTATCAGATCCACAGTGATGTTATACATCAACCACCAAATCCATTGTACCCAACAATAGCATCCTGGCCAGTTGAATGCTGGGGCATGGATATAATCAGACCGATATATCCGTCATCATCAATGGGACATCACTTCATTTTGGCAGCAACCTATTACTTTTTTATGTGGGCAGAAGCGGCTCCATTCAAAGAAGTCATGACCAAGCACATGATCAATTTCTTTACTCATAATATTATCTATAGATTCGGTGTGCCATATCGTATAATCTCAAACAACGGTACGACTTTCAAAAATACAAAAAATTACAAGTTTGTTGATCGGAATAAGATTGATTGGCGATATTCATTAATATACAACCCAAGAGCAAATGGCTTGACGGAAGTTTCAATAAGACGTTGGTAAAATTGTTGAAATAGATCCTCATAAAGAACAAAAGAGAATGATATACGAAGATAGCAGAAGTGTTATGGGCATACCGTATGACCTACAAGATGTCAATTAAAGCCACTCCTTACTCACTAGTGTATGGAATTGAAATAGTATTACCACTAGAGATCGAACTGCCATCACTTAGAGTAGCCATCTAACATGATCACACTCAAGAACAAAATGCTCGTCTAAGAATGAAGGAGCTCGACGCTCTCGATGAAATCAGAATAAAATCTCAAAAAAATTTGGAGATTTGTCGAGCAAGAATGGCGAAATTATTTAATCGGATGGTGCACCTTCAGACATTTCAAGAAGGGGAATTGGTCATGGTGCTGAAAAGATCAATCATCCTACACCAAAAAATCGGTGGCAAATTTATATCCAATTGGAAAGGCCCCCTTCATCATCAAGAATGTGTACCAAGGAGGAGCCTATCAACTTATAGATCTATACTGTAAAAGGCCCATGCCATCGATTAACAGTCGACACCTAAAAAAGTACCACGCATAAAATTATCCAAGAAAATATTATGTTTAATACACTGTGTGTGTGTGTGTGTGTGTGTGTGTGTGTGTGTGTGTGTGTGTGTATATATATATATATATATATATATACACTTTACATTTTGAAATTCTCTTGTATTACAAGAATGCATTTCAAAGAGCCCATAAAAATCCCCCATAAGATTGTGAATATTTTAAATATTTATTCGAGTTAACATCGTTCGGCATGTCGAATTCCACAAATAAATATTTAAAACCTTAAAATATAAAGCCTATAAAAAATCTCCCATAAAAGATAGGGCATTTTAATTTTTGTTTGGGTTGACATTATGCTACGCTCCGATATCCTTAAATAAATATTTAAAATTTTAAATTTATTTTATTTTGATATGTCCTTGTGAGACAGGGGAAATTTTAAATATTTATTTGGGTCAAAATCACGCTGTATGCTGAGATCCCTAAATAAATATTTAAATAATCAATGCAAATATTCATTCAAGAAGAGTACAGTGAATTCTTTATCAAAGTATATGCTTGTTATCTTCTGAAAGTTTTGGACACCACATTCTCTAACATACTGAGATTTCAAAGGTCAGGAAAGAGACTTCTGTGACTACATACTCCTATAAGTAGGGTCGTAGCAGCTTAAAGGCTTTCAACATCTTGAAGCTTAAGGTTCGAATGGGTGTAAGAGGTCGGATCAAACAAACCAAAATATGACCAATCGCTGGTAGCTCCGTTTACTCAACACACCATAAGAAAGGTGGTAGTAGCAGAACCCCCACTTTAGCAACTCGTTAATAGGAACTGTAGTAAGTACGAAGGCTTATTTGACTCAATAAGTTTAAGTTGATATAGTCTACTAAATTCTTCTAATCGACTAGAGAATCAAAGTTATAGTGGGAAGGATGAGTCGTAAGAAACTACTAAATTTGTGTAGGCTTCAAAATCTTCAACAACAAGAACAAAGGACTCCAAATCTACCAATTTTAGTATATTCAATATTGGGAAGCACATTTCCCTAAGCTTAAGTCTGAAGCCTGAATGAGTGTAAAAGGTAGGATCCAATACAGTCAAATATGACTGGATTGTTGGTAGCTCTATCCACTCAATACGTCATAAGAAAGGTCGTAGTAGAGAAACCCCTATTTCAGTAACCAGAGGGTAAAGAGTTATCAAATCTTAGATTGTCTAATCTGGAAAACTCAAGTGCCTTAGATAAAAGTTTCTTCAACTAGTTAAGGATCAAGTTGCTACATATATTTAATACATCGATTAAATTCAAAACCTGCAAATCCTTAAAAAAATCCACAAAGCATAAAACGAGGATAAAAGAAATCTTTCTACAATAAGTCTACAAAAGCACAAAGCAAATGATCAAAAAAATTATTCTAAAGTTCAAATAAAGCTTAAAGATTAACTAAGAGGATTCTATCACCAACAAATTTATTATGCACAAAGCTTTGGACCAATGACTTCTTGACGTTAACCTAATATAAACCTAAAGAGTTTAGGTCACCGGCATCTACTCCTTTATCAAGCCCGCCAAAGTAAGAAAAAAAGGGCAGAAGGTACAAAATTTCCTAACATGTTGTTAATAATAAATCAAGAAATCCTTCACCAATGTCCAACGCACAAACCACTGGACATAAGGAGTTAAAGCTCAAACTCAAATTGAAACTATGGAAGGAACTATAAACTATTGAATCCACAAAGCTTGGATAAATTTTGGATGAAACATGCAATTATCTAGCAGAAATGTTACATTTATATATGAATGTGGTAAAAAAAAAAGATGCAAGCATTCATACATATGCTAAAAACTAAAGTGATGATGGTGACAAAAGAATAGCAGGAGGTGAAAACGCTACCCACTATCGTCAATTTATGAAGTAACACTTTAAGGATTTGAGTATGAAGTACTCTATCACTATCCCATAGATCTCTACATTTCATAAGAGCCAACATGTCAATTGTATTATTAACTACAAATGCATTTAAAATTCTATAAAGGCATAGAGGTAGACTTTCAGAGATCTATAGAATGAAAATTTTAGCGTGACAACCATAAAAGCTTTTGAAAATCCACAAAATGAAAACCTCTGTGTGACGCGACGGTTAACCACCTATACATATTTTTCTTAGCATGGTAGGAGGAAATCCAGTGCAACATCTATGATGAGGCACGTAAGCATCCCTCAAACTCAAAATCCTATCCTCGGTGTGTGTGATGAGACGGTCAAACACCTATACACGTTTTTCTTAGCATGGTAGAAGGGAGCTCGATGTGACACATGCGATGAGATAGGTAGGTCATGTACACATTTTTCTTAGTATGGCGAGGTCAACTTTAAGTACCCGTATTCACCTCAGTGACTACGGAGAAATTATTATGCATTTTTAAATATTATGCCATTAGGAAGCATATGAGCTCTGACTATGGTCGTAATTTAGTGATGCAATTATTACTAGGTTCAGAGGGTCCCTGTCGTAACCATTTACATGTTGTGTCATTTGGCAACGAACCTCACAGTGTGGTGTTATTTGGCGAAAAAATCACCGGTTAGAGGATTCATGTCATGTTCTTATTGGCAAGAGATTGTTTAAGAATAAATTCTAGTGATATTCTCGACTAGATATTGGCTCTTTGTGAGCTAAAGTGATTTTTAAGTTTGTCCACCTTGACAAATTATTGTAAAGGGTGGATGAATTTTGCTTTAACCATTTAATAGTTCATTTCAATTTTAAATATCCTATTTTTGTGATTTTTGGGTTTTTAAAATTTTATGGGCGTTTGGGAGCATTTTAAAATATTCAAGGAAAATTGATTGAGATTTTTTTATCAATACGGCCATCATCAGTGTTTTTATTTGTAATTTCATCTTATTGATTAAATTTTGTCAACTCTATCAATTTGCCAATATAGGATCAGGTTCATTACCAGCTTTAGGCTTTCACTCATGAATTTTCTTTATTATAGACCTTGAAAGTCTAATATGAATGTATAACATGAATATCTCGGTCGATGCCACGACCGTATGTTTGTTTAGTAGTTTGAGTCATGTCGACCCCTATCTATTCATAGAGAATGATTGGGCACCTAAATTCACTTCTTGACTCGTGCAACATCCTCAGACGTCACGTGTGTGCACGCAACATGCTCGTCGGAGTCCATGTGGATATATTATTTTTGCATATATTTTGTAAGATGCATTTGTGTAGTTATATGTATGCAATGCATCGGGTGCACATGACATATCCATATGTTGTGTGTTAATTCATGTATTTGCATATTGCTTTATGTTTGACATGTTGCATGTTATTTTGATGCAATAATAGATGACTTACATGCATAACATGTTTGCATGATGACATAATATTTTTGTATAGTGCATGATGTGTTTGCATGTCAGCATGGCGAGCCATTGCTGCGTAGTACATTTTGCGCATTATGCAGTGTACTTATGTAATGCATTTTATAAGTTTCAATGTATATGTGCATGATGCATTTTGCATGTTAATGTAATGTATTGGCAAAACGTGATGCATTTTATGCTATGACTTAATGCGGCGGCACACAACATGTATGTATAGTGCAGTTATGCATCACTTGCTTGCATAATATGCCTGCATAATGATGATGCGTGCATGTGCAACATATTATCATGGAAATGTGGTACACTATTATAACGTAATGCATATTGTGATATCGAGTGACATGTTTACATGAATTATTATTTCTAGTGCAATGTTTACACGTAATTTGGTGATCCAATGTCACCTCAGTGACTACATCTTTAAGTGTTTGGCATTACTTTGCTGCGTAAAGGATTATCATTCATGTAGTTTCCCCTAAACGGGGGTGACATTGGAAGACTGTCGAAATTTCACCTGAAAATGTAGAGAACTAGGACAAAACACAGATGACTTGAACATGGTCTTAAATCTGAACAGGATGTAAAGTGGCACAAAACTTAAATGATTAATAATGATTTGAACATAAAGCTAAACTTAAATCAATTGAAAAAAAAAATAATGAATTGAGATTATAACTTGACACAACTACAAGGAACTTTAACTTGACCTAACAATTACAACATAAGGGTGAGATTGCAAATTGAACGACAAAACACTTGAATGAACTTGAAATCAACATGATTTGAACTCAAATGAACAACAACATCAGACTTTACTTGAATATTAAATGTGATGCAGGGGACCAAACTTTGATTTAATAAATGCATATTCACATTGAGATGCAAATGTCAATTAACGACCCTAATTTATCCATTTAAAAATTAATGAATGGATGGGGGACTCATACTAAAATTTCAATAGAAATAAATTATTGACTTGTTGATAAGCAACAATGCAAGCTCTTGATGAACATGGTGATTATATCAATCAACATGCAAATAATATCAACATGCAACAAGTGATATGTGATGCATATAAATATACATGAACAAACATATAATGAACCAGATGGCTTACCAATAGTCATATTCAAGGAATGCAATATGATTACAAGCAATATTAGGAGAGTGGCGGTGGATATAAACACCTATAGACAACGACAGATGATAGACTGTGGATGCAACAAGTCTCCCTACAACTAATGTCAACTATATTGGGGATGCATATAATAGCTCTCACAAGCACTGAAAGATACACGTGAAAATGCAATAATTTGCCAATCACCAGAATGAAGCTTCCTACAAATGCACATAAAGCAGCATATGGTGAATGCTACAATGTCCCCTGTGATGGTGAATAGACATTCAACATCAGATAGCTCATATATGATTATATTAACTTGCTTATGAACAACAATAGTGACAATATACGATGATTACGAAGATACTCTCTCAGTCAAATATCAATCAAGCATATAGTAATATATAATTCCCTACTAACACTAAAAGTCAACATACAATGAGCATGTTGAGTTGCCGAGGAACGTTTGTAAAGGATATCAACAATGAGTACAATCCACCCTGTAATCAGCATCAGTTCATAAACGAGCATACTCATCTACATGCAAGCAATGATGATTGACATGCTATGAATGCAGAAGATCATAGGCAAAACATAGAAGAAATCATAACAAATAAAAGCATCTATAAGCTGTGTAGCAGGGATAAATGATATATAACAAATTTCAGGGTGCTTCCACAGTTAACAACTCTAGAACATAAAACAAGTATATTCAATTATGCAAATAACAAGAAAAACCAAGGCATACATAGCAACATTATTCATAACGAATGCTAGAAGATTTCATGCCTACGAATGCTGAAAGTTAACATACAATGAACATGATGGACAATCTGATGTGCTTTTAATTGTTGTAGTTGCTAGTATAGGATAGTGACCCCTGATTTCAATATATAGGGCATCAGTAAGAATACGGTCATCCAAGGTTGAAATGATTGATTCTTTATTTAAGCCAACAATAAAAAATGATGATGATGGAAAAATTAGGGAGTTGACTATCAATTTCTATATAAGTTTTGGGAAGAGAAAGTTAGATCAAATTATTTTTTTCAGGGATGAAGTGAATAAGTCTCAATTCAACCAAGTTATGAACGTCAATTTGAATAAGTTTATTGAGGCTTATGAGTTCCTGATGAATAAATGGTCCCCAAAGCTTACACTGATGATTGCACAGAACTCAAAAGTGAAAGATATACAGTGTACACCAACACCTATGGGTCACTGTATAAGACCCACTGTACACCAAATATATTGTCCACAAGCAAAATACAAAGTGGATACATCAAATATGAGTTCCTACGGGCCGCCGTAAAAGACCCATCAAATGTCCAAAATGTCCCCACACAATCACTGTAATATTTATGCATATAGGAACACATAAGGGCATGTGTAATCCATATATATGGATAGATATAAGTTGACATGGCTCGAACTATCAAACACATATACGGTCAATGTGTCGACTAGAATATCTATTTTATACATTCATATAAGGCCTTCAAAGTTTATGACAAAGAAATTCATTAAATAAAATCATGCAGCCGATGAACCCGATCCCTTATCGGTAAGTTGATAAGGTCGACAAGGTTTAGTCAATGAAAATGCTCGTACACCCCGATGATGGTCGTGTTGAATGTATATCTCAAACAAAGGAGTCAATTTCAAACATTCAAAATAGCACATAAATACTCACATGGGCCCCGACGAGTGTGTCGTAAGAACGCACGTGACATTTAGAGATGATGCGCAGATCAATAAATTTGAACATGATCATCCTAAACAAGTAAATATGAGTCGACAATGTTCAACAAATAATTATAAAATACCCTTAAATACACATATGGGCCCCAATGAGCATGTTACGGGTAAACACGTGACATCTAGAGATGCTGTGCGGGTCAATAAATGAATCACAATTTATGCATGATCCTTCTATATGAATAAATACGAGTCGACACAGCTCGAATTATCAAACAGATATACTGTCAAGGTGTCGACCGAAATATCTATTTTATAAGTTCATATAAGGCCTTCAAGGTCTATGACAAAAGAAATTCATCAACAAAAATATAAAGCCAATGAACCTGATCCTCTGTCGACCAGTAGATATAATTAATAAGGTCTGATCAATAAAATACAATGTCCTAAACACCCTGATAATGATCATGTTGAATATAGATCTCAACTGAAGGGATTAATTCCAAATATTTTATATATTTTTCAAATGCCCTCAAACTTCTATAAAATACATATATTTTCAAATGACCTTAAAGTTATCCCGTTGATGGCCACATTGACAAAAGATCTCAACTAGAGGGATCAATTTCAAATTCCACCAAAATACTCATGAAAATAAAAAAACACCAAATTCCAAATGTTTAAAATCAAAATAACATATTCAAACGCTTAAAGAAAAATTCATTCACCCTCTACAATAGTGCCGAGGTGGACAAATATGAAAATAATTTTAGCTCACAAAGAGCTAATATCTGGTCAAGAATATCACTAGGCTTCATTCTCAAATAATCTCCTGTTAGTAGGACGAGATACTTGTCCTCTAATCGACAGTTTTGCTGTCAAATGGCACTGCAAGTAAACGATTATGACCAGATCTCTAAAAGGATGGTTTGCCGCAAAAATGGCACTATCAAAGTACGATTATGGCCAGAGCTTGTATGCTCCCCAATGACATTAAATCTTTGAGATATGAATCAGTAAGGATATAATTGATAGGGAAAAATGCCCTCTGTTAGCTAAAGCGGATTTAAATTTGTCCCCTTAGACAAACATCTACCCCAAGCCTATAAGGTGCCCTTGGACAAAGCAACCCATGGTTACCGATAAGGATTCTTCTGTTAGGTTGGGTCGACTACTTCTTCTTACTAACTAGACCAGGGACCACGATGACCCAAGATGATGGAACTATGTGATCTTGATCGGTCCATCATCTATTCCCCCACCATATGCTTTAAGTGCGACATGGTGAAATTTTTGTTAAAAATATCGAACTTCCAAAACCTAAGCCCATGTTGTTACTATATGCCAGATAACACGTATTCTCTACATATCTGATTGACGACTAGCCTTAATCGAAAGTTCTCTCTCGTTATCGGGATGGGTAATTAACTATAGGGGCGTGCACCTATAGGAAACTAAAACTCGAATCATAAAGTTCTCGCAAAGAGAGGGCAAAATCTCTGGGTGGTGTCTTATCTATAAACCCAATCTGTCTTCTCAAAATTTACCTCGAAATTTTAATCCGTTACAATTCCCCCAAAAACAATGGGGAGGCCGGGGCCGAATTTTGAAAGCCCACAATATTTATAAGATGAAAGATTGCGTTTATAGATACATAAATAAAAAAACAAGAAGAATATTCCCCAAGAAATTACAGTAATGAATAGCGTTACCAGCTTTTTTTGAAGGAATATTTCTTTTTGATATCTCGTTATAGCTACATCTAGAACTATCTAGGAGTTCTCTCATAGTTGAAACAAGTTGTGTGGAATAATAAACTCTTTTGAGAAAGAAATCGCAATAATCCCACAAAAAATATAAATTAATGCGACAATCTCACTTGTAAAACACGATTGAAGCTTTGTTTGGGACGACTTTTTCATTGCTTCTTAAAATAGCTTTCTAATTTAAAATATAAAATTTTTATACAAAAAAACTGCTTTAAAAAACAATAAGAAATCCGTCCCAAACAAAACCTCAATATACTTGATAGAGAAGCACTAGAGCTTGCATGTGAGAATGCAATCCACTCATATAGAATAGTGGTTAACCATAACACAAGCCCTAGCCCAACTACGCTTGATTTCCATTATGAAGAGTTAGAAATATTGAAAGAAGAGGATTAAAAAATTTAATAATGGGAGTTATAATTAATATACAATACTAGGACATCATAATGTGGTCTAGAGATTATTATTAATAATTTTTGAAAGAGTTATCATGATGCAAACATGTGATTTAGCCATCATAGCTCAAATTTTTATTTTTCAAATTATATTATTTTCAATCTAAAAAAATAACATTTGAAAATAGAGGCAAATAATATATATCAAGAAGAAAATTTATTTAAACGGCATACTTTTGAAAACAAAAGTGTCTAAAACAACTTTTTAATATAAAAATTTTTAATTTAATTTTTTTATATAAAAAATGACTTTAAAAAATAATAAAAAAGTTATCCCAAACAAAACATCAATGAGAGAATGTTAAGAATTGAGATTACCTCAAAGAGATCATGATCTTTAAACAACCTCAAGAGGATCAACATAACATCCCCGTCAGCCAAGGGCGAAACCACTTGAGTCCCTCGTAAAAAATCACTTTTGCCCCCTCTAAAATTTTTTTTTTCTTAATTTACTCAATATTCTTTCCAAACATCCCTCTTAAAAAGCCTTTTTATACTAATAATCCTAATGATGACAAATTTTAATCTACCGCTTATCATAAATACATACCCTAAAATATCTATGTATTTTTTCACATTTAATTCTAAAATTTTCTTTCATACTTTTATGACAATTTTATTACACAATTTTTTTCTTGCTTAAACTTTTTATAAACAACTTTTTGTAATATATTTATATTATTTTTAATATTTAATTATGTTTGTATTGAATTTGCCCCCCTGAAAATTGAAGCCGGTTCCGCCCTGTGGAGTCAGCCAAGCAAATAACCAATAAGACATTAAAAAGAGAGAATAACTTCTTCCAGATCTGGAATGAAAATAACATAGAAGGCAGAGGAAGTAGGATCCGTTGCCTGAATTTTTTTTTTAACAGGCTTTCCAACATCGAAGGTGGCGACCTCATAGGAAGTATCTTTCTATGCACCTTTTTGTTCTCCCGCTTTTTCTATTTTGTCCTTGATTCTTATAGGAAAAATTATAGATCTCAAGTAATTCCTATCAATCTTTGATAAACAGCGAGAATTCTTCTAAAAAATTCACACAAAACCACGTAAAAAATAAATAATTTGTATTATTTGATGAAAGGGAACCGGAAGATAAAATTGATCCTCTATTCGAGAGGAGGATCTATCTCTCCCAAATCTCTAGATGCCGCTAGAGCCCAAAAGAAAACCTAAATCTAATAGATCTCAAAGTTCAGTCAAATTCAAAATGCTCTAACCCTAAGAAAACAAACTATTTAATGCATACAAATCAAAAGAAAAATCCTAAACAATCCCCACATTCAAATTTCCCTTCTAACTCCCTAAAAAAACCTTCCTAAACAACTCACGCACACCCGGTCGTGCATTAAGTGCGTACAGGAGGCGGAAAAGTCCGCCTCTGTTTGCGTGTAAGCCAGTCCTGTCGGACCGGCTAGACCAGTCAATGGACTGGCTTATATATTCCACAGGTTGGAGACATGCAGACCTGTGACTTAGTGCATATGTTAAATCTTGTCATTTGAGCATGAGGTAAGAACTTGCTTAGGTCACTAGAAGAAAATTAAGAACTTTGAAATCGGATAAATATTAATAAATTTACAAGACTGACATCCTTTGATGTGTTCAGCTCACTTCGATCTATTGGTTAAAAGTTTTAGCTATCAACTAAGAAGCTTTAGATTCGAAATTTGCCTATGTGATGCTAATGAGTTTACCTTGGCTCAAGTCTCAAAAAAAGAAATCCTTTCAAGTGAATAAAGAACCTTCTAAATATTTTACTTCTAACTTTATATTCCAAAAAATTTAATTAAATATTCATAGTACTGAATGAAGTTAGCATACCTAAGTAATGAACATTCCTATCATTTGGTTTTTTTAATTTCTAGCCAATGTTAATGTGTAGCAAGTTAAATTAGCAGAACTTTGTGACTGCCGTTTTTGCAAATTATCGTTTGAATTAATAATTTAAGCTCACTTTGATGCAATTCAATGCAATCTAAATTAAAAAATAGAAAATGGACGTCAAGAGAAAAAAAAACATGTTGATCTACAAAGATTCCACCAGACATTCTTGAAATAGATCAAATGCAATCAGTATTAATGAATTCCCATGAACACATATGCAAATGGTATGATTAAAAAAACAGTCATACAAAAGAAGCAAGGATAAATAAATTGAAGATATGTATGTATGCTTAATATAAATAGTTCAAAATTCAAAATTTGTTGCATCATTAACAAAAGGGAAGGGATAAGGCAAACATATTAGAAGTCCCAGTAATAAAACTGCAACACCTATACCAATGTATTTTTCCCCAGGTTCGGTGATCTCCTCATGTAGTGGAGCAATTGGACCTCTTTGTAAGAAAAATACTAAAACTGTCCAATAAAAAGACACATCGCTGAATAGTGAAGATATTCCAAGCAGTGCAAGAGTGATGCCACTTAATCGAGTAGAAACCTACAATAGTTGTTAAATACTAAAGTTAGGACAGGGATGATAATGAGCCTAGCTTGAGCAAGCACAAGTATTGTTTGGCTTAGCTTGTTAAGCAAAATAGTTAGAATTTTTTGTATTTGATTTATTAAGTTATTGAGTCAAACACAAACTGTTTGCGAACACAAAGGTTTTGTTTGGGGCGGCTTTCTTTATGATTCTTAAAGCAGCTTTCTAGTACAAATTTTTTTAATTTTGTACTAGAAAGCTGCTTTAAAAAGCAGAAAGAAAGTCATCCCAAATAAAGCCAAAGTGTACTTGAAAGTCATAAGTAAATTATAGAATACACATGTTGTGAATACATACATATATGTATGTATCATTGAGCCTGACATGATCAAACATGATTTGCTCTTGTTTAGCCGCTAATGTATGAGATTATTAAAAATACTAAATTTTGAGCTAATTATGTCTCAAAGACGAACTAGCTATTTGACAGCCCTAGATAAGGTAAAGTCCTTATTTAAATTCTTCAATATGTAAAGAAATTATTATATCCAAGATGTGATACTTATCTCAACAAATTAACTGTTGTAGATAATCTAAGAAATATGAAAAACAATAAACAAATTAATGAAGATAATTTGAGTACTAATTGTTGAATTATGGGATAACATGTTTTAAAACTGGCAAGTTAAGAAGTACCTTTCTTCCCCAGAGAGCAAATGATATACGACCACCATCAACCTCCCTGTTGGAATCATGTTTATACCATTAATGAGAAGCCCAGCCCAAGACCAAAGAACAAGTGGGTTCACAGATAAAGGAGTTCCCTCTCTCAGAGCATCTCCAAGAACAAGCTTTGCTGCAAGCATAAAGTTTAGGACACAGACAAGCTTGAATAGTTATCCAATGGAAAAACGTTTTTCATATTTATAAGAAATGGAAAATGCCATCTTTATAAAGAATTTATCCAAAAAAATTGCCAAAATATACAATATGAAGAAGATGCACTCTTATGGTTTGTTAGGGATTTATAATGGTTTGTGTATGTTAATAGTTAAATAACTGTAATAGGTTGATGAGTTTAATAGGATTATTAGGTTGTTAATAGGTTAGTATTGAGTCATACGTAGTCTTGTATTTCTATAAATAATCTGTATTGAGCGGCATTAAGATACTAATGAGGTAAGCCTCCCCAACTTCTGCTATATTCTCACTCGCCCCCACACAAAATATGAAGTAACCAGCGAATTAGAATCAACCGTTCTCGCCCAGCAATGGGTTCAAATAACATTAATATGATTCACCAAACAAAAGATTTTTCAATGTTAATGATTTATCTCCACTTAGTTTCTTCATCCTCATACTAGTAGAATAATAGAAACAGTAGACTGCATTTTTCTATGGACTACATAATAAATTATGAAGTGGGTGCACAAAAATATTGCTTATGTAAATGAACCAAATAAGAGTACAAGTTGAGGGTTGTGACCCAATGAAAGCAAAGTGCAGAATGTACAGAGACAACAACACAACAATAACAATATTAAGCTTTTGTCCCACTACGTGGGGTCGCTAAGATTGATGACTGAAGAAAGCATATATACTCACCAATACCTCCAGCAAGAAATGACTGATGAAAAACAGCTGGATCAACAATGATCCCAATGCCATCAGCAGGAGGCAAGATCAAACCCAATAGAAGAAATATAAGACCCAATAAGAATCCAGCCAACGGTCCAGCAGCTGCAAGCTTGAGTAAGTCCTCACGATTAGCCACAATACTAACAATCCTTGTGATTGCACCAAAGGAGCCTATCTGCAATAAATCGACTTGCCTTTTATTCAGGCTAAAGGAGCATAATAGAAGGGCTAGTAGTCACATAAAATAATGTAGAGTTTAATATTTCAGATTCTAAAGGAAGCAACTAAGCTAGTCAAATAAACGATAAATACAAAACAAAAAAGTTTGAAGTGTGCAGATAAATCTAATAAGAATCGAAATATGCTTTTTCCCCCCAACAATAGTTAGAAACTTAACATAGCATCAACTCAGATATTCCCAGGTTCCAACCAATATATTTAATCCAATCTAAGAAAGGGTATGTTGGTCGTCTTTGAAGTTAAGGAATCCTCGAGAGGCTTATTGATTGCATTTTTGGGAACGGTAACACTACAGTGAAAGCTTGATCAAGATATCTGGTCACATTGACTACACATTAAAGTCATGAAGTCATAATATAGCTTCTTCTACAACACATAAAATGACACGCCCAGGCACAAAAGGCCTCTTGTGGGATGCATGAAGATCATTGCGATCTGAAAGAACCCCCAAAGATGTGGTAATAGTCATATCAACTTTTGAGGAGTGTTGAATATTTGAAAGTAAAAATTATGAAATCTATTTTAGAAAAGTATATTTTCGGAATAAAAAGAGAGAACGATTGTGATCTTATCCTATGATTTTTTTCATAATTAGAGAATTTATTTTAGGAAAGTATTATTAAGAATAAAATGAGAGATTGATTGTAATTTTCTCCTATTATTTTATATCCTAAATTTTAGGAAAAATTATTCTCCTATGATTCAATTTCCTAATTTTTTTGAAAAGAATTTAGCTAGGTAATTATTTCCTTTATTAGATATATTATATATATATATATATATATAGTGTGTGTGTGTAGATGTAGTACTAATTTTTTGTAAGAATAATGAATTAAGATATTCTTCATATCATTTTACAGCGAAACCACCCAGTTAAAGAGCCCTAGTCATAATTATTTATATGTAGTGTCATTTGGCTACAAATTCACTGGCTAGAAGACATGTCATGTCCTTACTAACGAGAGACCATTTGAGAATGAATCATAACGATGCGGTCGACAAAATATTAGTCATTTGTGAGTTGAGATTATTCTCAAATTTATCACCCTTAGCAAACCATTGTGGAGGATATATGGATTTTGGTTGAAGTTATAAACGCGAAATTCACTTGAATACTTTAAACTTTGACCAATATTGGTTTTTTTTTTATTAGCATTCAAGCCCCAAATAATTAACTTTAAAATTAGAGGGTATTTTAAGAGCAAGGTCCCCTTCAGGGGAATTTTTCTATTGATGCAACCATCATCAAAATATTTGAAGTATTTTATTTTGTTTTTTGAACCTTATCAATTATGCCTGCTTGCTAACTGATCATCGGGCTCAAGCATTAACTTTGTGAGCTCCCATGTGAGCGATGAACTTGAGAGTTTATATTTTTTAATAAATTTTCTTTATAAAAGACATTAAAAAGCCTAATACAAATGTAAAATCAACTATCTTTGCAAATTTTACAACCATGCATTCATTCATGAGTTATGGCTAACCATTTAATATTTGTTGTTTTGGCATCTCTATGGAAATTGAAATCTCATCGACTTTAGTCCTTCTAAGGAGGAGAAACTGACTTGAAATATGAAAATTATGTCTTTATCCTATAAGTTGAGCAGTTGCTTGAAAGAATTATGCGTTTTATGCCAGTGAATCTGATTTTTGAAAGAGACGATTTGCGAATTTCCAAAGTGATAGCATTTTTCCAAAGGATAATTGCATGAATCTTGAGAAAGATCAAATTTTACGAAACTTATTTTCAGTTCACGTAGCATTCTCAGTATTTAAATTCAAGCATTTAGGACATTTGTCGAGGCATATGTAGACAAATTTGATTTTTAAGAGATTTAGAACATTTAAAAAATGATTGCATGTTTTACAAACCAATTAAATGCTTTCGTAGCAAAAAGAGTTTGGGTTCACTTTTATTTTTTTGCCCGCACAACATTTTGATCTCTATATTTGAATTTTAATAAATTAATCAAAGCACATATGGAAGCAATGAATTTAAATGATTTGATATATTGTGCATACTCTTTGATGCATTTGCAAAGTGTATCTACACATTTTACGATATGTTCTCACAATATACTTAATATTTCTTAAAGCACTTGCAAGATGCACCTGCATGCTTACATGGGTACAATGCATATAGGACTGAGGGAGAGATGAAGAAAAATAGGGGGCAAGTGCAAGGGTACTATGCATATGGGCTCAGGAATGGGCATTAATGAGAGAGGTGAGGACTTAGGGATTAGATTATTATTATTATTATTATTATTATTATTATTAGTTTTGATTTTGATTTAATTATTTTTCATAAAACTTTATCACTCCACATCCAAGTCACGTCATCACCTCACGTGTGAGCAATTTTTTTTTCCTTCATACAAGCAAGATGGGTGTCAATTTAAATTTCTGCTCTCCAAAAGTGTCAACATAATGTGCTTCACAGATAGATACTATTCATGTGATTTTGACTTTTGGTCGACGCATTTCGAATAGCATTTGCACGAGTCACATCTTGTGCTCGCCATTTTTGGCTTACTTGGTCTGGTCGACCTTTAGAATTATCAAGGTCAACAATGACCAAGTGAGTGATGTAGCATATATGTTAAAATAAAAGAAATTGATGAAGATTGAAGGCATTAGCTTTTCTAAATAGATGGCCTTCTCCACAAACATTACATAAAATATTCTCATCATAAGTGTACAACCTTGCATGAATAAAAAAAAAAAAAACTTGTTTTCATAAAGCTTATCATCTTTATTTACTTGTTTTTATTTTAGGAGAAATAAGATGGACCAAATAGAAATTTTGCATTCTATTATCATCACTTTTGCATGTATTAAAATGCATGATGTCAATGATTCCATGTCATTAGCCTTGTTAACTTCTTAACCAAAAATGGAGGTTATATATAAATGAAATTTACAATTGAGCTCACTTAGAATAACTCCCCAAATTAATCAATAGATAGAAATTTCGTCCAACAAATAAGGAGATAGAAAGTGTTGATGGGAGGAGGAGAGAGAAAGTACAAGAAATAAAGATCTACCCTTGACTATAATATGATGTGATGAAGAAATAAAGAAACAAATATTTGTACCTCATATTTATGTACTATTATTTAATCTATGTTGCACCGATATAGATACGACGACACGATACGGATACGGGACACATCAATTATTAAAATACAGGATACAGGCACGACGCAGACACGTCATTATAATTTATATATCATCTATAAAAATTAAGAAAATAATCAAAGCATAATATTTGAAATTATATAAAAAAAAAAAACGAAAACAAACATCATTTGTAGCCTTGTAACTTATAATATCAAAAT